>MU968363.1:26757018-27357018 GCA_034641835.2 Pinus albicaulis | reverse complement strand
TTAATGCCTAGGGTAACACTCTGTCTTTCCCAAGGGGTGGCGTTATCCATGTTTGAATAATAAAAGGGAAATTTCTTGCGGAAAACTGACTCGCATTTCTAGCTTTTTCTCAAAAGGAATCATTTCAAAATAGGAACTAAATGGCACAAACCTTTTATTAGGCATTTCCAAACACAACTGAACTCTTATGGAAGGCAAAAGCAAGGAAAAGCAAATACATATCTATATCTTTCCTGATTTGAATAGTTTGAAAGAGTTGGCAAGGTTTGTCCTCTCCATCTCCTATAAATTGGAGTTGTGGGCTCTTGGTCTAAGTTTGAAGGTTTGATTGTATGTGGAGCATAATTTCATTATTGTAGTGTGAGGCTTGAATATCAGTGAATTTCATTGAGAGCTTTCTGCCTTGAGCATCATCACACTCGGAGATAGAGAAAGAGGGAGAGGAATTGGAAGATCGAGGAGGGCTTGGTGCAACTGACAGTTGTAATCCGCCTTTTCATAAATCAATAGAACTGTATCTGTTTTTTCCATTCGATGCATCAATGTCACAATTTTTGTTCAAACTTCTATGTAGCATGATATGAATGGCTTAGATATGCATTGTTTTATGTTTCTTATATGCTATTTTAATTGATATAAAGCTATACCGTCATAGAGATTACACAGGTGCTTTGATTGGTTGTAGGATCTGGACTTGGAGCCGGTGAAGAAGGATCTCTACTTCGCTGCTTGGTGTTCTCCATAGGATCTACTGTCCACGAAGAGGTAATGTTTTCCATCTCGCTTTGTCAATTATATATATTAGCATGAAAATGTACGTAGTAGCTTTGGAACTTTACAGCTAATCTGACAGTCTGCCTCGAGCATCACAAAGCCCTGAGAGGGATACCCAAGAATATTACCCTATAGCAATCAACAAGGAGGTGTCCCTCCATTCTATGATAGCATAAACATTCATGATAAAATCTTACATAATGATATGTTGGAATCAGGAGCATCTCATAACTTAATGCCTAAAGCAGTCATGGAAAAAATAAATTTAGACACCACCGGACCCTACAAGGACCTATTCTCCTTTGATTCTAGTCAAGTCAAATGCCTTGGCCTGATAAAAGATCTGTGTGTAACTCTAGTACAGTGCTCAACTAAGAGTATCTTTATGGACATAGTAGTTGCTGATATCCCTCCCAAATATGGTATGTTATTATCTCGCTCATGGGGAGAAAAATACATGGATCACTGCAATTAGGCATGTCATATGCTACCATTTCTGTGTTTGGTCAGCAAAGGAAGCTTTATAGAGAAACCTTGATGAAATTCATGGTAAATAGTTCAGAAAAACCACAGAATTACCCTATCTATTCCATGCATTCTGATCTGGACTCATTTATCTTATGTAATTCAGATAATGACAAAGATAAAATCATAGCTGTAGAAGAGAAACACTAAGAAGTCGATAGTGAAAATATAACACATGAATCTATGTGGAATTTAGATTTTGATGGTTCTGTAAATAGATTAGGAGCAGGTGTTGGAGTATGGATCTATAATTTAGAAAATGATCATTCAGAAGGACATGCTTACAGATTAAATTTCAAATGCACTAACAACATGGCAGAATATGAAGCATTAGTGCTAGGCCTTCAAATCGTAAGAAAACTTGGAGCCAAAAGAGTTTCCATCATGGGAGACTTAGAACTCATTATAAAACAAGTCAAGGAGATTACATTACTAATAACCCTAGACTTAGGTGTTACAGAGAAACCATCCTAGACTTGATAAGATGTTTCCTTGAGAATGCCTTTGCTGTCATTCCAAGAAAGCAGAATATGCAAGTACATAGCTTAACCACTTTTTCCAGCACATGCAGGTTACCCTTTCAGCCAATTGATCATTACACAACTGAGGTAAGACATAGACCAACCATACGTGATAATTTAAAGTATTGATAAATCTTTTCACAAGACAACCAAATTCTTGATTTTATGATTTCTGAAGGAGAATTTCAAAATGGTAATATAGACACTGATTGTACATTAGATTATACCATAAATAATGAAATAGATGTAAAGGATTTAAATAAAATAGAACCAACTAGATTCACTAAATTAGAAATAGAACACTTAGAAACAGTAGAAATTGAGGAATTAATCAATGATGAATCAGAAGTTTTAAATCTCAAAGACAACATTTTTCCTAAGGGATTAGCCCCACTAGAAGACCTCTTTGACTCCAACGATGTAGCTAGAAAACCTAAAATGGAGCCTCTAAGGTCAGATATAGAGGAATGCAACATAGGAACAAAGGAAAATCCCAAGCTTATCAAGATATCTAAGACATTACCGCCAGCTGAAAAGTTGAAGTACATTAGCTTATTTAAAGATTTCCAAGACATCTTTGCATGGAAATATGAAGACCTCAAGTTTTATGATACCATAATTATCCAGTATAAGATACCAATTAAACAAAATCAGAAGCCCTTTAAACAAAATCATAGGAGAATTAACCATGTTCTTATGCCATTAATAGAAAAATAAGTTAAAAGGATGTAAGATGCTCAAATCATAGCTCCCATCAGATATTCTAATTGGGTCTCTAATTTAGTCCCCACTAGAAAGAAAATAGGATAAATCAGATTCTATGTTGATTTCAGAAAATTGAAGAAAGTATCATTGAAGGATAACTATCCCCTCCCTAAAATGGATCACATTCTCCAAAGGGTAGTAGGGTCATCCAGAATATCATTACTTGATGGATTTTCTGGATACAACCAAATCCTAGTCCAACCTGAAGATCAAGCTAAAACTGCATTCACCAATCCCTGGGGAACTTTCATGTACTTGAAAATTCCCTTTGGACTGATGAATGTTGAAGCAACATTCAAAAGAGCCATGGACATAGCCTTTGCAAAGGAAATTCATGACCTTTTAGTAATTTACCTACATGATATCACAATGTTTTCCAAGTCATATAATGAACATCAAGATCATCTAAGAAGGGTATTCATAAGATGCAGAAAGTTTGTCATATCCTTAAATCCCAAAAAGTCACTTTTTGGATTATAAGAAGGAAAAATTCTGGGACACATCATTTCAAAAGAGAATACTTTTCAAAAAATTATATAAGAATCATTATTCTTATCAAAAATATATTTCTAACCCTTTCTATTTGCTAAAAATCCCTTCCCTCTTTGTTTTTCCCTTATCCTAGCCCTTTCCCCTCACTAAAATCTCTTTCCCCTTTCAAAAACATTTTCTAACCCCTTCCCCTTTTCCTAAAAACCATTTTTCCATTTAAAAACCCCCTTCCCCTTGATTAAACTTTATGTTTCCATCAAAACATGAAAACCCACTTTTCAATAGTTTAACGCATGAAATAATAATCGGGACCCATTTTCACTTTGCCCCCTCGCTTAATATATTTCATAACCCCCATTTCATTTTACACCTCCCCCTAAATAATTTCTCAACCCCACCTTTTTGAAAACATAAACCCCATCAACCATTCAATTATTGCTAGCTAGATTTAACGTCCAATAATCCATTTCGGAGTCCCCGACGTCCGATATTTTAAACTAAGGGGGTGGGGTGCGAAATGGGTGGTTTTATCCACCCACTCACTTTCCACGCGATGCCTCCATATTTTATTGCACCGCTCATCCAAAACCACCAAACCACTCCCATGTTGTGCGATAAACCACCAAACCACTTCCAAACCATGCGATAAACCACCAAAATTTCAAAAAGAATAAAACCCCGCTATTCCGTTATTTTCCTATCTTTGTTGATTTTCGAAAGAGACCAAAAGCATCATTGCCTACCAGAATTGAAGCTTGTTGCAACCTGGACCCCTTCCACATCTAAATTCTCGATATTCCAAGTAATTCTACTACTCGCTGCCATTAATTAAGCTAATTAATTAATAAATTGAATCAAATTGATGACTTCGTAAAGCATCCAAGTTGTAAACCCTCTACAACCACCCCTGTTAGATGCCGACCACACTCCTTTGGCCAACAAGGATTTTAAAATAATAGACACAATGACTGAAAACAATCTCTTGGAGCTCCTTTGCTGGAGCCATGACAAGTTTGTCGATCAGGAAGATGACATACATCTGTGGGACTCTAACCTGCCAAAATACACATTTCCACCGACATACCAGTTCCATGAATTCATCAGACTGTGCCAACTCAGCTATTTTCCAAATGAAAGAGCCATAGTCACCCCCAACCAAGACATCCTAATTACAATTTTTTCTCAATCCATTAATCAAATGCTTCAGATTCCATCACAACTAGAGTGAGTAACTTTTTCCATTGAGACCCTCACTGAGATTTATCTAAAGCTAGATTTTCCTAAAAGGTCTCAAATATTTCATACTTTCCTCCCTGAATCAACTCAAATTCCTAAAAGAAACCCACCATACTCTGCTACCATGTTCCCAGAACGAACTAAGAAAATTGTGACCATGTTATCCTATATTCTAGGATATTTTACAGATGAGCATGTAGATGAATCCATCATTGGTTTCCTCTCTACTTTTTGCCTAGGCCAGCCTCCATCTATAATTTTCAACTTTGCCCAATTCCTGGCAGATACCATGCATGATCAACTGATCAAACTGCTAGAATAAGAAGTGTTCAAATACTCCTCATTATTATTCCATTTGTTCATATCAGAAAGGTTTGCAATCAACCTACAAAAACTAGACACATATGATAATCCCTAGTCTGTAATATTTTGGACATCCTTGATTAGAAAGGATTCCAATGAATTTAGTTTCAAAGACTTTATTGATTCTTTTGTGTACCCAATGGTTAATATGCTTAGCAATAGCATTCAGCCCAGAATCAGTGATAAAATCAAAAAGGTTCTACAGTTATCTGATCAAAGCAAGACATGAGACTGGTATTTATACCAGAATCACATAAACACCAGAGTGTATGGAAGCCAACTAGTTCCTTTCAAGCTTCCCAAATACCTCCCAATGAGGATATTTTATTTAGAATGCATCAGGCAGATATTGAATTCTGATGAGATAAATTTCCTTTCAACCAAAAAGAAAACTCAGTTCAAGATAAAAAAACCAACTAGGGCCTTTTATATGCAACAATAGGAATGCTGGAAAGGAAGCATACAAATTCCTACAATAGTTGAAGTTTAGCAACAGTTTCAAATGGTCATATGACCCCTTGGGTGTCATAAGAAAATTAAGAGTTAGCTTTAAACTCACCCCTTTCATCCATGAATCTAAGCCTGAGATTGAGAAATATTCCAACCAGTAAGAGTGGTTGGAAAACACTCTACAGGAGGTGGAGGAGTAGCTTGATACTAGTTCCATCCTACTTACTCCAGACACACAGGATAGGAATTCAAAAAGGGCTAGAGAAGAAGGCTCTTACTCAGTAGAAGCAACATCTGATAGTAAATTCAAGCTTATATATATAAAGAAAACAAAGCTAAACCCAATAATAGTGCAGGAAGAGACAATTGAAACAAATATTGTTATCAGGGATGATTCACCTACAACACATATAGAAGAAACACCTCTACCATCATCTTCCAGTGCACAAATCATTCAAAAGAAAAATAGTGCATGGATTTCATAATCTAGCAAGCCAGTTGAGAAAGAAAGGATATCATTGAGAAATATAAAGAGATTAAAATAAAAAATGAAGCATTGAAGGTTGTTACATATGCACAATACTAGAAGAAAACTCCCAGTGATCATAATAGGTTTCTTTCAGTTTTTTACCTCAAGACAAAGAAAATCCAGATGAAATTCCTACAACAAAAATTACAAGCCCCCAAAAATTTAGAAGACTATAAAAAGACAATCTTTGAAGTTTCTGCCAAGGATGTGCATCCAATTGACCAAATTGAATTCCACAAGCAGGCATGAGAGATGATATATTCAACCATGACACATAAAGCTCTAAGTGTCCAAAATTTGTAGAACTCCCTAACAAATATACAGTCATAGTTAAAGTTAGAGAGATCCTCATCACAAACAAAAGACAACATGATTAAGTCACTAGAATATTTGGTAATTGAAGTGGGCTATAATCCAACTGATATCATGGCAACAAAAGAACTTATAAATAAGAAAAATGCAGACATAGTTGCACTAAATAAACAACTCAAATTACCAACTACTGAGCATCCACAAACCAAGGAGGTTTTGGATATAGATAATAAAAAAGATGAGATGATGAATCTAATCATCCAGTTGATAGCTCAACTAAAGGAAATGGAGATAGAAATGGATAAACTTGTACATGAAAAATAAACTAGCATGGAAGCAATTCCCATTGCTGCTATTCCCACATCTTCTATATCAGCTCCAACATCTACATCAGCACTAGTATCAGCAACACCAACAACCAATCCCACTGATGAGGCCAACAAATTAATCAAAGCAATGGAATATATGTCCATTCAGACTATAGAGATTAATAAGCTCAAGGAACAAGTAAAGAACTTAGAAGCTGGAAAGAAATTGGCAGAAGTAATGCAACAAGCTGAACTACAGAAAGCCAATAGATTGACTAACAGAATCCACAAGCTAGAAAAGGAGTTGTGTCTAAAAGATCCTTTGCCCCAAGCAAAACAAAAATTATGGCCCAATATCATTAACTTAGTTAATGATATTTGGCCTTCTATACAGATCATATTTGAGAAGAATGACTTGGTGAAGGAAGCTGGTGAGGCAATTCAGAAAGTTAAAGCTAATCTTGGAAAGAAACCAGAGGAAGCCTCTGAAATAATCAAATTCCTTAATTCTAAAAATAAGTATGAATTGGAAGAGCTTAGAATAGCTGATAGAATAGATACTATGCTAGAAATGAAGTGATTTCCAAAATAAATCCGATGATACAGCTTGAGGAGAAATGTCAAACCATGGAACTCGCAGTGAATAGGTTTTTAAATAAGTTTGATGTATTGAGACAAAAGGGTCTTCCTAATCCTCTATTAATAAATGATAAACTCATGAGACATGAAGATTATGACAAGAAGTTGAGGGAAGTAGCCAAATAAAATTCCAACATTTCCTCAATGAAGGGCATTCTCACAGGAAAAGTACTCCTTAAAACTTTAGAAAACTTCTTTTACCTCCAGCATGAGGTAAATCACCTTTTTGTAAATAAGCCTACATTTTCCAAATATTCAGAGGAATATGAGATTTACTGTAAGATGATGAAAATCAAGATCCCACATGAAGAAACATGGAAGAAATGGTGTGATTTACTATAAAGGGTGAAAGAAAGCACAGGTGAAAGAACGAACAGGTAAAAGAGCAGACAGATGAAAGAAACAAACAGGTAACAACAAGAAAAGAAATGGGGCCATATATCCGTCAGTTCAAAGGTGTCACTATCTTTTTTCATAAAGATATTTTATTTTATTAGATTTTTTTTTGGGATTCAACTGCGTTAAGAAATTCATTCAATTATGATCATTTTCATGAGAGGTAGTTGTAACTGACTAATTTCTCATGATTTTTGACTAGTCCACTTAGCACTCATTGCATCGGGTGATGCTCACAGGGGTAAAGAAGTGGGATTGAAACTAGTGAAATGAATCGCATTGCGTCAATCATCACTTTCGGGGTTTTCACCCAGTAACTAGGACTTCCCGGGTGGTCACAAGATATATTTGGGATAAAATCCTAGAATATATCCTAGTCAGTTGAAAATATATTTTTTGTAAATTTTTGTATAAATACTTCATCATTCGAAGTATCAAGTGTGGATTTATGAATATTTATGTAGTTGACTGATCTATTGCCTGAGGGTTATTGTACCAACTTCCAGTTGAGAGACAGAACAAGTTAGAAAGAAAATTATTTACAAGATTCATGTGTTGAGCTATCTTAGTGAAGTATAAATTTCAATTGTTCATGTTCTATTTGCAAGTATTCCATAAACTTATATGTGTTCTAAATTTGAATGTTATAACATGAGTTTTACTGCAGGATTTTGCTTAAACATTACACTATGCTTTTAATTGCTATATATTTCTATGTTTTCTTATGATATCCGGTTTAGATAATTCTTAATTTCCCTCTGATACCGATTGAATTTATTCACCTTTATTCATTATCTGGTTTAAGTAATTCTTAATTTCTCCTTGATCCCGATTGAAAAATCACTTCACCATTCAGCCTTGAGATCTGATATTGCTCACCTATCTTGCCCTGTAACACTTTCTTTATAATTTGATTTTGTTCTGTTTTCAAAGTATATTGACTCCATAGCCCAATGGAAAATGGAAAAGCACCTATTCATCTAAATCATTAATTCCACCAATCAATCAAAATCAATCCAAAATAAGCATACTTAACTAGCCTAAAATCTATTAAATAAACAAAGTTAAATCATATAGAGAGAGCCCTCTCTGAGTTTAGGAAGGCTAGATCCTAAGCTCGAAAAGTGGTTTGTAGTTACCTAGGATATTTATTTTTTAACGCAAGAACAACTTTTGGAAATTTTGGAGTTATAACACCAGTATTATTTAAAACCTGCAATCAAGATAGGTTCTACCACATACCCTGTCATCTTGGATCAGTTAGGCCACTTAATCTGCTATTAAGCTCAGAGTTCTTTTGATAGTTGGAGTCGCCATGAATTTCTTGATTATGGATTCTTCTTCCAGTGGAATTTTTGGATCAATATGAACTATGTGGAGTCGCCAAGTGGATGATTCAACCTTCTTATGTCCGACTATTGTCCACCATCAACAATTAGATCTAATTCGTTGTCGTTCCTTCCCGGGGAAGATAGAGCTTTCATTCCTCAACAACGACGCTAATATGTTATCACTCCACCAGATTCCCAAGGCTAAGGAAGGAATCCCAACAAAGGTAACCAAAAACCAAGCTTTTGACTTGATAGCTAGCCCTATCAAGCCAGAGAGGGCTCTCTCCAAAAGGGTCATAGCCAGGAGGGCTAGAGAAATTATGGTTTTAGGCTAGATAATGAGTGCAAGGGGTTTTTTTTATTTGGTTTTGGTTGGGTAAATCAGTGGATAATGGAATTAGGTCAAGGAGAACTAGGTTAGGGCTATAGAGTTAGGGTTACAGGGATGAATGGGGCAAGGTAGGTATAATGCCAATCACTTGAGGGAAATGGTTATGGAATGGTTTAGAAAATTTAAGGAGGCTGAGGGAAGCATAAGAGATGTATTTCTCTTAGACAAAAGATATGAGACAAAATATGATCAGTTACCGAAAATAGAGCATGGCTAGCATGTATTATGAATTTCACACTTATAAAAGATCATAATCATAGACATTAAAGGGAAATGAACAATACATTCACACATATGTCACTGAAGAAGAAACAATGAAATACATTTAATACCACAGGTATCTCATAAATATAGCTACAACTCCTCTTGTATTAATGGCCAAAACTGAGTACAAAGTCTCCTTGATCAACTAAGAAAAATGAAACTGATTCCAACTCCAACCTCTTAAAATGAGTAAAAAATGACATGATATAGGCCTCAAACAACCTCTCCCAACCTCAGGGGTCGAATCCATGAGAGGAAGAATATATTACACAAAAATCTGAACTGATAGCTAGAGTATAGGATGGTCCAAGTGACACATTCCTATCTTAAGTGAACTGATTGATTACACCTCATTTGCTTGATTTACCTAATTTATTTACCCTACGTAATAGTAAAAC
Source organism: Pinus albicaulis (assembly GCA_034641835.2). NCBI lineage: Eukaryota > Viridiplantae > Streptophyta > Pinopsida > Pinales > Pinaceae > Pinus > Pinus albicaulis. The sequence continues at coordinate 27,347,324 of MU968363.1, read as the reverse complement.
CATGATAATTACATTTACATCATCAATTACATGAGGTAAAAACATGATTCCCCAAGGTAAAATTCAAATTTGTATAAAAACTCATAAAAAAACAGTGAATTGTTAAACGCGCAACGCCATTTTACCCCAACTTCAGGCTGTTGTTGATTGGGTTTCAGGTGTCCCAATTGGCTCCAAGAGAGCTTGTTAGAAATCCCTTCAAGTCTAGTTTCTATATATGCATTAATTTTTCAAAATTAAGGTCATTTTCGCTGTCCAAATTCATTTCTCCCAACACTAGTCAAAAAGTGAAGAATGAGGGTGCATAAATGCATAGTGATGTTGCAGGAAACTTTTGGAGGCCTTCCTCAACTCCAAATTGAGTTCATGATAGCTCATTGGAAAGCTAATCTAGTATAGTTACCATTTGACCCATCAAAAAAGTCATTTTGATAATAAATCTAGGATAAAAATCGATTTTTCCAATGTTACTCCAGAAGTGCAACAAACCTCTTGTAACACTTGTATTTTTGACATTTCTCCGAAACCATTACACCTGTGTAAAACATAAAGGAGGTATTTCTTCCTTAACCTATGAGGGACAGAAAAATCTCTCAATTTTGTCAAATTCGTTTTTTTTTTGTCAGAAACACAGTTTTAAGAAAAATCAGCTGTATGTGTGGCAAATGATTTGTCCCTTGGAATGACTTCTTGGAAAATGATGGAGGCATGGTGTTTATGAATTTGGAATGGCTTCATACTTGCTTAAATTACCTCCCTTATACCACCTCTTCTCAGATGTCTCTGGTTCCATAGCAAACCCTAGCTCAGTGGGAGAGGAAATTAGGGTTTGGTGTAGGCAAAAGAGGGGATTTAGGACTACCTTGTAGAGGGAGGGGAATGAAGGGGTTAGGGGCTATCTAAATTCTTGGGGAAATTTTGGGGGATAGGGATAGATGTTATAGAGTGTAGGGAAGTGTAATTTCTAGATATCAGTGAGGGGAGGTGGTCCAAAAGGGAAGAACACGGGCCTAGTCTCGAAAAGTGTCAAATTGTACCAATAGGCTAGGGCTTGTGGAAAAATGATGATTTTGAGGGATAAGAGTGATGGAAAGTTCTTAGAAAGGTGTATTAAGGATAGGGGAAGGTGTAAGAGCATCAAGATACAAGTCTTGTTGATTATTTAACCATGTAATTCATGAAACCAACAAAAATCCCCTCAAAACCCTAGAAGAGGGAAATGAGCTTTCCAAGAACAACTAAGAGATAAATATGGTAAACACAAAGCCACTTATTTGGAAATGATAGTTTTAGAACTTGAAGTTGTTGAAGACCTTTGACTATTAATACTCCTTCAAAAGATGACCAATTTTCATGATTTTGACGCTATGACCTAATGATGGCACAACATGCAAGAATGAGTTGAATGATGAATATGATGACTTTGGGACTCTTGGGGAAAATGTTTAAAAAATGAAGCGAGGTCAATGATAATGAAAACAATGAGGTGAAAGCGTAGTAAAATAAGGTGGGATGGGTGGGATGAAAATACCAGTGCTAAGAGCACCCATCGTGTTTTGGGCCAAAACTATGATGAAGACACGACATGTGATGGATAAGGATGATAGTGCTCAGTGATATGATTCCAGTGCATCGATAATCGTCCAAATTTGAGTTGTCATTAGAGAATTATGAATTTTTGAAGATTAATGATGGGTTTGAAAGTGAGCATCTAGGTCGGCCTAAGGTGTTTTAGGCTCATGAAAGTTGGCAGCCCTCATTATGACGTTTTGAGGAAGCCCCTTTGTTTTCCTATAAATAAAGGGCAAGGAGAAGTGTTTTAGGCATCAAAATTTATGTAATACACACAAGAAACACCTCTAAAATTTTTGTGGAGAAAGAGGCCGCAAAAAAGGAGTTAAGGGACAATGAGGGAGCTTTGAAATCAGTGTGGAAATTCTATGATGAAACCATAATGTTGTAGGTGGTTGCATGTGGATTGAAGGGATGTTTAAGGGATAATCTAAGGGCTGTTTGGTGTCGTTTTGGGGGTTGATAAGGACACAGTAGTAGAGGGTGGAACACTGCTATTTTAAGGGATTTTGGAGGACATTTAGTGGAGGATGGTTACCATAGTGGACTACTGGGCTAGGCCACATGCCATAACTAGTAGTTGGAGGCCTACGGAGCTGCGTTCAGGGAGGATTTCAACCATTTAAGGCAATGTAGGTGTGGAGGACTCTCCTTAAGGTGGATCATAGTCTTTTGAAGGGATATTTGATGAATTGTGAGGAGGTTAAGGGAAACATGGTTTTCCCTATCCAGGGGTGAAACATTTCAATAGTGCAACATGGTGAGAAAAATGATTTTGTGATGTGTATTGGGTCAAGGCGTGACCAGATTGGATTAGATTAGTGAGCAGCTTGTTGAAGCCAATTATATTACCTTCAGCAGTGACGAGATTGGGTGCCATAGGAATATTGGAGGGCAACATATTGGCTATCGAAATTATACCTATACAAGACATCTTGAAGGAAAAAGAGTAGCTGAAGGTTGTGTGAAGAAAGGTGCCGAAGTGCAACACTTTGAAGGAGGAAAGTGTTTGCTAGCTTGGAAGATTGGAGCTCGGGTGTTGGCCAACCTAGAGAGAAGATTGGACCAGCTCAAGTACACTATACAAAATTACTTACAATAGTGTTAGGTGGCATACCTCCCGAAGTCTCGATGTGTAGTGTCCATGATGGACTAAGGCACTACTAGTGAGCAATACGGGTGCAACAAACCAACATGACAAGATACAACAAAGAAGCTTAAATGAAGTTTTCATTGTATCTTGTATACCATAGTCTATTGCATTATTCAGATTTGGTTTAATATATTGAATATTGGTGGTTGTACATTATTGTACAATTTTGTTTAAAATGTGTATATTGTGCATATGTGATTTACTGCTTTATATTTTTTTATGTGCAAAGTATTTTATTGTTGAGATTCTTGGTTTAGTAGCGTCAATGATTTAAGACTCTAATCTAGACCCAAGGTCATGGAAATTCAACAGATTCCTCATATATCTCCCCATGTCACCTAAAATACTCAAATGACATTTAAAATCATGCTATATTCATGCCATGATCGATGAAGTGAAAAAGGAGTGCATGCAATGTGCCAGATATAGTGGGGGCTGCAGCCTCCTTTCATGTGAGATGGCATCATGTCAAGGTGGGGGGAGGAATTCTTGCTCTTGGGAACCCTTTTGGGGGATAAGGTCCTTCATAGGGAGATCTTGACAATGTGTTCGAATGGATTTTGGAATTTCCTCTCTCCAATCCAAGCCAAGGAGATATTATGTTAAGATCAAAATTGGCTAGTTTTTCAGCCAATTTGTTTCTTTCTCTTCTAACATGAGAGAGGAGGGGAGCTATGTTTTTTTTCCAGTAGTTTTACGGTATTACTTATTTGAGCTTCCAACCTGCAACTCTTAGAAACTTTGGAAGGATCTGATCCACATTGTATATGTTGGAAGATATTGACTATGGTGTTGGAATCTCCTTCAATAACAAGCCCGTGAGATTGTTTGTGGATAGAAATTCAAAATTCCTACAGTGCATTGATTTCAAAAACAATATTAGTGTTGAGGCATTTGACACTTACATAAACATGTAGAATCTTTCCATTAGTATTATGAAAAACTCCGCCATTATTGACTTGGCATGGATTTCCTTTAGAGGCCTTGTTGAAGTTAATTTTGATGAATCCCTTCACAGAAGGGACTAGAAGGAAGGGATGGAAGGGAAAAAATTGGTGATAGAGGGAGTCTAACATAAGGAATAGGGGGAGAGGCCCATTTTGGTTAGGATGAATTTTTTAGATTGATTGCATTCCCAATATTTGGAGGACCATGGAAGAGAAGAATTTTTTTCTCTTATTTTATTTAGGATAAATTGCTAAATAAAGTCTATGGAGGCCCTGATATTATTAAATTTTTTTCTATTACACTCATTCCAAATCTCCCAAAGGATGAAACCTAGTTTGAGTTCCCATGCTCTGTTGAAAATGGGATTAGTAAAAGGGGATCCACACCTCAATTTTAGAGTGGAGAGGAGATTATTTTGTATTTTGTACTTTGTCGCTCTATCAAAATAACATAGCAAGGTGGTCCCAATAGAAGTAAAGAAGTTGCAACTAATTAGAATATGATTTTCATTTTTTGAATTGGAGAAACAAAGCAGACATATTTAGGGGCCTTGAAAAAAAAAACTTTAAAGCTTGTCCCATGTCAAATTTTTGTTCCATAATAGAAACCACATAAAAAGAATGATTTTGGGCTAGTGTTTGAGATTCGATATTTTATGCCATTTTCCTTGATCATCATCATCACTATTTCTTGTGAGAAAACTGCAAGCTTTAGAGAGGTTAAAATTACTTGAAGGAAAATAACCCCAATGAAGAATATCATTTCCCTCTTGAACCACAATTCTATCGTTTGCTAATTCTTTCTTGATGAGTGTGCTTTCATTTTGGGAGGGAGGATCAATCCATTCCTCGCATGAATTCCAATTGTACCATTGGGAAGTGAAGGGGGATGAGTCCCAGTTATGTGCAACTAAGATTTGGCCCTTGTAGATGAGGGAGTCTCTGGCTGGGCAGAGTTATTCATTCTGAACTAATTTTGGATACTAATGTTATGAGTCATCCCAAAATAATGCACTTGTAACATACCTTTTTTGATACCCCCTTATAATTATCCTTGTGAATTTTAATTCATGTAAATATTGTGAAAATGTAAACACAATGATTCACTTTGAGGAATGAACAAGGATTCAAAGTTTTTAAGAGGATTTTATTTGGAAATTGGTTAAGTCGAGGTTGTTAATTGAATGGACACCAACTTTCTAACTTGATTTTAATGGCATGCATGGTAGGTAGAGGTATGGAGTATGGGCTTCTTGAATGGATGAAAACCCAATACCCCCCTTTAAATTTTCTCATGGAATGTGTTGTTTGGTCAACATGAAATGGGGGTGGGGGGATCAGAGGGTGGAAAATGAGGAACCAAAAAAAAGGAGGGGAGGCACTCATTTGAGTGCAAGAGAGAAAATTGCATGAAGGGATAAAGCGCGGTGGACATTGGAAAAATTCACATACATGGATAGTGTGACGTGGGTGTTTTATGCTAGGTTGGGAATATAGGGATTTGAAAGTGAGCTTGTGAAATAGAAAGAGAAAGTTGGAACAAGTGTTGGTGCTAGAGTAGGATCATGTTGGGAGGCATGGTTGAAGAACGAAAATAGGCGGGGACATAGTGCCTTTTGAAATCCTATGAGGTGGAACATGTTGTGCTCTTGATCCATGGTTTATAGAGGGAAATCTTTGTGTGTTTCTAAAATATAAGAGAATAACATATGGACATCAGTGTGTTGACTCTTGGGTGAATAATGTTAATCAAGGTTGTCATTGATGTAATTATGGCATTGAACGAGATGTCAATATTGTTGATATGCCTAGTACCGGATGATGATGTCATGACTCTTGTTTGACAAGGATGCCATTAATGAAGAGGTCAACCCATGAAGATGTCAAAACACTAAAGAAAAAGTCCTAAGAAGTCCTTGAACTAGCTATAATGTTGTATGTGCCTTGATGATCTAGACCTTAAACCTTGATGACATATGGAGTCATACACTTGATGATGTAATACAATAAATGAATGACCACAATTGATGATGGAATTTGATGAAGGCTGAAAGACTAGATTATAACATGGAAGATATCATTTAATGGTTGGAAGACTATTTTTAAGTTCTCCTAATGATGCTACACGATGACATATTACTGCACTATTATTGAATACATGATGCTATACCTTCATTATGATGCTAGATACCACCATGATGACATCTATGTCCTACATTATTACTCTATGATCCTATGATTGATAAGCCAAACAAAGGAGAATCCAAGTAGTGGAAAATGCATGATGTCCTATTCACCTCCTGCACACAAAATTTAAGGACAATCACATAGAAATTTTTTTTTACCACCTTAGAGGCCGAATTTCACCATGTAAACTACACCACCTTTTAGAGCATAATATTAGCTTTCTAATGAGCTCTTACTTGGCCGGAAACTCCAAGCAGTTTGGGAGATATGAATTTTTCAAGTTAAAGAAATAATTTTTTCCTTGAGCCGACTTGTGCTAGCCTACTCATGTCGGCCTCCCACCAAGTGATGTGTCTCTTCACCCTAAACGCAAATGTGTATAAATATGAGGATAGAAACTTCATTTTGGCATCATTTTTCGTTGATCATTTCAGAGAGAAGATACATAACAGAAAGGAGGCCGAGAGGACATAGAAGTTCATTGTTTGGGAATTGTTTTCAAGGATACATTACAATTTGGACCATTGGACAGTCTCTTAAAGGCTCGGTTGAAGGTGTCAAGACCTCAACCAGACCTGTGGTCAATTATATCTGTGGTGGACAAAAAACTCGGATCAATTGCAGAAGATATAAAAAGGAACAACGAAAGAGAGTATAGGAGATCAGTCTTCAGATCTATGTGTAGACATATAATTTTTTGACAGTCATTAACACTTATGACCTGTAGCTTGAGAAGGGAACTAAAAAATGGATTGTTATATTTTTACAAGGCTTGGGTGAAGGCTCAGAAAAAGGCTCGGATCTACTCCTGTGTGTGACAGCCACCTATTGGAGCAGTTCAAAGGCAACACCCTATGTGTATATCTGTGAACTAAGCTCGAATTAGGACCTGTAAGGCAACAAAACTTGATACCTCAGACCTTTAATAATATATGATCATCTAGCCCAGTCTCAAAATGGAAGGTTTTCATCCTCATACTTATAATTCATGACAATTGGAAAGTTATTTGGGATTAATTAAGATTTAGGCTTGGACAACAATTTCTTGGTACCTTGAATTGCAAGTCTGCCTAGAAGCTATTATGGAGACTCCAATTGTAGACTTGTAGCTTACCGTTGTTAGGACAATCACACTTGGAGAAAGACCCGCAAGATCAATGAAGTATTAAGGTACTTGAATTATGCCTTGGAAGCCACCATTGAAGCTTTGTGAAGTCTCCTTATTGAAGAATATTTTTTAGTAGTACTAGTAGCAGTCTTTGAAGATAGGTTGGCCTATATACATCTTGAAGAGTAGCTTATTGAGGAACAATGCTACAAATTGAAACTTAGACCTGTGAAGAGAAGTAAAGTTTTGGACAAAGGAGTATTAGGAGTCTTGAAGCAGTGAAGTATTTGGAACCCTTGAAGAAAATATTTGGGGAGCTAACTGAAAACCGTGAAGCAGCCTTGAAGAAGAGTTTGCAGTAGTTCTTGTACTTGAATCTATTTGGAAGACCTTGTGTAGAACTGGAAGACACCTTGAGACATCAACAAGCATTGATTGAAGTCTTGAAGACACCCTTGGAGATCATGATGCATTGAAGCCATCATGAAGTAACTTGGATAAATTGTTTGGGTACAATGAAGAGCAATGGTGACACCAAAGAAGAAAAGGTTTTCATTGATGATGTGACGTGGAGACTAAGTGTGTCAGGGCTCTTTGAAGAAGACTTTGGGATCCGTGAAGAATAACCAAACATATATTTATGAAGTGAAGTTGAGGGTTGGAGCCTCATAGAGACAAGGTCAGTGCTGAGGAAGATAGGGTTGGATCCCTAGAGGATTGGAGTCCTCGAGAAACCAGGTAGGAGCCTGTACCAAAGATAGGGTTGGAGCCCTAGAGGTTGGTGCCTCAAATTGATAAGGTTGGAGCCTTGGAAAGACCAAGTCGGTGCTTGGCACAATATGGGTTGGAGCCTGGAAGGTTGGAGTCTTCATCTAGGGTTGGAGCCCTATATCATTATTGTACTTTACTTATTGTAAATAGAAAATTAATAAAAGTATCTATTCCATCATTGTTCATTTTTTGTTCTAAATATAAGTGATCTAACTAGTAAAATTAACAATTGAAAACAAATAATGATTCAACCCCCTCTCAGTATTTCCAACAAATAGGTGGAGGCACTAGAGGATATGTTGATTTGTGTCGCTTGGGTGGTACTTCACAACCCTAGGTATTGTGTTTTTTTTGTAGGGAAAAACCCAACACCCCAATTTTTAATTATTTTCAAATAATGGGGACCCTTTATTTTAATTTTTGGCTAAACACCTTTTATGATTTTCATTAAGTTAATCATCCTACAATTTTTCCATTTTTTCATTTTTTATGGATTTCCATTTTGATTGTTTCATTGAATTCGATTTTTAGCAATCTTTCCATCAATACTTGTTTCGCCTCATTTGGTCAACCAGCTTATTAATAACACTCCTTTGAAATTTGATCATTTTCTCGCCTAGACTAAAAAATGTAAATAAATGTATAATATTTCAATTTTTGTAACTAATAATGTTCAATAGTCATTCATTGTAAATATTAAATCTTAGTTTTTACTAATATTTTATTTTTATTTTTCACTAACCATTCTACAAAATGACTCAGCTAAATTGTACATAAGATGAAAACACGTTTCAGGATCTTGGTAATTTACACCAATTTTTTATTTTAAAACAAATTGTCAAACCCAATACCCCAAAATTTCAAAGTGGCTATAGTTCAATTTGTAGGATTGTTAATTCACGTGGGCCCCACTTCACATCCCTTCTCTTACATCCAAAATTGTGGTTTTAAAAATACGATATATATATATATATATATATATATATATATATATATATATATATTGCGATGCGAACTGGCAATATCAAATATCGCAATTTCATTTGTCACTTGTTTTAAAAACTTCCGATCTTGCGATTTGGAAAAATGTGAAGGAATATTTAACATAATGTCTGATTTTAAGCTCGTTATACCTCCCGTCACTGTGACCTCACTCCACCCTTCACCTCACTTTCACCTTATCCTCCCATCTCATCACCGTATCCCTCCATACTCTTCCCTCCTCCATGCTCACTTTCCTCTCCCTCTCCTTCACCTCAAGTAACATGGTTTTGTTTTAGAGTTTTTAAATTATTTAATATATAATAAATATTATATTTTTATATTAATAATTATAATATTTTATTATAATTTTAATATAATTAAATTATAATATTAATATAATATATTTATATTTTAAATGATTTTTAAATTATTAATTTTTATTCATTAATTTCTATTTGTAATAAATTAAAATTAATAAAATAATTAGAATTTAATTAGCATTAATTAAATAATAATTATATTCTAATTTAGGATTTAATTTAATTAAAAAAATTGAGATTTTTAGCCTAAGCAACAAAAATTCCAGAATTTGGCAGTTTTGACTCATTAACTTTGGAGGCTCATAGATTGAGTTTTACTTGGATAAATAAAATCATGAAGAACATTTTTGAAGTAATTTCATTTCTACATTTGATCATTTAATGTGTATAAAATTCAATAGAAGATCAACCTCCAAATTTGTAAACAAAACTAATTTTCTAAGTTTAATTTTCTGCATTCTCATTTGCCCACAACTTCTTTTGGGTGCAGATCCGTTCGTATGTGCTCCCCTTGACCAATTAAATATTCACAGGCATCAATAGAAAGCTCAAATTTATTTTATTTTAATTATGTGATTAAGTTTTGATTGGATTTATTTTAATTCCAGTTTTAACATTTTGATTTCAATTTTTATTTTAATAAATTATTGATTGGTTTTTGCAGAGAAACAATTTGAAGAGATAAGAAGAAGAAGATCTTAATCAATGAGAATTCTCAAACAATTGAAGTATATGATTCCGGGGCAATGAAAATGGATTGAGAAAAACCACTCTTTAGCAACCTTCTATTAAAGAATTTTTTACAAATATTATAAATAACAGATTGTAGAATGTATTGAGGGGCTTCTCTTTTCTACAATTCTGAAATTATTGAAAGCACTATTGTAAAGATGATTTAGAATTTTAGATGAGAGGAGAGAAAATCTCAAATCTGGATATTATTGAGGATTTTTCCTATGCATTTTGAATTATGTATGATGGGCATAACTTGCACTACTGCAACTCTAATTTTAAAAGCAGAAGTTCAAAGCATTGTAAAGAACTGTTGGAGACCAGAGCTAGATAAACAGATTTAATAAATTGGTATTTATAATACTATTTTTTTAAATAATGGTTTCATTTTATAATGGCATGAATATGTCATTTAATTCATATTTGTGCACTATTGTCAGTATGAGTAATTTGCTTCAATTATATGTTATTATTTATCTTTGCTCTTATGGGTTGAATTTTGATTTTTGAGCAACAATTTACTCAGAAATTTGTCTTTTTATACTGATTTAACAAACAATGATATTTTGTGAACTATTTCCTTATATTATTGTTTAATTATTCAAATTATTGATTTAACAATAAATATCATTTTGTGAACTACTTCATGAATGTTGTTGGTTGATTATTAAGAGGTCTCTGAATAGAATGTGTTTTGGTATTTATAATGTGAGTTATTTGAACTACTTTGTTAGTTTGATAGTCACTATAATCTAGACATATTTAAATCCAATTCATTTAAATATCTTTCTCTCGGTTGGGTTGGATCTATATCTACCTAATTGAGATAGGATTAGGATAATTTTATTTTTTCTTTAATTTTAGAATAATTTTTCATTTAGATTTAATTCTACATTCCTGGAAGTCCTCTTCCCAAAGATGAAAACTCTAGCTGTGGCTTAGTTGAGACCCAAATCCACTTAAGAATCACTTTCTTGCCTGATCAGCAAGAGGGCTAATCTGATGTCTCTTCTCTATTGGCAGACGAACGTCATATTTGAAGCCATTGGAGATGGAGAGAAGGTAACTTGACCTAGTTTAACTAGTCAAAACCACCATTTCAAAGGAAAAGAAGTTTTTTTAAGGTCCACACTGTGTGGTGTCCCTTATAGTGTTGTAGACAAACATTTTTGGCTCTCAACACTTTTGGCGCTAGAAGGAGGGCCTGAGACTTATTGTCCTTTGGAGTTTTTTTATTTTAATTTTTTTATTTAATCACAATGGCTCCTAACAAACTTCCAATTTGGAGTTTTGTTTCTGTACGTGCATTTGTCAATACTCCGCCAGAAATAGTAAGACACTTGTCTAAGGTAAAGTTTAACGGTAAGAGGAATATTTCTACATTTATCATATTTTACAATTCATTCAAAAAATTTCAAATTCTACTTCTTATGATATTGATGAATGCATTTTATGCAGGATTTTTACTCTTACATTCTTGGAAAAAGCCAGAAGCTGGTATCAATCACTTCCAGTTGCCTCAATTCACAATTGGAATCATTTTATTACAATATTCCTTTGCAAATTTGACAATTATATGTACAAACAGGTATGTGACGATTTTGAAGATTTACGAAGATTCGAAAATCAATCTTTGATTGATTTTACCATCAGGTTTCGTTTAAATTGCCTGAGATTTAAAATTAAAGATAAACATTTGAAAGATGAATTATTAGATTGGTTTGAACATATTTACTCTCTTCCTCCCAATCATAATCCATGTGAAATTTATTGGGAAAAATACTGAGAGGAGGGGGGGGGGGTGAATCAGTATTTAGGACTTACTCAAAACTTTTTACTTTTCATTCACTAAAACCCATACGCTACTTTGTTGAAGCCAACTAGCGTATACACGTGGATATCCTTCATAAAAATCGCGTATGAACATAGATCTAATTATACAAATAATTCTTAACTTAGTTCTTTGCAACATTCATTCATCTGATGTTAAGTTAACAGTAAGCATGTGCAGTAATAACAGAATAAACCATCACACATAAGCATCACACATGAACACTAGGATTTAAGGTGGAAACCCAAGTCGGGAGAAAACCACCGCTGCCATCGTCTCAGTCTTCAATATTTATTATATAAAAAGCATCTATTACTATGTCACTTGCACGGACTCTCATACCCAATAACGAGCACCCCACTGCAGGCTATTCTCCTCGTTTACCGACCTCTCCCCGGAAAGGGCAGCCTTCGCCTCTCAGTGCAACCTCTCTCTTGAGCTCGACCCACTCTCGTTTACCAGTCTCTCCTGGAAGGGAGCTACGACCCCCTACTCTCATTTACCAGCCCTGCAGAAGGGAAACTACAGCCTTGCAATGCAGAAAGGCTTCAACCTTCAGCACCTTTGTGGACCACGTTTCATCAATTTTCATATTGGATCCAACCCACACAATTAAGCTCAAGGAACATTCATCAAACAAACAACTTGCTCTTATAGCAGGATAATCAATATTCGAACAACCCAGATCATCATTGACAGATAGCAATAGAATAGCAGAATAGATCAGACATTTCATACCACATACTTCAGCAAAACCTAAATTACATACGCGCTTTTTCTTCACTGAACCTGCGTATACACGCGCTTTCACAAATACCAACCTGTGTATACATCTGCACACATTTCAGAGTTGACTTCAATTCTCATACGTGCTTTTTCTTAATACAAGCCGCGTGTATACACACTTCCTCCTCGACGAACCTGCATATAGATCTTCAAACATTTTAGGGTAGTGCAGCTCTCCAGAATATATAAACAGCTCAGATCTTCATTCTTCATGACCTGATTAACTTGGAATCTGCCATATCTAATCATTCCATAAATGAATCACAATACATATACATTTCAGATCTAGAGATCCCTCTTCATCATTTTCTTCATAGGTGCATCATAAATTCAGATCTATCAATCAAGAACAGAGTTCATCCATGCAGATATTCCTTAGAGAGATTTATTCATTCACAACCCTTACTCATGCACACCCTTGCACAATGATATTCTTCTCCTTATATAGATTTAGCCTTTATCAATACCATGAGTCAAAACTACACAACTTCCGATGGTATTCCTGGATGGGATCAAATAGATATTCCAGTGCTCAATACAATGGGTTAATACCATGGTAATTCTGGTTTTATCAATTTAGGCGCTATTGAGCATCTTTTGACTTGACGTTCTTTGCATTATCGCTACTTGTATGTACAAACATGCATGTGCTTTGTGTGTACCACTGTTCATCATTATTCTTGCACATACTAGAGAATTCTTTGTACATAACTTCATCGGATTTACATCATTAAAAGTTCTTCAAGTGGGTTTCAATCAATGCCGCTATATCGATGAGCTCCATCCCAAGTATAACAATCTCCCTCCTTAACTGTGAAGTGAGTGCAAGCCAGGGACAACAAAATTTATCAAATATGTTTCCATCTGGTACAATAGGTTTTACATCTTCTCGTAATTAGGTTGCCATGAACTTTATCAAGTGGAGGTTACCATCATCTTCATTCAATGGGTTGCCATCAAGGACAACACTCTGCATCATATTGCCAACAATCTCCCCCTTTGGACTTGATGGCAACCACGATGGTGTTTGATCACCACAACAGATAGTTACATTGATTATAACCATTATGAAAATACCATGATAATACTCTCCCCTTATTCAAACACCATGTTACTCTCCCCCTTTGACATCAAGGGCAAAGGGCGGATCAAAACCAAAACAAGGTTTTCCTTTTCATGTAGAACGAAGAGCTCTGTAGATCTGATGTGTACTGAAGTGACCATGCTCCCCCTGAGTTCATGTTGAATTTTCAAACATATTTTCAATGAATTATATGACTCTATGACCTTTCCTATCACCAAGGACTCATACTTACATCAAGGATCCAACCAAGTGGATTTACATATGTGACTCAAGTACCCAACCAAGTGGGTTTACACATTTTGACTCAACTACCCAACCAATTGGGTTTACAAATTTGAACAAGTCCTTACATGACTGAATATTACAATTTACATCAACATCATAGGTCTCAACGTGACCTTTCCATCAAATTACAAATATGACTCTTTATACCCAAGACAAAAAGGATCTCAAGAGAGATCATAATTCAGAACCATCATAATGCCAACAATGCATTATTCTCAGCAAGTCTAATGCTCCCCCTGAATATGTGCATCCAATGCATCCTTTCCATGTGACCAAAGCTCCTCCTTAGCTTGTGCAACCTGAACACTTTCAACAGCAAGTCATCAAGGCATCTTCACCCAATATCAGAGGATGAAACAGAAATATAAGAACTGGAACACCACCAGAGGTACCAAACAGCATCAGAGATACCAAATAGTACTGCAGCTGTCCTGAAGAATGCTTACCATAAACAAAAAATTTTCTGCAACCAACCATACACGATTTTCTATGTATGAACTCGCGTATATACGTGACTGTCTTTCAGGAAACCTGCGTATCCAATTTAATCTTCTGAATTAAGCAGATCTGATCTTCTGAGGGGCAGAGACTATTTCTCAGCTTCTGTCTGAGGTATTCGAATGCTTCCCTGGAATATATGAGAGCAGATAGATAGGACAATGTAGTTGTGTTTTCAAGGGTCTTCACGCATCAATAACCAAGCCGTCAGACTTTTTGCAGCATCAACATATTCTTCCCAAGAGGAATTATCATACCAGAACGACTTCTACAATAAAAAATACGTGTCAAGCAATCATCCATGTGATCTGATATCACCAAGATATTCAAGATTTATCATGATCATGATGTAACATGTGTAAGAAGAAGCGATCTCAACTGTGATAGGAATCATTAGCAACAAACTCTGCAAGATCCGTCCTTATCTCTGAATCATAAGACATCCATCTCATCCATGTGAAAACAACGAATACTCTTCAGCAAAAAGCAAACAGGGCTCATCCACAATCTCATCATAAGAAACCATGTAACATGTCATCATCATTTAGAACTAAGAAATAAACAAATACAGTGCCAATGATACAATCATTAATAGTCAGACTGATGCTCCCCCTGAACCTGTGCTCCTGATCTTCAGCTGTCATACTAATTTTCTTATCATAAATGCATACACAACTGTCTCCACTGGAACTCGCGTGTCTATGCGGATTTAGTTCACAGAACCCGCGTATGGAAAGTGAAACATTGAAAACTTCACATTCCTTCATCTCCCCCTAAGTTTGTACCACCTGTACCTATCTTCTTCACATCAGATGCTCTGTCAGAAATAAACATAACCAGAATAACCAAAACAATCATGGGAATCACCAAACATTGCTCCCCCTGTGATGATACATTACTAATCCCTATAATGTATCTCACATCATTCCTGCAGTCATTAAGATAAGTAAGCTTTAGAAGCGGATGACTGCAGTAGAGTCAATATTCCCTACGTTTATGACTGGTCCTCTTTCTTTATCCAGCTTTGCTTGAACTTTCTAATTATGTGCTGGAAGTTATCCAATTTCCGAGATCTGTTCATCCTGCATTCCTTTTCTACATGTCCATACTTGTTACAAGCATAACATCTTATGTGGCCAGAGAAATAAGCATAAGAATCATAATGTGTTTTTATATTCTTCCTTCTATTGCAATTAGCTGCTTTATGACCATACTTGTTGCATGAAAAACAATATCCTTTAAAGAAACCATAGTAACTTTCTGTGTAGAATCTGTTTGTTTGTGACTGAAATGATCTGCTTTTGCAATTGGCTGCAACATGCCCATAATTATGACATTTAAAGCATTCAACATTATTGATGCTTCTATAGTTAGGAGGGAATGATTTCTTTTGAGAGTTCATGATTGTCGGCTGACCTTTTGTTTCTTCCAACACTTCAGGTTTTGCATTGATATCCTTTGAATCTTTATCACTTCCTTGTGAACTAGATTCTCCTCTAATAGTTTCATGAAAACCAAGACCAAATTTAACAGAAGGAGACCTTTGAATACTAAGAATATTATCCAAAATCTTAGTACTATCTTGAAACCTCAAGAGTTTATCCTTTTCTTCTAATTTACCTTTTAGAATGTTTACCTCAACCTCCAATTTTTGGCATTGCTGCTTCGTACTTTCTTCTTTCCTTCCTCCTTATTCTACTTGATCATTCAATTTTATAATCTCTTCTTTCAACCCATTTTCTTGTTCTTCAAACGTCTGTAGAAGATCTTCAAGATCTGCTTTAAGTTCTTCATTCTTCTTATTTGCTTTTTCCAGATTTATTTTGAGAGCGATGATTTCAGCTTCAAGTCTTTTACTTCGACTGGTTGCATTATCCTGCAGTATTTGATGTATTTCTACCTGTTCCTTCATTGTTTCCATCTG
Organism: Pinus albicaulis; assembly: GCA_034641835.2. Classification (NCBI taxonomy): domain Eukaryota; kingdom Viridiplantae; phylum Streptophyta; class Pinopsida; order Pinales; family Pinaceae; genus Pinus; species Pinus albicaulis. Next base: position 27,331,142 of record MU968363.1, on the reverse strand, counting down.
TTCATTCATTCTAGAGATCATCTCTTTGTAGATAGATTCCTCCCTTTTAAATGATCTTTGTTGATCTTCAACTTTAATCTTGAGAGCTTCTTCTAGATCCATAACATTATTTTCACTATCTTTATCATTGCTTGCACAAGAAAGTGAATCACAAGAACAACATTCAATACCTGTTTTATCTTCTTCATTTTCTGTTGCACATGTTTTCTGAGATATCTCCTTTTGAGTAGCCTTCTTCTTTTGCTTCCTTCCCATTGTGACGGATCTCCTTCAAGCGATCAAGCACGAAGGACTGCTACGTGCAATTGTTTGGGAAAAATGCGAGAGGGTGAATCGGTATTTAGGACTTACTCAAAACTTTTTACTTTTCCATTCACTAAAACCCATACGCTACTTTGTTGAAGCCAACTAAGTGTACACCACTGACGGATATCAGCCATGAAACTCGGCATTAGCAGGCAGAATCCTAATTGCCAGATAATGATGCCACTTAGTTCTTTGCAACATTCATTCCATCGAAGTGTTAGGGTTAAACGATGGCATGTGCGTGTACTTGAGAATAAACCATCACACATAAGCATCACACACCGAGACCCGGTATTTGAGTGGGCAAGTGGGAAAAACCACCGCTGCCGTCGTCTCAGTCTTCAATATTTATTATATAAAGAAAACATGTTACAACCATGTACTAGCGCAGACTCATACCAGCACGCAGGCACCCACTTGCAGAAGGCTACAACCTTCTCTCGTTTACCAGCCTCTCCTAGAAGGGAGCTACAACCCCCTGCTCTCGTATACCAACCTCTCCTAGAAGGGAGATACGACCCCCTGCTCTCGTTTACCAGCCTTACCTGGAAGGGAGCTACGACCCCTTGCTCTCGTTTACCAGCCTCACCTGGAAGGGAGCTACAACCCCCTGACTGAAGGCTTCAACCTTCAGCACCTTTGTGGACCACGTTTCATCAATTTTCATATCCAACCCACACAATTAAGCTCAAGGAACATTCATCAAACCAACAACTTGCTCTATAGCATCATAATCAATATTCGAACAACCCAGATCATCATTAACAGATAGCAGTAAAACAGCAGAACATATTAGACATTTCATACCACATACTTCAACAAACCCTAAATTACATAAGCGCTTTCTATTCACTGAACTTGCGTATATACGCGCTTTCACAAATACCAACCCGCGTATACATCTGCACACATTTCAGAGTTGACTTCAATTCCCATACGCGCTTTCTCTGAATACAAGCCACGTATATACGCGCTTTCTCCTCGACGAACTTGCGTATATATCTTCAGAAATTTTAGGGCAGTGTAGCTCTCCAGAACAGATAAATAGCTCAGATCTTCATTCTTTACTTCATCACAGATTCACCAGATCACAGATCTAATCATTCCATAAATAGATCTAGAAAATACATATACATTTCAGCTCTATATACCCTTCTTCATCATTTTCTTCATAGGTGCATTATAAATTCAGATCTATCAAAAAAATGTTACCCATTTCATTCAGACATACTTCAGAGTGAAGTATTCATTCAAACCCAGACTCATGCCACTTTGCACTATGATCTTCTTCTCCTTATATAGGTTTACCCTTTATCAATACCATGAGTCAAAACCACATCACCACTAATGGTATTCCTAGACGGGATCTATTAGATAATCCAGCGCTCAATACAATGGGTCAATACCATGGTAATGCCCCCTGGTTTTATCAATTTAGAGCGCTATTAGGCATACGCAACTTGGAACGTTCTTTTCCGCGTGCATACGCTACTTCGCCTTAACAGACCCGCGTATGCTTTGTAACATACCCTGTTCATCATTATTCTTGCACATACTGGAGATTCTTTCTTCTGCAACTTCTATACATCAGATTTACATCATTAACAAGTTCATCAAGTCAGTTTCCATCAAGTACAACTTCATCAAGTAGGTTCCATCAAAGCCAACAATGTCCTCCTTAACTTATCAAGTAGATTTCCATCAAGGACAACAACTTTATCAAATATGTTTCCATCTAGTACAATAGGTTTCCATATTCATCAATTAGGTTGCCATCAACTTTATCAAGTGGGTTGCCATCATCTTCATCAAGTGGGTTGCCATCAAGGACAACACATTGCATCATATTGCCAACAAAATTATCTCAAGCCTTGCTCAATCTCCTTTCAATTTCATTAACATAATTGAGAATTACAATGTGGAGGTAAAAATAAGTGATGATGAAGTGACCTTTAATATGTGTGATCAATTCCTTCATTTAGTGCACACTTCCTACAATGGTAATAATGATCAAGATACACCTCCACATATAAGTGAACCTCAATAAAAAAGCTTCGAAAATTTTACTATTCAATTACAAGAAGATACTCGCAAAAACCTTGGAGAAGATAATGCTTTAAAATCTAAAAATCACTGTGTATTAAATTCAAAAAATTAGATTGTAAATCAACAAGTATAAACAGAAGTTGAAACTTCCATTAACATGGAGCATGCTGTACAAATTTCCGAATACTTTCATGATGATCAAATGTAAAATTCAGGGCAATTAAATAAAAATCTTCAAGAAAGCACAAATACACAAATGAATGATCTGGAATTTGAAATTTAAAAAGAATAGAATTTACATGAATCTAAAAATAGAGACATTTTCAAGTGCATTGTTTCAAATTCACATTTTTCCCTTTATCCTGATATTTTTGCGAATAGAAATTTATCCTCTCTTCACTTTAATGTTATTTTAGAAAATAGAGAGGCTGAAATAAATGAATTTCCTATTAGTTTTTATCAAGAAAGAGAATCATTTATTAATCATTCTTCTGGAATTAATGAACATGAGCTTCATATTCCTTCTTGTTTTGATACATTACATGAGATTCAAGGAAATCCTAAAGAAAGTATTGAAGTCATTTATGATAATTACTTTGACATTGAGGATGTTTGTTTGTCTACTTCTCAAGAGAATCCTCATAAGCAAGTTAAAATCACATGTGAAAACAAAGAACACTTTAACACGTAAATTGTTTCAAATAGTTTTCATTTTCAAACAATTAATCATACTCATGATTTCAAAATTCAATAAACCATTCAATCTATGATTTATATGACGACCAAAATATCATTCCTATTCATGGTCATAATTATCTTACTAATTCACAAGTTGGTATTGGCAATCATTCGAATTCCAATATTCTGGCCAATTCCTGTTAAGGAAAACTGTTTTAAAATGGTCCCAATTTTTCTGTGATAATAATTGTAACACTAGTGTAAACTATGATTCAATTTTGTTATTATTCCTTCATTTATTTTGTTTAACTTCAATTTTTTTTTATGTTTCAATTTTCAAATTTTAGATACTTTGTGCTACCATATCTAGCAGCTCAGTATTAAACACTCTGTTAATGCATTGCCTGAATCAAAAAATGAAGTTTTAAATCATAATCATGAACATCAAGAGCTATTAATTTTCCAATTTCAACAGATGTTCATTTCTTATCAATTACCTCTTTTTTCTCAAAAGCAGTGCCAAAAATAGAGTGTATTTTTACAATATGAACAAAAATATAATTCAATTAATATTCTTCCATTGTATCTAACAACGTTTCATCCATTTTTCATTGACCCATTTAAAAAATATTTGGACAATTTTCCTACACGGAAGATTGTTAATAATTTAACATATGTATATAGCATTGACAAAATTTTCCAGGCCATTGAATCTAAAATCTCTTATCCACAATCTAGCCTGTCATCTTCTCTTTTGAACCTCTTTCAATCATTAGTGGAAATACTTCCAAATTTCTACAATCCTATTGAAATTTAGTTGGAAAGGAAATTTCAAGAGAAGGTGATTGTAAATAAGCTGCTAACAATAAATGTACATTCTGCTTTCAGATTTAGTTTTCTTAGTTTACTTATATTTGTATTTTTGTTACTAATATTTGACCTGTACATACATGCAGGAATTAAAATGAGAGAGTGGTTACATTGGAAATATGACTATACCTAGTCATGTTTCCTTCATTATGTTAGAAATAAGAATAGATTAATTTAGATTAGATTTCTTTTTTTTTTGCACCTACTTCATAATTTCAGATTTTCAATAAGAAAGTAATGAATCCGAGTTCTTCCAGGCATCCCTTTGATTTGCTGGAAAAGTGGTTTAAAACATATCAGAAGCTTATGAATTCCTCGATTGTCTTGTTTTTAAAAATCATATGTGAAGAAATTTCAGAAAATTGCTATGACTTGGCGATCTTTGATTCACAAGTACTTTTGAAGAACTTATTTTCAACACTCTTGCCCTCTAACATAAATTTTAAATGGATGCAATTAAAAATATTATTACTTTCCAACTTTTACTAAATAAATAGATGATGTTGAACATATGCAAATTTTGAGAAAATTTGGGAGAACTTGAAAATTCATGAGGTAAAGTTATAATTAAAATTCTTCCAGGTATGTGTTTACAGGTTCACCATCATCTATTGTTAGTTTACGTTTTCAAATGTTATTTCTTATATCTGTTTTCTTTCCTTTGCAGGCCCTCATCAACTTGATTGTGGAGACCCAAGATAAGCAAGCAATCGACCCTTTTTCAAATCTGCAAAATGTTCAAGGAAGTATTATTTATTGTTCACCAGAATTTGAGTATCACTTATTTTTGTTTTCATTCATTAAAACCCTAATAGGCCTTTAAAAAAATATTGGAAGATTCACATCGGAGAATTATAATATCATAATTATCATCATTCGAAAGCTCTGATAAAATTATTCCCCTATCCAATATTTCCAATAATTGATAAAAGGGGTATTTTGTTCAAAAAGCAAAACTAAACTAGGCACTTCATTTTGATTGAATACTTCAGAAAGTTGTCGGCCCTATAAAATGCCCTATCATATATCATAGTTCGCATATTGGAGATGCTAAAATGAGCATACTCCAAAATTCCTCCGATATCTCGAATAACTTATTTCCAATATATGACTTTGCCAATATTGTGATGTCCCTACAACCCTAGACCTGATACAACATTTAAATTCAATTTTAAAGAGATATCACATTGCTCATAAATCACGATTTTGGTTGAGGCATTTGTTTATAGGTTCTGATGTCCTAGATCAGATATGAAATTAAATTCATATAATAAAACTATCAGGTCTGTTCTTCATCGTGCATCAGCATATCAACCATGTTACATCCCGTACTCAAATATTTTGATCGTCGATCTCTTATAAAATCCAAATCCAGTCCCACTAGTGAGCCATGTCATCTATCACATTTCCGTTATCGCAAGAATAATATCAATATTTCCTTTTTATTAACAACTCCAATCTCTCGATATAACTATTCTCCTATATCGCAATCGCTCCATCGCAATTTCCCATTGCATATGTTCATATCACATATTAGTTATTGCAACACTTATATCACATTGCGAAAATCAAATGAAGCCTTGCTTTAAGATCCTCCGACGTGATAAAATTTGATATATGCCTCTCCACCATTTTCTTTTAACTATTATAGAAAAATTGATTGCATGTCGACAAAGGTGGAAGTCACAAATTTTAAGTTATGCATGGCAAAGAAAATCGTGATGTGAAATACTCGATGAGGCACTGACCTATACGAAAGACCATGTGAACACACATTTTCATATTCTACCTCTCATTGGTCTAGCTAGAATCAAATGCTTATGCTCGTTATTGCTGTAAATTGCTACAAACCAAGGAAATTTCACATAAAAACACTAGCAGTGAATGATCTTATCCGTAATCTATGCTTGTTCCAAATCTTACAATTTTCCAAGATGAGTTGAACCATTCCATCATAGTTGCCAAATTGTTTTCCCTTTAGTTATATTCATTGCTTCCAAAGGGAATCAAAGCCTCTAATTAATGAATTTTGGAATCCTAATCATCTACTTTTCATTTTTCGATATTTCCCTCAGAATTTCAAAGTTTTTCACTTATCAGAGTCTTGGGTTTGTACTATATCGGAAGCATTTAAAACAAATTCTAAGATTTACTTCTTCGAGCTTCACATCTCCTTTTATTTCCACTATCTTGACCATCACATTTAGCAAAGTAAATTACCCCTATTTTACTATCTTCATTGAAATTTTGTTGTCTTAGATTTTTGTAAAATTGATTTCGGCTCTAGAAAATGTTTTTGAGATATTTGACACTTGATTGATTCTCATATTTATTAAATCTTGAATTCCTCTCCTTGAAAGAAATTTTATAGGTAAATGTAAATTCTCTTGCAATTATTTTACAAAAATTAAAATTATCTCATTATTGGAATGAAAGCCACTGCAACAATTTTATAGACTCTTATGAAATTTTTACCTCTGATACATGAATGTTTGATGCATTAGAAAACTAATATTCCCACATTATACATTTAACAAGCATTGGTTATCAGACATGATCAATATTGTAAGTTTTGTTTGTAAAAATTACACAAAAGATTTTGTTCTAAGATCTTACTGCCCTTAATGTTCTAAATACCAAGATTCCTTGTAACAGAGGTGAAATTTCATTAAAATTCTGAAAACAAATGTCGTTTGAAATATTATAAAGAAATATTTTTATTTATCGAAGTTTTTTCCATTGACACTTTTGAAAAACTTGAGGTCTTACCTTTTGCTTTGTCTCTCTCGGAATCTTAGAACTTCAGAATATCAGGTTAAGAATCTTTGTAGGTCCTTGCTCAATTCACTCTGATATTTCACTATGTATACATGAAGTCTTGTTTGATTATCTTTGAATATATATACTACTTTCATGTTATCATGGTCGCTCAAAACTTAGATGTATTCCAATCATAATTTTTCCAAATCCAAGTATTTATTCATAGGGATGAATTTATGACTAAATGGATATACATTCTTCATGGTGTATGTACATGAACTTCTTTTATTCTTCTCGGAAATCTCTTTCACTAATAAGAAATTTGGAACAAGTAAAGGTAATGGAACCAATGGTTAATTCATATTTTAATTATTTTGATTTTGATTTTCGCTCTATAATTATCATATAAAGGTTCAAGTCCTCTTCATATTCATAATTACTACATTATTTGGGATATTGAATCAACTTCAATATTTTGCGACTGATATAAATTTAGAATATAGGAAGAAAAGAGAACATTTATCGCTACAATTCATAAAGAAGCATATATTCATCCTCATTTATGATGGATTTGATTTATTTCCAATTCCTTGAACATGAAATATTGCTTTCTTCTAGTTTTCTGCGTGTTTTACTTTAGATTTAATAAATAGTTATTTTGGGTTAACAATGATTTTGTGTCAATAAAACTTCTTCATGCTTTTAATTCTAATTGAAGGAAGAAGTTATCTTTTTTGGAGAAAATGATACCTTTCAGGTAGACTAAAGGCAATTCTCCAATGGTAAGTTTCATGGGCCCACTTTCATTTATTTTCATTTCTTCACTTTTTGTTTCAGTTTTGTTTTTGCTAATATAAACTCTGTTTTGCAGCTCCTCAAAAAACTTTTCAAGCCTCCACCAGATCAGATTTGAAGTTCATTCTCTTTTGATCAGTTTGTTTTAATATCCTTAAAAAGAAGTAGTAATGATCCTCATCGAATCAGCTAAACTGGGGAGTTTTTGAACTTATAGTATCCTTCTTTAAGCATTACTTTTATTAGAAAATGGTCAAGGTGATTTTTGCAAGGTTTTGCTTCGAAACAAGAAACTTTGCAACAGACAAAGACTTCTCATTTATCATATTATATATCATCATTGCTATTCACCCTCTACATTTTGAGAGCCTCAATTCTTATAACTCTGCAAATTAAAATTTGTAAATCTCAACATGAGAATGGACATATATATATATATATATATATATATATATATATATATATATATATATATATATATGCTTATTTTTTTTTATCTCTTTTGTTGAGACATTTGTATAAGTAGTCTTTTTGGAGTTCATATTTTAAATTTAGATTTTCTTTCACTTTTCGTCTTCTTTACTTTTATTTGTATGTGCTGATTTATTTTCATAATTCTTTTCCTTTTGCTTTTAGTTTTGATTTGATTTTGGTGACTCTGTCATGATTGATTAGAAAAGAATTTTCTTGTTCAACAATGGTTGGCATACATGAGAAATATTTTACTCTATCTATTTTAGTGAATTTCATTTATCATTAAAGGAATATATTTATGGAATCATAAAACCATCTTGCTTTGCATATTTTTCATGGAGAAACACACGTCCCTTTTAAGTGATTGAGTTTAATTTTTCAAGGAAATAATTGATTTGAGTTTAACACAATTAATCTTTTCCACCCCTCCACAGAAAAGCCTATGCTTGATAATTCTAGGGAAAGAATTTTGAGTCAACATTATGAGAGTATTATGTCCATTAAACATAAATATCTATTACCATCCCACCTCTTTCACTCAAATACATCATAAACTAAAAGCTTTCAAATACGCTTATAAAAAATAGTAATTAAAAAAGGAAGCATGGGAAATACAAGTAAACCCGTCGGAGTTATGGACGCTCACTGGAAGCGGGACTGAGCTTGTATGGCATAAAAAAAACTTCATCGAGGTACTGTTCATGCTCACTAGCAGCAGAGCGATGTGAAAGACCAATCATAAAATGGATATATGCTTTATCAAAAGACTCATACCTCTACCTTCTTCTATTTTTCATATGAGGAAATTTTAAAACACAATTTTCCCAAATTTGGATTCATAACTTTTACTTGAGTCTGTTTGAAGTACTTATCTTTACAAACTCATATTTCTTAATCTATTTATGTGAGACCTATGGCAATGTTTTACTATTAGCCGATTTCATGAACTCCATTATTTTTTAACATTTGGATAAATTATAGTTCATTATCTTCAATTAGAAATAAATGGTCCTTCTCCCATGTGTCACCATTCTTGTAGGGAAAAATCCAACAACCCCCATTTTTGAATTATTTTCAAATAATGGGGTCCATTTTTTTTAATTTTGGCTAAACATCTTTTATGATTTTCATTAATTTAATCATCCTACAATTTCGCCATTTTTTCATTTTTGTTAGATTTCCATTTTGATCATTTTATTGAATTTTATTTTTAGCGAGCTTTCCATCGATAATTGTTTTTCCTCATTTGGTCAACCAATTTGTAAATAACACTCCTTTGAAGTTTGATCATTTTCTCGCCTAAACTAAAAAATGTAAATAAATGTATAATATTTCGATTTTTGTAACTAATTCTGTTCAATAGTCATTCATTGTAAATATTAACTCTTAGTTAGTTTTTACTAATATTTTTTTATTTTTCACTAACGGTCCTACAAAATGACCCAACTAAATTGTATGTAAGATGAAAGCACGTTTCGGGATCTTGGCAATTTTCTCCAATTTGTTATTTTAAAACAAATTGCCAAACCCAAAACCCTAAAATTGCAAATTGGTTATAGTCCAATTTATAGGATTGTTAATTCACATGGGCCCTACTTCAAATCCCTTCTCTTCCTTCCAAAATTGAAATTTTTAAAATGAGATAAAAAAAGTTTTACAACGCAAAATTGCGATATCGCATACCACAATTTCATTTGTCACTTGTTTTAAAACTTCCAATCTTGCGATTTGAAAAAATGAAATAATCTATTTAAATTTTAACATAATGTTTGATTTTAAACTTCTTATACCCCATCATCATGACCTCACTCCACCATCCACCTCACTCTCACCTTATCTCTCCATGCTCACTCCACCACCTGTAACATGGTTTTGTTTTAAAGTTTTTATATTATTTAATATATAATAAATATTATATTTTTATTATAATAATTATATTATAATTATAATATTTTATTATAATTTTAATATAATTTTATTATAATATAAATATAATATATTTATATTTTAAATAATTTAGTTTTATTAAATAATTTCTGTTTGTAATAAATTAAGATTAATAATATAATTATAATTAATCTAGTATTAATTAATAAAAATTATAATTTAATTTTTAATTTTTATTTATTTTTAAGCCTAAGCAACAAAAATATCAAAATTCTGGCAATTTTGACTCATTAATTTTGTAGGTTCATAGATTGAGTTTTACTTGGCCAAATGAGGCTTAGAATGGCTCGTTGGATAGATGGCATCGTGAAGAACAATTCTGAAGTAGTTTAATTTCTAGATTTGATCATTTAATGGGTCTAAAATTCAGCAGAAGATCAAGCTCCGAAATTTTAATGAAAACTATTTTTCTGAGTCTAATTTTCTGCATTTTCATTTTCCCACAACTTCTTATGAGTGCATATCCATTCGTCTATGCTCCCCTTGACCAGTTAAATATTCACAAACATCAATAGAAAGCTCAAATTTATTTTATGTTAATTATGTAATTAAGTTTTGATTGGATTTATTTTAATTCCAGATTTAGCATTTTGATTTCAATTTGCATTTTAAGAAAATTATTGATTGGTTTTTGCAGAGAAAAAATTTAAAGAGATGAGAAGAAGATCTCAATCAATGAGAATGCTCTAGTAATTGAAGTATATGATTCTGAGCCAATGAAAATGGATTGAGAAAAACCACTTTTCAACAACCTTCTATTAAGGAATTCTTCTGTAAATATTATAAATAACATATTGTAGAATGTATTGAGGGGCTTCTCCTCTTTGCAATTTTGGAATTCTTGAATGCACTATTGTAAAGAGGATTTAGAGTTGTAGATGAGAGCAGAGAAAAATTCAGATTTGGGGATTATTGAAGATTTTTCCTTTGCATTATGAATTATGTATGATGGACAGAGCTTGCACTACTACAACTCTTATTTTAAAAGTAGAAGTTCAAAGCATTGTAAAGAACAACTGGAGACTAGAGCCAAAGAAACAAATTCAATAAATTGGTATTTATAATACTATTGTTTTAAATAACCGTTTCATTTTATAATGACAGGAATGTGTCATTTTATTCATATTTGTGCACTATTTTCATTATGAGTAATTTTCTTCAATTATATGTTATTATTTATCTCTGCTCTTATGGGTTGAATTCTGATTTATGAGTAAAAATTTATTTAGAAATCTGTCTTTTAATACTGATTTAACAAAAAATAATATTTTGTGAGCTACTTTCTTATATTATTGTTTAATTATTTTAATTACTGATTTAACAATCAATATCATTTTGTGAACTACTTCCTGAATGTTGTTGGTTGATTATCTCAGTTAAGAGGTCTTTGAATAGAATGTGTTTTGGTATTGATAATGTCAGTTAATTGAACTAATTTGTTAGCTTGATATTCATTATAAGCCAAACATATTTAAATCCTAATCATTGAAATATCTTGCTCTCAGTTGAGTTGAATCTATATCTACCTAATTGAGACATGATTATGATAATTTTCCTTTTTTATTGTATTTTAGAATAATTTTGCATTTAGATTTAATTCTAAATTCCTAGAAGTCCTCCTCCCAAAGAGGAAAACTTTGGATGTGGCTTGGTTGAGCCCTATATCAACTTAAGGATCACTTTCTTGCCTCATCAACAAGAGGTTTGATATGATGTCTCTTCTCTATTGGCAGGCGAAAGTCATATTTTAAGCCATTGGAGATGGAGAGAAGGTAACTAGACGAACCACCATTTCAACAAAAAAGGAGTTGCTTTAAGGTCCAGACCAGGTGGTCTCCCTTATAGTGTTGTAGCCATACATTTTTGGCCCTCAACAGGTTTATGAGAGGTTTGAACACAAAAGGGTTTTGTGGGTAAATAACCCAAGTGGCAGGGTTTTTAACCCAAGGTGTGGGTGAAAAATCAAGAAGACGTATTGTTTGTTTATTCATTGTTTGCAAGTGGGAAACCTTAAAGGACCAAGGGTGACCCAAGGTAACAATTTTATGGAAAAAATAAATGGAAGAAAACCATTTTCTAATGATAGTTGGGGTTTGTCTAGAAACTTCAAGTCAACTTGGGCATGAAAACACACCCTTGAGGGCTAACATCTACCCTTATGAGAATGAAGGAAAGGGTTGTGAATCATTTGATGATATCCAGCGATGGTTTTTATTATGTGATTCTAACCTAGAAGGAGGTCCAAATATGAAATGTACTCAATTATATGATGGAAATAAGGGCCAAGACCCATCGAAAGGAGACCTAATACCCTATGATAATGTTTTTGTTTGTGTGCTTATCTCTGCTGTTGGATTTGAAATTTAGGGTGGTCGAAATCAAAGAATATGAGTGTGGTTTTGGATAATAGAGAAGGGTCCTACACAGAGAGGAATAAGGGGTCATCATAAGGCAGACTATAGGCTATGTAAGAGCCTAAGTGGACCAAGAAATGATTTTTCTTGAAGGGTTTAGGACATAGGTGAGTATTCCTTGATTTGGGGTTGTTTCTTCTATGAAAGGTTTGTCCTAGTGTTCAATCCCTCAAGTTCCAAGGTTCTATGCATTAACAATGATCTGTAAACATTAGAAGATGTAATCCTAGAATGGAGAGCATATGTGATTAGGGCCACAAACTTGGAGAGTTTTGTACAATGTAAATGTGAGTTGTATTATGTCATCTAATTGTGCATAGATGAGTAGTGGACATATGTGTAGAGGCAGCCTTAAATAGAAGAGGAAAAGTGTTGGTTTTGAATATTTGTTCATAGATCATGAGAAATAATTTTGGTGCCCTATATCTATGTAATTCGAGGATCAAATTACAAGTGTGAGGGCAGTGTATTTGATGCCCTAGATCAATCAAGGAATGACTGTGTGTGGGAATATTAGTATGCCTTAAGAAGATTGACAAAGGAAACTGATGTGTCACAGAGGTAGGGACGATTTGGATGCTCTAGGATTAGCTTTCTAAAGTGCAAAAAATGTTGAAAAGTGGTTAGAACTGGAAGGCCTTATGACAGTAATCTTAGTGCATCTAAGACATTGTGTAAAGGATGTTGAGTTCTATTCTCAAACGAAGTTATGAATAATAATTTTCGCATGCAATATATAGTGTCTAGAAGACCTCAAGTAAAATGTTCGTGAAAGGATCCATGGAATGTTAGGAGGTAGAATTATGGATCCCTAGTTCATCTAATGAAAGGAGGCATATGGTTGATAAGAGGGAAGATCTAGGAGACCAAATGAGCAGAATTCTTAATGGAGCTAGAAGGATACTAGTGGGAATATTAGTGAACCAAAGTTTAGTGACACAAAAGGAGAAATGATCATTGATAGTGGTAGGTAGGATAGTTGAAGATGTAGTTGCAATGATTAGCAAATTGCGAGACAAGAGGACTTGCTAGACATGATCAAGGTACGTGGACTCAAAGGGTTGTGGGGTGACACATCTGCAAGTAGGTTAAGTGTATCTTTTTCAGGGTAGATTGGTGGTTATAACAATTGACACCAAGCCCTAGTTGTGTCCTTGTATCAAGGTTGTATGTAAGGGCCATGATCCCTGGTACGAGAGACCTGAGCCTATTGTATTATAGATTTTAATATAATAAGTAGTGGGTTTAAAATGTTTAAAATTTGTCATGTGCACTAGTTCATTCACTGATGTTTGTAATGCTACTATGCAAAGTATAATTGTTGTGGCATTTGAGTGTGTTTATGATCACTATTTTAGACATAGAATAGAGTCTTGAGTGCAGTGTAAATTCAATAGGATATAATCCTAAACTAAGTAGGTGGAGGCAGGTTGGTCTCTCGAATCTTGCGTGATCAATTTGATTGACATTAGTTTTAAGAGCACTTAGACTCTGAATCTAGCTCTGGGGTGGTCAACTACAACAAATATTGTAGTGCAGTTGACCAACAATTGTGTGGAGAGTGGAGGTCCCTCTCTCATCTACCAATCATTAAGCTATATAGATTAGTGTACCTTCTTGTGCTCTATTGTATTATGAATGGGAAATGAATCATGTTGCTATGGAAAATAACAATGGTAGTGTTATCACTCCAATAATTCCTATGGTTGTTATCTATTTTGTTTAAAGAAATATTAGAGGTAGCTATCAACCTACTTTTGAGATCATAATCTAGCCTTCCTAATGCTCAGAGAGGGCTCTCTCTTTATGATTTAACTTTTTTTTTTTAATTGATTTTAGGCTAGTTATATAATATTGATTGGCTTTGATTTTGGTTTGGGGGTGGAATTACTAATTGAGATGGATAGAAGTCTGTCTATTTTCCAATAGGCTATGGAGTCAATTTATCAATCAAATAGGGTAGAATCAAGCTTTAAAGGAAGTGTTCATAGGGCAAGGTAGCTAAGCAAATTTAGATCTTCTAGGCTGGATGGTGAAGTAGTTTTCAATCAAGATCAAGGAGCAGTTAAGGATTCCTTAAACCGTATAATGAGTGAGGTGAAAGAGGTCAATCGAAACTAAGGAGAAATGAAGAATTCCCCAATCTGGATATCAGAAGAAAACATCAACATGAATAACAGTTCAGAACATAGTGTACTAAACAATTTCTACAATAATATTCTTGTTATAACAATTAAATTAGAAAACATACAAGTTTATGGAATACTTTAATAAAATAACAATTTTAACAATTGAAAGATACTTCACTGAAGTGGCTCAACACATGAATCCTGTAATGCAATGCTTTTATTACTGAGTCCTATCTGCTGACTTGAAAATGGTACAATAAACCCTTAGGTATTTAGATCAATTACAACTACATAAATGTTCAGGAATCCACCCTCAATACTTCGAATTATGAAGTATTTATACAAAAAATAATACAAAATATATGTTAAACACACGAATGGTAGACAAGCAAGTAAACACACAAGGGAAAATATAAGCGTGAGTTTTTTTATTATTCACCATAGATGTACATTTATATTACATTGGTGTGATTCTTGGATTCCACATTCCAAGGTCACTTGGAATCCTTTATGACTGTTCAACTTCCACACCTACCCATAGAGGATTAGGTGTCCAACATTCCCCCCCTTAATCCAAAGGGGTATGTGTGAGTCCAAGAAGAGATTTGTAATACAAATCTGCAAAGTATGCATGGAAGCACTTAGGCTGAATCAACTCTTTGAAATGTTTGCATAAAGAGGTGGTTTAAGGATGACCACCAACATTGGAAAGCTTAGTGTAGTTCCCAGAAATCTTCCAAACCTGGAAAGAAGCTGAGGGATTCTGCTAGAGGAAGTGTCCCTCATATTTGAAGAGGGATACCTTCAACCTAGAAGAAGGGCGGTCTACAACCTGTGATGGTTTAAGGATGACCACCAACACTGGAATGCTTAATGCATTTCCCAGAACTCTGCCAAAGCTGGCAAGAAGCTGAAGTCCTATGCTAGAGGAAGTGCTATGAATTCTTTGAAGAGGAGGAATATCAACCTTACATAGATTGTTTAAGGATGTCCACCAACCAAAGGCATGCTCATGGGAATCCGTGTCTCTGGCTACAACTCTGAATCTGGAATGATGAATTGTGGCTCAGGCTCGCTTGAAAGGATGTGTCTCTGGCTACAACTCTGAATCTGGAATGAGATATTGTGGCTCAGGCTTGCTTGATGTGGCGTCGAAGCTTGTAGATGACCACCATTTCCCCCCCTATTAGGTACAAGGTGAGATGATGGCGAAAAATCAACTGCAAGATTGTTCAATATTCTAGAACAAGTTCTGACATGTGACTTAAACATATTCTTGGCTGTTGATGCCCATTGCCAAGAAGCAATCTGTCCAAGATGTTGAGATTGCAACAAGATGATGAGCTTAGTGAAAAGAGTCGCCTTCACTAAGTGGGCCCGCAGGCTATTTTTGGCGCAAAGTCTATTTTTAGACTATGTCTATTTTTAGACATATGGATCATGTTCTATGAGTTGCAAGATGCTATTTATGGATGGTTTATCAAGTTGGAAAAAATAGATGGACTTCTATTTTTAGACATACTGGGCATAATCTATTTTTAGATTGCCAGTCTAAAAATAGATATGTCGAATATTATTAGCTCTTAATACTATTTAGACTCTAAACATTATCTTATTCTCTTGGAACACTTCAGTTAAGTGCACAGATGTGGCATAGGAGCTGACAGAAGGAATTACGCTATTCCCGAGGGTTATGTGGAGCTATTGCATGCATACTTCAGTTAGAACTCATGTGACAGAGTTTGGTGGAGTTGATTGAGGAAGTTAGTGGAGTTGTATTTAGTTTAACTCAGTTAGACACAGTTGAGCTAGTTGTATCTAGTCTAACTGATTGATACACTAGTTAGAGTGGTGTGAATTAATTAATAATTAATTCACTAAATATTAACTCATTAATCAACTGAATAATACATCAGTTAACTACAGTTCATGGACAGTTTCAGTGGAGACCAGTGGAGAGATAGGTGAAAGGGCAAGTTGACTATCAGTTGTGACTATAGTGATGCATTAATTGCATCCAACACAGAGTAGAGATTCCAATGAGGATTGCGTGAGCAAGGCTGTACCAATTCGAGTTCATTCAGAGCCATTCTTCAGTAGGGATTGCGCAGTAGAGGCAGGCTAGCAGGTGGCAAAGATCAGTGCATGGATTTGCTAGATCGGACCTGATTAGTGTGTAGTGATTGTATTGTAATGAGAGCTTGATATGATCAGTTTTGTATGAGGATTGTTACATGATCTATATGACATATATTATATACAGATAGTTGGGGTTTTTAGCTTCAGGCTTTCCTGTTAAAACACTGTGTTCATATGTGTGAATTTTTATGGTTTCAATGTGTGCATGCAATTGATTTAATTTCCGCATATGATGATCAATAGTAGAAGAGATTATGTATTATGCATGAAGTCAAATAGTGTGTGATCAGCAGAATATTGGATGTATAACGCATTAGTTATATAATTTTTACATGGTATCAGAGCTATATTGATCATTGGAGAAATTGCAAATCATTGAAGCGATCAAGTTTTGTGCTGGTGGAATTTGAATTTGCAGTAGTGTTTTCTTGGTGTCGAAGTTGAGATCTTTCAACAGATTGTGATTGGAGTATGCCCTTGAGGGAAGCTCGAATTATATTTCATAGAAGGACAGGATGGAGGCGGTGTTGGAGGATAATGGGTTGAAGGAGTTCATAGATGCAGAAATTCCAAAACCTGCTTCTAGCGATGCTACCGCACTTGACGCATGGCAAAAGAAGACAGCAAAATGTCGAAGGATTCTGTTGGAAGGTGTGAAGGATCACATAGTGTCCAACCTTCATGGTAAAGCTTCTCCATTCTTGATTTGGAAAGCTTTGACACACTTGTTCCAAAGCAAGAGCAACCAGAGGAAGTTGGTGGTCAAATATAAACTCAAGAAAATAAAAATGGAGAAGGGCGAAAGTATACCAAAGTACCTCACGAAGTTTTTCCAGTGCAGGGATGAGCTGGGAAGTGTGGGGGTTACTGTAAATGAAGAGGAATTAATGAGCTTGGCTCTCCTTGGGCTTCCAAAGAGTTGGCATTCCTATGAGGACTCTGTCAATGGTCGGGAGAAACTGTCGGGATGGGAGCGAATTTGGTCAGATCTTGTGTAGGAGAGGATAAGGCGGAGTACCAGGGATGGATCTTCATCGAAGAATGAAGATGAAGAAAATTTCGCTTTGGCTGCCAAAGTAAGGAAAGGGAAGGGAAAGAAAAATCCTTCTCAATCCGGTGTGAAAGGCAAGAAGCAGGATATGTCCAAGGTGAAGTGCTTTTACTGTCACCAACACAGACATTACTCCACTAATTGTCCACAGAAGAAGAAAAATAAGCAGGCTACTAGATCTGCGCTGGAGAGGCCTTAGCGTCGCAGTTTGAGCTATATTTTTCACTGATCGCATGCTTGGTCTCAAGTGTGATGGGATCAGTGTGGTTTCTTGACAGTGGTGTGTCTTTCCATATGACCGGAGACAAATATTTTTTTATTCATCTGGATGAGAAGGATCTTGGAGTGCACATTGAGATGGGCAGTGATGGTAGATACAATGCGACTGGTATCGGGACCATTTCCTTTGAGAGGGATTCTGGCAAACATTTCATCTTGAAGGATGTCATGCATGTTCTAGGATTGAAGAATAATCTGATCTCTATGGCGATGTTGGAAGATAAGGGATATGATGTTGTCTTTAGCGAGTGAAAGGCTTTCCTGCGCAGTAAGGCAACTGGTGAAACCCGGAGGATAGAGGTTCGAGTCAAGAACCTTTATCAATTGCAGGTAGATGGCTGCGTAGCAATGGCAGGTAAAGCAGAAGGAGTGGTGAGCTGGGATGAGGGTGAATTGTGGCACAAGAGATTGGGCCACCTTCACCATGGCACTTTGAAAATTTTGTGGCAAATTTCTACCGGGCTTCTCAAAGGTACACTTGTGCAGTCAGATCAGTGCAAGGGATGTACTTTGGGAACATTTTTGAAAGCCACCTTTCATGAGAAGGATAGTCACGCCATGACGATCCTTGAGAGAATTCACACAGATGTGTGTGGACCTTTCTCAGTAACTTCGACAGCAAACCACAGGTATTATGTGATATTTGTTGATGAATTTTCTCGTAAGTGTTGGATCTTCTTCATGCAGAAGAAGAGTGAGACATTCTCTAAGTTCTGTGAGTTCAAGGCATTGGTGGAGAAAGAGTCGGGGAAGCAGGTGAAGGCTCTTAGGAGTGATAATGGTGGTGAATTCATCTCTGGCGAATTCAAAGACTTTTGCAGCGTAGAAGTAATTCAAAGAGAGCTCATAGCGCCTCATAACCCACAGCAGAATGGGGTCGTGGAGCGAAAGAATAGAATGATTATGGGTGTTGCACAGGCGATGTTGCATGATTAGGGCCTTTCCATACACTTGTGGGCTGAATCTTGCAACACTGTGGTTTATGTGCAAAACTGTTGTCCTCATAGAGTACTTGGCATGAGTACACCCGAAGAGGCATTTTCTGGTAAGAAGCCTAATATTTCTCATTTGAAGATTTTTGGCTCACCTTTTTACATTCATGTGACGAAGGATGCCAGGAAGAATCTGGAGCCAACCAAAGAGGTTGGGATATTTGTGGGGTACACAGAAACACCCCACAACTATCGTGTGTATTTTCCAGATAGTCGGAAGACTGTTGTGCAATGGGATATCAAATTTCATGAGGAGAAAGCCATGAAGTGTTCGCTTGAGAGGAAGCCACACTTGCATGCAGATGAGGAGCTATTAGTTCCTAAGGATGAGCCTCACGATGTGGATCAGCCACAAGAGAAGGTTCATGGAGTGGAAGAAATCACTCATGCTGTGCCAAACATCAAAGGGTGGAAGCGCACTACAGAAGCTAAGTGACTGAATCTTGATGCAGAGAAGATTGTAGGAGCACCTGCATCATAGCGTAGACAGAGACAGTCACCGGACCGATATACTGGATACATGGCTCTGATGAGCAAGTGTATCGTGACAGAACCATCTTATTTTGAGAGAGCTGTGGAGGACCCTACATGGGTAGATGCCATGGTAGAAGAGTATGATTTGATTGTTAGAAACAATGCATGGGAGATTGTCCCAAGGTCGGAAGGGAAATCAATGGTAGGTTTGAGATGGATCTACAAAGTGAAGCAAGCAGCTGATGGGAGCATAGAGAAGTACAAGGAAATATTTGTTTCCCGGGGCTTCTCACAGATCGAGGGGATCGACTTGAGGAAACCTTTGCACTGTCATGATTGTCTTCCATACGGAGCATCTAGCTCTCTCGTGCGGATGGGTTTCCACATTCATCGAGATGGATGAGAAAATCCCCCAGTAACTCCTCAATGGAGTCATTGAGGAGGAGGTGTACATAGAGAAGCATGAAGGCTTCGAAATCTTCAAGAGTGAGTTGCATGTGTGCAGGCTCAAAATAGCGCTGTATGGGCTGAAACAAGCACCTCGCGCTTGGTACACACGGATAGACAGTTATTTCACCGGTCTTGGATTCACGAAGAGTGAGGCGGATCTGAACCTATACCAGATTGTGGTGGAGGGTAAGTTGTTGATAATTGTACTTTATGTAGATGATTTGATACTGATAGGTGATGAACAATTGATACTCTCATGCAAGGTTGATCTTGAAAAGGAGTTTGAGATGAAGGACTTGGGTCTCCTTCATTATTTCATGGGATTGGAAATTTGGCAGCGGAAGGATGGACTGTTTGTGTCTCAAGGCAAGTATGCTCGGGAGATACTGGAGAAGTTCAACATGCAAGGATGCAAGCCTATCGACCCTCCTCTTCCTGGTCGTTGGAGGAAAGAGGATACTACATTGGCAGAGGTAGTGGATGCCACTGTTTATCGACAGTTGGTTGGTTCGCTCATGTATCTAGTCAATACACGACCGGACATATGCTATGTTTTTAACCAGCTTTCACAAGATATGGTTAAGCCTACCAAGATCTTTTGGAAGGCATGAAAGCATGTCCTCAGGTATCTTAGGGGCACATAATTGGGATATGGACTGTGGTACAGACAGTCGGATGATTTTAAGTTGCATGGCTTCAGGATCTTTGAATGGAGTAGGAGCCCAACGGACGAAATAACACATACGGAGGGATTTTCGTATCGATTCTACAACAATTTATTTTTCTTGGTACAACAGGAAGCAGAGATCCATGGCACTCAGTTTAGCAGAGGCCGAGTCTATGGCAGCGAGTTTGGATGCATGCGAGGCTATATCGATGAGGAAGATCCTAGTCGGGTTGTTCGGTTCACACTTAGATCCTACTGTGATATATTGTGATAATCATAGTTGCATCAAACTCTCGGTTAATCCATTATTTCATGATAGATCTAAACACATTGACATCCGGTATCATCATATCAAATATTGTGTGTAGCGGAAGATCATGTTACTTTCATACATTCCCACAGAGGATCGGGATGTTGATATCTTGATGAAGGCGCTCACCAGGAGAAAATTCGAATACCACAGGGGCAGGATCGGGGTGGTAGATAATCCCTATCTTGTTGAGAGGGAGTGTTGAGATTGCAACAAGATGATGAGCTTAGTGAAAAGAGTCGCCTTCACTAAGTGGGCATGAGCTATTTTTTGGCTCAAGTCTATTTTTAGACTATGTCTATTTTTAGACATGTCGATCATATTCTATGAGTTGCGGGATGCTATTTGTGGATGGTTGGTCAAGTTGAAAAATATATGGACTTCTATTTTTAGACATATTGGGCGGAATCTATTTTTATATTTCTAAAAATAGATATGTCGAATATTATTAGCTCTTAATAATATTTGGACTCTAAACATTATCTTATTCTCTTGGAGCACTTCAGTTAAGTGCACAGATGTGGCACAGGAGTTGACAGAAGGAATTACGCTATTCCTGAGGGTTAAGTGGAGCTATTGCATGGAGACTTCGCTAGAACTCATGTGACAGAGTTTGGTGGAGTTGTAGAAGTAGTTGGTGGAGTTGTGTTCAGTTTAACTCAGTTAGACACAATTGAGCTAGTTGTATCTAATCTAACTGATTGATAGACTAGTGAGAGTGGTGTGAATTAATTAATAATTAATTCACTAAATATTAACTCATTAATCAACTGAAGAATATATCAGTTAACTACAGTGCATGGACAGTTTTAGTGGAAACCAGTGGAGAGATAGGTGAAAGGGCAAGTTGACTATCAGTTGTGACTATAGTGATGCATTGATTGCATCCAACACAGAGTAGAGATGCCAATTATGATTGCGTGAGCAAGGCTGGACCAATTCGAGTTCATTCAGAGCCATTCTTTAGCAGGGATTGTGCAGTAGAGGCAGGCTAGCAGGTGGCAAAGATCGGTGCATGGATTTTCTAGATCGGACCTGATTAGTGTGTAGCGATTGTATTGTACTGAGAGCTTGATATGATCAGCTTTGTATGAGGATTGTTACATGATCTCTATGACATATATTATATACAGATAGTTGGGGTTTTTAGCTTCAGGCTTTCTTGTTAAAACATTGTGTTCATATGTGTGAATTTTTATGGTTTCAATGTGTGCATGCAATTGATTTAATTTCCGCATATGATGATCAATAGTAGAAAAGATTATGTATTGTGCATGAAGTCAAATAGTGTGTGATCAGGAAAATCTTGGATGTATAACGCATTAGTTATATAATTTCTACAAATCTTTTTTCTTGTAGGAGGCTTGTTTCTAAAGCATCTATGTGAATAATGGGTGTACTAACCACAATGATTGCATGGGTGAAGATAAAAACAATGATCTTTCATATGACCAACTTGATCATAGTGTATGCATTTTTCAATTTGTTATTGCTGCTTTGTTAGAGGAGCAAGATCTAGAACAGCTGAAGGTGAACTGTCATGAAGAAATCTGACACTCTGAAATTTGATGGGCTTGGAGTATTCCGGAATATGAAATGACAACTCCTTGTCATATCCAAGACCAGTTCTGTGCTTGTTGTGGACAAGCTTTTCCCAAGGTCTGATGATGGGATTGGGAAGTGCAAGCTGGATGTTTGCTTTTGCATGTAAATCTGCTTTTATATTGGGCATTTAATGTGAATCAACCACAACATTATTAGCTTCCTGCTTATGGGAGTCTCTTTCAATGTTATGAACAGAAACATGTTTAGAATGATGAATCCACTGTTGTAATTCTTCTTGCTGGAATCGAGATTCAAGCTGCAGAAAATTGATCTTTTCATGTGCATTTTGCAGACATAATTTAACATCTTTGAGAACAAATTTTTCAATAATGACTGTATTGTTGGTAGTAGAATGTATCAAATTGTTTAGTAATTCCAATATTCCATCATACATTTTCAAACAATTTAAATTGTTGAATTGAAATTCACTCCAAAAATCAAATAGAAGGGTGTTCCACAAGGCTAAAAACTAACGTGAATCTATATAAAAGAGAGTTTTTGACATGAGTTCAATGACTACAAATTGCAACTAGCTACTCGCCTGGTACAAAGAAGAGTTTGTTTGCTTGATGAACTCTATGAATTATCTGAAATACTCTTGGTTCGATTCAAACTGGAATTTAGTTTTTTCTTCCCTTGGAAATAAAATTGTATATTTCTTTTGGATATGAAAAGAATTATATCCTGTACATGCCTAAGGTATTGCAATAGAAAATTGTGGATTGTATTGTAAAAATTCTAGAATTTACCAAGGACTCCTAACTATTATGTAATGACCTCAACCTCTAAGAGCCTTATCGCAGTAGCATAAACAATTGTAAAATATTTAAATAGGTCTCTATTCAATACCATTCATGAAAAATATACATAACATTTTTAGTAAAGAGACCAACTGAGTTTGCTAGTTCCTTATCGAGTGCTATTTCTGCTCATGGAATAGATCAATAATCTCCTTCTTATTACGCTTCTTGTTCACTATCTCTCTCTACTCTACATTATTTACCCAAAGACCCACTATTAATTGTGGGGTGTTTTTGTTCAAAAATGAATTATTACTTAAGTAATATTACTAGCCCACGTGAAAACATTTATCCTCAGTCGCACACTTCAAATTTATTAATTCCTATCCCAAGGGAATGGACTCCCTTCATTCATCGATAGAGAAAATGTGAGGCTTCTGCCCTCTGGAGCCATTCCTTTGATGATGTGTCAACATCTAGGTTAAGTTCTTCATAAACGCAAGCAACTGATATTGAATAATAGCTTATAACGAATCTTTCACTTCCTGAAATACTGGGCTAAGCAGCAGGTTCTCCATTCAAATACCATATGACCATTGATAGAGGATGGAGTGAAAGTAATAGAATAAGATCAAGGTTGGAGCAATGGAGGACTGGTGGTATGACAACCGATGTGATTGTTTTTTTATAAACTAGTGGTATAGCAACTGGTGCCTGGTAAAAATCCCATGAAGGGAAAGAAACCACGATAACTGTGAGGTGAGGGGCCGAGCAATTTGAGCTAAGACCGAATAGGAGCACCATCAGTGTAGAGGAGGTAGCGTGACTACAGAGGGGAGGAGAGCCGACAGCCTTAAACCATCTATGCGGTGTCAAGGACTTGTCTGTGTGGAAGAGCAATAGCAACGACAACGACAACAGAGGATTTGTCTGTGCATTGAGTTGAGGAGAGGCAGAATTGCAGACCTGAGGTCGAGAGAGTCTACTGTGGTCACATGGGTGGAGTGCAACAAGCAGTTATATGGTGGGAGTAACTGAATATTCAAAGGAATGTCGACTATGCAGGTGATGTCGAGGGGATGAGAGGAAGTCGGTTATGTTATCAAGGAGGGAGAAGGACTGGGTGAAGAGTGTTAGATGGAGGTGTTATGGAGGGGAGCGCAAGGGGACGAGAGGTAATGGAGGCCGAGCGATGATGGGCAGAGAGCCGACAGGGAGGAGCATAGTTGGTGAGGGGCCTTCTGAGGTATTTCTATAACGCTCACTGTTAGAAGCATTTATTCTTCTCACCAAACTTGAAATTCTGCAGGTAGAATTAATGTTGTAGGAATCATTATATCTGGAGGCAGTGTGGCATATGAAGGTCCCATGGTGGATACACGTATTAAGAGTGAAAAATATGCAGCAGTAATAAAGACCAAGTGTGGTATGGAAACCAAAGGTTCAGTTCAACGATCATATTGCCTTCAATTCAATGCTGAGAAAGATAACGAGTATTTGTGTAGACAAACAGGAAACGTATTTTAAAACTATAGATGGCAGGAGAATGTAGGATGTCAAGCAAAGGAATATGGTTGAGAATGTAGGAGTGCCTCTATTTCTAGTAGTCCCAACCTCTCAACAAGTCTGGCCCAACACAGTCAAATTTGCATAGAATCAAGGCTAGAATGGGAGGATTGAAAAGGCCACAAAGACTAGTGGCTCATATTGGAGCAGGGCCAACAATCGCCCGCTCTGATACCATGCTAAACACACACATGGTAAACAAGAAAGTAAACACACAAGGGAAAATATAAGTGTGATTTGTTTCATTATTCACCATAGATGTACATTTATATTACATTGGTGTGACTCTTGGATTTCACATTCCAAGGTCACTTGGACTCTTTTATGTCTGTTCAACTTCCACACCTACCCATAGAGGATTAGGTGTCCAACAATGTCCTAAAACTGATTTAGGAATTATTCAAGGAATACAAAATATCTTCATGCAAGAAGATAGAGACACCTATGCAACTAATGCAAGTTGTCCATGCTTATTTGGTTTTGTTGTTTGCTTTTTGATCTTTTTTTGCTTTATCTCTTTGACTATTGCTCTTCGTTGGCTGGTCTTTCATACTGACTTGTCTTTTACACTGCTTGTGTCTTTCATCTATGTTTTTCATCTGTATTCACCTTTGAACTATGTATTTTCTCCTTAACCTGTTACCATTTTTTTTTCATCTTACTGCTCTGTCTTAACCTTTGACCTTGACTGCTCTTTTACCTTCTTTACTTTTCACTGTCACAGTAAATCACATAACTTTTCCCAAGCCTCTTCATCTAGTAATTTAATTTTTACCATTCTCCTATATATCTCATCAGCTTCTGTGTATTTTGAAAAAGTAGGATTGTTTATGAAGAGATGATTTACCTCATGCTGTAGATAAAAGAGATTTTAAAATGCCTGATAAATTAATTTTCCTGTAGGCATTCATTTCATGGAGGAATTGTTGGATTGTTCTTTGGCCACTTCTATGATTTTCTTGTCGTAGTCTTCATGCTTCATTAATTTGTCATTGATCACCAAAGGATTAGGTAGACCTTTTTGCTTCAAAATATCAAATTTGACCATGAATCTGGTTATTGCCAACTCCATGTTTTGACACTTATCTTCAAGTTGTGTCATCAGGTTCCTCTTAGAAATTGCCTTTCTTACTTCTAGAATTGTTTCAATTCTATAACTTATGCAAATTTATTCTAATTCCTGTCTGTTCTTGGAATTAAGAAACTTGATTATTTCAGTGGCCTCCTCTAGTTTTTTCCCAAGTTCTTGTTTTACTTTCTAGATAGATTCACTTGCTTCCTTGATCAAATCCTTCTGCTCAAAGATAACTTGGATAAATGGCCAAATATCATTAACATAGTTAATGATATTGGCCCACAATTGTTGTTTTTCTTGGGCTAGTGGTTATTTTAGTGTCAATTCTTTCTCTAACTTATGTACTCTGTCAGTCAATCTGTTTGACTTCTATTTTTCATTCTTATGCATGATTTGTATCAACTTCTTTTCATCCTCTATAATTTTTGTTCATTAAGTCTATTTATTTTAGTAGTCTATATTGACATGTCCTGCATGGCTTTAATCAGTTTACTTGCTTCATCGTTGGGATGAGTTGCTGCTGTTATTTAATTTGTTGTTGATGTAGTAGCTGATGTAGTTTACACTGTTGTAGCCACTCGAACTATTGTTTCCACTGGAGTTGCTGAAGTATATGGTATTGTTGTAATAACTGTAGGAATGGGAGTGACAGGAATTGCTTCCATGGTGGCCTTCTTTTCCTACGCCAATTTATCTATCTCATTCTCCATCTCTTTCAATTGAGCTATCAACTGAATGATGAGATTCATCATTTCATCTTTTTGGCCTTCATTCTCTAAAATATCTTTTTCTTGTGGATATTCAGTGGGAGGTAGTTTCAGCTGCTTCTTCAATGCAACAATGTCTGCATTCTTCTTTTTAATTAGCTCTTCTGCAACTTTGATGTTCTTGGGATCATATCCAACCCCCATGACCAATTGTTCAAGTGATTTGATTCTGTTGTCCTTAGCTTATGAAAATACCTTCTCTAGCTTTAACTATCCTATGATGTTTTCTAGAGAATTCTGAAGTTTTTGGACACTCATAGATTTATTGGTCATAGTAGAATATAGCATTTCTCCAACTTGCTTATGAAATTCAATTTGGTATATAGGATGAACATCCTTAGCCATGACTTCAAATGTTGTTTTCATGTAGTCACCTGATGACCTTGGAGCCTTCGTTGTGTGCTGCAAAAAGGTCATCTACATTTTCCTGGTTTTATAATCAAAGGCAGAAAGTAACTTGTTCTAGTCACTAGGTGTCTGTTTCCAATATTGGGCATAGGTTACAGCTTTCAATGCCTCATACCTGAGTTTGATTTCTTTATACTTCTCCATTATATCTTGTTTTTTGTCTAATGGTTTACTTGATGAAGACACGTCTACATTGTGTTGCTTCTGAATGATTTGTGTATTAGAGGTTGATGGCTAATGAGTATCCTCTGAAACTGTTGGAGGTGCATTTTCTTTAACCATTGTGTTTGTATCAATAATTTCAGTTGTCTCAACTTATTCATTTACGAGATTTAGCTTGGGCTTATTCCTATACATTAGTTTGAATTTAGTTTCAATAGTGGTTTGAGCCGAATATGATCCTTCTTCTCTTGCTCTCTTGGAGTTCCTATCTTGTGGGGATGGAGTTTGCAAGATGGAACTGGTATCACCTTGCTTCTCTATCTCTTTCAAAGTATTCTCCAACCACTCTGACTGGTTGGAGTACTTTTTCAACCTCTGGTTTAGAATCATGGACAAAAGGAGTTAATTTAAATTTGACTTTTAGTTTGCTGATAGATCCCAAAGGATCATATTGCCATTTGAAACTCTCACTGAAATTGAATTCCTGTAAATATTTGTCTTCTTGTTGACCATCATTCCTATTATTGCAAATGAAAAGACCAAGCTGGTTCTTGATTTTAAACTGAGTTTTCTTCTTTGCTAACAGAAAATTAACCTCATCTGAGTTTATGATCTGTCTTATACATTATAGTGAAAATAACCTCATCGGGATGTATTTGGGCAGCTTGTATGGATTGAGTTGACATCCATAGAACCTAATTTCAATATGTTTATGGTATAAATGCCAGTCTCTTGTTCTACTGTGTTCAAACAACTATAATACTTTCTTTATTTCTTCACTGATCCTAGGTTCACTGCTACTGCTTAGCATATTGACAATTGGATGAATAAATGAATAAATGAAATCCTTGTATGTGAACTCTATGGAATCTTTCCCAATTAAAGAATTCCATAAGACTACAGATTGGGGGTTACCCTTTGTGTCCAGTTTTTAAGGCTAACTGCAAACCTTTCAGATTGGAAGTATAGGAATAAATGAAACAACACTGAAGAATACATAAATACTCCTTCTTATGGTAATTTAACTAATTTCTCATGGATGGCTTCTGATAAGTATTGATCAAAGTTAAATGTGAAAGCAGGAGGTTGTCTTGAGAAGAATATGGACAAGAAACCTAAGATTGAAGCATCTACATATTCATTTGTGAAGTATCCTAGAATGCAAGACATCATTGTGACAATCTGTCTGGTTCTTTCTATGAAAATTGAAGCTGAATAAGGAGGGTTACTCTTTGGGGTTTCAACTTATGGAGGTAATAAGGTTTGGAAGATTTGAAACCTCTTTGGAAAGTCAAGTTTCAGATATAATTCAGTGAGGATTTCAATTGACAAAGGGGCTTCATCAGGCTTGGGTTGGATTTGCAACATCTGGTTTATTGATTCTACAGTAATGGTGAACAAAATATCTTTGCTAGGGGTTACTAGGGCTCTTTCATTGGGAAGGTAATTGATTTGACAGAGCCTGATGATTTTGGGGAATTGGAAAGTCTGTGGGAGGATGTACTTGGGTAAATTTGATTCCCAAAGGCAGATATCATCAGCCTGGTCCATGGATTTATCCTGGCTCCAACAATGGATATCCAAGAGGTTCAAATCAGTGACTGTGTCACTGATTTTGAAGTATTTGTCTGCAAGGGGGGTATGATCAACATCAACAACATGATTTTGCAGGGGATTAACAGTCACAATGCCCTGGGAAACCATAGATTTTTTCAATTGATTAATTAATTAATTTCTGAATTAAGAAATGGCTTCGGTACTTAGGAATACCTATGAAAAGATGGTTTCGGTCTGTAGAAAGGGTTCTAGTTGCAGCTAAGACTTTCTGGAAACTAAATAGGCTTCAATGGTCTTATAAATCTTCCAATCAAAGTCAACAATAGTTCTGGTAGTAGTAGGCATGAATTCTGGTTGAAATTTGCTTTAAAATGGGTCGACAATGGTCTTTGCATTAACAAACAGTTTTGGAAAGTGCATAACACATAATGAAATAATGGTTTCTGGTGGGCTTTAGTGCTATTTGACCGTAGGTGGTTAAACATAGGGTGCAGGGTCAAATTCAAATAGGGTGGTTTCATCATACAACTCAAATGGGAGTACGATGGTTATCGGATCACAAAATGCGGGGTGGTGGTATTCTACTGAGGAGTGCGATAAGATGTGGGGCTTCCATGTAGTAGGGGAGCAGGGGTGCAAACCACTCATTTCGCAACCCCCCAATGGTATTAAACATAGGCTATTTGATAATGAGAAATGGCTAAGGAATGGTCAGATCATATGAGCACCAATCGAATGGTTGACGGGTGTTAAGGGATGAATCAGGGATTTGATAATTGGGACCGGAGTATAAGCTATGTGATGGGTTACAATACATATACAAAGGTTTAATGATATATGTGTATTGGGTTTATAATGAGCGAAGTTATAGTAAGTGGGACCTGGGATATATATAAAGGGAAGTAGGTTAATATGCAAGGTTGGGTTAAATAAAAAGTGGGCCTGGGAAAATATATAGACTATAGTTTTAAATTAATATGAAGGGGATTAATGAAATATGTATGCGAGAAATTAATAAAACATTAAAATGAGTGTTAAAATGACATCGGGGAGGGATTGACAATAGGGCCCGACTTTACTATAAAACTTAGGATAAGTGTATTTAAGTGTGTTTTTTGCATGTTTTATTTGAAAAGGGGGAATTAGTAAAGGGGAGATTGATTTTCAAAAGGAAATGGGTTTTTAGGAAAGGAAAATGGATGAAATAAGGGGAAAATGTTAGTATGAAGGGAAAGGGATACTTTTACAAGGGAAAATTGCTTCTAAAAATGGAAAATAGGGTTTTAAGCAAGGGGAATGGGATTTTTGAAGAATATTAGTGATATGAAATGACCAATTGATGCTTTCCATGACTTGTAACACTCTTCTACCTACCCATCATTTACCCTAACATTTTTTCTTCATTTATTGGGTGCATTTGAGCTTGCCGACCCTTTATTTATTTTTTATAAGAAAACTAATATAATTCTAACCTTATAACTTCCAACGGTTCAGATTAAAATGATGAGTTCATAATTATTCTCTACCTAACTACTGATCTGCAAAGATTAAATGGTTTGGCTAGATCTTTATTCTCTAACTATTTTGACATGAAATTTAAAACATGAATGATCAAGATTAAGTTGTTTGACCATCATGACTTGTGGCATTTTTTACAAACTACACACAATTTTATTTGCAAAAGTAAACAAAGTAGTGGAATTTGAATGTGCACACTTTCAGAATCTATTTTTTATCTCTTTTTTTGTGGGGTTCATACTTTATCTTTCTTTTTTTATCTTTTTTTTTATGTTTTTCTTTTAGGACTTACCCTCTTTATATTTTTTAAGATGGGAAAACATTTGCAGAAATAAAAGTATGTACAATATTAAAAGACTTTAACATAGTCAATTCAAAATTATGATGCCTATTATTATAGGACCCTAACAGTGGCTCCACTTGAGGATGGAATTTCCTAGTGAAATTTCAAGAACTTTAAGATCAGTGGCCTTGAAACTTTGACTGTTCTTGCCTTGAAACTATTTTCTGAGCTCTCCTTTATTCATAATTATGATGTTATGTCTTTCAAAGCTTAGGTCCTTCTCTTCGGGCTTCAAATTCAAATGATAGTCATCCAATCCAATCTATACTTTGCAATGTTATATACAATGAACAAAGTAAAAAAAATGAACTAATGTTAATCTGGATAAAATTAATGCTTCAACATTCTACCATTGACTGGTCCACCTGGTAGATTTGTTCCATCTAACTCCTTTAAGAAAAATGCATTATTACCTCTGCAACCATAAATGATGTATGGGCCTTTCCATAGAAAATAAAATTTACCATGTTTACATTTGTCTTCTCTTCTGGAATCCCATTTGAGTACTTGGTTACCTATAAAAAAATCATCTTCTTTGGTTTTCTTATCAAATATCTTTTTGATTTTATCTTGGATAACTTGTCATTTGATATAAAATTATTTCCTGGTTTGTTGCAAATGTATTGTCTAATTTATCCTTCTCTGGATATCATTTGATTCTACCTGCAGCTCTTGAATGATTTTCATCACTGGCACTCCCAATGAGGATGAAAAAACAACATCCATCCCATATACTAGTTGATAGGGAGATGTACCAATGGACTTCTTTGCAGTTAGTATGTCTGCCCATAAGGCATTGACCAACCTTTTGTTCTAGGTATTTGGTTATCTTTTAACAGTTTTTTGATGATATTAACTAGGCTTTTGTTTGAGGATTATGCAATTCCATTACCTTGAGGGTAATAGGCAGTGGAATGGCGAAGGTTGATGTGGTATTTGTTACAAAATTCAATCATTTTCTTGGATTTTAAGGCAACTGAATTATTAATAATGAGCTTTTGTGGGCATCCAAATATAGAAAGGATATTTTTTTCAAGGAATGAGATAATGACTGAATCAGTGGCCTGTCTAAAAGGAATGGCTTCTATCCACTTGGTAAAGTAATAAGTCGCTGTCAAAATCCATTTATGATAGGCTTAGGAGGGTGGGTGAATTTCACCAATGAAGTCTAAACCCCATTGCTGAAATGGCATTTCTGTAGAGATGGTTTTGAGGGGTAAAGGTAATAGTTTTTTCTTCCCTTCAAATATCTGGCATTTGTGACAAGAGGTTACATACTCTCTAACATCTGCAAAAAGAGTGGACCAGTAAAAACCTGCCCTCAAAATTTTATCAACAGTTGATTTCCAGTAAAGGTGTCCTCCATAGTCACCTGCATGAAACTCTTGCATAACTTTATCAGCTTCATCTTTCAATAAACAGTTTAATAAAATGCCACCATGATATTTCCAAAACAAAGAATTATCTATGATACAATATTTCATTGCTTTTAATTTTAAAAATATACCTTTAGTTCTAGATAAACCAGGAGGAGCTTGTAGGTTGAGTAAAACAAATATGATATCTGCATACCAAGGTAAATCTAAAAATGTTCATTGATCTATGGAGTCGCCATCTCTTCCTAATCATCTAGTTGAGCAATAAAATTTATATCTAAGGCCTGACAATTCAATTCAACCATGAGTTTGGCTAAACCTTGGCCTTTAATCAATTTGGTGGGCTTAATTTCAATATCATATTCCAAAATAGTGGCAATCCATTTGCCTCTCTTTTCATCAGGCCCATTCTAAGTGAGAATGTCCTTTACTACTGAATTTTGAACATAAGCAATTATGTGTGAGTATAAGATGTACACTCTGAAATATTTAATAGATTTCACTAAAGAAAGTGCTTGTTTTTCCATTATGTTGTACTTTAGTGTGGCATATCTTAAGGATTTGCTGAAAAAAAACAATGGGTTGTTCATAACCCTGATCATTCTTTTGCAGTAAGACTATTGAAATGGTGTGTTATGAAGTAAAAGAAAAAAATATGAAATATTTTTAGAAATTTGGACTTATTAGGACATGTGTTTTTGTAAGGGATTGTTTGATTGCTTAAAAAGATTGTTTAGCCTCTACTGTCCATTTAAGTGTTGAATATTTCTTTAACATATTATTCAATTCTCTAATTAATTCTGCTAAATTAGAAATGAATCTTTTAAGATATAAGAAATTTTATTTTACCAAAGAATGCATGTAATTACTTGATGTTTCTAGGATGACTTAAGTTTGAAATGGTTTCTATTCTAGCTAGATCTATCCTAATTCCCTCTTTTGAGATTATGTTTCCTAAGAGTTTACCTTCTTCTAGTCCAAAGAGTGTCTTTTTGGGATTCAAAGAAATGCCAAATTTTCTACATTTAATAAAAACTCTTTTCAAATGATCTAGATGTTCATTGTCTGTTTTTGAAAATATTGTTATGTCATCTAGATAAATGACTGAAAATTCATGAATCTCCTTGGAAAAAGCTATGTCCATAGCTCTTTGAAATGTAGCTCCTGCATTCATCAATCCAAAGGGAATTTTCAAATACATGAAAGTACCCAAAGGAGTGGTAAATGTTGTCTTGGCTTGATCTTCTAGTTGAACTAAGATCTGATTGTATCTAGAGAATCCATTAAGCAATGAAATCTTGGATGACCCTACTATCCTCTGTAAAATATGGTCCATTTTGGGGAGAGGATAGTTATCTTTTAGTGACACTTTGTTTAAGTTTCGGAAATCAACACAAATTTTGATTTCCCCTATTTTCTTCTTAGTGGGAACTAAGTTTGAGACCCAATCAGAATATCTGATAGGTGCTATGATTTGTGCCTCATACATCCTTTTTACTTATTTTTCAATCAATGGAATAAGAACTGGATTAATTCTCCTACGCTTCTGTTTAAAGGGATTTTGATTTTCTTTGATGGGTATTTTGTGTTGAATTATGCTAGTGTCATAAGACTTGAGGTCTTCATAACTCCAGGCAAAGACGTCTTGAAATTCTTTAAAGAATCTTATATATTTCAGCTTTTCTTCTGGAGGTAATGCTTTGGATAATTTGATAAGCTTAGGTTTTTGTTCTATTCATATGTTACATTCTTCTAAGTCTGATCTTAAGGGTTCCATTTTTGGTTTTCTAGCTACATCATTGGAATAAAAAATATCTTGTAATGGGGCTAATCCCTTAGGAAATTTTTTATCTTTAAGGTTCAAAATTTCTTATTCATCATTTGTTATTTCCTCTATTTCTACTGTTTCTAATTTATCTATCTCTACTCTAATGAATTTAGCTGGTTTAGTTATATCTACATCATCTACATATAACTAACTATTTATTGTATAATCTAATGTACAATTAGTATCTATATTACAATTTTGGAATTCTCCCTCAACATTCATAAAATTATAGATTTGAGAATTTTGTGAAAATATTTTTCAATATTTCAAATTGTCTGGTATAGTTGGTCTGTGTCTTACCTCTGCAGTGTATTGGTGATTTGGCTGAAAAGGAAATCTGCATGTACTGTCAAAAGTAGCGAAACTGTGTGCCTGCAGGTTCTATTTCCTTGGAAAAACAACAAAGCTAGTTTCAAGCAAATCTTTAATCAGATCTAGAATGGTTTCTCTATATTGGCTCAGTCTAGGATTTTTCACAAGATACTCTCCTTTAAT
Organism: Pinus albicaulis; assembly: GCA_034641835.2. NCBI lineage: Eukaryota > Viridiplantae > Streptophyta > Pinopsida > Pinales > Pinaceae > Pinus > Pinus albicaulis. The sequence goes on along the minus strand of MU968363.1, from coordinate 27,296,921 downwards.
TTGTTTTATGATTAATTCAAAGTCTCCCAAGATAGAAACTCTCTTGGCTCCATGTTTTCTTACAATTTGCAGTCCTAATATTAAATCTTCGTACTCTGCCATGTTATTTGTGCATTTAAAGTTTAACCTAAAGGCATGACCTTCTGAATGATTATTCTCTAATTTATAAATCCAAACTCCTGCTCCTGCTCCTAATTTGTTTACTGAGTCATCAAAGTCTAATTGCCACATAGATTCATGAAATATATTGTCACTTTCAACTTCTTTATGTTTTTGTTGTAATGTTTTGTTTTTTATCTGTGTCAGTTTCTGAATTACATAAGATGAAAGAATCCATATCAGAATGTACAGAATAAATAGGATAGTTCTGTGGTTTTTCTGCACTAATGACCATGTATTTCATTAAATTTTCTCTATAAATATTTTTGGGCTAACCAAATACAAAAATTGTGGCATAAGACATGTCTAATTGTAGTCATCCCTGCATTTTTTCTCTCCATGAGCGAGATAATAACATTCCATACTTTGGAGGGATATCAGCAACTACAATATCCATGACAATACGCTTAGCTGAGTATTGGACTAAAGTGACACACAGGTCTTTTATCAAGCTAAGACATTTAACTTTACCTGAATCAAAGAAGAAACAACCTTTGTATGGTTTGGTGATATCTAGATTCAATGTTTCCATGATAGATTTTGGCATTAAGTTGTGGGATGCTCCTGAATCTAACATAGCATTGTGTAAAATATTATCATGAATACTCAAGCTAATGTAAAATGGAGGAACATCGCGTTCTTGATGTTTTCCATTTACCTCAGGACCAAATAGTAATTCTGGTTGGTCATCATTCAAATTAACAGAATCTTCTCCTTCACCTATATTCAGTGTTTTAGTGATTTGTGATTTGTATAAATCATTCCTCACCAGCTCTGTTAAAGGAACTCGTATTTTCAATTTGGCTATTTCAGTTTGGATGTTGAATGGTACTTGATTTTTTCCTAACTGAATGATTTCTTCTTTACCAATTGTAGTTTGAGTGTTCTTATCTTTTTTTGTCAGCATTTGGTATTTCGGTCTTTGTTTCCACTGTTTTATGTTCAATTATCTTGTCAAGAATAGTTTGAGTGGCAGCTGTAGTTTTGGCAGCAGCTAAAGTTTTGGCATCAGCTGAAGTTTTAGGATCAACAGGTGTGATGTCTACAATTTTTGGACTTGGTGTAATCTTTGGAGTAGAAGTATTTTGAGTCTCTCTAGGGAGAATTTGCAATAATTTAGTTGCAGGAGCTTCTGCTATTTTCTTGGTCTGAGTTTGGACTATTTTCTTAGTAGGGGATTCTGCATTTTTCTTACTTCTAAGGTTATACTGCTTGTGAACTTCATTAATGGAAAATTCATAACCTTGTTTATAATCAAAAGACTCCCTAGACTCTAACTATAATTGTTTTAGCATGTATAATTCCTATTCTTCGTGGGTAAGAAAAATAGTATTATCATCATTTATTCCCATTAAGTTAATCTGGGTGTCCTGGTCTTCTTCATTTTGGTGGGAACTTTCTGCATAGTTTTCTTGGAAAGGTGGTCTAATCAATTGATCAAGTGTTGCTTGTTAGTGTCAGTCTTTGCAGCCTTCCTCCAGTGATCAAACATGCTCTTACAAAGTGATTTTAAGGTGTCAAGGTCAAAATTTTGTCATTTCAGTGAGTCTTCAAGCAAAATTTGGTCACTAGGTGTTAGGTCTAGGGTTTGTTTTCGCTCCTTTCAAAGTTGTCCAAATGTCGGTCCATGTCACCATTCATCTGAGTGTACCATCATTCAGAGGGTTTTCATCATCATGTCAGGTTCCAATGGGTCATTTTACACCTTGTTCATGCTTCATTTGTGCCTAGGTAAGGTTCATTTCCCTCTCCTACGGTTTTGGAGGTAATTTCTCTTGGATGGTCAAATCATCAGCAAAACTTGTATCTTGATGTTCATACACCTTCCCCTATCCTTAATGTACCTTATTAAACACTTCCAATCATTGAGATCCCCAAAATTCCTCATTTTCGCACAAACTCTAGTTTCTTGCTACAACTTGGCAATTTTCTAGGCTAGGCCTGTGTTTTGCCCTTTTGGACCCCTTCCCCTCACTCAATCTTTGAAATGCCACTTTCCCCTGCTTCCTAACATCCCTCCCTACTTCCCAAAATTTTCTCACGAATTTAGAAACCCCTTATCCCCTTCATTTCACTTCATTTCGACAAATACCTTGTTCCACACATCGGGATAGGTTTTACTCCAATGATGTTTATGAGCAATAAAAGATGAATTTGGGAAAACTGAGAGAGGTTTTTGTCCAAACTAGGTCAAGGAAGAAAAATATCCTTCACTTTTTACACATGTGTCATGGTTTTATATAAATGTCAAAAATACAGTTGCCTCAGGAGAATTGATGCACCTCTGCAGTGACCTTGGGAAAAATCAGGATTTCTCCTATCTTCGTTGGCCAAATGACTTGGTTGATGAGCCAAATGATAACTATACACAAATATATTTTCAATGAGATATCATGAGCTCAATTTGGAGTTGAGGAAGACCTTCAAAAGTCGACTACAACAGCACTTTGCCTTGAGGCAGCCTCATTTTGCACATTTTGACCAGTCTTGGGAGATTTTATTTTTGACAGGACAAATGAACTCCAAATTGAAAAATTCCAGTTGGGTTGGAAAGCATACTCAATAATATTTCCAACAAGCTATCCTATGCCCAATTTTGACACCAGAAAGGTCTCCAAAAGTCTCCTTCAAAAAGGCGCTACGCATTGGGTGAGAGGCGCGACGCATTGGGTTTGTGGCGCGGTGCATTGAGCTAAAAAGCCTGAAATTCATTCAAATCTTCCACCAAAAGCTCTCAAATTGCTAAATTATTCATTTCCAAAGTAAGTTAACATCTCTCCATGACCAATGAATGAATTTATCTTAGTTCTTATGGTGATTTAATGAGAAAAAATCAAAACCCTACCTCTTTACATTCCTTGCCAAAAGCAGTTGCATAGGGTTTGCAAATTGCATGTTTCACTGCCAATTCCACTCCTAGCTATCTCTCACTCCCTCACTCCTTTATTCCTTCATTTTTTCCCTCTCATTACATTTCATCAACTCATTCCCAAAATCTCATATCCCTGACATCACTAATCCTAAATCCCTAGTCCTACTATCCCAAACCCTAGTAAAATTTCCCAAACCCTAATTATTGTCCCAAAAGTCTAATTACTGTCCCTAAAACCTTTCTATTCCCCAGAAACTTGACATTAATATTCCCAAAACCCCTCATACACATTTCCTCCACAGTCCTTCATACATTCTCATCCTTGACAGCAAAAACCTAAAGACACCATAAATCTCTTCATACTCATTAAGAAAACTCACACATTGGCAAACATGGAGTCTGATCCTTCCTATGACAGAGATGAGGAGACAGTCAGTGATTCTTCTATAGAAATGCATGCACCAAGAAGGGCACTAGAAGGTTGTTTGCGGCAGCCAAGCAGGTATTATCTCCACCCGGGATGGAAGGGGTCTCGCTTCCTTCATCAGTGGTACAGGTACAAGACAAGGGTAAGAGGCCAATACATGATGAGGGGCCTTTAGGAGGCCAGGATACAGACTTCATACTCATTGATGACGATTTGGGCTCACCAAGCTCAAAGCTGAGAGAGATTGTTCAGGAGCAGAAGGCGGAGATAAAAACTTTTTCCCTCAAATTGCAAAGGGCCCAGTGGATAATCAACTACCTTGAGCAGAGAAACAAACAACTAGAAGATCAACAAACTATCATGGAGTTGCAAAATATACGTGAGAACCGGTAAGCTGCCAAAAGGAGCAAAACCGAGATGACATCCATTGAGCAAGAGATTGAGGTTGATCATGAAACTTGGCTTCAAAGGGTAAATATTCATTTGGAAAAGCTGTTGGAGAAGGCCAACAAGGAAAAAAACATGTTGAGGCACATGGCTAATCATTATTGGGCAAGAAATCATGTTTGCAAGGCACGAATCAAAATCTTGAAAGCCAAGTTAAAGAAGGCCTCAAAGCGTCGAAAAAGGCAAGATAGACTTTAAATTTTGGCTGAGGCTTCCTTGGCCCAGCATAGTACATGATGGAGGACACTCAGCCCAAATTTCAAGAAATTTGGGACACTTTTTGCAAATTTTGATTTTTTGGCCTAAAAACAGATTTTTCAGTTCTATGTGCCGCGCCACTTGGCGCGCGCTTTTGATGGGGGACTCCTCTTGGGGAAAACTTTACAGTTTTGGATTTTTCATGGAAAATTGTACATGCCTACTTATGGACAATATATTTTGATAGGTTTTGGGCTTCCAGAAGGGTCAAAAACACCCTAAAAATGACCTTTCTGCCCCTTTTTGGACACACAGGAAGCAGTGTTGGGAAAATTCACTTTTGGAGGGGCAAATGGAAGCCAAATTCAGAAATTCCACTTGTGTTGGAAAGTAGACAGGCATACCTTTCCAACAAGCCCACTTGGAGAAAATTTGGACATCGGGAAGGCCTTTGAAATCAGCTCCAAACTGGCGTTATGCATAGAGAAATCAGGCGCAGCGCATTGGGGATTTTTGCTCATTTTGGACTCAGTAACTATGTTTTTCGCCTAGTTTTTGACATTTTGACTTTCTTACTTCCAAATGTTAAACTCATAATGTAATTGGATGTAGTTTGATGGATCTTGATGTAATTTTGTTAAATTTGTACTCATGGAAGTAGATTCATCCATCAAAAGGTGAATTGCAACTGAATGAATCAGTTTCCTATCTTATAGAGGCAAGCTGTTCCACTGCCTATTTTCCAGTTCTCAGTTTAGATCTTGTTGAAACAGCTCCTAAACTTGTGAGCTCAACCCCTAGAGGCTAGAATGAGTTGTTGGTTGCTTATATATTGTAATTTTTCAGTCATTAGCATAGGTTGGACTTTTGGGAATGCTTTGAGCATCATTGTACATTCATCTCTGCAGTTTGGTAAGGAATAGACAAGGGTTTGCAGCACTCCTTGGGATTATTGTGGTATTTTTGTTTGATAGTGTGTTTCTCTCTGTAAATTTAAGTCTACTGTTGTTTCATGTATACCATTTTCCTTCTTATTTCTTCTTAAGTTAAGCAAACAAGGATAAAGGTAGAATTCATTAGGATTTGCAGTGCTCTACCTAGGGTTTGTTTAATTTTCTATGTTTTCATCTGTTTGGAGAGGATACTTGAAGGTTTCTTGCCCTCTTTATCCCTTCACCTTTCTCAAAACTCCCCATCTCCTTCAAATTGAAAGTGTCAAATCAAGTGCCTACCTTGCCCCATTCAAATCTCTACAAAACTGCTCATTTCCTAGACCCAAAATCTGCCTTTCCCTTTGATCCAAAAAAAAACCCTTGAAAATCAAATCAAACTCTTTTGCACATATACCTAGCCTAAAATCAGCCTTCATTCAAGTCATCTCAAGCCGCACTAATCATTTTTTGCAGAGATTGACTAGGAGAGAGCCCTCTCCCAATCTGGTAGTGCTAGCTACCAGATTAAGCATGGTTTGATGTTACCCTAGATTCTGCCTTTCTCAGCCTGAGGTAGATTTAGGCAATAACACTGCTTGTCTAGATTTACCAGTGTTGGGATTCTTTCTAAAGTTTGGGTTTCTGATTTGAGGACCTTGTTGTTGATTATCCCATTGTGGTTTTCTTTCCATATTTTCTAATATATCCATTATTCTTTCCATACTCTTTGCTAAACTATCTATCTTATTATCTGATGTGGATGGTTCATCCTTAATGGTTACTCTTCTTTCATTTCTCATCCTAGCTCTTTTAGCTAACCAATTTTCTTCTACACTAACTACATTTCTTTGCATTTGTTCTAATGTTTCAGGGTTTGTTTTCTCAATTGGTAAGACATATCAGTATCAAAACCATTTGGAAATTTTATTAAAGCTATATCTAGTGGAGGTTTGATGTTTGTTGGAATATCATTGCAAATACTATTAAACCTAGTACAATAGTTGTTAACAGGTTCATTAGGAGCTCTTCTAATGTTTTCAAATTCATATAATATTTGTAAAGGGTTTTTCTTTATTTCCCATGTATTAGTAAATAATTGATGAAAAGTAGCTAAATCAGCTACATGATTGGCAGGTAAAGCTTTAAACCATTTCTAGACATCTCCTGCTAATGTTTGGGCAAACAATCTCATTTGAACATCAACTTCATCAATTTCATGTAATTCAAAGTAATCAGTCATTTTATTAACATGTTGTTGTGGAGTATATTGACCAGTACCATCAAACTGAAAGATTTTACTTTGGTAATCTTGGGGCATGGCATGTAATTGAGATGGTAAGACCAAAGGGGCATATCTGGCTGCCATGGCTAAGATTCTAGCTTGGCTAGGAGGTAAATTTGTGGTGCTTGGTGATGAGGTTGAAGTACTTGTAGATGAACTTGGGATACCAAAAGATGTACTTGGAAATGAGGTTGAAGTACTAGAAAATGTAACAGAAGTGCTAGAAGATGAACTTGAAGTGTTTGGAGATGGAAATAAAACTCTAAGTTGAAGAGGAAGCTTGGGGATGAATGATTCTATGGAATGAAGTGTAGTGGAAATAATAGATGAGGTGGTACTAAATAAATATGAATTTACAAACTCTGAAGGAATGGTAGAAGGCTTAGGGGTATAAGCAGATAAAGCAACTAATTCAACAAAATGTTGAAAATAGGCTTCATCAATATCCTTAATCAAATTTGCAGTCAAAGCATCAAGTTTTATCAAAAGGTTCTAGAGCTTGTTGATCTGAATCAAGTGAAATAGTCTCCTTCTTTGTTTCAATAAATTGAATGAAATTAGGATCTATTACACTATCATAGATTGACTTTTCATATTTAGTTCTAAACAAAGAGTGTTCAAATGATAAATAAAATTTAATATCTTGTAAGCTTGATAATTCTTTTGGAAGTGAATTTGCTTTGATTAATCAACTAATTATTCCCTAGAATTTCTACTTTTTTGGTTTTTCTTAAAATTCTGTCAGGATCATCAACAATTATAGTAGGTTGTGGATCAGGATGAGCCTTGGTATGGTATGTTCTTCTAGAAGCCAGAATTTTAATTTTCAATGAAAAATTATGACAACCCTAAAACAACCTTAAGGTGAAAAGACGAGGAAAAGTGTTTCTTTTAAGGTTTATTTTAAAACAGAGGACTGATTTCCCCAGTATGGTCGCCAGTATTTTATCACTCCAATAATTCCTAGGGTTGTTATCTGTTTTGTTTAAAGAAATATTAGAGGTAACTATCAACCTACTTTTGAGATCAGGATCTAGCCTTCCTAATTCTTAGAGAGGGTTCTCCCTTTATGATTTAACTTTTTTTTTTTTAATTGATTTTAGGCTAGTTATATAAGATTGATTGGTTTTGATTTTGGTTTGGTGGTGGAATTACTGATTTAGATGGATAGAATTCTATCTATTTTCCATTGGGCTATGGAGTCTGTTATCACCCAAAAAAAATTCAAAACATCATTATGTCAACTCTATTTTTTATCATGGTCTAAAACGGGTTTGAAAGTCATTTTAGGATTTGGTTAAGGGTAGGTTAGAGTTTTTGTAAGTTTAAAAGTCATTATTGGATTCTAATAAAGTCTTTAGAAGTCCATTCCATGATCAAATATTGACATTTTCCATCTAGGGGTCAATCCATAAGGTTTAGGGTTAAATTTCTACAATTAGCCTCCGTTTCGTAGCACCGCTAGTTCAAAAAATAGGATTTGCTCTACGAAAGCACTACTACTTTCGTAGAGCAAAATGCAGAAAATACACTACAGGCGCTACGAAAACGCGGTTTTGTAGTTGTCAACTTCAAAGGCGGTTTCTGAGCAACTGAAAATGAATTTTAGAAATTTGAAAGAGGTTTTTCTTCATACCATATGTAACTATAAAAAAAACTCTCTCATTTTCTTTAAATTAAATAGGAGGTTTGAGAAATTGATAAATTAAAATGAGCTACGAAACTGATGTTACTAAATTGTCCTATACATGGCCTTTTAGTAGTCAAATTCAAGTTCCGTTTCTGGCCAAATGGAAATGTTTTTTGCAATTATGAAAGAGGTTTGTCTTCATCCCAGCGCCAGCTATAAAACCCTCTCTCAAATTTCTCACAGGTGTTATCAGTTGGGATATATAAGGATTTCATTGAAGCCCTATTTTCATAAACAATTTTTTCTTGTTTTACACATGTTTTTCAAAGACAGTTTCTGGACAGCAGGAGAGGTATTTCAAAAACCCAAGAGAGGTTTGTATTCAAGAAAAAATGGCCTACAAAAAAATCCTTCAATTTTGCAAAATACATTATGGATGAGGAGATATAGGCTCTGTCCCAAGACCTGATTTTCAGGAAAAAAAACTGGAATAATTTGCAAATGGAGAAGGTAGTTCATGAAGGTTGAAAGTTATGTTTTTAGTTCATATTGCTGATGGTTTTGATAAAATATTGATGTTCTTAATTCTGGGCACCTTCTTATTGTAAATTTTGAAGAAATTTTGATAAAAAATGCTTGCACAACAGTTTCGTAGCGCCAGTAGTGCAAAAAGGGTGAAAAGCGCTACGAAACTGCTGTAGCAGCCTTTTCACCCTTTTCCTTATCAATTTTGAGGGGAAGTTTTGAGATTTTTTTCATGAAATTTCTAGAGAAACCATGTCAAGTGCAGATGAAAGTCACCTTGAAGAAAAAATACCAAAATAGAAAAATAAATGGGCTAAAACACTGCACTACAAAAAGCACTACGAAACTGTGCTGCTTTCGTAGCACAACTCTGTTTTCATTTTTTTTTGGATAATTCAAAGAAAATGTTGCACAACTGGAACAGGGAGATGATTAAAGACATATGGTTTAGTTATTGGCAGAAAATGGAATCTAAAGCATGGTTCAATAAATGGTCAGAATGTCCCAAGGAGTCAAAGAAATCAAAGGCCTAAAAAACAGGGAGACAATTTCCTAGGTTTTAGGAGAACATCATCATCACCCTCATGGTCACAAAAAGTTGGAGCTTATCATCAGAATTCGAATTTATGAATATAAAAAGTGTCATTTGATGTGTTTAATTTTAGATAAGGTTGTTAGGATTTAAGTTAAAGAGTTTTAGTCCTATTTGAAATAGGACTGCTCATTAGGTTTGCAGCTGTCATTTTATAATAAAGACCATGTTTATGGTTAGAAAAGGTGTCAAACAGTAGGATTTCGAGGTATCTATTGGAGGATAAGGTTATCCTATATTTTAAATGGTATATTAAAGGCCAAGAGGTCAAATTAGCAAGGGGTTAGGAGACTTTTTGGCAAAACTGGTGCATATTGTAAAAAGACTGTTTCAGCTAATGCAAAGGGTTTCTACTTGACAAACTTGAGATTTAGAAGGGGTTTTTAGTGTTTTCCTGTCCTATCAGTGTTTCTTATATATCTTATTTGCAGTGGTGTTCATCTATATTACTCAAAACTCATATTTAGATGCTCTGACTTCCTTTATAAATGGACTGACTTTGTTTTTACATGTTTCAAGAGTATGTCTCATGACTAAAAACCCTGATATGCCTCAACTTCCATGTCAATTAGATTCATTGATTTTCTGAGATTGCTTTGACTCCATAAGCCCAATGTATACGTGTTGATGTTGGTTTCAACCTACAGGTTGGAAAATTTTATCTAAGTAGACCACATTTTAAAGCTTTGGATTGACTGATATATACAGTAACATACAAATTTTCTTCACTTAGGATTCTTAGTGTATTTTCAATGAGTTTTATGTCCTATATTTGAAATGTTTCTCTTCCATAGCCTTGATGTCTCATTACTCAGAATTCATGTATTACATGCTCTGACTTCCTTTGAACTTCAAGTTATTTGGATTTTCCTGAATGTGTTACCCTTTCATTGAAGTATATACAAGCCTCAACTTCCACAAGGAAAGCCTTTGTTATTGAGAGCCCTATTACTGACTCCATAGCCCAATGGTAGCAAGCATTCATTTTCTCAACCTGAACCAAACACACAAATAATAGAGTTAGCCATCTATCTATATCCCATATCATTAACCCTTGAGAGAGCCCTCTCAGGCTGAGGAGGCTAAGCCTTAGTCAAAATATTGGTTTGAAATAGTTACATTGAAGTTGTCTGATCAGCAGCCAATCAGGTACGATTTTGGTGATAAAATTTTGGTGCCATTGTCGGGGACCGAAGATGTATATTTTCCCTGGGAATAACGACAAAGTTTCAGTTCTAAGGTCTGAGAGCAGCAGATACTTAAGCACATATTGGTTGAATTTTTGCTCTGGCGACTCCACACATCAAATAATTAATTGGAAGGTGACTCCACTGCTTGGAGATCAGTAGCTTGATGAAGTTTCAAGATGAATTCCATCGCAAGAAAAAATGCCAGGTATGCTCCTATGAATCGATCTCATATCCCTAGTTTTCCAAATCCTATTCCAAAAGTTGAATGGTTAGATGATCTTCCAATATTTAAAGATGAAAAGAAAGACAATACGAAGGCTTCATTTTTTTAGATTTCATATGCATGTACACAGTCTTAAGGTTCAGTTCCCTGAGGATTGTCTCATGATGATGTTTATGGCCACTTTGGAAGGAAAAGCATGGTCTTGGTATGAAAGCTTTCCAAATGGTTCATTATATTCTTTTTCCGATTTCCATGTTGAATTTTTTGAGATGTATAAAGACAGTCATCCTTCTTTGTTGCTGGTAAAAGACTGTTGTAAGAATTCTATGAGTTTTATTAGATATTTGGAGAATTGTTATGAAGATGATGAGTTCATGGATGAAGAAATTTTAGAGGCCCTTCATGACAATACCTTTCATCACCAAGAAGAACACCTAGAATAAAGGATAGCATCTCTTTTAGATAAAAATGAAACCCAGCATGAGGTCATTTATGAAAACCATGTTACATCCTCTAAGTTTGACAAAAAATTGCAGCAAACTTGTCAGTTATTTGATCATTAAGAGTATGTGAATCATTGCAAACAACAAGAGGAAATATTGGAAGATTGTTTCTATAACCATCAGGGTAAGGAAAGGGTTGATTTTTTATGTCATTCCTTGGATCAGCTTACATCAAATAATGATCATATTAATGAGCAAGAATACACTATCTTTGAGAATCAATTGGAACAACAATTAGATAGCATACAAATGAAATCTTGTGTGGTTGAAAAAAGCATATATAAGTTGTCCAAAATTACAGAATGTTATGAGTATCATAAAAAATATCATGTCTTCTTTGACCCTATAGCTGAATACATGGAAGATTTTTTCAGTCCAATTTTACAGTTTCATTTTCATTATGAAGATCAGATACATTCTAAGTTACCTTGGTCATCACAGTATCATCTCTACTTTGGGTTCAAGTGCAATCAAGAGGTTCAAGTGTCAGATCAGATCAATTATTTTCCTCATTGGAAGTTTCATGTTGATTGAGTTAAAGTGGAGAGTTGCGGCTGATAGGGTAGGTAGGAGTATGTGAATAAGTTCAAAAGTGAATGGGCATTTTTCAGTAGGTATGAAGTTTGTTTTTCTGCAGTGACCGTCAAGCTTGAGCCCGAGGTGAAGGCAATTAGATCTTGAGGAGGAGCTTGGAAAAATTTTAGAGTTTTATTCTAAAGGATGGATAGCAGCACTGGAGCTACTGGTTCATAGTGTACCACAGGGGCACACTATCCCAAGTGGAGCCACTGTTATCACCCAAAAAAAATTCAAAACATCATTGTGTCAACTATGTTTTTTATCATGGTCTAAAATGGGTTTTAAAGTTATTTTAGGATTTGGGTAAGGGTAGGTTAGATTTTTTGTAAGTTTAAAGGTCATTATTAGATTCAAATAAAGTCATTAGAGGTCCATTCCATGATCAAATATTAACATTTTCCATCTATGGGTCAATCCATAAGGTTTAGGGTTAAATTTCTGCAATTATCCAAGAATCCTCCATTTCGTAGCGCCGCTAGTTCAAAAAAGAGGATATGCGCTACGAAATCGCTGCTACTTTCGTAGCGCAAAATGCAGAAAATACACTACAAGCGCTACGAAAACATGGTTTTGTAGTTGTCAACTTCAAAGGCAGTTTATGAGAAACTGAAAATGAATTTTAGAACTTTGAAAGAGGTTTTTATTCATAATAAATATAGCTATAAAAACCTCTCTAATTTTATTTAAATTCATTAGGAGGTGGGGGAAATTGATAAATTAAAATGAGCTACAAAACTGTTGTTACTAAATTGTCGTGTACATGACTTTTTAGCAGTCCACTTCACGTTCAGTTTCTGGCCAAATGGAAAATTTTCTTGGAATTTTGAAAGAGGTTCGTATTCATCCAAAAAAAGCTACAAAAACCTCTCTCAAATTGCTCACAGGTGTTATCAGTTGGGAGATACAAGGATTTCGTTGAAGCCCTATTTTCAGAAACAGAGTTTTCCTGTTTTACACATGTTTTTGAAAGAAAGTTTCTGGACAGCAGGAGAGGTATTTCAATAAACCAAGAGAGGTTTTTATTCAAGACAGAATGGCCTAAAAAAACTCCTTCATTTTCGCAAAATACATTATGGATGAGGAGATATAGGCTCTGTTCCAAGACCTAATTTTCAAGAAAGAAACAGGAATAATTTGCAAATGGAGAAGGTACTTCATGAAGGTTGAAAGTTATGTTTTTAGTTCATATTGCTGATGGTTTTAATAAAATATTGATGTTCTTAATTCTGGGCACCTTCTTATTGTAAATTTTGAATAAATTTTGATAAAAAATTGCTTGCACAGTAGTTTCGTAGTGCCAATAGTGCAAAAAGGGTGAAAAGCGCTACGAAACTATTGTAGCAGCCTTTTCACCCTTTTCCTTATAAATTTTGAGGGGAAGTTTTGAGAGTTTTGTCATGAAATTTCTAGAGAAACCATGTCAAGTTCAGATGAAAGTCACCTTGAATAAAAAAGACCAAAATGACAAAATAAATGGGCTAAAACACTGCGCTACAAAAAGCACTACGAAACTGTGATGCTTTTGTAGCGCAACTCTGTTTTCAATTTTTTTGTTTAATTCAAAGACAATGTTGCACTGCTAGCACAAGCAGATGATTAAAGACATATTTTTTAGTTATTGGTAGCAAATGGCATCTAAATCATGGTTCAATAAATGGTCAGAATGCCCCAAGGAGTCAAAGAAATCAAAGGCCTAAAAAACAGGGAGACAATTTCCTAGGTTTCAAGAGAACAACATCATCACCCTCATGGTCACAACAAGTTGGAGCTCATCATCAGAACTCGAATTCATGAAGATAAAAAGTGTCATTTTATGTGTTTAAGTTTATATAAGGTTGTTAGGATTTAAGTTAAAGATTTTTAGTCCTATTTGAAATAGGACTGCTCATTAGGTTTGTAGCTGTCATTTTATAATAAAGACCATGTTTATCATTATAAAAGGTGTCAAAAAGTAGGATTTTGAGGTATATAGTGGAGGATAAGGTTATGCTATATTGTAAATGGTCTATTAAAGGCTGAGAGGTCGAATTAGCAAGGGGGTTGGAGACTTTTTGGCAAAACTGGTGCATATTGTAAAAAGATTGTTTCAACTAATGTAGAGGGTTTCTACTTGACCAACTTGAGATTCAGAAGGGGTTTTTAGTGTTTTCCTATCCTATCAGTGTTTCTTATATATCTTATTTGCAGTGGTGTTCATCTATATTACTCAAAACTCATCTTTAGGTGCTCCGACTTCCTTTATAAATGGACTGACTATGTTTTTACATGTTTCAAGTGTATGTCTCATGACTAAAAATCCTGATATGCCTCAACTTCCATGTCAATTAGATTCACTGCTTTTCTGAGATTGGTTTTGCTCCATAAGCCCAATGTATACATGCTGATGTTGGTTTCAACCTACAGGTTGGAAAATTTTATCTAAGCAGACCACTTTGTAATGCTTTGGATTGACTGATATATAGAGTGACATACAATTTTTCTTCACCTGAGATTCTTAGTGTATTTTCAATGAGTTTTATGTCCTATCTTTGAAATGTTTCTCTTCCATAGCCTTGATGTATCATTACTCAAAATTCATGTATTACATGCTCTGACTTCCTTTGAACTTCAAGTTATTTTGATTTTCGTGAATGTGTTACCCTTTCATTGAAGTATATACAAGCCTCAACTTCCACAAGGAAAGCCTTTATTATTGAGAGCCCTATCATTGACTCCATAGCCCAATGGTAGCAAGCATTCATCTTCTCAACCTGAACCAAAACACAAATAATAGAGTTAGCCATATATCTATATCCCATATCATTAACCCTTGAGAGAGCCCTCTCAGGCTGAGGAGGCTAAGTCTCAGTCACAATATTGGTTTGAAATAGTTACATTGAAGTTGTCTGATCAACAGCCAAGCAGGTACAATTTTGTTGATAACAGAGTCAATGTATCAAGCCAACAGGGAAAAATAAAGTTCTAAAGGAAGTGTTCACAGGGCAAGGTAGTTGAGCAAATTCAGATCTTTTAGGCTGGATGGTGAAGTGGTTTTCAATCAGTATCAAGGAGCAGTTAAGGATTCCTTAAACCAGATAATGAGGGAGGTGAAAGAGGTCAATTGAAACTAAGGAGCAATGAAGAATTCCCTAATATGGATATCAGAAGAAAACATCAAAATGAATAATAGTTCAGAACAGAGTGTACTTAAACAATTTCTATAATAATACTCCTGTTATAACATTTAAATTGGAAAACATACAATATTATGGAATACTTTAAGACAATAACAATTTGAACAATTCAAAGATACTTCACTGAAGTGGCTCAACACATGAATCCTATAATGCAATGATTTTATTACTGAGTCATGTATGTTGAATTGGAAATGATATAATAAACCCTCGGGTATTTAGATCAATTACAACTATAGAAATGTTCAGGAATCCACCCTCAATACTTCGAATTATGTAGTATTTATACAAAAACTAATACAAAATATCCTAAAACTGATTTAGGAATTATTCAAGGAACACAAAATATCTTCATGCAAGAAGA
The DNA here is from genome assembly GCA_034641835.2 of Pinus albicaulis. Lineage (NCBI taxonomy): Eukaryota > Viridiplantae > Streptophyta > Pinopsida > Pinales > Pinaceae > Pinus > Pinus albicaulis. The sequence continues at coordinate 27,281,825 of MU968363.1, read as the reverse complement.
TAGAGACACCTATGTAACTAATGCAAGCTATCCCTGCTTATTTGGTTTTGCTGTTTGCTTTTGATATTTTGTTGCTTTATCTCTCTGACTTTTGCTCTTCGTTGGCTATTCTTTCATACCGACTTGTATTTTACGCTGCTTGTCTCTTTCATCTGTATTCACTTTTGAACTCTATCTTTTCTCTTTAACCTGTTACTGCTTTGTTTTCATCTTACTGCTCGATTTTAACCTTTGACCTTGACTGCTCTTTTACCTACTTTACTTTTCACTGTCACAGTAAATCATATAACTTTTCCCAAGCTTTTTCATATGGTAATTTAATTTTTACCATTCTCCTATAGATCTCATCAACTTCTGTGTATTTTGCAAAAGTAGGCTTGTTTATGAAGAGATGATTTACCTCATGCTGGAGGTAAAAGATATTTTCAAATGTCTGATAAAGTATTTTTCCTGTAGGCATTCCTTTCATGGAGGAATTGCTGGACTGTTCTTTGGCCACTTCTCTGATTTTCTTGTCATATTCTTCATACTTCATTAATCTGTCATTGATCACAAAAGGATAGGTAGACCTTTCTGCCTCAAAATATCAAATTTGACCATGAATCTGGTTATTGCTAACTCCATGTTTTAACACTTATCTTCAAGTTGTGTCATCAGGTTCCTTTTGGAAATTACCTTTCTTACTTTTAGAATTGTTTCAGTTCTGTCACTTATGCCAATTTCTTCTAATTCCTATTTGTTCTTGGAATTAAGAAACTTGACTATTTCAGTGGCCTCCTCTGGTTTTTTTCCCCAAGTTCTTCTTTTACTTTCTAGATAGTTTCACTTGCTTCCTTGATCAAATCCTTCTGCTCAAAGATAACTTGGATAGATGGCCAAATATCATTAACAAGGTTAATGATATTGGCCCACAGTTGTTGTTTTACTTGGGAAAGTGGTTCTTTTAGTGCCAATTATTTCTCTAACTTATGTACTCTGTCAGTCAATGTGTTTAACTTCTGTGTTTCATTCTTATGCATGATTTGTATCAACTTCTTTTCATCCTCTATAATTTTTATTTGTTCATTAAGTATATTTATTTCAGTAGTCTGTATTGACATGTTTTGCAGGGCTTTAATCAGTTTACCTGATTCATCACTGGGATGAGTTGATGTTGTTGTTGAATCTGTTGCTGATGTAGTTGACACTGTTGTAGCCACTGGAATTGTTATTGCCACTAAAGTTTCTAAAGTAGATGGAACTATTGTAGTAACTGTAGGAATGGGAGTGACAGGAATTGCTTCCAAGCTGGCCTTCTTTTCCTACACCAATTTATCCATCTCATTCTCCATCTCTTTTAGTTAAGTTGTCAACTGAATGATGAGATTCATCATTTCATATTTTTGGCCTTCATTCTCTAAAACTTATTTTGCTTGTGGATGTTCAGTGGGAGGTAGTTTTAGCTGCTTCTTCAAAGCAACAATGTCTGGATTCTTCTTTTTAATTAGCTCTTCTGCAACTCCAACCTCCATGACCAATTCTTCAAGTGATTTGATTATGTTGTCCTTAGCTTGTGAAGATGACTGCTCTAGCTTTAACTCTCCTATGATGTTTTCTAGAGAATTCTGAATTTTTTGGACACTCATAGCTTTATTGGTCATAGTAGAATATAGCATTTCACCAGCTTTCTTGTGAAATTAAATTTGGTCTATAGAATGAACATCCTTAGCTATGACTTCAAACGTTGTTTTCCTGTAGTTAGCTGATGACTTTGGAGCCTTCACTGTGGGCTGTAAAAAGGTCATCTGCATTTTCATGGTTTTATAAAGGCAGAAAGTAACTTGTTCTGGTCACCAGGTGTCTGTTTCCAATATTGGGCATAGGTTATAGCTTTCAATGCCTCATTCCTGAGTTTGATTTCTTTATACTTGTCCATTATATCCTATTATTTGTCTACTGGTTTACTTGATGAAGACACCTCTACATTGTGTTGCTTCTGAATGATTTGTGTATTAGAGGTTGATGGCTGATGAGCTTCCTCCGAAACTGCTAGAGGTGCATTTTCTTTAACCACTGCGTCTGTATCAATAATTTCAATTGTCTCAACTTGTTCATTTACAAGATTTAGCTTGGGCTTCTTCCTGTACATTATCTTGAATTTAGTTTCAGTAGTGGTTTGAGCTGAATATGATCCTTCTTCTCTTGCTGTCTTGGAGTTCCTATCTTGTGGGGCTGGAGTTTTCAAGATGGAACTAGTATCACCTTGCTTCTCTACCTCTTTCAAAGTATTCTCCAACCACTTTGTCTGGTCAGAGTACTTTTCAATCTCTTGTTTGGACTCATGGAACAAAGGAGTTAATTTAAATCTGACTCTTAGTTTGTTGATAACTCCCAAAGGATCATACTGCCATTTGAAATTCTCACTGAACTTGAATTCCTATAAATATTTTTCTGCTTGTTGACCACCATTCTTGCTATCGAAAATGAAAGGACTAAGCTGGTTCTTGATTTTAAATTGAGTTTTCTTCTTTGCTAACAAAAAATTAACCTCATCTGAGTTTAGGATCTGCATAATATATATTAATGCAAATAACCTCATTGGGAGGTATTTGGGCAGTTTGTATGGAGTGAGTTGACATCCATAGACCCTAATTTCAGTGTGGTTCTGGTATAAATACCAGTCTCCTGTTCTACTATGTTCAGACAACTGCAATATTTTCTTTATTTCTTCAATGATCCTAGGTTCACTGCTACTGCTTAGCATATTGACAATTGGATGAATCAATGAATCAATGAAATCCTTGTATGTGAACTCTGTGGAATCTTTCCTGATTAAGGAAGTCCAAAAGACTATAGATTGGGGGTTACCCTCTGTGTCCAATTTTTGAAGGCTAACTGCAAACCTTTCAGATTGGAAGTATAGGAATAAATGAAACAACATTGAAGAATACTTAAACACTCCTTCTTCTGGTAATTTAACTAATTGCTCATGGATGGCATCTGATAAGTATTGAGCAAAGTTAAATGTGGAAGCAGGAAGTTGTCCTGGGCAGAATATAGACAAGAAACCTAATATTGAAGCATCTACATATTCATCTGTGAAGTATCCTAGAATGCAAGACAACATTGTGACAATATGTCTGGTTTTTTCTGAGAAAATTGAAGCTGAATAAAGAGGGCTACTCTTTGGGGTTTCAACTGATGGAGGTAAGAAGGTTTGGAGGATTTGAAACCTCTTTGGAAAGTCAAGTTTCAGATATAATTCAGTGAGGATTTCAATTGACAAATGGGCTTCATCAGGGTTGGGTTGGATTTGCAACATCTGGTTTATTGATTCTACAGTAATGGTGAACAAAATCTCTTTGCTGGGGGTTATTAGGGATCTTTCATTGGGAAAGTAATTGATTTGATAGAGCCTGATGATTTCTAGGAACTGGAAAGTGTGTGGGAGGATGTACTTGGGTAAATTTGATTCCCAAAGGTAGATATCATTAGCCTAGACCATGGATTTATCATGGCTCCAATAGTGGATGTCCAAGAGGTTGAAATTAGTGACTGTGTCACTGATTTTTAAGTCTTTCTCTACAAGGGGGGTATGCTCAACATCAACAACAAGAGGTTGCAAGGGATTAACAGTCATAATGCCCCAGGAAGCCATAGATTTGTTCAATAGATTAATTTATTACTTTCTGGCTTAAGAAATGGCTTCGGTAATTAGGAATACTTGTGAAAAGATGATTTCGGTCTCCAAAAAGGGTTCTGGTTGCAGCTGAGGGTTTCTAGCAGCTAAATAGGCTTCAATGGCCTTATAAAGCTTCCAATCAAAGTCGAAAACAGTTCTGGTATTAGTAGGCATGAATTATGGTTGAAATTTTCTTTAAATTGGTTCGAGAATGGTCTTTGTGTTAGCAAACAGTTTTAGCAAATGCACAACACATAATGAAATAACAATTTTGGGCGAGCTTTAGTGCTATTTTACCATAGGTGGTTAAACATAGGGCACGGGGTCAAATTCAAACAGGGTGGTTTCATCATACAACTCGGATGTGAGTACAGTGGTTATTGCATCACAAAAAGCGGGTTGGTGGTATTCTGCTGAGAAGTGCGATAAGATGTGGGGTTGCCATGTAGCAGGGGAGCGGGGGTGCAAAACCACTCATTTCACAACCACCCAATGGTATTAAACATCTCCTATTTGATAATGCAAAATGGCTCGAGAATGGTCGGATCATATAAGCGCCAATCGGACAATTGACGGGTGTCGAGGTATGAATCGGGGATTTGATAGTTGGGACCCAGGTATAAGTTATGCGATGGGTTATAATAAATATACAAAGGTTTAATGATATATGTGGATTGGGTTTATAATGAGCATATTTATAGTAAGTGGGACCTGGGATATATATAAAGGGAAGCGGGTTAATATGCAAGTTGGGTTAAATAAAAAGCGGGCCTGGGAACATATATAGATTATAGTTTTAAATTAATATGAAGGGGATTAATGAAATATGTATGCAGGGAATTAATAAAACATTAAAATAAGTGTTAAAAGGACATCAGGGAGAGATTTACAATGGGGCCTGACATTACCTTAGAAATTAGGATAAATGTATTTAAGTGTGTTTTTTGCATGTTTGATTTGAAAAAGGGGAATTAGTAAAGGGGAGATTGATTTTCAAAGGGAAATGGGTTTTTAGGAAGGGAAAATGGTTGAAATATGGGGAAAAGGTTAGTATGAAGAGAAAGGGATATTTTTACAAGGGAAAATGCCTTCTAAAAATGGCAAATAGGGTTTTAAGCAAGGGGAATGGGATTTTTGGGGAATATTAGTGATATGAAATGACCAATTGATGTTTTCCATGACTTGTAACACTCTTCTACCTACCCATCATTTAACCTAACATTTTTCTTCATTTATTGGGTGCATTTGAGCTTGCTAACCCTTTATATCTTTTTTATAAGAAAACTAATTTAAGTATAACCTTATAACTTCCAATAGCTCAGATTAAACTGATGAGCTCATTATTATTCTCTACCTAACTACTGATCTGCCAATATTAAAAGGTTTGGCTAGATCTTTATTCTCTAACTATTTTGACATGAAATTGAAAACATGAATGATCAAGATTAAGTTGTTTGACCATCATGAATTGTGGCATTTTTGACAAACTGCACATAATTTTATTTGCAAAAGTAAACAAAGTAGTGGCATTTGAATGAGTGCACACTTTCATATTCTATTTTTTATCTCTTTTTTGTGCGGTTCATACTTTATCTTCTTCTTCTTTTTTATCTTCTTCTTTTAGTCCTTTGATTTTTCTTTTAGGACTTACCCTCTTTATATTTTTTAATACGGGAAAACATTTGCAGAAAGCAAAGTATGTACAATATTACAAGACTTTAACATAGTCAATTCAAAATTATGATGCCTATTATTATAGGACTCTAACAAATAGCATAAAATGGTATTTATGTAGGAATGATTTTATTCCTAGATTTCTTTAATGTGAATGCTCTCATGGTTCTATTGTTGATACTAGTTTGGGTTATAGAGCTAATTTATATTGTGTGGATCTTATTATTGGCATGTCCAAGGCTATTTGTTGGTTTGCATCTATTGGCTACTTTCACGCTGAATTATATGTTTTATCATTGGGTTGACGATGTTGTGTTGCACCTAGTTGGGGTGTGGTGTGATGCAACTACACTTAAGATGTAGAGCAGTGTTAGCCATTGTTGGTTGGTTCAAAGCCTGGTAAAAGAGTATGGTTATGAGCTTATTAGGTATGGTTATGCCCATAGCGATGATCGAGGGTTGGTATGGAAATGAGGACTTCATTTTTGCAGGGTGTGGTGTTTTGGGCAACATTGGTCCTCAAGGGAGTCTGGGCGTAGTCTTGGGAATCATTAAGTTAGTAAGTTTCAGGCGACAAACCTGAGCTCATGATGAAAGAGCTTAACTCATTAAAGAAGCTTGGGATCCACATAAGAGTGCAAAGATAACATAAGAACGAGATGGGAAAATTCCTTGTCTTGTGTCGTGAAATATTCACGTTGTGTCGTGTTGGGATGGCCAAGTGGTGGTAACGAAAGGAGGAGCAATAAACATAAGGTGTGGGACGATAAGTTGCTTATCACTCACCACTAAACAAAACAAAACAAAACATATGCCCTAATCAACCACTATAGCTGAAGAGAAGCCGCCCTTTCTTTAAGAACCTCGATTGTAGACCACTGAGCTAAATCATATTCAAAAGTCCAACGTGTGAAAATTTGCAATCTAACATGTCAATCATGGGATTCAAGCAAAGTTGTCATGCATTTAATACCGGCTAGGGTTATAATTTCAAAACAGACCCACCTGTCAAATTTGACAACTCCTTGCCCTTTTTCAGAGTTTCACAAAAAGATCATTAACGATTTTGTAATTTTTTAAATTGTATTTATCGAGTAAATCACCTCGTAATGGGAAATTTTCCCGTCAAAATTCATCGATGTGGACCTCAATGTAGAAAGACCAAGGCCAAATAAGTTAGAAGCATTATCACATTAAAACTCGATTACATTTAGATCATCTAAGCCAGATTGTTGTTTAACAGTTGCAAGTTTGACAATAACAAGAGGGACGAAGTGCGAGGCAATTATTTAAATGATTTAAGTGGTGTGCATGACCTGTTCACAAGCCACCACCAGGTTTTGCACAAAAAAAAGGCGAGCAACGATTTTCTTTTCTTTTTTTATTGTAAAAACGAGGAGAGAATATTGTTTTCAAAATTGTTCAAATTTCCCAACGTTTTCCTCCTCTTGCATTGGGCAATGCAACTCGAATTTTTCAAACTCACTCAAAATGAATTGGGCACATTTAACCGTTTCGTTGTCTAATTCTTTTATATTTATATTTTATAACCAACGTGTCCACGATATTCACATACAATTTAGGTTATAATAAATTCAGGTTCGTGTATGTGATGAGGAGACAAGGTGTCATATATTTCCAATGTAATTGATGGTCTAGGTTCCCTAACTAAGAACATAAAATCACTTCAACCATGGTAGTCAATATAATCTTGATTGAGCGAAATTCAAAATCTTCTTGGGGAAACTTGATTATATGGGTATTAAGTTGTAATATATATATATATATATATTACAAGGAGACAAGGTGGGGTCATATTTTTAATGTAATTGACGGTTTAGGCCCCAACTAAGAACAGAAAATCACTTAACCATGGCAGTCCATAATCTTAATTGAGCGAAATTCAAATCTTCTTGGGGAAACTTGATTAAATGGGTATTAAGTTGTAATATATATATATATATATATATATATATATATATATATATTACAAGGAGACAAGGTGTCATATATTTCCAATGTAATTGATGGTCTAGGTTCCCTAACTAAGAACATAAAATCACTTCAACCATGGTAGTCAATATAATCTTGATTGAGCGAAATTCAAAATCTTCTTGGGGAAACTTGATTATATGGGTATTAAGTTGTAATATATATATATATATATATATATATATATATTATTTAAATAAATAATATAATTTAAAAAATAAAAAATATTATATAAATTAAAAGTTTAGTATAAATATTTTTTTTTTTCAAGTTTCAGGTTTCTCTAATTTATATTATAGATGTTTCTAGGTAAAAATTACATAAAGAAACTTTAAGTAGAGGTGTTTCAAATTATCTAGTGTGGTTCATCTTAGGACAAGATAAAGAACTAGATCACTACATTAAATTAAATAGATGAAGAAATATGTTTCTAGCCATTAGAATATAACAATTAGTTTTCGCTAAAAAATTATATCTAATATAATGCAGTGTGAAAATCCCTCAATACTTAAAATACAAAGAATAAAGAGAGTTCTACTTGAATGGTTTATGAGGCACAATACTTGCTAAGGTTTTGCAAATGGGGTAGCAAGCTAAGTGGGCTTGATTGCGGGGAAAACTCCACAGTTAGGTGCGCTTGAGCTAGAGACAATTTGGGATGGGTGACCTCCCAAGAAGTCTTGGTTACTTGGTGCAAGCCTTAATTATTCTAAACAATAAAACTCAAAAATAATAATAAGGAAATTAAAAAAAAAAAAAAAGGGTGAAATTTAACTCATTAACTCATTTTTATTATTTAAATAAAAAATATGGAAAAAATGAATAGTAAATAAATAAGAAATAAAAGAATACTAGAAATTCTAATTAAAATAAATAATCAAATATTATAAAAACTTAGAAATACAAGGTAGGGATCCAACACCTGCTAACACTCCAACCATTGTTTCTATCTAGTTTCAATTTCCAAGACCTCCCTAAACTTACGATGATGAAAATTATCAACCCTTGCAATGATCCTCCCTCTTCAATGCACATGTGATGTTTCGTCTTTTCTCATGTTCTGATAAAGCAGAGGAGCGAGACCTTCCATGTTTGATGTCAGTTGCATGCTCAAGAATCCTATGATTAATTTAGTGACCAATTTTACTAATGTAAGGAGTCCCACAGAATTGAAAGATGAGATAAACACTTTTCCCATCTTTAGAATTTATAGGGTCCTTCACTAATCTTAAAAAAGTTTAGATATTAAACAAACCCTTCAGTAAAATTATTAAACATCTTATCAATTTTATAAATCAATTTAAATATTGTATTGATTTTATTATTAAATAAAGCGCAAAAAAATTACCCTATAACAATATTTTTTTAATTTTTTTTTATATCTTTATACCTTAAGGTGTATTATTCAATTATATGCTTAATTTTTCTAGTGTTTACTTGTTGCCACTTAACAAAGTTTGGAACTAGATATTGAATGAATGATATCTATTTTGGATGGACACGTGGATTAGTTGGAAGTGTGTTTATGAGGGAAGAATTTTACGTTAGGAAATAAAGAAAAAGAAATAAGATTGGATGTTAAAAGTTGATTTAAGATAAAGTTGTTTTTTTTTTAATCAAGTTGAAAAAGATGTATTTTAAAGAATTATATAGAAATTATTTTTTAATAAGAATTTTAATTTTAATTTTATTATTTGTGTAAAATAAAATAATTATCACTAATTTAATTATTGTAAATAAGATTAATATAGATTTATCTTAAGTATAGATCGAATATGAGTTAAGAGGGATAAAATTTCTTCACGTGCAAACTTCTTTATATTGTAATAAATGTTTGTTTAAATTGTATTTTTGAATGTTAAATAGAGTATATATGACTAAATAAATGTTTTAATTATAAAAAAAATAATTTTTTCATGATATATACATTTTTTTTTTTTAAATGATATATAATGTATATGTAATTGATATTAAAAGTTTTTAGACATCGAGACATTTTATGACCCAAATTAAAATGGTTTTTTATTATTAACATATTTTTAAGTATATGTCAATATTTATGTATTAAAATATTTTATCAATAACCAGATTATAATATTTAAATATCTTAGTCACACATTTGTTTTACTTCTAATTACTTTACAACATATTCATTTTTTTTATTATAGCCGACATTATTTTTTGTATTTAGAACATGATTTTTAACTTTTATTTTTATTTTAATCGAGAATGAACGAACAAACTTACACAAAATCCCTCTACTTGGTTGTACAAGGAGCCTCTCCCCTCAATGAAATCCCAAAGAGTGAAATTAATAAAATGTTTTAAAAACTCAAATAATAATGATGATGATGGTGGTGGTTAACGTCCACTGAGACCAATCTTTGGTCTATCAGACCTAAAGAAAAGAGTTATTTAGTTTGATTTAAGATTTTATTTCTATGCTCAAAAAGCTTGGAGAGAAGCCTCCCGAGCTCACTTAATTTTGACATCTTAAAAGGCTAGGAAGGTCAATATTGCAACAAAGATTATGAAATTGAGCTCTAATGTGGTTGTATGCAGGGCACTCTAAGAGGAAGTGATTTTCATCCTCGATGTTCATATTCTCACAGAGATAGCAGATCATTTCCATCCATGGTGTTTTATGAACTATCCAACGACCTGTTTCACTATGGAGCTCATGAGAGTTCGTTCTAACCTTGGCTATATTAATTTTCTTCTTTGAGCTAGTTAAACCAGATAGATACTTTTGATCTTCTAGGGTGGGGTTGATGACCTCCTTATAATATCTTAATTTTCTTTTAGTTGCTAGATCTTTCTCACACCACATTTTTTCTTTGAACTTAGAAATAACAATTTTTTTAATGTTATTAATGTTTTGCAATGGTCATGTATAAGAATAACACTCAAATAAGACAGATAATTGAATCAATAACTTAACATCTAAAAGTGCCTTAACAATACATCTAATCACTATCTATACAACACCCATAAACAATTTAAAAACAACTTTAAATATAAATTTTAAATACAAACTTCAACTTAATTAAAAAAAATAAAAAAATGTAGTAATAAAATTACCAACAATTTTTTTTTCTCATAAAAAAACCAAAAATTTGGTTAACCCAATTCAAAGCAAATGTTTTAACAAATAAGTCGCATGTATTTAGGCTTAATTCTAAGCTCAACATTTTACACATAACAAGCAAGCTGAAGATCAATTTTCATGTAAGTCGTTTATATCAACATTCATGATGTCATTAATAATTTATTGTATCTCTTTCACTCCATTTTGTGGGGCATTGCATGTTGGAAACAAAGGTCCATTAGGTGGAAAACTTGATTTGTACGTTTGAGTTTGTCTTTATTTTTTATCCATTATTATTTATTAAATCTTGCCTATGTACATCGTACTCGCACTGAGATATGAGATATGTTAAGGGACCACAATGACAATCGCTTTATACTGACAATGCTAGTTTAGGATATACACATCCACTATTAAGTGCTTTTTAATTTAAAAATGTTTAAAATGGGATATATATGTATTTTAAAATTTTAAAATAAAAATAATATTTAAACATAATAATGATAATAATAATAATAATAGATGTTAAAATAAAGGTGTGTACACACAGAACAAATAATTTCTATTATATTACTACAAATCACACGAATACATCACAATATTGATTATGTTGGTGAGATTTAACTAATTTTAAATATGAAAAGACGTCACAATATTTATGGTGTTGGTGAGATTCAAATAATTCTAAATATGAATAGGGAGGTTGAGATATTATGTCAACATCCACTTATAAATATGCAACTAATTCTAATATGAGTATAGAAGAATTATCTTCCAATGCTCCCCCTTAATTCTTACATCCATATTATAAAAAAATGACCTTCATCTCACTGGTCTTCATCAACAACTCTACCCACTCCGCAGTCGTCTGGACTCTGCTCTTTCTCTCTCCACATCTTCAAGCTTACCTTACGAGTCATTTAAAGTACACATGCTTCTGACCATCAATAATGAACTTTGCAAGATCAACAATATTGACAACTCGGCTCGTCGGGGCTTCCGCGATAAGCGCTGACAAGTGATGAACCATTGTATGGACCAATCACCATCTGTTAGATATTTCGCTTTTGTCTATCCATTAGTGGCAAGGTAAATGGTCTGAATATTGAATGTGTTCAAGAGCTGATCTAACAACTTGACATGCTTCACACAAATGGATCTCATATTGTAACCTATAGTTGACGCTCTTGAAGCCCAAAGCACAACAAGATACATCAACGTATAACAAATTCACACAATCAAATTAGCCATTCGTTCTCTTGGCATCGAAGAACGTCGAGAACGACTAATGTAATTATATTTCACTTTTTAATAATTGGTTATGCACCTTTACAAACAGAATGGAAACACTAGACATTAATTTCACAACAACAAAGTCAATAATCATGACACTATCAACTATCATCTAGGCATTGGACAAGTCACCACATCTCTCCTTGGCATAGATAAGACAGTGTAATATGTCTTTGTCATAGATTTACCCTTCAGTGCCTTTGTTGGAGCAAGAGTAACCTCCCCATAACCCATAACTTTTCACCTTGTTTAATAAGCACACAACACAGAACAAACTTGTTGTTAACGACTAATATAGTCGACCGCATATCTTGGGCTTGTGGTAGGACCCAACTTCGTCTTTGGAAACACCGCAATGGTCATCCAGAATTGCAATATCACACAAAACCATGGTAAGTGGGAAAGGTAATTACGTCACTACCAGCTCAGGGAAGAAATGATGTCAATCAAAAAAAAAATTTTACTTTTGTGCACATGTACACTCTAAATTAATCATATTTTCTTCTACTGCGGCAATTCACGACAACCCCCACAATATTGACGCTGAGATTCTCCATCCTCAGTCGTCGTATCCCTGTCTTTCCAGTGATCAGGTTAGTAATCCCTGCATTCGTCATGGAGTTTCAACATGCATCAAGATTATTGCAAGGCTCCTCTATAGTGTAGTCGGTCCATCAAAAGCTAGAGTATTTCTTATATCAAATTTCAAGAAATTCACAGTCCTGTATGACATACACCCTACTACAATTTGGTTGATGTAATTCTCGTCCGCTGGTTGACACATATCTATAGATCTTCAACATAATCAACGTTCAATCCATGGGTTGCTCGAATCTCAACTCAAAAAGACCCCGCATTAATGACATTCCCATGTTGAAAGTGCGCTATCGATAGTATTCACAAGCCTATAATCTTGTCTCTATAAGTTCGACTGACAAGTAATTCACGCTTCCATATACACACTAACACACTACAATGCAAAAAAAGAAAATTTACACTCTCTATGCCCCTCGGCCTTCCCATAAAAGGTTAGTCTAGATAGGCTCTGATACCATGTTAAAAACAAAGGTGTGCACACATTGAACAAATAATTTCTATTACATTACCACAAATCATATGAATACATCACAATATTTATGGTGCTAGTAAAATCCAACAAATTCTAGATATGAATAGGGAGGTTGATATATTCTCTCAATATCCACCTATAAATATGGAACTAATTCTAATATGAGTATGGAAGAATTATCTTCCAACAATAGAGAGGGGATTATGTTGTCAATGAAAGTGGGCTTGGAGTATGCCCTAAAACTGCTTCTATTTGGCTAAGAGCTCATCTTCCCCGGACTTAAGGAAACAAGTTAACAACCCAAGACCTAGAGGCATCTAGCAGAGTGAAAGCTTGCCCCCTTATAGACCACCAACAGGTTATTCCAGGTGGCATGGTTTGACAACTAAATTATGATAGGTTTTCCCACCATGTAGAAAAATGTTGTCAATAAAATTTGGGTGCGCGCATATACTTTTATGAGGAAAGGGCTTAAGATAACTTAGAAAAATATGATCAATGATGATCCATGTTAGTGGGTCCGTATGCATTTAAATATTCTATTCTATTTATATTTTTTAACACATATTGTATTTATTCAAAAAATAATTTATTAATTTTTAGAGTTCTCAAATACCTTGAAGTGAAGATTTTATTTATTTATTTATTTAATTTTACTCTGAAAATTTGATTTCAATTAAAATAAATATTTTTTATAAGATAATGACTCTTTTGAATTAATCATAATAATGTTTTGGAGTCAAATTTTGGAACTCTGAACTAAATTTCATCATGAAGACATAAATGGAGGACCAAATCTAACAAGAATTCAACAATAAAATAAATAAAAAATGTTAGAAATTTAAACAATAATAAGTCAAAAACACAAAATAATAATTTATTAAAACATTAGAAAGTCTACACCAATTAGTCAAACATATATATATATATATATAACAAATTTATAAATATAAAAAATTTGAATATATGAAAATAAAATAGTAATAAATTATTGGATATGATTATTGAATGAGAAAAATAAAATAAAAAGTCCAAAAAAGGCATAATTCTCAGAAAATAAAATAAGAAAAAATGAAATTAAAATAAATAATATGAAAAGAATATTAAAAAAAGAAATAAAAGTAATTAATGTTGAGTAATATACCAAATATTAGAAAGCTACAATCAAACCATTTAAATAAATAAATAAATACAAATTATATCTATATATATATATATATATATATATATATATATATATATATATATATATATATATATATATATATATATATATATATATATATATATATATATATTCAACAATAGAACTAATCAAATTATTATTCAAATGTAATAAGTCGAGAAAAATAAATTATCACAAGGAACATGATAATATTGAAATGAATTAGTTTAATAGTAACTATTATTTAATTAAATACTTTTTTTTTAAAGGGATAAGAAAATCAGAAGGAAATTCTAAGGGGTTTTGAATAGATGATGATCGGATGTAGTGTTAAGACGCTCCTTGATGTGAAGTCATTGGTTCAATTTCTCGCCCGAAGTGATATATTGGACATGATGAAGATGTAGTCTAAAAAAAAAAAGAAACCATAAGGAAAATGATCAAATATATCAATAAGGTATTAGATGATTGGTATAATAATAATAAGTATTAACTAAACAAATAGGAAAATTAAGTAATATGAGATAAGTAAAATTAACTTAAAAATTAATTAAATTACAAATATAATTAAATCATAATAATTACAAAAAATATTAAAAAAATAGAATTAATTAAAATTATATACTAACATAAAAATAAAGACAAAAAGTTTAAGTCCCACTAGCACAACTGGTTGATGATGGGCCTCTTCAGCAAGGCGACCCAAGATAAAACCGTCACAGGGGTTGGTTGTGCCTTGTGCCAGGGGAGGAGACATGCCTAAAAAAATCAAGTCAACTAAGGGCTGGTGTGATCCCCAGGTAACTTTGACGACTTAGATGCCCCTGGGTCGCGGCTTCTCAAGCCACTTGTCAAGCCTGGATGATCACAAACATCTTAACAAAAATAAAATAAGAATAAAGACAAAAATGAAAAAGACCAACAAAAAAGAGAGGACAAGACAAGGAGGAAGAAACTAGGAAGAAAGGGCAGGAATAGAGCTGTTATTTATCTTCAACCCCTCGTCCCTATACAAATTGCTAATGTGCTTCTCAATTTCTATAGCTTCCCTGAACTTCCTATGATTGAAGTGATCAACCCTAGCAATGACCTCAGATTCCTCAATACATATGTGGTGTTTATTTTTTTCAGCATGCTCAACTAAGGCAGAAGAGAATGTTCTGTTATGCTTCATTTCTAGTGCATGCTCTTGAATTCTCTATTTGATGGAGTGACAAGTATATGCAATGAAGGGAGTTCCACAAGAGGAGAGGATTAAATAAGCACCCTTCATGTCCTTAGGGTCCACCTGTTCCTTGACTGATCTAGGGGAGCTATGGATGGTGTTAAGGGGCTTAAAGGTAGTATGAATATTGTTATTTCTAAGAATGGGAACAATATTGTCCGTGGTACCTAGAATGAATGGGAGATGCACGTAGTTAACTAAATCAATTGGATCTTTCCTTTGCTTATTTCCTTTACTGGCTTTATGGAAATATCTAAGACCTAGATGTCTGATATAGCCAATCTTTTTTAAAACTTTCAAGAGATGGGATTTTTTCCCTTCAAAGTGACTCTCATAAGAAATCCTAAGAGTTCGAGTAGCTTGTGTGTTAAGAACATCAAAATTTTGTGCTGCATAATGATGAGAACTTGAATGGAGTTATTTCTTAGCATGATTTTTTTCATAAAAAACTCGGAGAGCAAATGAACAATCTCCTTTCTTAGAAACAAGAAAATTAAGGAAAGGAAGGCTATCATTGACTTCTGTCTCCATCATGAACTTAATGGAATCAAATTAACCATTAAGATGTAAAAGGAAAGAATGCAACTTGTCATGACCATTGTTACACTGATTTTTGGTCATCTAACATGTTACTATGAGATGGACTAAAGTACACCATGCAAGACCAATTTTACCATAGTAAAATTGCTTCCACTATGAGAAATAATTTAATAACCCATAGTTTATTAAGTTATTTCTGGTCTAAACAGGAAACCCCATGAGGAATAATTAAACAAATCCTTAATTGTTTGATTTTCCTCTAGGGATAATTAACTAAACCACCGTTTAATTAATATTCTTGGTCATATTTAACCCAAAAAAAGAAAATTAATTAGATAAATCATTATTTATCTTATTATTTTCTAGGAATAATTATTTAAATCATTATTTAATAATATTCCTTGTTAAATTTGACTAAATCATTTATAAATAATTGAATAAATAATTATTTATTTAATTATCCTTTAACCACATTCTTAAAATAATAAATAAATAATTTATTTATTTATTATTTCTAAATAAATGGATTTGACCAAATTCAAATTCATTTTCCCTCCAATAAAAATAATAAAATATTCCATGAAAGTTGGATCTAGTTTTGGTTAATAATATTTTAATTATGCACCAATATCTAGACTAACTCAATATTTTGTTATAAATAGAAGGGTTTTACATTCATTCACTACCTTTTGTTGCCTTGAGATCACCTTTTGATCTATACTTTTGGTCTGACTTTGATCCTCCATCATTATCATATTTTTCTACTTTTTTGCTTGTGAGCTCCCTGAGTTCCATTTTCTCTGGGTCTTCTGCACCATCAAGAGAGAGAGATCTTGGATCAGAAGCACTGAGGACATACAAGAACCCATCCCATTGAGGGGGACTGGTAACATCTTTCTATGTTCCCTTCCAGGTGTCATAATACAAAAAATTCTTTATAAATTCTTGTCTTGTCCATTGGATGTATTGAGAAAACTATTGCTTATTTTTTGCTGTTTAATGTCTTTAAATGCATAGGTCTGAATTTTTACAGCATTTATTCTGATCACCTACTGTAGATATAAGGGAATTGACAACCACATTTGATGTTAGGGCTGTCTGTTATGAACAACTAAAGTGAGATTTTTTCATACGCTTACGATTAGAATTCACACTAACAACTGACGACTCCACAAGGGTTTTTTTATTATGACCGCTATCGTTTTTCAAATCTCTGCATGTTCAGCTACTTTAGCCCTAGTTTTTTTCTTCAACTTCTTATTTTTCATTCCTTAATGTTGTTTTTAACCTTTTTAACCCTAAAACAGTAATAATTCTCACTTCCATGTGTTTCTGGGCCATTTGCGCAGCTAATAGGTATCAACCGCAACAAAGACGACACTTTTTTCTGAAACCTGCTCTTGAGATAGATGGAAGTGTAGGTCGAACTTTTTGGCCCAAAAACTGCGACCTTAGTTCTCAGGTAGTGAATAACTACCAAAAAACCGGACCTTAGTGGAAAATAGGTCAAAACTTGCGAGTTGTACTTTTTGCGGGACTTTTTCTGTGATTTTTCAGGGTTTGTCTGGGGCACTTTTCAGGGTTCTATGACCTCCATATTTACCCGTCTTGGACCTGTAATTTCTTATTTTTACTCGTCAAACTAGGAACCAATCCCCCTAGGGCTTCAGTACGCTTCCACCTTTTTATGAGGAGTTTAGCTGAAGTAGGCCTTTTGATATTTCAACGTTTTTCAACCATTTTTCAGATCTAAACCTGCACTTTCAGGTCCATTTCAGATTAGTTATTTATCCATCCAATACACCTCTTTTCTTTATTTTTTGGTCCTCCTTTACGGTCCCCTCTGTTTCCCTTTAGGTTGTAGCATTTTTCCACCTATTTTTTAGAAAATTTCCCTCTGGTTTCTTGTTATTTTCTGTACCTCTTTCCAGCAGATCTGACCTTTAGATCCCTGTCCCTCTTAACCTTAGATCCATTGGCCATTTTTTGTGTTTTGAGTATATTTTTCCCACCCATAGACTAGTTGTTGGGAAGCCCTCCTCCTTGGGTTTAATTTTATGCATATTTAGCTGTTTATTTTACGGTCACTTTCAGTTTCCTTTACTGTCGTTGTCAGTTTTATTTACAGTTATACAACATATTTTTTCTTTTTTCTCTACACACGTCTGGGCTTAATTATAATTAACACACTTATCACATAAACACACACCTAAAGCGAAGAGCGCCTGGTTTACACCACTAGGCTAAGACTTAAACATTGTAATCAATTGATTTACACCTTCCTACCCTTGTTTACCTCTCTTCCTTATTGGGTTATGTGTCTCTTTTCCATAATTGCACCCCCAAGGCGTTTATCCCGGAGACTCCAAGGCCTTCATCCTTATTTTCTGTTAGGAAGAATTACCCCACCGCGTAGGGTTCGAGTTCTTCCTCTGCCGAGTCCCCATTCTAACTCTGATTCTGGTTCATCTGGATCCCCTTTTGTTTCTATCCTCGACTCTCCTCCACCTTTCACCTTCATCATTTCTGGTTCAGAACCTAATGCTGGTGGTGGCCTCGACCCTAATGCTAGAAACACTACTAGTGGTGCCACAATAAGAACTATTCTGGTTGCTCCCTTGCTTCCTTATATGAAAGGCCTAAGCCTTCTACTTTGTTGCTTGTGAGCTCCCTTTGAGTTCCATTTTGTATGGGTTTTCTGCACCATCAAGAGAGAGAGATCTTGGATTTGAATCATTGAGGAAATAAAAGAACCCATCCCATTGAAAATGACTGGTAACATATTTCTATGTTCCCTTGCCAGGTGTCACAATATAAAAAATTCTTTATAAATTCTTGTCTTTTCCATTGGATTTATAAAGCAAACTCTTGCTTATTTTTTGTTGTTTCTTTAATAGCATAGATCTTGATTTTTGTAGAATTTATTATGATCACCTACTACAAATCTAAGGAAATTGACAACCACATTAGATGTTAGAGTTTTTTGTTATGCACAACTAAATTGATATTTTTTCGTACGCTTGTGATTAGAATTCTCACTAACAACCATGAGGCCAATTGATGAAGGTATCATCAACAAACCTCTTCCACATCTTCCGCTGAAGAGGGGCAGGAATCGACGTTCTAGATTCAAATTCTTCCATGAACAAGTTTGCGAAAACCGGGGAGGTTGGAGAACCCATGGCTACCCCACAAATTTGTTCATATAATTCGCCTTGGAAACTGATGATGAATATACATTAGTTATATATAAATTAAAAATAAATTATTATGTTATATTTTTATAATTTATTAATTAAAATTAGGTGAGAATAAAGATATTTGAATCTAAATACATAATTTTTATGATGATTATTACCTTCCACTAAGAAAAATATGGTCTATCAAATGTTAATAAAGGAGCGATTAGTTGAGATTATTTAATATTTTATTTATGTGATAAAAAAGAAGGGAGAGAATCGATTTGAGGTCACTATAGTTTTGTTGATTTAACAACTCAAGAAGGTTGGTAGTCTGGAAAATGTTATGAAAAGGGGAAAAAATGTGAGTAAAAGATGTGCAATCTAAGAGAAAGTGATTTTCATCTTCGACTCTCTTAGTATTGTAGAGGAAAATTATTTTTCCCTAAGGTGTTTTTGGAATAAATCAACACTTGATCTCACTTTGAAGCTCATGGGAATTAGTTTTGATCTTTGCAATGTTCATTTTCATCTCAGTGCTGGTAAAAAATGAAAGTAGTGTGTTGTTATATGCATTGTTGTTGTTATATGAATGATAATAGTGTGTTGATATGTGCATTGTTGTTGTTGTTTTATGTTAGTTAAATTAATGATTATGTTATATGTTGTTGATGAGTATGTTATATGTTAACTTGTTGTTGTTATATGTTAGTTAAATCGATGATTAGAGTTATTTTATTAAGATCTTGGTGTTATATGCATCATGTTAATCTAGATTGAACTATGCAGATGTTTATGGTTGTGACATTCAGGTATGAGACGATATTTTCTTGTACTAATCTAGACTGATTGTGCATATGTGATTGTTATGCATGAATGAAATTTTTTTATGAGTTTATGATGTGAACATGTTAGTTAGTTACTATTATGGATATCATGAGCTTATTTATGTTTGAGTGGATCTATTGTGAAGTTATATCGTGCTAATCTAGATTGATTTTTCAAACAAGATAGCCTCCCCTGAGATACATTAAGGTATGAGTTTTCTTATGTCGTGTACTTAATGCTTAATTGTTTGATTATGTCATATATATGGTGTTGAGTGTTTGGTGTCTATTATGTCGTCTAGTTGATTTATATAACATGGTACATTTATAGTTTGTTTGAAAGTTTGATTAATCACATGATATGAGTTTGTGTATATAAGATTGCATGCAATAATGATCTTGTTTCAAGATGGTTGTACAAACATCCTATGCATTGAGATAGTTGATGTTTACTTGAGTATAAGTAGGTGATAGTTGTAGTATTATGATTTTGACTATTAGTTGATTATGACATGGTTATTAGTCTTGGAATCGATTGATTTTAGTTAATAGATATTATGTATTGATATTTGGAACATGTGATTAACATGTGTGAACAGTTGCATGGCAACATACTTGGTATTAGCCTGAAATGGTAATATTTTATGTCTTCATATAAATAACATATGGGTAATGTGACAGTACATTGTAGGAGTCGATTACAACAAGGAAAACAAAAGGAATTGGGTAAAAATTCCTTTGGCAATGCTTGGGAACCAAAATTCCAAATGAATGAGCTCTCGCATGAATACATGAATTATTCTTAACCCTAGTCTTGTTTGGCATTATGTGAATATGTGCTATATTTATGAACATGTATTTGACAAGTATAACATTTAGTTTCTAGTTATGTTTGGATTTGTCAAGGGATTGGAGTCCCTTGAGGGATGGTATATGTATGTGTTCATATACAAGGCAATGTTCCTAACATAACAAGGTAAGATAACTAGTATATTGTATGTTTATATTATACATTGATAATTATGCATTTATAGCGATATGATGCAGGGGATTGCATGGAAAATGAGACTACCATGAAACCTTGAAGAAGGCTCAAGTCGAGCTTTCCCTTGGAATCATTGGGAACCCATGGGGATTGAGTCATGGTGCTTGTTACTAAGTCTTGTTCCTTCATTCCTTTATATTTGTTTGCACTTGATTTGTGGTCTTGATTGTGTCTACTGTATGGCCATACCAATTTGTAACAATGTCGTATTTTTATTGGTTTTCATGGTTTTATTCTTGTTTTTTCTTGTTATTTCATTTTAGGTTTCCAAAGTCTTGGGACTTTGTTGGGAAACGAGGAAAGTTAGTGGATCTTGGGGAGATCTGAATGAAACCTAACAAGAAATTTAAGACTCAGATTAAGTTTGGTGCATGAGTTAAGGGTAGCTAAAGGTAAGAGTATGAAAACCAGTTGGATTAAATGGGGCCATTGTGGTAAATGGATGATGGAAGTACAAACATGAGAAAGGTAATCAGGTAAGGTAAATTAAATGGATTAGAGGCATCATATGGCTTGGTTATGTTGGGAAATTTTGTTCTCAATGTTGTGCATAGATAAAGGGAGTTATCTTAATCCTAACCTTATGCTATCTGGTAATTATGTTGTGATCGTGATTATCCTAATGTTTATATATGTATACATGTATGTATGTATGTCATGTCTAACAGGGTCTTCATGGATCATGATTGTTTAAATTTTAATGTTAATATGTATATATGTGTGTATGTATCTCATTGTCGGACAGGATAATGATGATTTTATGCTAATGATTATATATATGTATGTATGTATGGCATTGTTTGACAGGATCATGATTGTTTTATGCTAATGATTATATATATGTATCTATGTATTTCACTGTATGACATGGTTTTCAAGAATCATTCTTGTGGAGGAATGCTTTCTTATGTAGGTTAATGGCATGAAGAGGTTCTCGGTCTTATGAGGAATCAAGTGGGAAGAGTAACTCTGACAGATCTACGAGGTTAGTATCAAGAGGGTATGAATTGATATTATGAAATTATACTATGTATATGTATATGTTATGGCAAGTAATGTTGAGGGGTACATCAATGAAATCAAAACAACATGATCTGCGATATGCTATGATAATCATGGATAGTGGAAAGACACTAGAAGAAAGGTTGTTTTATGGAGTCAATGTGTGGTCTTTGGATTTGTAGTACTATTGTTGTATATATGTTGCACATGTTGCACCCTGTGATTTTGTGTGCATACGGTGTTGTGTATTTATGTTTTTGTGTGTATATTTCATATGCAGTGCTAGGTATAGATGGTTCTATGTACATGTTGGATATGCAATTTTGTCTACATATCGTACTATGCACATGTTGGATATGCAGTGTCGTGTGCATATGGTGTTGTGTGCATGTTGGATATGTGGTGATGTGTACGTATGGTGCTATGTACATCTTTTATGCGCATGGTTATGTACATATGGTGTTGTGTGCATGTTGTACATATGGTGTTGTGTGTATGATTGTACATGTGGTGCTGTGTGCGGGTGGTGTCATGTACTTGCCTTGCATGTGGCGTTGTGTACATGTCATGCATGTGGTGTTGTGTACATGTTGTTTACATATTGTACAGGTGGTGCAGTGTACATTTGACATTGTGTACATGTTGTGCAGGTGGTGTTGTGTACATGTGATGTTGTGCACACATTGTGCAGGTGGTTTTGCATACCAGTGGTATTGTGTACATGTTGTGCATATGGTAATAGTATACATGTGGTATTGTGTGCATGTCATACATGCTGTCTTGCGGGCACGCGGTACTATGTATGTGCATTGTGTATTCATGGTATAGTGACATTTGTATTCGTTGTGTTGTACTCTGTGTATGTATATGTATTGTATTGTACACTGGGTGTAGGTGTATGTATGTATTGTGTCATACAATGGATGCAAGTGTATGTGTTTTGTTGTACACCTGAATGCAGGTGTATGTGTTGTGTTTTATGTTGGTGTAGGTGTATTTGTTGTATGTTGGGTTTAGGTGCATGTATTGTATGGTGTTATATCTCGTGTTATCACCCTAGTAATTCTTAGGTCGTGGGATTTTGGTTTATAGTTAAAGAAAACCAGGGGTAACCACGATTTCTTTTAGATTTCAAGATCTAGCCTTCCTGAATTCCGGAGAGGGATCTCTCCTTAGTATTTAGCTTTTTTTAGTAATGGATTTTAGGCTAGCTATGAGTGGACAATTTGATTTGTTTTTAAAGTTTGGTGGGAATAAAGGATTACAAAGGAAACCATAGAAAGATCTATCTAACCATTGGGCAATGGGGTCAAATTGCTAGCTAACAAAACTTGAAAACCAAGGTCAAAAGATGCAAATATGCTAAGGGCAAGTTAGATAAATTTCAGAGGGTTTGAAAGGCTAATTTGATGAAGTGATGTGATTTTGGACTAAGCGCAGTTAAGAATCCTTAGATCACAGAAAGGAAGAGGGAAAGGTGAGGTCAAATGAAACTAAAAAGAATTTAAGAATTCTTTAGTCTGGAAATCAATAGAAAACATAAATAATGATAACTAGTAAATACATAGAGCTTTTTAACACTAATTCTGTAATAACTTTCCTAGTTTATCATTTAAGAAGGAAAATACATATGATATATGGATGAAACTTAAATAAATACACAATGAAAACATGAAAAGGTTGTACTCGGATTTTTATCTCATGAATCCTTAACTATGATGTCTTTTGCTTCAGTTTCTAGCTTGATGCTTCAATTTAACTCACAAAAAGTCCCAATGTTTCAACAAAGCAAGTCTATAGTAATCTTCAAATTTTATTCCACATTGAATACTTCGAAAGATGAAGTATTTATAAAAATAAATTGCTTACAAAATATCTAAAGTTTTGAGATAATATCTCAAGCAAAAATAGGAAATATTACATAAGAAGAGGGACAACAGCAAAACATTATGCAATCTATCCTCTTTTACAAGGAAAAAAGAACTGTTTATCCTAATCAAACTGATTTTTAGATTAGCTGGAAGCGTTGCTGGCACTTGGGGCATTATCTCGTGGAAGATGACTTGTAATACACTTTTCCTCTTTTACCTTCTGCTCTGATACTCTTTAACTTTGTTTTGTCATTGTTTTACTGCTGTAATTGAAGAATAGCTAATAGTAACATTTGTTTTTACTGATAATCTTTTACCACTAATACACTTTAACCACTGATTTTTCACCTTGATATATTTTAACTATAAATTTTCATAATAAATCAGTGAATTCTTGCCATTGCTTTGCGCTGGGGATTTTCATGCTCTTTAACTTCCTGTAACTTTCATCTGCCTCTGTATATTTTGAAAAATTGGGCTTAACCACAAAAATATGCTTGATGTCATTCTGCAAAAAGAATAAGTTTTCAAAATATTCTAAAATGAATTTACCAGTAGGGGACCCTTGAGGTAAAGGTTTGTTAACCTGCTCCTTGGCATATGCCCTGATTTTGTTGTCATAATATTTTTGTGGCATTAACTTCTCATTCAATGCATGAATATCTGATAAACCTGCTTGTGACAGTACTATGTATTTGGCCTCAAATCTAGTGATAGCCAAGTTCATATCTTTACACCTGTCCTCCAAATTATTCATCATGTTTCTTTTATTCAGAACCTTTTTTATTTGGAGTATACTTTCAGTTCTGTCCTGAATTTTTAACTCTTCAAGTTCTTCTTTGTGTTTACTATTCAAAAATGTGATAAGCCTCAAGGCTTGAGCAGGCTTATCAGTCAGTTCTTCTTTGGTCTTTTGTATTTCTATCTGTGCTCCTTTAAGTAACTGTTTTTGTTCATAAATTATCTGGATTGAGGGACATTGCAAATGTATACCCTGAATGATGTTATTCCACATATAATTCTTAATGTAGGATACTTGCTCAGTGAGATTTACCTACTATTAAAGAATCTTAACCTGTTCCTGCAATCTGTTGGCCCTCTGTTCATGTTCTTTTGAAGTGATTAACGCATCTCTATTGGATGTTTCCAGATTTATGATGGTGCCTTTTAAACTGATTATCTCTTTATCTTTTATGGACATATCTTCCATAGCTTTGACTATGGCAGTTGTTTCCCCTGTTGTATTTACCTGTGATGTTGATGAAGAAGTGGCAGAGATGTCTTTAGAAGTAATTGACACTGCAGTTGCCAATACTCCTTTCAGTGCCAAATGTCCTGCCATGTTGAGGGAACAATTGTACTTACAGTTGGAATAACTGTAGGAATTGAAACTTGCTGAGTTTTCTTCAAATTTTCATTTTCTTGCATAAGAACTTCTATCTGCGTTTCCATATTTTTTATCTGGGCTGTCATTTTCAAAACAAGTTGCATATTTTCCTCTTTCTCTATCTTATCCTGAAGAACTTATTTTGTTTGAGGGTGCTCACTGTGTGGTAATTTGAGCTGCTTTCTTAAGGCTGTAATATCATCATTATTATGTCTTATTAACTTCTTAGAAGCTTTAGTATTAGAAGGATCTGCTCCAGATTCAATGACCAAATCTTCTAAGGATTTTATTCTCAAATCCTTGGCATGTAAAGATGATTTATCCAACTTCATTTGAGTTTTTAAGTTTGATACAGTCTTTTGGAGCATAGTGGCACTCATTGTTTTATTTACTACTTTTGAATATAACATTTTTGATGCACTCCTGTGAAATTCTATCTGATCTAGCTCATGAATTGTATCAGCATTTATTGCTAATTCTATTTTTTTGTAGTCTAAAGTTGATTTTGGATGTGCTACCACTGGTTGGAGAAAGGAAATTATCATTTGGTTGGTTGAGTAATCAAATGCAATTACTAATCTGTCCTTATCTCCTGGTTTTTCCTTGAGAAGTTTAGAATAAACTTCATTTTTTATTTCTTCATTTTGTTGGAAATGTTGGCATTGATGGCAAAGGTAAAGACAGGAGCAACACCTAAACTATTCATAATGCATGAGACATGAATAAGAGGCAGTTTTAGAGAAGCTTCAGGAGCACAAAGGAGCAGCACCTGAACCAGCAATAAGGCAAAGTAGAAGACAACGAACAGAGGTAGCAAAGAGGCACAAAAGAGAAGTAATGAGCAATTATCACAAGAGCAGAGAAAACAACACATGGTAAACAAGCACATTTAGTGAAAGATTCTGTTAGAGCGGCATAAACCCTTGGGAAGAGTTAGGAAAGAGTAATGTGTTGTGGAGGCCACGTATCGAAGATCCGCCACTAGAAGTCAGAAGTGAGCGTACGAATAATCCTATAAGCAAACCAGTGTTGTTGACTTGATAGATGAATGTGTGTGAACCTACGCTCTCTACGCATAATTCGAAGGTATTTAGTCTATATGGGAATCTGAGGAAGGTCGACTTATAGTTGATGGTTATAATACAGGGAAGGATTGTTATATGCGCCTGTGTAGAATTAAATTAATTGCATTCATGTTCTCTATTGAAAGCTGCAGAGTACCTGTAAAGAGCAGAAACTATGATGATAACTCTGCCATATTGCAAGATGAACTGTAAGGACTATCAGGAAATTTCACAAGAAAGTGGAGGAACCTGGAGCAAGAACTTTGAGTTTTTATTGGTCCTAAACTAAATAGGGTTAGTGGTTTTGAACTAGTGAAAATAACATGCAGAACCTGGAGGAAGTAAACAGTAAACCACATAGGAGAATGTGACACAACTTTACTTCTATTCATCACACCACCCGAGCGGATGCAGGACTGAGAGGAGTTGCAGCGATCCATGAGGCTCACGGTGTCTCCAGCTGCAACAGAAATCCACCATCTAAAGTGTTCATCGCACGTTATGTCTGTAATTTACAGATACAGCTATATTGTGATGTTTCGCTGATTTGGGAAGAGTAGACATCGAATGCAGATCTAATGATCTTGTTCTGAAAGCTACGTATTCTGACTGATATCGTGAAACGACGACTGCGTAGATTCACGTGGCAGGGCTTATTAGAAGTCATGCTACTTCAAGTCTGAGCCTCTCAGAATGACGCTACTGTCTGGTCACCTGAGATGGTCCGAAGCCAAGATTTATTATACGGTTATGTGTTTAAAACAGAGCGTTGGATTTAATATAAAGTGTGAAGGGTTATAACTTTAGTCCTAAGGTTCAGAGATATATATATATATATATATATATATATATATATATATATATATATATTATGAGGAAACTATGAGCATATAAGAATTTATTTATGTTAATATATATATCGAATTTTGATGCATTGGGGTTTAAGCCAAAGTCAGGGATACTATGCAGCATTTCGAAACACTGGGTAGAAAAATTTACAATATAATGGTATATTATGTTGTGAGCTAATATTACAGTTGTTCTAAATCAAGCATATAAGTGAAAAGGCCTGAAAAGTTGGATATGCATGGTTATATGCATAGAAAGAAAAAAGTGGGTTAAGTACTAAATTGAGTGCAAGTGCTTTTATGTGCAAGTAAGTTTTAATTATTTAAATTGCTAGCCCACAAAATGGAGTATTGAAATTTCCCAGATCAACAGTTGGATTGAGTACAAATTTGTTGTATCCATTTTATATGCACATAGAACGAGGAAGTATGAGGCCTAAAAGAGGTAAATGAAAATTGTAGAGTTGAAGAGATGTACAGCAAAGGGATTCAAAAGTGCAGTGAACAGGTGAAATATGCAGATGACAGTAAACAAAGAGTATGCATAATAGTTTCTTAATGGAAGTAGAAAAATACAAAATCTAGTAAAGCCAAAGTTCAGAAGAAGAGCTGAGTGATATTCAAATGTGTAACTGAAAATGTAAATATTTTTGTTGTTTATATTGTTTGTGATGCAAAGGCAAGTATCCTAGGGAAAATAAAAATCCCACTGTAGCATGAAAAGTTGTACATATTATTATATTTTTAAAAATGAGTTGGATAAAGGAATAAGAAGACAGAAGCCAAAGAGTCATGACTATTCACTCCAAATTCTTTATGAAATACAAACATTCATGTGAGAAAATCTATATATAATATCACATTGATATGCACATGAGAGATTAGAGAGAGTAAATCTAGAGAAGGCAGAATATAGAAGTGTGAGGCAGAGAATATTAAGAGAAGAAGAGCAGAAAGAGAAGCTACAGAACAGAGCTGATATATGAGGTAAATCAGCAAACATTCAGTTTGATAAATTGAGGAAGTTGGAGCTTCCCTATCAAGTTGCAGCTTGATAGTTTTCATTTGTAGCTGACTGAGGTTGGAGCCTCCTGTAGGTTGGTGCCTACAGAAAATTGAAGGGAGTTGGTGCTTCCTTGCAAGTTGTAGCTTGCAGAATTGAGGATAGAGCCTCCTGTAGGTTGGTGCCTGCAGAAAATAGTGGTGAGAGGGAGTTGGAGCTTGCCTTTGCATCACAACAATAATAAGATGTGGTTTTCTCCCTTTATGGGTTTCCACTTATATCTGGTGTCTTTGTGCATGATGTTTATGTGTTGATCTGATTTATATCATCTGCTTAATACCTGCTGCTCTCATATTAAGTCTGTTGTTATATTATATTAATACTTGCTGATCACATTCTAAGATTACTCACATATTAAGTTGGATATGAAATGAAGGTGTAAATAAGGTTTAATAGAAAGTTTAAAAGATCATGAATGTGTTAAATTGATACACCCCCCCCCCCCCTCTCAGTTTAACAAAGGGTTCAACAATTGGTATCAGAGCAGGTTCTTTTGTACAAGTCTAACAACTGAAAGGAGATCCTAGGTTCCCAAGATGGCTAGTAAAGAAGGATGCTCAACCAATAAAGCCCCTTTCTTCACTAGTGAAAATTATGCTTTCTGGAAAATCAGAATGAGGACATACATAATGTCTCTAGGAATAGAAGTCTGGGCTGTTGTGGAATTAGGATATGCCCCGAAGGCAACTGACACAGAGAAAGAAACAAAACAAGATTTTGTGGCTAACGCAAAAGCCATGAATGCCATTCTGAATGGATTGTGTGAAGCAGAGTTTATTAAAGTAATGCACAAAGACTCTGCCAAAGAAATATGGGATACTCTTGAGAACATACATGAGGGAGACAAGAAAGTAAAGACTGCCAAAATTCAAGTCTATAGAGCCCAGTTTGAGAACTTAAAAATGAATGATGATGAAGACATTGCCAGTTTCTTCCTAAAATCTGCAGAAATTATTAACAATATGAAAGCTCTTGGAGAAAAAATGCCAGAAAGTATAATTGTGAAAAAGATTCTAAGATCTCTTCCATCCAGGTTTAATCCAAAGGTGTCTGCAATGGAAGAAACAGTTGATTGGGAGACCTTGACCATGAACTAGCTACTTGGAAATCTAATAGCCTATGAAATGAGGCTCCCACAGAAGAAGCCAAGTACGAGGGAAGCAGCCTTTAAAACAGAAAAGAAGAAAGAAGAAGAGGGAGACATATGCTCTTGCTCGGATGAAGAAGAGGAAAATTTTGTCAAAAAACTGGATAGAGGCTCAGGTAAATACAAAGGTAAAATCCCCTTCAAATGCTTTACCTGTGGAAGAGTGGGACACTATGCTGCTAAGTTTCCTCACAAGAAAGTAAGGAATCAAGCTCAAGAGTCAGAGAAAAATAAATCAAAGAACTGGAAGAAAGGAAAGAAGTTCAGCAGAAAATCCTTCTATGCTCAACAAGACAGCAGTACATCTAAAGATTCAGATGAATCCTCAAGTGAAGAAGGAACCTCTGAATTCTTATTGATGGCCATAGAAGAACTTGAAGGTCTCCTGCTAGAAGATGAAGAAGAAGAAGGTGAAGTCGACCTTGAAGGGGAGCTAAGAAGTGCTCTAGAAGAGATTGATAGAATCAAACTGAAATGCAGAAAACAAAAGGATATTCTCCTCAAATATGTACCAGAAGAACATAATTCAGAAGTCCTTAAGCAGATAAAATTAGAGCTTGAAGAAGCCAAGAAGATAGAGGACATGTTACTTAAGAAAATCAAAGAAAAAACTCAAGAACAAGAAAAGTTGGAAGAAGAAGTAGTATGTCTCAGAAAGAAATTAGAAAATTCTCAAAGGAAAGTGGTTATAAACTCTTCCCAAACAACAAGCTCTAGTAAGTTGAATGAAATTTTGATTGCTCAAAGATCCCTTATGATAAAGACTGGAATAGGCTATGAAGGAGAGTCAAGTAAAGGAAAAGAAAAGGTTGATAGAGAGATTGTTTTTGTAAAAGCAAAGAAGAATGATGAAGCGGCTCAAACAATTCCTACAAAAGAAGAAATCTGCAATAATGAAGACAAAGATCAGAAGAAACCACTAGTAGCAAAGAATGTAATAAATACTAAGACCCCTGAATATGTAAAATTTGGAAACCATCAAAGGAGATTCTTCCCTCCAATGAAGAATGCCACCTGTTATGTCTGCCACAAGCTGGGACACATTGCTGCATATTGTCATGCAAGGAGGAGTAATTCAAACCAGCAAAAGATGCAAACATTGAAGATACTGCCCCAAGCAAACAAATGGAAGAGACAACCTTACATCAGGTATGCAAATAGTTTCTATGGTTACTGTTTTTATTGTAAGGAATTTGGCCATAAAATCATTGAGTGTAGAAAGTATGGACAAAGATTGATGTTTAACACCTCAAGAAGGTTTATGAATCAAAGAAATTTTGTTCATACTGATAATTCTACAAAAATTATGATCAAATGTTGTGTATGCAATCAAGTTGGACATATACCTTCCAAATGTCCTCTAAGAAGATATAGTTCATCTCCTCACAAAAGATACCAAACAAAAGGATGCCTCCAGTGGATAAAGAAGGTGAATAAATGTGACTTGGCTCTAACTGCTCAAGACCTGAAAAGCCAGTGGT
Source organism: Pinus albicaulis (assembly GCA_034641835.2). Classification (NCBI taxonomy): domain Eukaryota; kingdom Viridiplantae; phylum Streptophyta; class Pinopsida; order Pinales; family Pinaceae; genus Pinus; species Pinus albicaulis. Next base: position 27,251,204 of record MU968363.1, on the reverse strand, counting down.
ATTTGGATAGTGGCTGCTCAAAACACATGACTGGAGACAGAAGCAAGTTTATAACTCTTGATGAAAATAAATATGGCAATGTCTCTTTTGGAAATGACAAATCAGGTAAGATCAAGGGAAAAGGCTCAGTCAGCATAGACAATAGCAGAGGAAAGGCCCAAGATGTACTATTTGTAGATGGGCTGAAAGAAAATTTACTGAGTGTCAGTCAGATGTGTGACAAAGGTTGCGAAGTTCTATTTAGAGCACAAGACTGTGAAGTCAGATCAAGCACCACACGTAAGACTCTGCTCAAAGGTGTTTGAATAGAGAGCAATGTTTACATTGTGAAAGAGGAAGATGAAGCATGCCATATTAGCAAACTTGAGGAGTCATGGTTATGGCATAAAATATTGGGACATCTCAGCTTCGATCACATCATCAGACTAAGCAAGAAGAAAGCTGTCAGAGACATGCCAGAAATAAAGAGGCCTTCTAATACCATGTGAAAATCTTGTCAATTGGGTAAACAGAGCCACACATCCTTTAAGGCCAAAGAGGAGTTGTCAACAAGAAGACCACTCTAGCTTGTGCACATGGATCTGTGTGGACCTACAAGAACTAAAACACCAAGTGGAGAATCCTACTTCATGTTGATAATAGATGATTTCTCCATAATTACATGGGTTGCTTTTCTCAAGAATAAATTGGAAGCTCTGGACAAATTCAAAATATTTAAGGCATTAGCAGAAAATCAGATAGGATGCAAGATGAAATGCATCAGATCAGAAAGAGGAGGTGAATTCACGGATTATGACTTTGCTGACCTATGCAATGAACATGGCATAAAACAACAATTTACTATTGCAGGGACACCTCAGCAGAATGGAGTAGCAGAAAGACAAAACAGATATGTTCAACAAATTTCCAGAGCCATGATGCAAGAGAATAATATTGCTCAAACCTTCTGGGCAGAAGCAGTGCACACAGCAGTACATATCCTTAATAAAGCTCACTTAAGGCCAAGCAGTGACAAGACTTCCTACGAACTGTGGCATGGAAAGCCAGCTTCAATCAAACATTTCAGAATCTTTGGTAGCAAGTGTTACATAAAGAATAATGATGAAAATCTTGGAAAATTTGATGCAAGAGCAGATGAAGGAATATTTCTAAGATACGCATCCAAAAGCAAAGGATACAGGTGCTACAACAATACTCTTCGAAAAATAGTAGAAAGCATTGATGTGAGATTTGATGAAGAAATTCCAAACAATACAAGGGATACAGACTGCTGCAGTCCATCAGACAACCATGAAGAAGAAAACCAAGATGATGAGGAAACAAGCAAGACAACAGAAGATACATATATGAGTTCTAAATCTCCCTCAAGATATAATCAGAAGAACCATCCTGAAGATCAGATCATTGGAGACAAGAGAGTAGGGGTCCAAACAAGAAGGCAGCTAACAGAACAAACTGAAGAGGTATACATAGCCATGTTGTCACAAATAGAGCCAAATAAATTCAAAGAAGCCAGCAAGGACAAGTCTTGGGTAAAGGCAATGAATGAATAATTAGACCAAATTGAAAAGAACAATACCTGGGAACTAGTTCCTAGACCAATGGAGAAAAATATCATTGGTTCAAAATGGTATTCAAAGACAAAATGAATGAGCAAGGACAAGTAATCAGGAATAAAGCCAGACTGGTCTGCAAAGGATATTCACAAGTCGAAGGACTTGATTATGATGAAACATTTGCCCCTGTATCCAGAATGGAAGCTATCAGAATGTTCCTGGCATTTGCATGCTACCAGAATTTCAACGTATATCAAATGGATGTAAAATCTGCATTTCTGAATGGAGACTTAGAAGAAGAAGTCTACATGGAACAACCAGAAGGCTTCTCATTGACAGACAAAGAAGATTATGTGTGCAGACTGAAGAAGGCCCTATATGGACTGAAACAGGCTCCTCGTTCTTAGTACTCAAGACTGGATAAATATTTGCAAAAACAAGGCTTTAAGAGAGGTGGAGTAGACAACAATCTGTACATAAAAGCCCATGAAAATGAACTCTTGATTGTTGTAGTATATGTTGATGACATTATCTTTGGAAGCAACAGAGAAGAACTAGAAAAAGGGTTTGCTGATGAGATGAAAACCGAGTTTGAGATGTCTATGATTAGAGAGCTCAGTTTCTACTCAGGACTTCAAATTCAGCAAAAGAACACAGGTACATTCATCTCACAGGAAAAATACTTGAAAGAAATGTTGAAAAAGTTCAAAATGGAGGACTGCAAACCTGTGTCAACTCCCATGATCACGGGATGCAAGCTGTGTGCTGATGATGGATCTGCTGATATAGATAAAAAACTCTATAGATCCATGATAGGAAGTTTGTTGTATCTGACTGCATCAAGACCAGACATCATGCTAGCAGTAGGACTAGTGGCTAGATATCAAGCAGCACCTAAACAAAACCATCTTCTGGCAGTAAAAAGAATGTTCAGATATCTACAAGGAACAACTTAGTATGGACTTTGGTATCCTAAAGGCAAAAGCTTCACCTTGACAGCCTACACAGATGCAGATTGGGCCAGTTGTATGGATGATAGGAAAAGCACAAGTGGAGGTGCTTTCTATCTAGGAGAAAGTCTGGTGGCATGGTTAAGCAAGAAACAAACATCTATCTCTCTGTCTACAGCAGAAGCAGAATATATAGCAGCAGCAGCATGTTGTACACAAGTCATGTGGATGAAGCAGACTCTTCAAGACATGAAGGTAATCATTAATGAACCTATCCCAATTAAATGTGATAATACAAGTGCTATAAGTATATCTAAAAATCATGTGCTTCACTCAAAAACTAAGCATATCCCAATCAAGTATCATTTTCTCCGAGAACAAGTGGCTCAGAAGATAGTGAAGCTGGAGTATGTGCCAACAAAAGAACAAACATCAGATATATTTACCAAACCTCTTACTAGAGAACCATTTGAATATTTGAGAGATAAACTAGGGGTAGTATCTGTAGATGCTACTCTCTGATATAAAGAGAAAGCACAGTTTCAGGGGGAGAACAGAAATGAAAATATCATTCCAGGGAGAGATCAGCCAACAAGGGAAGCATGAATCAGGTCCTCAGGATCAAAGGATTATGGAAAGAATACATCCAGCATAAAGAAGTCAATGAAAATTCTAAAGCGTCAGCATTTTAGATTTAATCCACAGTATGGAGCAGCAGGGTATAAAGTCAGAAGATCTCAGAGAGAGGAAATGCACAAAACGTTTAAAAAGGATAAAAACACAGGATTAAAGTACAGAATCTACACTACGAGATGTGCAACCCCTTGCCATTGATGTCAAAGGGGGAGGAAGAGCAAGCAAAGTGTATGCAAACAGAAAAAGTGTATTTCCATCAATGCCAAAGGGGGAGACTGTTGGAAATGTTGGCATTGATGGCAAAGGTAAAGACAGGAGCAGCACCTAAACTATTCATAATGCATGAGACATGACGAAGAGGCAGTTTTAGAGAAGCTTCAGGAGCACAAAGGAGTAGCACCTGAACCAGCAATAAGGCAAAGTAGAAGACAGGGAATAGAGGCAGCAAAGAGGTAGCAGAGGCAGCAAAAAGAGAAGTAAGGAGCAACATCAGTCAAGGAGCAGAGGAAGCAATGTATTGAAGCAGAAACAAGCAGTGAATCAGTGGGCGCAGACCTGCATAGAGCTGCATAAAACTGGGGAAGAGTTAGGGACAGAGTAATGTAGCAGAAGGCCATCAGATCGAAGATCTGGCCAGCTAGAAGTTTTGAAGTGAGCGCATGAAGAACCTGTATGGTTAAATCCGTGTTAAGGACTTGATAGATGAATGTGTGTGAACCTACGCTCTCTACGTATAATTCGAAGGTATATAGTCTGTATGAGAATATGAGGAAGGTCGAATTATAGTTGATGGTTATAATACAGGGAAGGATTGTTATATGCGCCTATGTATAATTAAATTAATTGCGTTCATGTTCTCTATTGAAAGCGTATGATACCTTGTGTTAAAGAACTATGAATAGAAATGAGCCGTTGGTAATTGCAGTATGAACCAAGAGACTGTGTTGAGGAATTGCACATGAAAGGTGGAGGAACCTGAGCGCAACGGAATAGAGCGTTGATGAATGGAACCTGGAAGGGAAGAGGTGGAGCGTAGAAGAAGGGAATAACACGTAACTTGGAGTAAGCAACGAAACCACGAGGAGGAACAGTGAACAGTAACGGTGGTTTCTGGTATTCATCGCACCACCCTTATACGGAGAGCGATATTAGAGGAGTTGATATCGATTCCATAGAAAGCTCGACGCATGTCCCCGAGCGAAATAGAAAAACCACCGTCTAAAGTGCGCCATCGCACATTATAGTTTGTACCAAGACAGCGAGCGATATTGTGATGAGCCATTGATTTGGGAAGGGGCCATCGAACAGTGATCGCACGCTGGACTTGCCCGAAGTTTAATAAAAGAGCCCGGATCATATCGACAACGATCGACGGTGTAGATTCATTGTGGGAGGGGCCGAGCCAGGGTATGCCGCTATACTCCGGGAGCCTCCGCAATGACATCATTGGTCTATTGACCGTAGAGGTGGGGTCCGGAGCCAAGATTTATTATACGGTTATGTGTTTAAAACAGAGCGTTGGATTTAATATAAATTGCGAAGGTTTATAGCTTTAGTCCTAAGGTTCGGATATATATATATCTATATATATATATATATATATATATATATATATATATATATATATATATATATATATATAGTATGAGGAAACCATGAGCATATAAGAATTTATTTATGTTAATATATATCGAATGTTGATGCGTTGGGGTTTAAGCCAAAGTCAAGGATACTATGCAGCATTTCGAAACACTGGGTAGAAAAATTTACAATATATTGGTATATTATGCTGTGAGCTAATATTACAGTTGTTCTAAATCAAGCATATAAGTGCAAAGGCCCAAAAATTTGGAAATGCATGGTTATATGCATAGAAATAAAAAATTGGGTTAAGTACTAAATTGAGTGCAGGTGATTTTATGTGCAAGTAAGTTTTAATTATTTAAATTGCCAGCCCAGAAAATGGAGTATTGAAATTGCCCAGATCAATAGTTGGATTGAGTACAAATTTTTTGTATCCATTTTATATGCACACAGAAAGAGGAAGTATGAGGCCTTACAGAGGTAAACGAAAATTTTAGAGTTGAAGAGATGTACAGCAAAGGGATTCAAAAGTGTAGTGAACAGGTGAAATATGAAAATGACAGTAAACAAAGAGTATGCAGAACAGTTTCTTAACAGCAGTAGAAAAAGGCAAAATCCAGTAAAGCCAAAGTTCAGAAGAAGAGCTGAGTGATATTGAAATGTGTAACTGAAAATGTAAATATTTTTGTTGTTTATATTGTTTGTGATGCAAAGGCAAGTATCCTAAGGAAAATAAAAATCCCACTGTAGCATGAAAATTTATACATATTGTTATAATTTTAAAAATGAGTTGGATAAAGGAATGAGAAGACAAAATCCAAAGAGTCATTACTGTTCACTCCAAATTCTTTATGAAATACAAACAGTCATGTGAGGAACTCTATATATAATATCACATTGATATGCACATGAGAGGTGAGAGAGAGAAAATATAGAGAAGGCAGAGTATAGAAGTGTAAGGCAGAGAAGATTAAGAAAAGAAGAGCAGAAAGAGAAGCTACAGAATTAGCCGATATCTCGAGGTAACCGTAAAAACCTTCATTTGATAAATTGAGGAAGTTGGAGCTTCCCTATCAAGTCAGCTTATAGTCACGCTGTAGCGAATCGAGGCTGGAGCCTCCTCGTAGTTGGTGCCTCGCAGAAATTGAAGGGATTTGGTGCTTCCTTGCAAGTTATAGCTGCGTAATTTGAGGTAGGAGCCTCCGTAGGTTGGTGCCTACACTTAAAACAAAGGTGAGAGGGAGTTGGAGTCGGGCTTTTGCATCACAACAATAATGAGATGTGGTTTTCTCCCTTTATGGGTTTCCACTTATATCTGGTGTCTCTGTGCATGATGTTTATGTGTTGATCTGATTTATATCATCTGCTTAATACCTGCTGCTCTCATATTAAGTCTGCTATTATATTATATTAATACTTGCTTCTCACATTCTAAGATTACTCACATATTAAGTTGGATATGAAATGAAGGTGTAAATAAGGTTTAATCGAAAGTTTAAAAGATCATGAATGTGTTAAACTAATTCACCCCCCCCCCCTCTCAGTTTAACTAAGGGTTCAACACATTTTTCTCTCTAATTAGCCTTAACCTCTTCTGAATATCAGAGTCAGTTTATTCAATTTTTTTAGAAGAAGAAGAGGGAGCTTTTGTATCCATTTCCATTTCAATCATCTCTTTGCCTTTACCCTGTGTTTGTACCGATTCATTTTTAATCTCTTTGAGTGTCTCATTCACAATGATGGTGAATTCATCATCTATATGCTGCTCATTAATATTATCCACATCTATGACTCCTTTTCCTAAAGTAGTCATTTTGGCCTTTTTATTGTATACTATCTTGAACTTGTTTTCAATGATTTTTTTGGCCAAATATCCTTCTTCCTTCCTTGGTCTTTTATTGGATGTCTCTATTGATTGGTTAGCTGTAACCACCTATGTACTGTTGAAATTGTCTACCTGCTTATCATGATCATCATCAATTAAGGTATTGCCACCCATTTCAACTGATTGGCATATTTTTCAATAAGTGGCTTAGATTCATGGAGAAATGGGTGCAATTTGCTTTAGATTCTGAGGTTTCTTATAATACCCTGTGGGTCATAGCTCCAATAAAAAATTTCCTGAAACTTGAATACTGATAGCTTGCTGGATACTTTATTTAAGGCCTCTCTGTTGTTTACAATGAAAGAGCCAATTTGACTTCTTAATTTAAATTGTTCCTTCTTTTTAGATGCTATGAAATTTACTGCATCAGCATTCAAAATTTGCCTTATGTACTCCAGAGAAAAGATCCCGGTGGTCAGAAATTTTGGCAATTTGTATGGAGCTAAGATTGCACCATATATTCTAATCTTAGTGTGATTTTTTTATAAATAACAATCACCCACTTTACAGTTCTCAAACAACTATAAAATCCTTTTGATATCTTCACTTATTCATGGTGGTTCTCCTTTATCCAAAAAACCGATAGCAGGTCTGATAAATAGCTCATTGAAATCACTATAACTGTACTCACTGCTATTCTTTCTTAGAAGAGAGGTCCAAAATATTACTGACAATGGTTTTCCTTTCATATCCATTTTCTGTAGTGCAAAGGGAAAATTATTTGCTAGAAAGAACAAGAAGAGATGTAACAGATATGAGGTATATCTGAACACTCCTTCATCGGGAAATTTTATCAGCTGATAATGAATATTGTCAACAATAAATTTGGAAAAGTAAAAAATCAACTCTGGTTGTTGTCCAGGAGACAAATTGGAGAGGAAGCCTATGATGGAGGCATCTGTGAATTCATCATTGACATAACCTGAAATAAATGATAGCATGGAAATGACCTGTCTGGAGCCTTTAGGAAAATCAAAGGTATCATAAGGAGGATTCACCTTGGGAAGATTGACATGATTGGGCATGAAGATTTGAAGGATTTCAAACTTCCTAGGGAAATTTAGGTCCAAATACATCTGGGTCAGGTCTTCAATTGACAAAGACACTGCTTGTGGATTATGGCTTAACTGGAGCATGTCATTGATTGATTCAACAGTTATAAAAAATAAGACTTCACTATCTTTGTTGATCAAGCACATTTGATCAGGAATATAATGCATTTGACACAATCTTATGAAATCCTAAGCAGGATGGGTGATGGGAACTACATGCTTAGGCAAATTGGACTCACATACAAGTATGTCATTGGCCTCTTTCTTTTAAAATTTCTCTTGATACCATTTATGCACTTCCAGAAGATCAAATTCAAGGGTGGCATCTACAATTCTGTAATCTAAGTCAATCAAAGGATTGGTTTCTTCAGTGGTGAAAAGAAGCTGTAATGGTCTAACCACTTTAGTAGAATCAACAGTTAAAACAAGAGTAGGTTTATCAATTCTGGGAGGTTTGGGATTTGGAAGCTTGCTGGAGGCAGGGTTCTGGGATTTAGGACCTCCAGTTTTGGGAGTTACTTGTTTTTTGGTCATTTTAAATTAACAGAGCAAGATTAAACAGTTTGCTAATTTATTTTTCAGATACCTGGGAAAATTGAAGAGTTTTTCTGGCAATTTGAGACTCTGGGTAGGGTTTTAAGGTGACAGAATAGGTTTACTATATGCATAAGGTCTTCTAGATCAAATTCAACAGTGAAAATGATCTTGGAATGGATAAAAACCTGCTAAAATGGAAAATGTGGATTCTGGAGAAATTTTGATAGAGTTTCCCTTGTATTTTGAAGGTTTCTAAACTTCCTAGATGGCTAATTCAACTCATTTTTAGGAAATGGCAGTTTAATAGATGAATTATCCTTTGAAAATGAATTATTTTGCAGGTCGAATAGTGAAAAATACCTGTAAATGGTATAATTTGTAGTTGATGAAGTTTACAGTTGCGTCACAGTCTTTAATTCAGGTGAATTTGGCCATCAGAGGTGATGGAGGCTTTCAGGAATGATTTTCAAAGTAAAATGGTCGTCCAAATGGCAAATTGTTTCAGAAATAGCTTTGAAAATGGCAAAGGGAGGCTCTGCAAAGTTTCTCAAAGGTTTTACTGGCAAAATGGGTGAAATACGTTGGAAAATGGTTAAGTTTTAATGCATTAAACATTAGTCTAATCACTTTTCAATTACATTTATTGAAGGAATGACGGGAGCAGTTTGTGCACTTGAAGGAGAAACTGGAAATGGTTTTCGCATTATTTTTGAGCAGTAAGTGGTTTTTCCCTTTTGGAATGCGATCAAATGAAAGGAGGACACGTAGCAAGCGACGGTTTCTCAAAACTACTTTTTTCGCAAAAAAAATTGGCAACTTCATTCGATTACTTTAAAAATGCGAAAATGAATTTGCATCATCCGATCTGGCGGAGTGGAGAAAAGGGTCAGGATTAGATGTGAAGTTGTGGGGTAAATGCAGTGGGGCCGGGGCTTTGATTAGTACATTTGATTTAACAAGGGAAGATGAATGGCTGAAATTTAATCCGATAGGAAATGGTGGGGGTAGGAAAGGATTTATCGGATTTTTTTTTTACCATCGGATTAAAAAGGAGAAGGATGATCAGACGGTTAGGATGGAGTCCGATGGTGCTGAGGAATTTTGTTAAGTTTAATGTATAAATGAATTTTATACATGGGTTAAGGTGGTCAGGAAGGGTGAAAAAGAACTTTACTCAAGGTTATAACTGTGGTGATGTATATATATCGGGAAAGTATACAAGGTTAAATTTTTAACCTTGGGGTTAAGGGTAATTGGGGAAAGGGATGTATAAACAGGGGATGATTTTCTTTGAAGTTCAGTTTAAATTAAACTTCGGGAATTACATTTTTTGTTTTAAACACATATAAACATGTTTAAAGACTTTTTTGAGTATTTTTATTATATAGTTAATTAAATCGAGTTGATTTAATAACCATAGAGGGTGGGATATTTATATAATGATATTATTAGCCAAAGGGGGTATAATGTGGGTTTTATTTACACATGTGGGGATAAATAACTTTGGCTAAAGTTATATTAATGGGTTTTTGGGGTTATTTTATAAAAGGGAATTATTTAATATAGGAAAAGGTTATTTTCTAAGGAGTTATTAAATAAGTTAAATTTAATATGGGAAGGGGACAATGTATACTCAAAATACATAAATATAACTAAAAAAAGTGAAGTTTAAAGGAAAATTTGTGTCATACTAACCTCATCACTTTAACTTATGATAAAATGTAATTTTGAGGGTTTTATGCTTCCATGTGATATGGGAAGTTAATCAAATGGGATTTAGAGTATATTTAAGTAAAAATGGGGTTTTTACTTAGGATTATTAAGGGAAATGAATGCATGAATGGAAAATTTATGTAATTTTGAGGGATTAATATAGACATTTAACACTTTCAACTAATCAGCCATATAGCCTTGGGTCCGATCCCAACAGAAGTCAAGGAAATTCCTTGAGCCTTTTCTGACTGATAGTTTAGAATGATAAATGGCTATGGGAAAGGGAAGTTAGTTATTTGCATCCCTAGAGAATAATATTTACAATGATGCTTCTCACTTTCTTCTACCTACCCAATTTAACTACTAACATTTTTTCTTCCATTTTTGATTAGGTGCATTTGAGCTAGCAACCTTTACAGCATTTATTCTTTCAGAAAGCAATAAAACTATCTAATTCTACACTTATTTCAACCAGGAATCCAGATTAAACTATTGGATTCACTTATTCTCTACCTAACTATTGAATTTGTCATGGTTAAACTGTATGACAATTCATTATTCTCTATCTAATTTGAAATTAAAAAGTGACAAGTCAATATTAAATTGTTCAACTCATCACAGATTATGGCATTTATTGACACTCTGCCATAATCAACTGCAAAAGGTAAAAGTAGTGGCATTTATACTTGCACACTTCATGTTTTATTGATCTTTTTCTTTAGGGTATTTTATTTTTTCTAAGTCCTTTGATTTTTCTTTTAGGACTTTTTACCCTCTTTTTGGTTTTCTATTTCTTTTTTTTGTTTACAAATTATGTGAATACAACTTGCAGAAGGCAAAGTATGTACAGATTTACAAAATTACCATTAGTCAAGTCAAAATTATGAATCCTATATTTATAGGTCACTAACATTGGCTTCACTTGGGGATGGAATTTCCTTGTGAAATGTCAAGAACTCTGAGATCAGTAGCCTTATCCATTGAATTTGGTGATCCTGTAAATGTCTTCTGTTTTTTTGCAACAATTCATATTTATGAAATCTTATACTACAAAGCTTAGGGCCTTCTCTTCGGGCTTCAACTTTGTAGATAAAATCTCCAATCCAATCTACACACTGACAATGAATATTTACAATGATAAAGTAAATGAATCTAACTGTTGACTGACTCTAGAGAATAGTAGTGTTTCAACATCCTAGCATTCACTGGTCCTTCTTGAAGTTCAGTTCCATCCAAATTCCTGATGAAAAAGGAATTATTACCTCTGTAACCATATATCACATAGGGTCCTTGCCATATAAAGTCAAACTTTCCATGTTTGCCTTTATCCTCTCTTCGTGAATCCCATCTCAAAACTTGATCTCCTATGAAAAAATCATCCTCTTTAACCCTTTTATCAAAAATATTTTTTATTTTATCTTGTAAAACTTGTGATTTTTCATAAACTTCTTCTCTAGTTTTTTGGAGATGTATGGTTTCATTGATTCTTCTTTGAATATCATTTGTTTCCACCTATGATTCCTAGATAATATTCATGACTGGGACACCCAAGGAAGAGGGGAAAACTACATCTGTTCCATAAACAATCTGATAAGGTGAAGTTCCAATAGACTTTTTTGTGGTAATTCTATTAGCCCAAAGGGCATAGATCAACTTTTTGTTCCATTTATTTTTGTTTTCTTGGAGTAGTTTTTTGATGATGTTGATTAAGCTTTTGTTTGAAGACTCAACTAAACCATTACCTTGGGGATAGTAAGCAGTGGAATGACCTAAGGTAATGTGGTATTTATGATAGAAAGAAATCATTTTCTTGGATTTGAATGCTGCTGCATTTTCAGTAATAATATTATGTGGGCATCCAAATCTTGATAAAATATTATTTTCTATAATTGAGATTATAACTGAATCTGTAGCTTGCCTAGCTGGAATGGTTTCTATCCACTTGTTAAAGTAATCTGTAGCAGTTAAAATCCATTTATGTTGGCCTAAAGAGGGAGGATGGATTTCACCTATGAAGTCTAACCCCCATAGTTGAAATCGTTTTTCAGTGGATATAGGCTTAAGGGGTAAAGACAAAAGTTTCTTTTTCCCTTCAAAAATTTGGCATTTGTGGCAAGAGGTGACGAATTTTTTAACATCAAAGAATAAAGTTGGCCAGTAAAAACCAACTCTCAGTATTTTTTCAGTTGTACTCTTCCAGTATAGATGGCCTCCATAGTCACTTGCATGAAATTCCTCAAGAATTTTGTCAGCCTCAGATTTTAATAAGCAATTTAGTAAAATCCCAATATTTTCTTTCCAATAAAGCGCATTATTTAAGATACAAAATCTCATTGCTTTCTGTTTGATGAATCTTGCCTTGGTTTTAGTTAGCCTAGGAGGTACAAAGATAATATCAGAGTACCATGGTGAGTCTAGATAGGCCTCACTGATCAATGGAGTCGCCATCTCCTCCTGGTCATCTATTTGTGCAATGAAATTAATATCTAAAGCATTACAATTTAATTCAGCCATCAATTTGGCTAAATCCTGTCCTTTAATGAGTTTAGTTGGTTTGATTTCCAGATCGTACTCAAGGATAGTGGCTATCCACTTTCCTCTCCTACCATCAAGTCCATCTTGTGTCAAAATATCTTTAAATACTGCATTAGGGACATATGTAATGATGTGTGAATGAAGAATGTAAACTCTGAAATCCTTGATGGCTTTAACTAGAGCCAAAGCCTGTTTTTCCATTATATTATATTTTAGAGGTGCATCTCTGAGGGGTTTACTAAATAATGTAATTGGCTTTTCAAAACCTTGATTGTTTTTCTGCAGAAGAACTACAGCAATGATGTGTTCGGATGCAAAGGAAAATATTATGAAATATTTTGTATAATCTGGGCTAATGAGGACTGGTGCTTTTGTCAAGGCTTGTTTTATGGATTTGAAAGATTGTTTGGCCTTTATTGTCCATTTTATTGAAAAGTCCTTTTTGAGCATATTATTGAGATCTTTTATGATTTCAGCCAGATTAGAGATGAATCTTCTTAAAAAATTGATTTTACCCAAAAATGCTTGAAGTTCCTTTATGTTCCTAGGTGGTTGAATGTTTAGAATGACTTCAATTCTTACAGGATCTATTCTAATGCCTTCTTTGGAGATTATGTGACCTAACAGTTTTCCTTCTTCCAGTCTGAAAAATAGTCCTTTTAGGATTAAGGGATATACCATATTTTCTACATTTGATAAAGACTTGTCTCAGGTGATCTAAGTGTTCATCATTTGTTTTTGAAAAGACAGTAATATCATCAAGATAAATAACTAAAAATTCATGGATCTCTTTAGCAAAGGCAATATCCATTGCTCTCTGAAAAGTAGCTCCTGCATTTTTTAATCCAAAAGGCATTTTCACATACATGAAAGTGCCCCAAGGAGTAGTAAATGAAGTTTTAGTTTGATCATATTTATGAACTATAATTTGATTGTAACCAGAGAAACCATCTAGTAAAGAAATTCTTGAAGAACCTGCCACCCTCTGCAAAATGTGATCCATTTTGGGCAAGGGTAATTGTCCTTCAAGGAAGCTTTATTAAGATTTCTGAAGTCTATACAGAGTCGGATTTCTCCTGTTTTATTTCTGGTGGGCACTAAATTAGATACCCAATCAAAATATCTGACTGGTGTAATTATTTGAGCATCAAACATTCTCTTAACTTATTTTTCGATTAAAGGCAACAAGATTGGATTAATCATTCTTAGTTTTTGTTGAAAAGGTTTTTTATTTTCTTTCAAAGGAATTTTATGTTGAATTATGTCTTTGTTGTAAGTTTTTAAATCTTCGTAACCCCATGCAAAGACATCCTGATATTATTTCAAAAGTTCTATGTATTTAACCTTTTCTTCTGATGACAAGGATTTTGATAGTTTAATCATTTTTTGTTTTTCTTCTGTTCCTATGTTACACTCCTCTATATCAGACCTCACTAGTTCCATTTTTGACCTTTTGGGCACATCGTTGGAATCAAATAAGTCTTCTAGGGGAGTCAAACCTCTAGGTAAAATGTTATGTTTTAAATCAATCAAATCTGGTTCATCTTCCATCGTTTCCTCTATATTTACTTTTTCCAATTCATCTATGATACTTTGAGCAAATATAGTAGGTCTATCAAAATTATGTACATCTAAATTATCTAAATCATCTATTTGACAAAAATTTGAATCTATATTACAAGGTGAATCTATATTACAGTCATTATCAATTTGACAATTTTGAAACTCTCTTTCATTATTCAAAAAGTGATAGATTTGCTCATCTTCTGAGAAAATTTGCCAATATTTCACATTATCCAAGACAATAGGCCTGTGTTTTATTTCAGCAGTATATTTTTGTAATGGTGAAAATCGAAATTTACAACTGCTGGCAAAGGTTGCTAAACAATGGGCTTGTATGTTCTGTTTTCTAGGGATGATAACAAACTTTGATTCTAACAAATCATCAAGCAATTCCAACGTTGTTTCTTTGTATCTTGCAAGTCTGGGATTGTGAATAGAGTATTCTGCATTTATTTTCTTGATAACTAATTCAGAATCACCCATGACCATTATTCTTTGTCCTGCCATTTTTATAATAATTTGCAGACCTAAGATTAAAGCCTCATATTCAGCCATGTTATTGGTGCATTTGAAGTTCAATCTAAAGGCATGTCCTTCAGAATGGCTTGTTTCAATGTTCGTAATCCATACACCAGCTCCAGCTCCAAATTTAATCACAGATCCATCAAAATCTAAATGCCATAAAGCCTCATGACCAATGTAATCATCCATTATTTTAAGTTTCTTATCAGTGATTTCAGTTTAGATATCATTTTTATCAGAGTTACTGAGAATAAATGAATCAAGATCAGTAGGAGTTGAATGGATTGGATAATTGGTGCGTTTGTCAGCACTAATGATCATATAATTCATTAAGGTTTCTCTGTAAAGCTTTTTGGGTTGTCCAAATACCGAAATAGTGGCATAACTCATGTCAAGTTGTAGAGATCCCTGCAACTTTGCTGCCCATGAGCGAGAAAGAATCATGCCATACTTTGGCGGGATATCAGCTACCACAACATCCATGATCATGCTTTTACCAAGATATTGGACTAGGTTTACATGTAGATCTTTAATCAACCCTATGCATTGAACTTTAGATGAATCAAATGAAAATAGATCTTTATATGGTCTGGTTATGTCTAGATTCAGGGTTTTCGTTACTGCTCTGGGCATTAAGTTATGGGAAGCTCTAGTATCTAGCATAGCATTGTGTAATATCTGATCATGTACAGTAAGACTTAAATAAAATGGGGGTACCGACCCATCTGAATGCTTACCATCTACATTTGGACCAAATATTAATTTAGGTCTATCATCATTCATATTTATTGTATCCTCATTTTCATTCACATTCAACATTTCAGTAATAATTGATCTATACAAGTCATTTTTAGCTAATTCAACTAAGGGAATAACTATTTTTAACTTGGATATTTCATATTGCATGTTAAATGTTGACTGAGATTTGATGGCTTGAACTAACTCATCTTTTGGAACTATGGTTTGGGATGATTTTTCTTGTGATTCAATAGTTTTACCTTTGGCTTGAGGTTTTCTTTTGTCTTCTGTTTGAGTTTCTTGGTTTCTGCTATCTTTAATTGTTTTTTCAGGAATAGTTTGAGTGTTAACAGATACTTTATCATTTTTGGGATTCTCAGCAGAAGATTTAGGATTTGATTATTTTGAATCAACTGGTTTCTTTTTTGGATCAGAAATTGTCATTGAATTGGTGGCCTTTGTGATATTAGCCTTTTGGGCATCTTTGGAGGTTTGAGCCACCTCATCAGTGATATCTACAATCTTAGGACTAATCCGTTTTTTAGGACTGGGTGGGTTTGAACTTTGTTTATTTTCTCTGGGAAGAATCTGCAAAAGTTTCGTTTTGGGAGCCTCTATGTTATTTTTATTTTTATTTTGTTGAGTTGGAGCATTTTTTTTTTCAATAGGCTCATTTGTTTTCTTGCTCCTAAGGTTATATTGACTATGAATTTCATTGATCGTGAAGTCATAACCTTGCTTATAATCAAAGGATTCCCCAGATTCCACTTTGAACTATTGTAGTTCAAAGAGTTCCTGGTCCTCCTGAGTGAAGAAAATTGTATTATTCTCATCTATCCCCGTAACTATGTTGTTGTCTTCCTCATCCTCCTCAACATTGTTTTATGAACTTTCTGCAAAGTTTTCTTGGAATGGGGGTCTTATATTCTGATATGGGGAAGGTTCCTTACCTTTCCCAGGATTTTTTTTTTTCCTGTAGTTGGGATTCCTGATTTGGGATTGATTTTCCCATTGTGGTTTTCTTTCAATGTGATCTAGTCTCTCAACTACTTTTTCTAATGTTTTGGTAATAAAATCAAATTTACCATCTAAGCGTGAAGCTTCTTCTTTGATAGTAACCCTCCTCTCATTTCTCATTCTGGCTTTCTTGGCAAGGATATTGATTTCTACACCTACAACATTTTGTTGCATTTGTTCTAAGGTATTTTCATCTCTTTCTTAAGTTGGTAAGCCATGTCTACATCAAAACAATTAGGGAATTTGAGTAACACAGAGTACAGAGTGGGTTTAAGGTCTGCAGGAATAGCGTTGTAAACACTATTGTATCTGGTGCAAAAATCTCGGACAAATTCATTGGGGGCTCTCTTAACAACATCAAACTCAGATAGTATTTTCATAGGATTCTTCTTCTTTTCCCATTTATTTAGGAATGCTCTATGAAATGCAGCTAGGTCTGCTATACTACCAGCACCTAAAATTCTAAATAATGTTTTCACTTCTCCAATTAAGCTTTGTGAAAACAACCTCCTTTGGACATCAAATTCATCTATCTCATAAATTTCCCAAAAATCTTTCATTCTTGTAATATGTTGTTTTGCAGTGATTTGTGAAAGATTATCAAACAATGGGATATCTTTTTGATAATTTTGGGGCATGTCATGGAGATTTTGAGGTAAGACCAAGGGAGCATATCTGGCTACTATGGCTTGGATTTTTGCTGAACTGGGAGGTACAGTAGTAGTGGAAGGGATAGTGCTGATTACAATAATGGATGTACTTGAAGAGCTAGGAAAAGAAGATGAAAAAGAAGTAGTATGGCTGGAGCTTATAGTGGTAATGGATGTAGTGGACTGAGTAAATGATGGAAATACTACTTTGGGCTGCAAGGGCAGCTCAGGGATGAATGGATCTGTTGATGAACTAGTGGTGGATTGAGGATATGATGAATATATGATCCTATGCTGCAGAGGCAACTCAGGGCTTATAGGCTCTTGAGGTGAACTGACAGTAGAATCTGTAAATGATGTGGCAGCATACAAAGTAGAATCTAATGCTAGAAAGGCTGTGGTGTATAGTTTGGAAACTGGAGGTTTGAATTGAGACAAAAAATTGGCTAACTTAACAGCTTCTTCAATGTCTTTAATTTTTGTGACACTTACCCTTTTTACTGGACTTTGACTTTTAGTTTTGTTTGATTTAGTAGGTACTGAAATAATTTTATGTTTCTCATTCACATAAGAGGTAAAAACAGGATCTAAAAAAACTTCCTTTAAATCAATTTCAGATTTGGGTCTAAATAGTGATTTTTCAAAATTCAAGTCAAATTCAATATCTGATAAGCTTACTAATTCTTTGGGTAAAGAATCAGCTCTTCTCAGGGGTACTTCAGTTTATGAACTAACAACTTGTTTTTTCTTTTTTCCTATCTGGTTCAGATTTTCTACTATATCTGGAGGATTGGGATCAGGGTTGGATCTAGTGTAATAGACTTTCTTGGGAGACAGAATGTTTATTGGGTAAATACCCACAACCTTTAAACTTAATCTTAAAGTAGAAAAGATAATGTTTAAAAATCTTCCTCCAAGATTAAACTTAAAACTGGAGAGTGGTTAGTTTCCCAGTATGGTCACCAGTATGTTATCACCCTAGTAATTCTTAGGTCATGGGATTTTGGTTTATAGTTAAAGAAAACCAGGGGTAACCAAGAACCTCTTTTAGATTTCAGGATCTAGCCTTCCTGAATTTCGGAGAGGGATCTCTCCTTAAGATTTAGCTTTGTTTAGTAATGGATTTTAGGCTAGCTATGAGTGGAAAATTTCATTTGTTTTTAAAGTTTGGTGGGAATAAAGGATTACAAAGGAAACCATAGAAATATCTATCTAACCATTGGGAAATGGGGTCAAATTTCTAGCTAAAAAAACTTGAAAACCAAGGTCAAAATATACAAATATGCTAAGGGCAAGTTAGATAACTTTCAGAGGGTTTGAAAGGCTAATTTGATGAAGCGATGTGATTTTGGACTAAGGGAAATTAAGAATCCTTAGATCACAGAAAGGAAGAGGGAAAGGTGAGGTCAAACGAAACTAAAGAGAATTTAAGAATTTTATAGTCTGGAAATCAACAGAAAACATAAATAATGATAACTAGTAAATACAGAGAGCTTTTTAACACTAATTCTGTAATAACTTTCCTAGTTTATCATTTAAGAAGGAAAATACATATGATATATGAATGAAACTTAAAGAAATACACAATGAAAACATGAAAAGACTGTACTCAGCTGTTTATCTCATGAATCCTTAACTATGATGTCTTTTGCTTCAGTTTCCAGCTTGCTGCTTCAATTTAACTCACAAAAAGTCCTAATGTTTCAACAAAATAAGTCTATAGTAATCTTCAGATTTTATTCCACACTGAATACTTTGAAAGATGAAGTATTTATACAAATGAATTGCTTACAAAATATCTAAAGTTTTGAGATGATATCTCAAGCAAAAATAGGAAATATTACATAGGAAGAGGGACAACAGCAAAACAGTATGCAAGTTGTCCTCTTTTACAAGGAAAAATAGAATTGTTTATCCTAATCAAACTGATTTTTAGATTATCTGGAAACGTTGTTGGCACTTGGGGCATTATCTCGTGGAAGATGACTTGTAATGCACTTTTCCTCTTTTACATTCTGCTATGATACTCTTTAACTCTGTTTTTTCATTGTTTTACTGTTGTAATTGAAGAATAACTAATAGTAACATTTTTTTTTACTGATACTCTTTTACCACTAATTTTTCACCTTGATATACTTTAACTGCAAATTTTCATAGTAAATCAGTGAATTATTTCCATTGCTCTGCGCTGGGGATTTTCATGCTCTTTAACTTTCTGTAACTTTCATCCGCCTCTGTATATTTTGAAAAATTGGGCTTAACCACAAAAATATGCTTGATGTCATTCTACAAAAAGAATAAGTTTTCAAAATATTCTAAAATGACTTTACTAGTAGGGGACCCTTGAGGTAAAGGTTTGTTCACCTGATCCTTGGCATATGCCTTGATTTTGTTGTCATAATATTTTTGTGGCATTAACTTCTCATTCAATGCATGAATATATGGTAAACCTGCTTGTGATAGTACTGTGTATTTGGCCGCAAATCTGGTGATAGCCAAGTTCATATCTTTACACCTGTCCTCCAAATTATTCATCATGTTTCTTTTATTCAGAACCTTTTTGATTTGGAGTATACTTTTAGTTCTGTCCTGAATTTTTAACTCTTCAAGTTATTCTCTGTGCTTACTATTCAAAAATGTGATAAGCCTCAAGGCTTGAGCAGGCTTACGAGCCAGTTCTTCTTTGGTCTTTTGTATTTCTATCTGTACTCCTTTAAGTAAATCTTTTTGTTCATAAATTATCTGGATTGAGGGCCATTGCAAATGTATTCCTGAATGATATTATTCCACAGATAATTCTTAATGTAGGATACCTGCTCAGTGAAATTTACCTGCTGTTGAAGAATCTTAACATATTCCTGCAATCTGTTGGCCCTCTGCTCATGTCCTTTTGAAGTGATTAAGGCATCTCTATTGGATGTTTCCAGATTTCTGATGGTGCCTTTTAAACTGATTATCTCTTTATCTTTTATGGACATATCTTCCATAGCTTTGACTATGGCAGCTATTTCCCCTGTTCTATTTACCTGTGATGTTGATGAAGAAGTGGCAGAGATGTCTTTAGAAGTAATTGACACTGCAGTTGCCAATACTCCTTTCGGTGCCAAATGTTCTGCCAATGTTGAGGGAACAACTGTACTTACAGTTGGAATAACTGTAGGAATTGAAACTTGCTGAGTTTTCTTAAAATTTTCATTTTCTTGCATAAGAAATTCTATCTGAGTTTCCATATTTTTTATCTGGGCTGTCATTTTTAAAACAAGTTGCATATTTTCCTCTTTCTCTGTCTTATCCTGAAGAAATTCTTTTGTTTGAGGAGGTAATTTGAGCTGCTTTTTTAAGGCTGTAATATCATCATTCTTCTTTCTTATTAACTTCTTAGCAGCTACATTATTAGAAGGATCTTCTCCAGATTCAATGACCAAATCTTCTAACGATTTTATTCTCAAATCCTTGGCATGTAAAGATGCTTTATCCAACTTCATTTGAGTTTGTAAGTTGGATACAGTCTTTTGGAGCATAGAAGCACTCATTGTTTTATTTACTACTTCTGAATATAACATTTCTGATGCACTCCTGTGAAATTCTATTTGATCTAGCTCATGAATTGTATCAGCATTTACTACTAAGTCTGTCTTTTTGTAGTCTAAAGTTGATTTTGGATGTGCTACCACTGGTTGGAGAAAGGACATGATCATTTGGTTGGTTGAGTAATCAAATGTAGTTACTAATATGTCCTTATCTCCTGGTTTTTCCTTTAGAAGTTTAGAATAAACTTATTTTTGATTTCTTCATTTTTCTCTCTGATTAGCTTGAACCTCTTCTGAATATCAAAGTCAGTTTCTTCAGTTTTTTTAGAAGAAGAAGAGGGAGCTTCTGTATCCATTTCCATTTAAATCATCTTTTTTCCTTTACCCTATGTTTGTACCTATTCATTTTGAATCTCTCTGAGTGTCTCATTCACAATGATGGTGGCTTCATCATCTATCTTCTGCTCATCAATATTATCCACATCTATGACTCCTTTTCCTAAAGTAGTCATTTTGGACTTTTTATTGTATACTATCTTGAACTTGTTTTCAATGATTTTTTTGGCCAAATATCCTTCTTCCTTCCTTGTTCTTTTATTGGATGTCTCTATTGATTGGTTAGTTGTAACCACCTATGTACTGTTCAAATTTTCTGCATGCTTATCCTGATCATCATCAATTAAGGTATTGGCCACCCATTCCAACTGATTGGCATATTTTTCAATAAGTGGCTTAGATTCATTGAGAAATGGGGGAAATTTGCTTTTAATTCTGAGGTTTCTTATAATACCCTGTGGGTCATAGCTCCAATAAAAAATTTCCTGAAACTTGAATATTGATAGCTTGCTGGATACTTCCTTTAAGGCATCTTTGTTGTTTACAATGAAAGAGCCAATTTGACTTCTTAATTTAAATTGTGCCTTCTTTTTAGATGCTATGAAATTTACTGCATCAGCATTCAAAATCTGCCTTATGTACTCCAGAGCAAATATCCTGGTGGTCAGAAATTTTGGCAATTTGTATGGAGCCAAGATTGCACCATATATTCTAATCTCAGTGTGATTTTTGTATAAATACCAATCACCCACTTTACAGTTCTCAGACTATTGTAAAATCCTTTTGATATCTTCATTTATTCTTGGTGGTTCTACTTTATCTAACAAACCGATAGCAGGTTCGATAAATAGGTCATTGAAATCACTATAACTGTACTCACTACTATTATTTCTCAGAAGAGAGGTCCAAAATATCACTGACAGTGGTTTTCCTTTCATATCCATTTTCTATAGTGCAAAAGGAAAATTATCTGCTAGAAAGAACAAGAAGAGATGTAACAGATATGAGGTATATCTGAACAGTCCTTGTTGAGGAGGTAAATCCCCTCTGCGGATAGAGGCAATCCCTACTAGCCCAGATCAGGTCTAGCAACAATCAAACACGCTACAACGGTCCAACACTGTTGTCGTTGTGGAGAGGATAGTGCTCTCGATCCCTTGCTTCGACAGGTCACAATTCCACCACTTGACGCGATCGAACACCTGTACGTACAAGAAACACGATGAACATATGAGCTTAAAACCATATAATTTCAATTATGTGTCAGTCAGAGAGGACACAACTCATAAACAAGCATGAAAAATACGAGTGGAACTATAATTGTAGTCGCTTATTATTAATGAAACAAAGGATGATACAACTTGGCTCTGACGCTGAAATCCTCCTTCGGCGGGTCGTCAGCGGAATACGTCTTAGTAAAGCTTGTCGGGAATAGGGACAAGCCTCTCTCTTCGATCGTCAATCTCCTTGCTATGGATTTGGCACTATGAGGACTATCAAAGTTCTTGCAGCATTCTTTAGGCTATGAAGGCTCTTGGAGATTAGCTTGCAAAGGGAAATGGCAAGCTTATATAGATGGAGGAAGGGGAGTTTGGATCCCTACAATCATGGGATTGGCCCTATCCTCAAGGAAGCTTCCATGGGAGGTGGAAAATTACTTCCTCTACATGGAAATCCAGAGCCAAACGTCCCAACTCAATTTAGAGACCAGTTCAAGAGTTGGTTAAAGTCAATCTTCCGCCATTTATTTTTTAAAAACACCCTTTATTAAGCCTAGCACGAGTGCGAATCTGAGACAGAGCGCCAATTGGCGCGCCCTCTTTGAAGAATTTCCTCCATTGGCACGGGTATAACACAGGCTAGTCGCGCCAAGGATGAAAAGGATATTTTTAGGGTTTTTCACAAGGAGTTGTCTTCAGGGAAATGAAAGTACATGCTTAGGGGAATGCCATGAAAGTGTTTTCAAGCTATGTCACTGCTCACAGGTCACGGAATGAGCCCTCCAATGTGCGGGATGGGGAATTGCAGGGACGGTGACAAATTTCTGTGTAACAGATGCCCCCTAAAGCATAAGGCCCGAAAGAGAGAGAGGGGTGAAATGCTTTACGAGAACGTGTCCAACTGAAAACATCGCCGTCGGAAAACCTGCGTAGAGAAATACAACTGATATCTCAGATACATGATATATATGTGGTATGGGCGCAGCCATCCATAATAGAGTATACAATAATCCAGATCCAAGGCATGGATGCAGCCATCCAGTGAGGATCGATAAATAGACTCAGGTATGGTCGCAGCCATCCAATGAATGAGTCATGTGACTAATCATAATAATCCACAAAATCGCAGCCTGGATTCCAACAGACAAAATCCAGGGTCTTGTGCTCCATCTCAACCCGAACAGAGTACAAGTTCAAGCATGCGAATATATGAGTTGAAGTCGAACATGCAAGAACATCGCCTGATTACCAGCCAATGATGAAAGCTATTAACAGACGCAAGAGGTACCACCAATAATGACAATGGCCCTCAAGGTACTACAGGTACAATCTATGGCATGTGAATCAATGAGTTGGCGTTGAACACCCGTAGAATCACTCGATCGGAGGCTAGTGATGAGAACCTCACGTCGAACGCGAAGAAGCCACCATTGAGGCATGTAGGCTCCAAGGTACCAGAAGGGAGTCTCTAGATCAGCTTCCTAGATAATGAGCTGAAGTCGACAAGAAGTGACCTTGATCGAAGGTGTGCCATAGTGTTTCCCACATCATCGACGCGAGACAGAGGAACATAATGTCTTTGTGAATCAGGATCAGATGAGAATCAGAGGAAGTTTGAAATTTGCAGAGGTCAACTTCTCTTGAACATATGGTGGCACGACAGTGAGTTTGGCAGTATTTGACATCAACAGATCAGACGTCATGATGACGGGACAAAGAGAAGATGAGAGGTCAAAATGGATCACCCAAACCCACGGAGGCAAGTGGAAAATGAGATGAGATGTCCCCAACCTAACACGAATGCAAACAAGTGCCATGTTCAAGAGCGACATACTGCCGACACGAAAATGATGTTAGTTCCATTTTCCCCACCATTTCTGGCGAGTACCTCTTTATTTTTACACAAGCTTGAAGAGGGTACCATATGCTTGTTAATTAAGTCCATCCTAGTACATTTTACGAGCCCTAGGAAGGAGGAACTCAGATATCGTCATCATGACTGAATCCAATGTCATTAGGGTTTAACGAGTCTGACAAAGGAAGAACTCGGTGTCTTTTCATGTTTAGAGAGTTTGAAAGACAGCGGAAAAGTAAACTCCAACAGTCCCTTTTCGTAAATAGTTCCTCAGACCCGAAAAGGTAGAAAACAATATTTGAGAAAACCTCCTAGTCGCGATAGGCTAGGGTATTCCTTTTTCGTAAGCAATCTATCCCAGCCTGAAAAGGGGGTAAACATATACTGGGTAGATGTCGTTTCGCGTCCACTTTAACGAGATCGAAAACGACAAGGGACTCAGCAATATTTTCATGTTTAGAGAGTCAGAAAAGAGCTGAAATATGACTCTAAAATGACTTTTTCGTGTTTTTACCGAGTCCGAAAAAGTATAAAATACAACTCGTCGCACTGTCCAAGTCGCATACAAACTTGTCGTTGCACACAAAGCAAGTGTAAAATCCATTTTTCGACAAAATATATTAAAACACTGAGAAAAAATGACACTTAAAACCTAAATTTTGACTTAAAAATTTATAAATAGGCTTCAAATGGTAAAATAAAATTACTTTTACTTTTTACCTTACTTGGAGAGCAACAGTGGTATGTTTGTGTGTAAACTTGCGGCGGTGATTGCGACTGATCCGGGACGTCATTCAGCTCCTCGTTTGTTCCAAGTAAAAGGCGTTCCCTTAAGCTCTATTTTAATTCAATTTTTTATGAGTTCCATTGTGTATTAGACTTCTGGAGGGCCCCTTTTAAAATTTTAGGGCTTGCTCCATTGGCGTGGGTATCGGGCACGGACCCGCGCCAATAGACATTTCTTCACAAAGGGGTTGCGCCAATGGCGCAACTCAATTTTACGCTTAGAAATTGAAAAATTTGAGCTACCCATGTGGATTTTCGAATGTACCAGAGATCTAAAAAAGCATTTTTTATTGTGTTGATGCAGATATACAAGCACAATGGTTATCGAATGGAAGGAGAGGGAACATGAGGAGGAAGATGAAATGGCTATGGAGAATGAAGCCAGTATGAATGCACTGAAGAAATGTGGACTCAAGAAATTCTTTCTTACTCCATGTTTACGAGCTCAACCTGAGCTACTACAATACTTGGTTAGGATATGGGACGAAAATGAGGAAGTTTTTAAATTTCGGGACCAAGTGTTGGAACTTGAGGTTTTCGACATGTATTTTATCACCGAGTTGTCGCGCAGAGGCCCGGTACCTATTTTGACAGGCAGCAGACCTTCTGGTGAAAATATGGAGCAGGTAATGGCGAGGGTGTGCCCAAGGGCATGGACTGGATCAGGAAGCGGGAAGGTGGACATCCACACTGTCCAGGATCTAGCACTCAGAGTAGTGCTACACACCATTACGCGGGCTGCAGGATCGCAGGCATTGCATGAAGCAACCAAAGCCCAACACATACTAGCCTCTGAGTTTATGAGTCCTACACTGTTCGATTGGGCTACAAAGGTGACAACCAATATCAAGAGGTAGCTGACAAGATGCAAGCAAGTAAAACTAAAGCAGTTTGGCTACGGTTCCATTTTGGTGTCGTTCATCTTGGAACGACTACCTATCTTTCAGGGCCAAGGGGCCATAGTTGTTGAGCCGGTACCACGAGAGCCGAGGATGGCTCGTTGGGCAGCACTTATGCCCAGGTTAGGAGGAGGCCAACAGATGTCTTGGAGGCCTGATTTTTTTGGGTGGTTGCGGCGACAGTTGATCGTGGTCGAGTACTGGCCCTACGCTGGGACCGATTTCGCCAAAGATCCCGATCTTCCGCTCCCGGAGGGGGAGGATGGGATGAGGAGTTGAGTATGATACTATCTTTTTGATTTTATGTATTTATGATTTTTTTGGTAATACATGTTCATTCTAGTAATATTTTTTGTGTGTATGCAGACGTCGGCCCAGAAAGGCCCGCGGGGATGTCACCCATTGCGCGGAGAACCCATGTCGATCATGACCCTCAGGCCGAGGGTGGCGAGGGAGGTGAATTGATTCAGAACCTAGAGGGCATCGCCCGAGGGATTCCGGACTATGCACGGCTAGCAGATGTTCCGCTAGCATACCAGGGACACACTGTGGGGGTGCCCAGTCGCCTCCACCGACTACTAAGACGCTTAGTGCGTGCAGTGGCTTGTTACCACGAGCACCATGCAGATTAGACATTAGGGTTTTTTCTGCATATTTTTTGAGAGACATGTCGTCTCCAGCTATATTAAGACGAACATGTATATTTTTTGATCTTATGTGATGCACACTATGTAAACATTTCGACACACATATATATATACCTATTTCTGGATGGATCTCTTTACATGTGATGATGTTTTTGTTTTATAAATTGCGCAAATGTCTATCTAAAAATATATTTGCTACTGCATCTGTTAATGTATTCATATGCCTGGGTATATGTTGATAAGTGATATAGTAAAAATTTCTCTCCAGTAGACGAATACGCAGATACAGACGTAAAATGGATGGGTTTCTAACCGAATAGTGACCATTAAGCTGTAATACTACAAGTTGCGAGTCTAGATACACAAGTAATTCACGAATTCCGAGGTCCACAACCTCGGTTAATAATTCCAACATAGCACTATATTCTGCGATATTATTTGTAGTAGGACCCAGACACACACCTTGCAAGTTAACCAATTCACCAGCAGGATCATAGATTACCCAGGCTGCCGAGGACAGATTCCTAGTACTACGGGAGGCACCATCCGCGAAACCCACAAACGGAATAATAGACATCTGCACAATCAGGAAGACCTGATCAGCCAAAAGATGCTCACATCGTACACCACACCACACATGCACACAAATGAATATACACACCTATGTACACACACCACACCAAAAGAAAAATTCAAGCGTAGTATTTTTTAAGGTACAACCCATTTCTAGGTTGTGCCAACGGAACTCCTTCATAATCAATGAGCTCATAAGCCCCATTTTTCAATATTCGTTTTACTATGTAGGGCCCATGCCACATGGGTTGGAACTTTCCTGCTCCAATTTTGTCATGCACTTGGTCGTATAGGAGGACAAGGTCCCCTTCGACAAAGGAACGTGGAGAGACTGATTGATCAAAGTGAGATTTGACCCGCTTCTTTTGTGCCTCAATGACTAAAGCAGCCAAGCGGTGAGTTTCATCCAGCCGTTCCAAATACAAGAGACACTCTTCTTTAGGAGAAGTGTCGGGCAAGAGTTCCACAACCAACTTCAAAGAAGGAATTTCATACTCAACCGGAAGATTTGCTTCCAGACCATACACCAATTGGAATGGTGTGAATCCGGTCGCACTCTTTGCTGATGTCCGGTAGGCCCATAGAGCTGAGAAAAATTGGAGGTACCAATTGGAATTATGAATACCAACTGTTCGTTGAAGCAATGTGACCAAAACCTTGTTCACAGCCTCAACCTGGCCATTTTCCTGGGGGTAATATGGCGTTGAGCTATCATTTCGTAAGCCCAATCTTGATGTCAACTTGACCATCATATAATCTCGAAAGTGAGTGCCATGATCGGTTACAATAGCCTGAGGGACCCCAAAACGTGCAATAATGTGGTTGAAAATAAACTGGGTAGCTGTCTTACCGTCGGCGGTTAGTATAGGCATCGCTTTGGCCCACTTGGTAAAGTAGTCGACAACGACGATTATATATGCATGCCC
The DNA here is from genome assembly GCA_034641835.2 of Pinus albicaulis. Lineage (NCBI taxonomy): Eukaryota > Viridiplantae > Streptophyta > Pinopsida > Pinales > Pinaceae > Pinus > Pinus albicaulis. The sequence continues at coordinate 27,223,494 of MU968363.1, read as the reverse complement.
CCCAGCCGAATGAGGGTTACACGTCATAAAATCTATCCGAATGTAATGACAGGATGCAGAGGGAGAGGTGGCGTGTGCATCTTGCACTGAAAAACCTGGCATGCATGATATTTTCGGACTGCAACAATACAATCTTTGAATATCGACGGCCAGAAGTAACCTGCACGTAGAATCTTCTGGGCAGTGGCATATCCGGACATGTGACTACCACAGGCACCATTGTGACAGTCATTCAAGACTCTTTCAGCCTCTTCCAGGGTCAAGCACTAGCGGAGCACCGAATCTACCCCAACCCGGTATAATGTATCTCCTACAATACGGTAGGGTTGAGATTGATGCCGAATCCGACGTCGGGCATCTTTGGTCAACTCAGACCGGAACGTTGATGTTTGAAGATAGAAAATAATTTTGCTGTACCATGGGTCGCGAGTGCTGATAAGGAAGAGTGTTTCGTCCGGGATATGATCCTCGGAATGAGATGGGGTGGAGTCTGTCGGGAGGGAGCAAATGAGATCCGCAAAAACCAATGATTTGGTCGACTTAGCAGTGGTGAACTCTAAGTTGAACTCCTGAAGGATAACGATCCATTTGGATTATTTGCCCCCCAATAATTGTCGAGATAGAATATATGTCATGGGGTTGCAATCTGAAACCACGGTTGTTGTATGCAGCAGGATGTAGTGGCGAAAACGCTGCACAGCTTGCATTGCGGCTAATGCCAGCTTCTCGACATGAGCATAGCATGTCTCTGTGTCAAGAAGGTTCCGTGATAGATAATAGACAACATGTTCATTGCCATCATCGTCATCCTGTACCAGAACCATAGCTATAGTGCTAAACGTGGCGGCCAAATATAGAGTGAAATCACGATGATAGTTTGGGGGACGAAGCAACGGAGCATTAACAAGTAAGGTCTTTAGCTTCTCAAAATATCGTTGAGCAACCTTGTCCCAAAGGAAGGGAACGTTCTGCTTTAAAAGATGCGTGAAACCTTTGGCAACTTCTGCGTAGTTCGGGATGAAGCGTCGAAGGAAATTAGCTTTTCCTTGCAGACTCTGCAATTGATATAATGAGGAGGGTGATGGGAGATTGACAATAGCCTCGACTTTTAGAGGGTTGAGGAGAATCTCGTCCTTGGAGACTATGAACCCCAAGAGACGGCCAGAATCCACGCAAAAGACGCATTTATGAGGGTTAAGCCAGATATTATAGCGTCGACAGCGAAGGAAAATCTGGCAAAGGTGTTCTAAGTGGTCCTCTCGCCAAGCTGAGTGAGCTGGCAGATCGTTCAGATAAGGCTGAACGATATGGCGTATGTCGTGGAATGCGTAAGACATCGCACGCTAGAAATTAGCTCCAGCGTTATTCAAGCCGAACGGGAGATTTTTATAAGCAAAGGTACCCCATGGACAGATGAATGCAGTCTTGTGTTGATCGGCGGGTGCAATGTTTATCTGATTATACCCGAAAAATTCGTCCATCAAGGAATAAATCTCACTCCCAGCACATTCGTCGATGATTTGATCTATGAAGGGAGTAGGATAGTTGTCCTTGGGACAGGCGCGATTAATATCACGATAATCAACGCAGACCCTTATAGTGCCATGTTTTTTATCTACAGGGACAATATTTGAGACCCATTCTGTGAGGGGAATCAGGTAAATGAAGCCCGCGTTCAGAATTTTTTCAACTTCTGCTTTAATGGCAGTGACTTTGCGAGGATGCACTGGGCGTAAGCGTTGGCACATGGGTTTCGCACCAGGATAGGTATGAATCTCGTGCACTACTATGCTAGGATCAGTCCCAGGCATTTCCTCATAGGACCAGGAGAACACGTCTCTGAATTCTCGAAAAAGATCAGTATAAACTCGTATCTCATCAGGAGAACAAGTTACTCCCACATGTATGTTTTCAACTATCCCCGGTTTAACGAAGATGTCAATAGGAGTGGTTTGAGTAATGTTGCTCAGGTTTCCCTCTGAGAAGACCTCGTGTGTCAATATAGGCGTCTGGAGAGGTGGAGTGGGAAACTGAGATGAAAAACACTCTAGGCAATCTGACATTGCCCCCAGACTAGGCATAAAGGAGGAACGATGATGTGTATCGCTCCAAGGCAGCTCCTCAAGAGACATGGCTTCAACAATGGCTTCATCAGAAGGAAAATTCTCTTTAAGAGGATCAGGCAAGTCAGCCTCACCGAGCCAGGGGGATTGAGAATAGATATCTAAAGCCATGCTCGAAAGAGCATGTTGAGGAGGGGGAGGATCGGATGCGGCAATGATTTCGCAGTAATTAATCTCTACTAGAGTTAAGGGAATCGATTCTCCAAAATCAGTCACCTGTTCAGGCGAAAGGATGATCCATGGGTCATCAGACCTAGAGACCATATTAACTTGAACAGTGTGCGGTGGTGGCGCGGGAAAAATACCCATGAGGACGGGGTCCTTGAAGAGACCAGGTCCTACACTATCGGGGGGATTAGGGATCTTATCCACGTAAGGAAAGTTGTTCTCAGAGCTGCAGGTGAAGAAAGACAACTGATCCAAAGTAACGATTTTTCCCTCATGAGGGAACTTAAGAAGTCGAAAGAGGGTGGATGGCATGCATAGCATAGCGTGAGTCCAACTGCGGCCGAGAAGCAGATTGTAGTTAAGTTTGGCGTCAACCACTTCCACTTCTACGCTGACTGTCTTCCCCTGTAACGTAATTGGCAAACTCTCGAGAACACCCAGGGGTTTGGATTCCCGACCATCGAATGCCTCTAAGGCATTGGGAGATGATGACAGGGCCGGAGAGCCAATGGCCTTCCAGCAGGTGGACGAAATGACACAGGTAGAAGCACCTTCATCCACAACGGCCTGATGGATATTAAGACCGTTGATCCCGACCTGAATAATGAGAGCAATTTGATGCGGAAGCCGGTGGGTAAAATTTTCTAAGTCGAAGGTGAGAAGACTAGAATCGGCGGGATCAATTCCACCGATTGCAGACAATAGAGCTTTTCATTGTGAAGGGAAACTTTGAAGGACTTCCAATGCGGACATAGCAGAAGGCGCCTGTGCCAAATCCTCAACAATACTGTAGTGCTGAGCGGCACGGGCATTTGGATTGTAGGAAGACCTTCACAGAACACCTTTAGAAGGTTGCCTCACAATCGGTTCAGCAGTAGGCTTCTCAATTTCTAAAGAACCGGAGACAGGTGGAGGAGGTGAGCCATCCACAACTTCCTTTCCAGCTGCCTGACACGATCCAGTATAATCCTTCGAATGTGTAGCAATGGAGACAGGTGCAGAACCATTCATCATAAAGACCTGGGACCCAAATGGTGCAGATGGTGACGACTGTTCAACCATCTGGGTCTGCTGAGACGGGAACGGTTATTTAAGAACTTTCGGAGTCCCTTTAGAGCCTTTGAGAAGTTGACTAATTTCAGATCATCGTGGACAATCCTTGGTATAATGATATCCTTCACAAATGAGGTAGGGGTACTTCGGTTTACGTTGGGAACCGTCCTCAGTCCGAGGTTTAGAAGACTCTGGCTTTGGGGTGTCGGGTTTGGATTTTCCTTTGCCCTTCTTTTTTCCTTTGGAGGCTTTTTCTGTAGGATTAGCCTGAATAGCATTAACCTCCGCAGTTTTTCCAGAATCTAGAGGGGCGGGAAGAGCAGAATTATTGGAAGAATTAGACTTCTGCTTCCCATTCGAATATTTTCGAGAATTTTGAGACACAGAACCAATAACACCATCCACCGCTGAGGTAGGCGGAGCTTTAGAGGTTCCCGGGCGCGGAGCATCAGTTAGAATATCATAAAGCATGCCGGACTGAGAGTATACCAGATCCAGATACTGGGCATGCACAATGGCTTGTTCTTCAATCACACATGCCCCCATAGCAATATCTTGCGCGATTTTGTTAACGAAGGACATGGTGAACCAATGAGTTAGTAGTTGATCAGGTATGTCAAACTTGATCAGCCTACGACGACGTCGCCACTCATGAATATGATCGGATATGTGGGTGGCTTTATCCTACTTCAGTGAAGTCAGGATATGCGTCCCAGCTTCATAGCGAATCGGTAACTGAAAGTGAGTCAGAAAAGCCATTGCTAAAGTATTGAAATCTTGAAATATGCTACGGGGTAGTTCAATATACCACTTAGTGGCAGCACCGGTAAGAGTGCGCTGGAAGAGACGTAGACGAATTGAATCGTCGACCCAAGAATTAGACGAACACCACAAATGGTAGGTCATTACATGAGCTTGGGGGTCTTCACCAGCTTTACCTTCAAACTTTGGGCAGTCGCCGGGTACCTTGGTCGGAACTGGAGGCCAATAGGGATTGTGCAGAATCGGATCATTGGTTAATTTAGAAACGTCCGGTAATTCCAAGGTAGCCAAGAACGGCAATTGCGGATTGAACGACATGTCAGGCCCTCGATAAGGACTGGTACCTGTACTCCATGCTGGTTGAGAATATCCTTGCCCCCATGGGTTCTGTCCAGTAGGATTCTGACCGTAGGGGGTATAGGGTGTATAGCCAATCTGATTCGGTTGCTAGTAACCAGCCTGATTCGGTTGCTGGTAACCAGTGTACGGGGCTTGATAACCAGAGTATGGACCCTGATTGTAAGTCGGCCCCGTCTGAGCAGTCTGCGGATTTGGCTGCTGAGTATAGGTGTAGTCGGGTTATTGAGTGTAATAATGGGAACCTTGGGGCGGATTATAAGCCGGTCAAGATTGACCATGAGGGTAGTAACCGCCTTGAGGTTGAGTGGGCTGCTGATAGGTGGGACCTTGCTGAGCCTGATAATTAGGATACACTGGTGGATTCGGTTGTGGCATCGAGTAAATCGGCTGTTGGGCAGGGTTGACAGAGTGTGCAGGCTGGCTTGGTTGGACAGGCTGACATGGTTGAACGGGCTGCCCTGGTTGAACAGGTTGACCCAGAAAAACAGGTTATGCTGGTTGCACAGGTTGACCTGGCTGTTGAGGAACACCAGGTTGTACCAGATGGGCCGGTTGGCCTGGTGGTGGAACACCGGGTTGTGCCGGATGAACTGGTTGGCCTGGTGGAGGAACACTGGGTTGTGCCGGATGAATCGGTTGGCCTGGTGGAGGAATGGATCCGGGTGGTGGCTTGTAACCGGTTTGACCTACAGCAGGACCATAAGATGGTCCTGGCTAATGTGCAACATTTGGAGCAACAGGATACTGAGGTTGCATGGGTTGTGACGGTTGGACTTACCCCCCAGGACCGTATAGCGGCCCAAGTTGGTACCCCGGTTGACCTAGGATTCCTTGAGGTTGCCCCCGTTGGACTCCAGGAAGAGGCTACACGAGTTGACCTGAAGGGTTGTAATACTGTCCTTGCAGACCGTATAATGGCCCTTGCTAGCCCGCAGGGTAACCTTACGGGTCATAAGGATAGCCAGGCTGGCCCGAAGGTTGGCCTTGAAAGGGTTGTCCTTGTGGGTTATAAGGTAAACTCTGAGCATGAAGTTGAGCCTCAGGAGCGGGTAAACGCAAAGGGTTCCCGTGCTCATCGTACTAATATGGAAAAACGTACACGGGTGTACCATCCTGTGCATAATGCGAAAAATACGAGCGGTTGGGATCTTGAGAGGGTTGTCCGACCTCGGGGTTCGATTGTTGTAAGGACAATCGATACTCCTCAGGAGAGATGTTCTCCGGCATAGCAGAAGCTATGTAGACGTCTTCGAGAAGTGATGTGGTCCTTACGGACTGAGTGGTAACAACAGGTGTAGATGCAGCCACACAAACAGTGGGCCTGACAGGTACAGAAGTGACCTGAGGGGGTGACGTGACAGGTGTCTGTGGAGACATCCCCAATGAAGGAACAACCGGCCTCATAGAAGGAGCTGATACCCCCATAGAGGTAGCGGTGGCAATAATCGGACCTAAGGATCTATACCCTGCTGGTAGTGAGGGACCAGGCGAAGACATAACAGATGATTCGAGGTTGTCTTCTGGGAATAACTTCTGAGTTACCTCAGGGAATAGATGGTAATCTTCACCAAATGTGGGGATTTCCTCGCTAGAAGAATGACTGGATTCACTCATATTTGAACCTGCCGCTAGATCTCGTAATAGATGGTGAGGACTAGGAGGAATAACAGCTGCTAAAAAGGGCGAACCCGATGTAAGAGGAGGGAAATGTTCCCCTACTCCAAATCCGAACCAAGGGTCGGATAAGGGCCAATTGAATTTAACTGTTCCTCCAAAGGGAAGCTGAGACAGAATCGGTCCCCCGTCGGGAAACTCGGAAACGATGGGCTGCTGAGGTTCAACAGAGGATTGAGAAGCCTCTAATGAATCGTCCGTATATGGACTACCAGTAGACGAAACTGAGGGTTCCGCCACTGTGGTAGTAATGACAAGAGAAAAGATAAAACACACACACAGGCTGAAAAAGAACCAAGGCACACAATCAAATGGCCAACAAGCAAAATATAACAGGGAGTGTGATCGCGGGTGATTTATTTTATGACATTGAAACTTAGAAACTTCACCATTTCATGTTTTAAGAGTCAAGAAATGGACGAAAGATGACTCTATCTCTTTCAGTTTTGATGCAAGCGTAAAGGACAAGCGCTTGGTGATCTTTTAAAATTTAAAGAGTCAGATAAGATCAAAATGACTGGTCAGGAATACTAGGCAAAGGGTGTACCAAATAACCGTGAATTGCAATATACACCTTGGTTTCAAAATGAAAGAGAAATCAACCAAGGACTTAACGTACGTGCAGGCAATCTCCCCGAATGCTGTGTCTGGTGTATCACGGGTATAGGGCAGTAGACTCAGCTTCCTATGGATAAAGGATAGAAACCTAGTGGGGTCTCCCTTTATATACGCGACGGTACGGGGAGCACAAGTCCGTACTAGCACTGTCTAAAGCCAAGAGGCGAACGACAGCTACTAGGTTTAAATACGTCGGAACACGTCTCTAGCCTAGACCTCTAAATATTCCGTTAATGTTCCAATGCTGCCTTAGTGTAAATTGAATAAATTTTAATGTTTATCTTCAATTATGTTCCAGTTTTCAGGCCCTAGCGAATGTAATGTCTCGAAATCTCCTAAATGCACACTACATGCCACAGTATATCATTTCATTCGATGAAAGATAACTACAGGAGAGTTAAGAGCTTTTCACACAACAAAAAAATGATCAGAAAACAACCAATGATATCTCTAATGCAGATAATGGAAACTAAAATCTTTTCATTCAAAGTTACTAATCACTAATAACACCGAAAAGATCTAATTCACATCAACTAATTCAATGCAAAAGAGATTTTTTTTATTTTATTTTCAATGTTTAAGAGCAAGAGCGCTAACAATATGAAAACTAAAGAGACAAGCAATTGAGAAGCAAAAGAAAAAGAGAAAAACAATCAAATTTCACTCAACACAAGCCTACAATCAAATCTCAAATCGATAAAAAGTCCCTCAAATCAAAAGACACCCAAAGACTCAAATTGAACCATGTAATCTAGGCCCAAAACAAGACAGAGAGGAATTCGAATGAAGAAGAAGCCAAACACTCAAATAACGCAATAAAATGATAGGCAACCACCAAATGAGTGCAGAGAAGCTATCATAGAGCTGACTGAACAGACATGAACCAAAAATTCCCAAGGGAGGCTCGACGCACAATAGCACCTAGATGCCCTAGGGCTACAATGTAAAATCGATAGAAATGGGCAAACAACCAAAGGAAGAAGGTCACAGTCAGTCAAACAAGGCTCCAGAACACTCAAGCAATTGAAAAAACAAGACCAAACACCCAGATCAATCTCAGAAGGCTCAAAACAAAGTAAACCCTACTACCTTACAGGATTGGCGCGACTGTAAGGCTGAAACTAGCGCCAGAATGGGATTGGCGCGAGTAATACACTGACAACATGCACCAGTGGGCGCGACTGTCACACTGAAAAGGGCGCCAGCTGAGTTTACTAAGGAAAAATAAAAAATAAGCAATCCAAGAAGCAAACCAGTGATGGTGAAGCTCAAACCAAAAGCCAAACTCACAAAAAGAGCCAGCCAAAAGAGCTGATCAAGCAAGCAAAGTCAAGAAACGACCGAAAGACAAGACAATACTCCAAGTGTTCAGTTCATAAACTAAACCGGAGATTGACTGAAGCAGCATTGATCTACTTCGCTAATGCAGAGCAAGAGCGTTTCGAAGGCTATCTGGCTAACCTCGGGCTCCGTCTGTAGTTTATAAAGAAAACAACAAGCTAACTCCCCAGCGGAGTCGCCAATTTGTTGAGGAGGTAAATCCCCTCTGCGGACAGAGGCGATCCCTACTAGCCCAGATCAGGTCTAGCAACAATCAAACACGCTACAACGCAAGTTCCTAATTGCAAAAATCAAAGTGCGATAGAAGGCCTACCTCAAGTCCAATGTCGTTGTTGTTGCGGAGAGGATAGTGCTCTCAATCCCTTGCTCCGATAGGTCACAATTCCACCACTTGACGCGATCGAACACGACGAACATACGAGCGTAAAACCATATAATTTCAATTATGTGTCAGTCAGAGAGGACACAACTCATAAACAAGCATGAACAATACAAGTGGAACTATAATCATAGTCGCTTATTATTAATGAAACAAAGGATGATACAACCTGGCTCTGACGCTGAAATCCTCCTTTGGCAGGTCGTCAGCGGAATACGTCTCGGTAAAGCTTGTTGGGAATAGGTACAAGCCTCTCTCTTCGATCGTCAATCTCCTTGCTATGGATTTGGCACTATGAGGACTATCAAAGCCCTTGCAGCATTCTTTAGGCTACGAAGGCTCTTGGAGATTAGCTTGCAAAGGGAAATGGAAAGCTTATATAGATGGAGGAAGGGGAGTTGGGATCCCTACAATCATGGGATTGGCCCTATCCTCAAGGAAGCTTTCATGGGAGGTGGAAAACTACTTCCTCTACATGGAAATCCGAAGCCAAACGTCCCAACTCAATTTAGATACCAGTTCAGGAGTTGGTTAAAGTCAATCTTCTGCCATTTATTTTTTTTAAACACCCTTTATTAAGCCTGGCGTGAGTGTGACTCTGAGACAGAGCGCCAATTGGTGCGCCCTCTTTGAAGAATTTCCCCCATTGGCGCGAGTATAACACGGGCTAGTCACGCCAAGGATGAAAAGGCTATTTTTAGGGTTTTTCACAAGGAGTTGTCTTCAGGGCAATGAAAGTACATGTTTAGGGGAATGCCATGAAAGTGTTTTCAAGCTATGTCACTGCTCACAGGTCACGGAATGAGCCCTCTAATGTGCGGGATGGGGAATTGTAGCGACGGTGACAAATTGCTGTGTAACACTCCTTCATCAGGCAATTTTATCAGTTGATAATGAATATTGTCAACAATAAATTTGGCAAAGTCAAAAATCAACTCTGGTTGCTGTCCAGGAGCAAAAGTGGAGAGGAGACCTAAGATGGAGGCATCTGTGAATTCATCATTGACATAACCTAAAATAAATGATAGCATGGAAATGACCTGTCTGGAGCCTTTAGGAAAATCAAAGGTATCATAAGGAGGATTCACCTTGGGAAGATTGACATGATTAGGCATGAAGATTTGAAGGATTTCAAACTTCCTAGGGAAATTTAGGTCCAAATACATCTCGGTCAAGTCTTCAATTGACAATGACACTGCTTGTGGATTATGGCTTAACTGGAGCATGTCATTGATTGATTCAGCAGTTATAAAAAATAAGACTTCACTATCTTTGTTGACCATGCACCTTTGATAAGGAATATAATGCATTTGACACAATCTTATGAAATCCTGAGCAGGATGGGTGATGGGAACTACATGCTTAGGCAAATTGGACTCCCATACAGGTATGTCATTGGCCTCTTTCTTTTCAAATTTCTCTTGACGCCAGTTATGCACTTCTAGAAGATCAAATTCAAGGGTGGGATCTGTAATTCTGTAATCTAAGTCAATCAAAGGATTTCTTTCTTCAGTGATGACAGGAGGCTATAATAGTCTAACCACTTCAGTAGAATCAGCAGTTAAAACAGGAGTAGGTTTCTCAATTCTGGGAGGTTTTGGATTCGGAAGCTTGCTGGAGGCAGGCTTCTGGGATTTAGGACCTCCAGTTTTGGGAGTTACTTGTTTTTTGGTCATTTTAAATGAACAGAGCAAGATTAAACAGTTTGCTAATTTATTTTTCAGATACCTGGGACAATTGAAGAGTTTTTCTGGCAATTTGAGACTCTAGGTAGGGTTTTAAGGTGACATGATAGTTTTACTATATGCATAAGGTCTTCTAGATCAAATTCAACAGTGAAAAGGATCTTGGAATGGATAAAAACCTGCTGAAATGGAAAATGTGGATTTTGGAGAAATTTTGACACGGTTTCCCCTGTATTTTGAAGGTATCTAAACTTCCTAGATGGCTAATTCAACTCACTTTTAGGCAATGGCAGTTAAATAGATGAATTATCCTTTGAAAATGAATTATTTTGCAAGTCGAATAGTGAAAAACACCTGTAAATAGTATAATTTGCGGTTGATGAAGTTTATAGTTGCGTCACAGTCTTCAATTCAGGTGAATTTGGCCATTAGAGGTGATGGAGGCTTTCAGGAATGATTTTCAAAGTAAAATGGTCATCCAAATGGAAAATTGTTTCAGAAATAGCTTTGAAAATGGTAAAGGGAGGCTTTGCAAAGTTTCTCGAAGGTTTTACTGGAAAAATAAGTGAAATGCGATGGAAAATGGTTAAGTTTTAATGCATTAAACCTTAGTCTAATCACTTTTCAATTACATTTATTGCAGGAATGGCGGGAGCAGTTTGTGCGCTTGAAGGAGAAACTGAAAATGGTTTTCGCATTATTTTTTAGCAGTAAGTGGTTTTTCCCTTTTAGAATGCGATCAAATGAAACGAGGACACGTAGAAGGTGGCGGTTTCTCAAAACTACTTTTTTCGCAAAACTTTTTGGAAACTTCATTCAATTACTTTAAAAATGCCAAAATGAATTTTCATCATCCAATCTAGCGGAGTGGAGCGAAGGGTCAGGATCAGATGTGAAGTTGCGGGGTAAATGCAGTGGGGCCGAGGCTTTGATCAGTATCGTTGATTTAAAAAGGGAAGATCAACGGCTGAAATTTAATCCGATAGGAAATGGTGGGGGTAGAAAAGGATTTATCAAATTTGTTTATGACCGTCAGATTAAAAAGGAGAAGGATGATCAGACGGTTAGGATGGAGTCCGATGGTGCTGAGGAATTTTGTTAAGTTTAATGTATAAATGAATTTTATACATGGGTTAAGGTGGTTGGGAAGGGTGAAGAAGAACTTTACTCAAGGTTATAACTGTGGTGATGTATATATATCGGGAAAGTATAAAAGGTCAAGTTTTTAACCTTGGGGTTAAGGGTAATCGGGGAAAGGGATGTATAAACAGGGGATGATTTTCTTTGAAGATTAATTTAAATTAAACTTCGGGAATTACATTTTTTGTTTTAAACGCATATAAGCATGTTTAAAGACTTTTTTGAGTATTTTTATTATATAGTTAATTAAATCGAGTTGATTTAATAACCATAGAGGGTGGGATATTTATATAATGATATTATTAGCCAAAGGGGGGTATAATGTGGATTTTATTTACACATGTGGGGATAAATAACTTTGGCTAAAGTTATATTAATGGGTTTTTGGGGTTATTTTATAAAAGGGAATTATATAATATAGGAAAAGGTTATTTTCTAAGGAGTTGTTAAATAAGTTAAAGTTAATATGAGAAGGGGACAATGTATACTCAAAATACATAAATATAACTAAGAAAAGTGAAGTTTGAAGGCAAATTTGCATCATACTAACCTCATCACTTTAACTTATGATAAAATGTAAATTTGAGAGTTTTATGCTTCCATGTGATGTGGGAAGTTAATCAAATGGGAATTAGAGTATCTTTAAGTAAAAATGAGGTTTTTACTTAGGATTATTAAGGGAAATGAATGCATGAATGGAATAATGATGTTATTTCGACGGATTAATATAGACATTTAACACTTCCAACTAATCAGCCATAGAGCCTTGGGTCCGGTCCCAATAGAAGTCAAGGAAATGCCTTGAGTCTTTTCTGGCTGATAGTTTAGAATGATAAATGGCTATGGGAAAGGGAAGTTAGTTATTTGCAGCTCTGGTGAATAATATTTACAATGATGCTTCTCACTTTCTTCTACCTACCCAATTTAACTACTAACATTTTTTCTTCTATTTTTTATTAGGTGCATTTGAGCTAGCAACCTTTATAGCATTTATTCTTTCATAAAACAATAAAACTATCTAATTCTACACTTATTTCAACCAGGAATCTAGATTAAACTGTTGGATTCACTTTTTCTCTACCTAACTACTGAATTTTTCATGGTTAAACTGTATGAAATTTCATTATTCTCTATCTAAAACATTTGAAATTGAAAAGTGACAAGTCAATATTAAATTGTTCAACTCATCACAGATTATGGCATTTATTGACACTTTGCCATAATCAACTACAAAAGGTAAAAGTAGTGGCATTTATACTTGCACACTTCATGTTTTATTGATCTTTTTCTTTGGGGAATTTTATTTTTTCTAAGTCCTTTGATTTTTCTTTTAGGAATTTTTACCCTCTTTTTGCTTTTCTATTTTTATTTATTTTATTTTTTATTTTATTATTTTTATAAAATATGTGAATACAACTTGCAGAAGGCAAAGTATGTACAAATTTATAAAATTACCATCAGTCAAGTCAAAATTATTAATCCTATATTTATAGGTCACTAACATCTCGTATATGGTTGTATGTGTGTGATGCACCCTATGTGTATGTGTACATGGTTGATGAGAAGTGAAAGCACTGGGTGCTTGCTGGATGTGGCAACCGATCCGATGTGTGTACAGAAAGAACAAGGGCAGAAATAAGGACCGATGAGGGATAAGTATCAGTATTTTATTTCAGTTTTATTATGCATGTGATATATGATTCTAACTTATGATGGCTACATGTGATTTATGATTATGGTTTATGATGATTTCATGCGATTTATGATTTTAATTTATGATGGTTGTGTTTTGAGCTAACCATATGTGATATGTTTGTACATGTCGATTTGATCAAACAAAGAGTTTGACTTGTTGTGACGGGAAGTGAACAAAATTACAAGTGTACCTTATTGACGAGCTACCATTGAGGTATGATTTGAGTTTATATCAATTGTTTTGAGTCTAATGGGGATTATGTGCTTGGTATAGGAAAGCATGGAAATGGTTAGTTGGGTGGTTGAAATTGACTGCAAGAATTAGCAACAGCAACAACAGGAATTGAAACATGCAACAGTATGCTGCTAAAGCACTTCAGGAGTAGGGCCATTGTGGGACAATGCTACCCAATAGTGATTTGAAAATGGTTTGGATAACTTTTTATGCTTTTCAAGAACTTCCCACTCAGTTAAACAAATAAAAGATATAGCTTGTACTTCACTTTTGTGGAAATTTATACTTGAAATAGGTGTATTTTATTTAACTATTTAAGTGTCTTAAGTCCTTTTTTTTCGTTGAAATTAAACATGTGTAACAAAAATTTAATGCAGAAAATAAAAATCAACACATAACAACAAATTTAATCTAGGATTTCACTCGAATATCGTGGGCTACGTCTCCTTGAACTCTTGTCATCTTGACTTGGCTATTTGGAATTATGGAAAAACTTCTTTTACAAGTTCCACTCTTAACTCCAATGGTTATTGAACTAAACCAATGGGCTTAGAATACCATCTATATCCCTTTCATGGATGTCATCACTCTGAAAATAGATCTAGGCTCCCTTAGACTTAATTCCTTCTATCGGTTCTCTTGAGCTACACTAAGCTTCTCTATGGTACTAACTCCTTCAGAATTATTTTTCTGTACCTAAAACCTCACCTACTATCTCCAACACATATTAGACCTCCAAAATGGACCAATTGTTTTCTCAAAATGAGCACTGCATCCCCAAACTAGGCCTTTCTCCACGGTTTTCCCAGGGCTGCCTAAAACTTCCCTGTAGCTTCTCAAGCTCTAGAAGTCTTCAAATGAATCTGGAAATCCATTCAATGGATTCAAAATGTCAAATATATTCATAATATACTATTGGTTCTCTGAAATTGGCCTCCGACTGCTCCAGTTTCGCCTCCAACACATGTTGGCACCCCCTGGCACTAGGGTCACTGAACACTTATCTGATGATTTATCGACCTCTAGAAGTCCTCAAAAGCTTCTGAAAAATCCATCAATAAATTCAAAAGTATCAAAACAATAAAAAATGACTATTGGTTTGCTGCATAAGGTCTCTAGCTGCCTTGGCTAGGCCTCGAAATGCTACTGGCCCTAGTGGCCCCTGGAACTTCATTGAAGCATATCAGCCTTCAAAAGTCCTCTACAGTCTCTAAAAACCACACCATTAGTTTCAAAACATCCAAAAAACCCAAAATTGACTATTTTATTTTTGAATAAGGCCTTTAGCTCCCCTCGCTAGGCCTCAAACTGTTGCTGGCCCATGGTGTCCCTGGTGGCCCCTGTAACTTCTTTGAAGCAAAAACCTACTCAAAATTCCTATGATGGCTTTGCAACCCTCACCAATGAGTATATAATGTTGGATATAGTTGAAATTGACTATTCCCACTCCAAAATTGGTCAAATCTAGCTCCAGATAGAGCCAAAACAAGATTTGTTCAGTGAAACCCAAAAATCCTCCACCAAATGTGGAGACACTGAACTTAGCTCCAGTTAAAATAGGGACTGCCCCTAAATTTTTGCATGTTCCAGAAGCTTTGCCAATTTACAAACCATAACATTAATGGTTAACGGTTATGGGGGAGGGGGTGGCCAAATGCCAACCCCCGAATCTCGCGGTCACATTTAATTTGGAGCAGATAAACCATAACAGTCGTAGCTATTAATCTTCATGTGAACAACTCCAGAAAATGTTGGTGGTTGGAGTTTTAAAAGCCACAAATTTTCAACTTTGTGTTGTGGCATGTGACCAGTTCAGACCACCGATGGTTAACATTTGTGTCGGCATTAAGCCCTGGGTTTGGGCGCTTGGTCACGAGGGGAGGGGCTGGCCCCTCTGGACCCACAAACCCATAACCACTAAACTTTAAGTTGCACTGGTCCACCATAAGGTTAAGAAACATACCATAGCGCGGGTGGTAACACTCGGGCATGCTCGGTAGTGGGTCTCAAGTTCGATCCTCTGGAGTTCCCAAAAAAATTTATTGTACTGTGAATGGGTCATGTGGCGGCCTCCAGGGCTACCATGTGGCAGCCTCCTATTAGTCATAACCAAAAATCGTACAACCAATCAATCAATAAGATCATGCCACGTGTTAAAATGTGACTGGTACAAATTAAATATTACAGGAATATTCCCTTTTTGAAATTCCCAAATTCCATTGAAACTTGGTCAAAGTCCAAAAATTGCAGTTTACCAGACTTTTCAAACTGTGATAACTTCTTCATATGGTGTCAGTTTTTCGAACTGTTCACGGTGCCAGAATCAAGAAGACGAGATCTATCCAGTTGCTCAATTTTTGCACACTTTCGAACATTTTGAATTTTGAGCTATCACTTAGGTCCATGATCTAGTTCTGATCACACCTCCCCATTAGGAATCTTTTGGACCCCAAAAGACTAATATATTGATCTGTACAATATATGAGAGTACAAAACCCTCTTCTTTTCAGCCTCCATACACTTGCCTTGCATGGCTAGTGCCTTTGAACCACAACTCGAAGGTAGTCGACACTTCCCTTCCTGGATGTGTTTGTCCTCCTGTCAAGGACTGTCTTCCTTGCACTCACTCAGAAATTTCTGGTGAGAAATTTACAGAAGGTAGCTGAAAATCACTTCCTTGATCATCGATCCAAGTTGGCTCAAACAAACATGAGATTACAACAGAAAACATGCATACATAACTGAAATTTGCATATGTACAAATAAGTGTATGTCTTACTGTGTGAAGAAGTCAAACCACTTCTTACCAAGCCACTTCCACGGCGAGTTTTGTTGCTGAAAATCTTCTTCATGTGAAACATATGTTCTCACATTGTTAGTATGAATCCTTTGTCGAAGTGTACGAAATAGGACCACTTTAGATACGCATAACTAATAGCCCTAACAACAAAAGTGGCTGCTAATATCTTCAGATCTGCGGTTAGTTGAACAAGAAAAGAGTTGCAAAAAACCAGATCTATGCATGGAAAGACATTAAGCAGTAAAAACAAGGGTTTGCTCCATATACCAATAGACAAGACAAGAACAATTTTTGAAAGAATTTTTTGTATTAATTGGGCACCTGGGAGGAAAACAAGAAGGCGTATCCAATTCTCCTCAGTGGGATGGGTTCTTGGAAGTCCTCAGCACTTCAGATCTAAAATCTCTCTCTCTCGTTGGTGTAGAAAACCCACACAAAGAATGGAACTCAAAGGGAGCTCACACAGCAAATGGCAGAAAATGGTGACCAAGTGTATAGATCCAGAGTGATCTAATAGGCAACAAAAGGTGAAGAATGGTAGGAAAAACCCTCCTATTTATAACAAAATATTGGGTCATTCTAGATCTTGGCGCATGATTAAAATAATGTTAACCAAATCTAGATCCACCTTTTATGGAATATTTTATTATATTTGTTGGAGGGAAAAGGTATTTGACTTGGGTCAAATCCCTTGATTAGTCAAAAATAAATAAATAAATGATTTATTTATCTTTTTAAGAAAGTGGTTGGAAGATAATCAAATAAATAATGATTTATTTAACTATTTGTGGGTGATTTGGTCATATTTAACAAGGAATATTATCTAAATAGGATTTAAATAATTATTCCTAGAAAATAATAAGATAAATAAAGGTTTATCTCATTAATTTCTTTGTTTTTGGGTTAAACATGACTGGGAATAATAATTAAATTATGGTTTAATTAATTATTCCATGAGGAAAATCAAACAAATATAGGTTTGTTTAATATTTTCTTTTGGGGTTTCCTGTTTGGACCATAAACAACCTAATAAATGTGGTTTATTAAGTTATTTAACATAGTGAAGGCAATTTTACTTAGGGTAAAATTGGTCTTACATGGTGTACTTGGGTCCATCTAATGATAATAGGTTAGATGACCAAAAAATGGTGTAACACACATCAATGATGGAATCCTTGGTTCCAATTTCGCCAGTCTTTCTATCCTCTTTCCTCATGTGCTTTGGATGATTAGTTGGATGAAATGTCCAACATTGGGAAACAACATGTCCCCTCTTCTAGCAATGTGTGCAAGTCTTATGCACCTTCTTTTCAAGTTGCTTTTGCCTCAACTGTTTCCTATAAGCCTTCATCCTCTTACAACATTTTGAAACAACATTGTTACACAAATCACAATATGCACAACAACTCTTTCTTCCATTCAAGCATGCATAATTTTCATGCCTTGCAAAAACATAATCAACTTGACTATGGGAAGAATTATACCTCGCATGCTACTTTACATGTCCATCCTTTTTACCTTCATGATGAGATGAACTTGTAGAGGCTCCAACTTTTATTTGAAGACTAACATTAGCGTTCATGTCTTAATAGTTGTCTAAACTCGCATGCTCACCATAAGCTGCATGTCTACAATATTCTTGCTGCAACATAGGCTTCAAACAATGGAAATCATCTTGAAAACAAACTTTACATTTTTGTGGTTTAGAAATTGGAACAAAATTTATTTTTGAAGTTGTTTCACATGCCTTCATGGCTTTGGAGTTTTCGCCATTAAATTGAACATAACCAGGACCAAATTTCTTAGGTCGTTCCTCAACTAAAATAGGATCAATCATGCCTTGTGCATGCTTGCCTAAACCCTTCCCTTCATAGCCCATTTTAAATATTAATTTGGACCCTATACCTCTAGTGTGATTTTCAAATGAACCAACACATCTAATTGAAGAGGAAACTCAAGACAAATTTGAGTGAATTACCTCTGCTTCACGCATTTTCTTGGTTAAAGCCTCTTGGGCTTGATGGAGTTGCATCTCCATCTCATGCATTCTTTGAAGAATTTCTTCCTTCTATTGTTTCATAGCAACCATTTTCTCATGAAGTCTAGTGCTTTCTCTGCCATCTTCAAACATAATTTGTACCATGTCCTTCAACATGTGGAAGTCTCGCTTCATGTCTTCATCGAAGAATATTGTGAAGTATGAGGATTTTTAAACATCACTTGATGAAGTTGTCATCATGAAAATGAAATAAATAACTTCAATAAAATTCACAAATCTTTCAAAAACAATTGACAAAGATTTTGAACAAAATGGTTGTAGATTCAAGTTGTTATTCAAGCAACCTTTGGCAAACGAATCCTTTTCTTCTTCAAGAGTTTCCTTGAGGTACTTTGGGTAAGGAGAATGCCTTCAGCCCTTTATTTCTTCTTTTCCTCTCCTGAACTTAGCTATCAGTAGCTTTCCCTTCACCTCTAGAAAACTCAAGCAACAGTCATTTTGCAAACAGTCAAACAACCAAATTCTTTGCACTGTTTAAACATATTTCAAGTCAAACAAGCAAGATATTGCTCTATAAATAAAGCAACCAAGTGCTCTGATACCAACCTGATCTGAAAATTGGTTGGATAGCTTTTTATTCTTTTCAAGAACCTCCCACTCAGTTAAACAAATAAAATATCTAGCTTGTACTTGAATTTTTTGGAAATTTATACTTGAAATAGGTGTATGTTTTTTAACTGTTTAAGTGTCTTAAGTCCATTTTTTTTGCTGAAATTAAACATGTGTAACATAAATATAATGCAGAAAATAAAAATCAACACATAACATAAAATTTAATATAGGATTTCACCAAAATAGCGTGGGCTACTTCCCCTTGAGCTCTTGTCATCTTGACTTGGCTCTTTGGGATTATGGAAAAATTTATTCTACAAGTTCAAAAATTAACTCCAATGGTTAATGAACTGAACCAATGGGCTTATAATACCACATGTATCCCTGTCATGGTTATCATCACTCTGAAAACAGATCTAGGCTTCCTTAGACTTGATTCATTATATCGGTGCTCTTGAGCTACACTGAGCTTCTCTATGGCACTAACTCCTTCAGAATTATTTTTCTATCCTTGAAACCTCACCTACTGTCTCCAGCACATATCAGAACTCCAAAATGGATTGATCCTTTGCTCAAAATGAGCAATGCATCCCCAAACTAGGCCTTCCTCCACAGTTTGCCCAGGGATGCCCAAAACTTCCCTGTAGCTTCTTGAGCTCTAGAAGTATTAAAATGACTCTAAAATTACCTTCAATGGATTCAAAGTGTTAAATATATTCATAATAGACAAGTTTTTCTCTGAAATTGGCCTCCGACTGCTCCGGTTTCGCCTCCAATACTTGTCGGCACCCCTGGCACTAGGATCACTTAAAAATTCTCTAATGGGTTCTTGACCTCTAGAAGTAATCAAAAGCCTCTAAAAACTCCATCAATGGATTCATAATTATCAAAAGAGTCAGAAATGACTATTGGTTTGCTTCATAAGGTCTCTAGCTGCCCTGGCTAGGCCTCGAACTGTTGTTGGAACTTGCTGGCCCTAGTGGCCCCTGGCATGGAAAATTTTAGGGGCTAATATTCGCAGGTGGGCTAATTTTCCATGGTTTTTACAAAAAAAAAGATTCGCCAATTTCCATTTTTTTATAAAAATGATTCGCCCAAATTTTAAGATATAAAATTATTTTACCTTAAAAATCGCCAACATTATATAGAAAATATATATAATATCATTATAAATTTGAATAATTTTACAAATACATCAATAAAAATTTTATAGTTTTCATATTAGAGACTAGTGAGATTCGCCAATTTTTTAAACTTCAAGATAATTTTCCATCCTTAAAATTATCCTTGGCCCCTGGAACTTCACTGAAGCATCTCGGCCTTCAAAAGTCCTATAAATTCTCTAAAAACCACACCATTAGTTCCAAAACATTTAAAACATCCAAAATTGACTATTTTATTTTTGAATAAGGCCTCTGGCTCCCTTGTCTAGGCCTCAAACTGCAGTTAGCCCATGGTGGCCCTAGTGGCCCCTAGAACTTCTATGAAGAAAAAAGTTGCTCAAAAGTCCTCTGATGGCTCTGCAACCCTTACCAATGAGTCTGGAATGTTAGATATAGTCGAAATTGACTATTCCCACTCCAAAATTGGTCAAATCTAGCTCTAGATAGAGCCAAAACAAGATTTGTCCAGTGACACCCAAAAATCCTCCACCAAATGTGGAGAGGCTGAACTTAGCTCCAGTTAAAATAGGAACTACCCCTAAATCTGGGCGTGCTCTAGAAGCTTCGCCAGTTTACAAACCATAACATTAATGGTTAACGATTAAGGGTGAGGGGGTGGCCACATACTAACTCCCGAACCCCACGGTCACATTTAATTTGGAGTGGATAAATCGTAACAGTCGTTGCTATTAATCCGCATGTGAAAAACTCCGGAAACTATTGGCAGTTGGAGTTTTAAATGCCGTGGTTTTTCAACTTTTTGTTATGGAATGTGACTAGTTCAGATCACTGGCATTAAGCCCTGGGTTTTGGGCGCTTGGTCACGAGGGGAGGGGCTAGCCCCTCGAGACCCCCAAACCCATAACCATTAAACGTTAATTTGGACCGGTCCACCATAAGGTTAAGAAACATACCATAGCACGAGTGGTAACACGTAGGCATGCTTTCCAGCGGGTCTCATGTTTGATGCTATGGAGTTCCCAAATTTTTTTACTGTACTATGCATGGGCTACATGGCAGCCTCCAGGCCTTCCACGCGGTAGCCTCCTATTGGTTAGAACCAAAAATCGTACAGCCCATCAATCAATAAGATTGTGCCATGTGTCAAAATATGACTGGTCCAAATGGAATATTCCAGGGAATATTTTGAGGAATATTTCAAGAATATTTTCTTTTTGAAATTCCCAAATTTCAGGCGAACTTGGTCAAAGTCCAAAAATTGCAGTTTACTGGACTTTTCAAACTGCGATAACTTCTTCATACGTTGTCGGTTTTTCGAACTGTTCACGACGTCAGAATCAGGAAGATGAGATCTATCCAGTTGCTCAGGTTTGGCACACTTCCGAACACTTTGAATTTTGAGCTATCACTTAGGTCCATGATCAAGTTTTGATCACGCCTCCCCATTGGGAATCTTTTGGACCCCAAAAGACTAATATACTGATCTATACAGTAGATGAGAGTACAAAACCCTCTTCGTTTCAGCCTCCATACACTTGCCTTGCATGGCTAGTGCCTTTGAACCACAACTCGAAGGTAGTCGACACTTCCCTTCCTGGATGTGCTTGTCCTCCTGTCAAGAATTGTCTTCCTTGCACTCACTCACAAATTTCTGGCGAGAAATTTACAGAAGGTAGCTGAACATCGCTTCCTTGATCATCGATCCAAGGTGGCTCAAAAAAACATGAGATTACAATAGAAAACATGCATACATAACTAAAATTTTCACATGTACAAATGAGTGTATGTCTTACTGTGTCAAGAAGTCAAAGCTCTTCTTACCAAGCCACTTCCACGGCGACTTTTACTGCTGAAAATATTCTTCATGTGAAACGTCTATTCTCACATCAATGATGGAATCCTTGGTTCCAATTTTTCCAGTCTTTCTATCCTCTTTCCTTATGTGCTTGGGATGATTAGTTGGATGCAATGTCCAACACTGTGAAACAACATGTCCCCTCTTCTGGCAATGTGTGTAAGTCTTATGCACCTTCTTTGAAAGTTGCTTTTGCCTCAACTATTTCCTGTAAGCCTTCATCCTCTTCTAGCATTTTGAAACAACATGGTTACACAGACCACAATATGCACATCAACTCTTTCTTCCATTCAAGCATGCAAAATTGTCATGCCTTGCAGAAACATAATCAACTTAACTATGGGAAGAATTATACCTCGCATGCTGCTTTGCATGTCCATCCTTTTTACCTTCATGACGAGATGAACTTGTAGAGGCTCCAGCTTGTCTTTGAAGACTAACATCAGTGTTCATGTCTTGATAGCTATCTTAACTCACATGCTCTCCATAAGCTGCATGTCTACAATATTCTTGCTGCAACATAGGCTTCAAACAATGGAAATCAAATTGAAAATAAACTTGCATGTTTGTGGTTTAGAACTTGGAACCAAATTTCTTTTTTAAGTTTTCTCACATGCCTTCATGGCTTTGGAGTTTTCGCCATTAAATTCAACATAACCAAGATCAAATTTCTTAGGTCATTCCTCAACCAAAATAGGATCAATCATGCCTTGTGCATGCTTTCCTAAACCCTTGCCTTCATAGCCCATTTTAAACATAAACTTGGACCCTATACCTCTAGTGTGATTTTCAAATGAACCAACCCATCTATTTGAAGAGGAAAATGAAGACAAATTTGAGTGAATTACCTCTGCTTCATGCATGTTCTTGGTTAAAGCCTCTTGGGCTTGATGGAGCTGCATCTCCATCTCATGCATTATTTGAATAATTTCTTCCTTATCTTGCTTCATAGCAACCATTTTCTCATTAATTCTAGTGCTTTCTCTTCTATCCTCAAACAGAATTTGCACCATGTCCTTCAACATGTAGAAGTCTCGCTTCATGTCTTCATATAATAATATTGTGAAGGAGGAGGATTTTGAAACCTCACTTGATGAAGTTGTCATCATGAAAATGAACTAAAGAACTTCAAAAAAAATCACAAAGCTTTCAGAAACAATTGACAAATTTTTTTAACAAAATGGTTGTAGAGTCAAGCTCTTATTCAAACATCCTTTTGCAAACAAACCCTTTTGTGCTTCAAGGGTTTCCTTGAGGTCATTTGGGTAAGTAAAATGCATTTATCCCTTTCCTCCTTCTTTTCCTCTCCTGGACTTAGTTATCAGTAGCTTTCCCTTCACCTCTAGCAAACTCAAGCAACAGTCAGTTTGCACACAATCAAATCCTTTGCACTGTTTAAACACCTTTCAAGTCAAACAAGGAAGATATTTCTCTGTCAATCAAGAAGCCAAGTGATCTGATACCAACCTGATCTGAAAATGGGTTGGAGAACTTGTTATTCTTTTCAAGAACATCTCTCTCAGTTAAACAAATAAAAGATCTAGCTTGTACTTGACTTTTGTGGAAATTTATACTTGAAATAGGTGTATGTTTTTGAACTGTTTAAGTGTCTTAAATCCATTTGTTTTTGCTGAAATTAAAAATGTGTAACAGAAATATAATGCAACAAATAAACATAAACACATAACAACAAATTTAATCTAGGAGTTCACCCGAATATCGTGGGCTACGTCTCCTTGAGCTCTTGCCATCTTGACTTGGCTCTTTGGGATTATGGAAAATTTCTTTTACAAGTTCCAAACTTAACTCCAATGGTTAATGAATTGAACCAATGGGCTTATAATACCATCTATATCCCTGTCATGGATGTCATCACTCTGAAAACATATCTAGGCTCCCTTAGACTTGATTCCTTCTGTCGGTGCTCTTGAGCTACATTGAGCTTCTCTATGGCACTAACTCCTTAGAATTATTTTTCTATCCATGAAACATCACCTAATTTCTCCATCACAAATCAGATATCCAAAATGGACTAATCATTTGCTCAAAATGAGCATTACATCCCCAAACTAGGCCTTCCTCCACGGTTTGCCCAGGGTTGCCAAAAAATTCCCTGTAGCTTCTTGAGCTCTAGAAGTCTTCAAATTACTCTAAAAATCCCTTAAACGTATTCAAAATTTCAAAGATAGTCATAACAGAGTATCAGTTCTCTGAAATTGGCCTCCGGCTACTCCAGTTTCACCTCCAACACCTGTCGGCAACCCCTGGCACTAGGGTCACTGAAAACTTCTCTGATGGGTTCTTACCTTAGAAGTACTCAAAAGCTTCTAAACACTCCATGAATGGATTCAAAAGTATCAAAATAGTTATAAATGACTATTGGTTTGCTACATAAGGTCTCTAGCTGCCCTGGCTAGGCTGTGAACTGCTGTTGGCACTTGTTGGCCTTGGTGGCCCCTGGAACTTCATTGAAGCATATCAGCCTTCAAAATTCCTCTATAGGCTCTTTAAAACACACCATTAGTTCCATAACATCTGAAACATCCAAAATTTACTATTGGATTTCTGAATAAGGCCTCTAGCTTCCCTGGCTAAGCCTTAAACTTCTGCTGGCCCATGGTGGCCCCTAGAACTTCTCTGAAGAAAAAACTTACTCAAAAGTCCTATGATGGCTCTGAAACCCTCACCAATGAGTTTGGAATGTTGGAGATAGTATAAATTGACTATTCCCACTCAAAAATTGGTCGAATCTAGCTCTAGATAGAGCTAAAACAATATTTGTCCAGTGACAGCCAAAAATCCTCCACCAAATGTGGAGAGACTGAACTTAGCTCTAGTTAAAATAGGAATTGCCACTAAATTTGGGCGCACTCCAAAAGCTACTCCAGTTTAAAAACCATAACATTAATGGTTAACGGTTAAGGGGGAGGGGGTGGCCACATGCCAACCCCTGAACCCCACGGTCACATTTAATTTGGAGCGGATAAACCGTAAGAGTCATGGCTATTAATCTGCATGTGAACAACTTTGGAAACTGTTAGCGGTTGGAGTTTTAAATGCCACGATTTTTCAAATTTTTGTTGTGGCATGTGACCAGTTCAGACCACCGACGGTTAATGTTTGTGTCGGCATTAAGCCCTGGGTTTTTGGCGCTTGGTCATGAGGGGAGGGGCTAGCCCCTCCGGACCCCCAAACCCCTAACCACTAAACTTTAAGTTGCACCGGTCCACCATAAGGTTAAGAAACATACCATGGCATGGGTGGTAACATGTGGGCATGCTCGGTAGTGGGTCTTGGGTTTGATCCTCCAAAGTTCCCAAAAAAATTTACTGTATTGTGCATGGGCCACGTCGCGGCCTCTGGGCCTGCCATGTGGCAGCCTCCTATTGGTTAGAACCAAAAATCGTACAACCCATCAATCAATGAGATCACGCCACGTGTCAAAATGTGACCGGTTCAAACAGAATATTCTAAGGAATAGGAATATTCCAAGAATATTCCCTAGAATATTCTCTTTTTGAAATTCCCAAATTCCAGTCAAACTTGGTCAAAGTCCAAAAATTGCAATTTATTGGACTTTTCAAACTGCGATAACTTCTTCATACGGTGTCAAGTTTTTGAACCGTTTACGGCACCAGAATCAGGAAGATGAGATCTATCTGGTCACTTAGGTTTGGCACACTTCTGAACACTTTGACTTTTTAGCTATCACTTATGTCCATGATCCAGTTTTCATCAAATAGTGTCCATTGATTTCCATAAGCATGATATGACTAGTATGATGGTTTTGAGGTAGGTATATCCTTGTTTTTTCCAACTTCCGATGTGAGGAAGCCTTTCCAAGGGATGGATCACCTAGGATAGGGGATGTCGGGGAACTTAGAAGGTGAGTGACTTGACAAAAGGGGATGACCAGATTGCTCGAGGGACTATGTAGTAGAGAAGGGAAAGTCAGGGAATGGATTTGTTTTGGTGATTATCATTTCCATATGGAATCAAATGTGCATTAGGGGTGTGCCCTGGAACAATGAGCCGTTAATTGTTCACCGAGAGGACAAGTAGCGCAAGATTGTAGCACTAGAAATTGGATGCATTTTGACTCTGACAGTGGATTCTAGACTTCCTGGGAAGGAAGTGAATCCTGGTATTACTTTGAGGGTGCAGGTGTGAGCCTTTGGATTCCCTTGTTGCAGATGCATGCATTGTATCCTTTTATTTTCTAGTTGAGAAAATGTGCATATGTGTATGTTATTGTAAATACAATAATGAGCTATGTTATAAATCTCCAGTAAACGGTATGGTTGTCATGTTTGCAGAAATATTTGATGTAAATATTGCAATGAGTTGTATTATAAAACTCCATAGGTAGTGCATTTTATTTTCAGTGGTTTACTGGTTTGTAGGTGTCATTGATTCTTTGCAGGTATCGATTTACATGTGTGATTTTCTCACTAGATATGACATGCATGGTATTGCATGTGGTTAGTTGCTATCATGGCATGGGTTTTTCCAGGTGTGATAGTGTTTTCAACCTACCCTTTCCGTTTCAAGATAGACTTGGGGTGATGGGGTTCTCATGTTTTAGGTTGAGTTGGATTGCTGGATGGATTCAAAGGTAAGTGAGGTGGATCTCTGAATAAAAGAACACATGTCCTAGTAACCCCTGAAACGAACTGTCGGTTATGGTAAATATGGATAGTGTGTTTCCTCGGTGGGACTAGGAAAACTTGACTGATAAATTTTGGGATATGCGGTAAATCCTAGAGTTGGGTACTCTCCATCAGGCCTGAGAATCTCGTGATGGGATATATGATAAATATTGGAGAGTGGGGTCTCAGTTTAGGGCCCAGTGATATAGTGTATATTGTGGTAAAGCCTGAGAGACTGGGAGATAGGAAAATTCCTCAAGGTGTAGGTTGAGAAATATGGTGGCATTCATGCTTGTTTTAGGGCCTAGTGATCCAGTATGGATTGCGGTAAAGCCCGGTTTATATTGATAAGTGTGAGGTGTTTTAGCCTTAGGATTCCCTGGTTGGTTATTTTAGTTTGAGTCCCACATTCATGCATGGAATATGCATTGGCTTGAGGGGTCAAAACCTAGGTTAATAGTGTACTTGCGCAACCAAAAAAACCCTCCAACTACTGGCCCTTTCGACAGTGATCCACTTGTGCAGATCAATGTCTCACCCGAAGTAGCATGGGGGGTGTTGGAACTAGGTTTCCACACCTAGAGGGGAATTATGATGTGAATCTAACCCTTGTTGGTCAAATCTAATTGCTATTGTGATGCGTTATTTCTTTTTAACCCAATTCAAATCTAAACTAAATAGAAACCCTTATCACTGATATAGTTATTGCGAAAACACAAATATCTATTGCTATGCGATAAACCCAGACAAATGCGCTTCAAATAACAGAAACTACACAAAAGATCTATAAGAAAATAATGAACTCATAAATAACAACACATTAGCACATAAGAACATGAATCACACAAGTGAACCAGAGAGTTGCCAAAAATTCTCTTTATTAATTAGATCTTCAATGAATACAACTTCTTCCTTCTATGCACATAGCCGCAGAGTCCTCACACACAACCCAAGATTTTCCTTAGGTCTCCGCACATACAGCAGCATGAGCCTACCTCTTACCCATACTAATCACCGATTACTTGCCCAATTCACATTTCATAAGCATCATATCTATCATATCATGTCTTGACTTGACTCAGACATACCTATTTATATGAATTAGATGCGCAAAAACCATGGTCCCAAACTGTGGTTTGAGGGGCCATGGTTTACCCGTTTACCCATTACAAAATGAAGGAGCTTTGACCTGCCCCAAAGTCCCTTGACCTTCTACACGTTGCTTTTATTATCAAATTTAACAAAAATTACATTATGGCTTGACCTAGGGGACCCTAGCCCAACAGGCCCCCAACACAAAACTGTGATTCATCCTCGAGTAACTCTACGCTGGATTCTCACATCTTGGTTTTTAGTGCCTGGATGGATTCGTGCAGAGGATAGATGGCCTCAACAGTCTGCGCTACAGCGTTCTACGCTTCTTCGAATAACTTCTCTATGGTAGTCCCCTACGCTTCCAAGCTGATGCTGCATTGAGTTTGGCGAAGTCCCTTGAGTGCACCCTCAATGGTTTGTGATAACTGAAGTGCTTCATCGGCCAAAGGTTTGGTCCTTGCTACCAGGAGCTGCTCCTTGCGGTGCAACTCATCAATTTTGCCTTGAATGATGTAGCCTTCTTACAACCATACCAATCTCTGTGCGGGAACCAGGGTCCTCGTAGCAACCCGAATCTCATCAATCCTTTGTTGCTTATCCTGCATGCTTGTCTACAATTGCTAAAGTAATGGATTCTCCTGGATGGAGGTCCATATCTCCATGGTGTCTTCGAACAAAGTGCTGCACTCATCCACAACTATAGTAATACTGGTAATTTCTTTTTGAACAATGAAAACTCGTTGTTCCCAGACCTCTGGTGGTGTCTCCAGTTGTAGCTTGGTATACAGGTCAACATTCTTTTGTTCCATGTCAGCGCACATTGTCTCAATTTCTGTCTTGGAAGCCTTAAGTGTGGTTGCGAGGGTATCAATATTTATAGTAGGTGCAACATCGGTTGCCACCAATAATCTTGGAATCTCGGAGCAGATTCGGGTGATGAGTGGTTCGAGCTCCTCTTGCTAACTTTCTGCAGCGTGTCGTGCTTGTTCTGCCTGCTGCTGCTCCTGACATAACTGCTTGACTTGTGTCTTTGATTTCGATCTAGCACGCGAATCATGATACTAAAGATACTGAAACTCGTACGTGATCGTGGAATGAATCTGGTGCAGGTGGGCACTAAGGAGCGTGGCTAAATTAACTCCAATTTCTGACCAGGATCTAGGGGTTGCACACTTCATTGGATGAGATGAATGAAGCAGTCCACCAGGTATCTGAATCAGCCTACTTTGGGTGGTGGATTTTGCGGCTAGGGTGCTGACTAGAAGTGTGTTGGCTTGAACCATGCTCATTTGAATCTCGCTCGCTTGAACCCGTAGCTGCTGGATGCCTTGTTGAACTTCGCCGAGGACAACCATGTATTGGTGCTCGATATTTCTCTAGGCTTCTTCGGTGACTTTCTTGACAATTTTTCCTATCTCATCATAGTAAACTTATGTCAACATGAGGGGCTCAATCCCTTCCTTATTTAATTCTTTCCACTTCTTATGTTGTCCTTCCAAGGACCGGGAGCCTCTCTTGATGGCCCGATGATTGTTTGGCTGCATCGAAGGGATGTTTGTACTACCCACATCAAGGTCAGTTAGCTCCTCGTCACTGTGAATTTCTATATTTTCTTTATGTTTTTATTTCGTCTCCCTCATCGCCGTAGGGTTCTTAGTGTGTTTCTTGGTGTGTGAATTCACATCTGACGGCTTGGGTTGGGCGGTTGAGGTGGAACCGGTATCTGTTGCTACATCTAACTAGAAGGGATGCCAATTGGCAGTTACTCTAACTAGGTCATCTTCGGTGATGAGGTAAGGTAGGTCATACCATACCCCAGACATATATTTCTTTGCGCAAATGTGCACATTGTTGAATGAGCCTTCAAAGTATTCTATGTGCTTGTACTGGTCGTATAATATTGGCGAGAGGCATGGCTTCAGCTACAAAACTTGGTGAAGTTCCATTTGAAATAATACCCAAAAAATCTTGCTTTCTATGACCCATGTCAGATCCTTTTTTTCCCACAGCGATGCATAACGTGCAGCTTCGCATAGATCAAGGTCAATTGTAGGGAATTGTGACTACGATGGTGGCAACCATCCGACGAGCATGGCGAGAAAAAAAAGCCACGCATAGTGGAACAATTTCCCTTCTTGTTGTGCCTACTAGACATTCTCCAAAAGTTCCTGGCATAGATATTTTTCCCAGTTGTACTAAACGCCTTTGGTGCATTGTGAAACTAACGTAATGATCGGTGCTGGAACTTCTTTAGTGCGACACTTCCACATCATCTTTCAAGCCAAGACCCATGCAAAAAATCTGACAGCAGGGTCCTTTATGGTGCTGACGGAAAATCCCCATGTCTTTCTAACCACTCCATATGTCTCCTTCACGTCGTCTGCAATTTTCTTCTCCTGGCCCTTCCCTTTGAAGGCTTTTACCGGGTTTTATACTTGGTATGGTAAACCCATGATGTTGTGGATGAGCATGTCATCAATGGGGATCCAGGCTCCCAGCCATAGGCAATCAACATGCACTAGAGCCAACAACTGGCGCAGACAAGTATCATTGATATTGCTACAACCAAAATGGGGGACGTTCAAAAGGTTGAGAATCCCAGAATTGCACAGTCCCATAACCCATTACATAGGCTCTACCTTGATTATGTCAGATTCTTAATAGGGGAGTTTTTGAAAATACTATAATGGCGCAAGCTCATGAAACTTTGTTTGGTCCGCCAAATCCCAATCCTCCAATTTCAGGGATGGGACCCGCCCCAGTAGGTCACCCTCGATAGGAACGTCCTCAGGCAGCAGGGGTGTATGTATTACTGCGTTGATCTTATCAGGGTCCCTGGAAACATCCACCAATGGCTTCCATGAAGGCATATACAAAGGAAACTATGATATGGGATCAACTTCCTCCACAAACCCTTCTTCTGGTGCAATTACCCTAGGTTCTTCGTAAATATATTTCATTGTTTGCTTCTTCCTTTCTATGTGGGAAGCCAAATTTTGCTTCGGGGTCTTCTTGCATGGGGACTTTCAGGTACTCGACAACTGCCCTTTCTTTTGCTTCTACGACACAATACAGGTGGGTTGGGTCCCTGTCATGGTCTATGGAACTAAGTGACCTAAACCCTATTAGCGCTACATTTCTTCAAGTGGTTCCCACAATGCAAACATACGAGAGGGAAAAGGGAACAATAGCAGAGGAGACAATTTGATTGAATTATGCAGAAATCAAAGGGAACTTGTGTAGACATCCTTGTAGTATTTATAGTGATGTCACGGTTTAAACTACCTTATGTCTGTTGGTGCTACTCCATTAATGTTAAAATGGATCCAAATATAGCATAATCTCATCCTTAAATGCAAGTTACCCACTCCTCTAAACCATAACAAAGTTGTCATTTCTAGATTTACTATTCCAACAGCCAATTTCTGGAATTTCTACAACTGCAACGTATTCCTCGTGCAACCTCTACGCTAGCTTCAGAGATACTTGTGCTCCCTCAAACTTCGTCGCACAAAATTTTGGCAAGAAATTTTAGAAGAGCTGATAGCCTTCTGTAAAGTCCTGCACCCTCTTGCAATTGTCCGAGGCACTAGGACATTCTTCTGGCCATATAGTCATTTAGTGCGCCAGGGATAGGTTCATACCTGTAAGGTTTTTGGTGACTACCATTAATACATCTTGGAATTAATTCACCGTTCAACTTAGCCAATCGTACCTCACCCCTTCTGTAATTCCCTTGATAATATAGGGTCTGAGCCAGTGCATTTTGAACCTCACTGGAAAACGTGCAAACTTACTGACATAGAGCAACACCAAATCAACATTCTGGAAAGTATTTGGCTTGATATGTCAGTCATGCCAAGCCTTTTCGTGCGCCTTCTGCACATGTTGGTGGAAACCAACAATGAATCTATCTTCCTCCAATGCAACAAGCTGCAATAGACGCTCCTCCATAATGTATCGGTCAACCATGTTGGTTATGGCTATGATACACAGACTGGGGACAATGCATTCCATAGGCATAGTGGTCTGCTATTTGTATACCATCTTGAAAGGTGTTTGTCCCATCAACTTCTTGTACATAGTCCCGTATGCCCATAGAACAACATGTACGTGCACATCCTAGTCATTGCGATTAGCGTTTCATATCTTCGTGAGCGCATTATCCAGAATCTTATTGAAAGCTTCTATGGTTCCATTCGTTTGAGGATGATAGTTCGTACTCTTCTGATGATGTATCCTGAATTCTGCTGTCAGTGCCTGAATGGTCTCATTTAAGAAATGCGTACCCTAGTCACTCATCATAATTTTGGGGTCGAAATATTCTCAAAGATAAAGTGCGCAATCGTCTCTGTGCTGCAGTCTTTCACAAGTTGAGCCTCCACCCACCTAATTAATTAATCTGTGGTAGTGATGATGTATCACGTTCTAGTATTCTTCCCTGGGCATTGATCGACCCTAAAAAATAAATTGCCCACTTATCTAAGGTCTGCAAAGTTACATGTGGTTGTAGTGGCATATCGTCTCGCCATGAGGGTCTTC
Source organism: Pinus albicaulis (assembly GCA_034641835.2). Taxonomy (NCBI): domain Eukaryota; kingdom Viridiplantae; phylum Streptophyta; class Pinopsida; order Pinales; family Pinaceae; genus Pinus; species Pinus albicaulis. The sequence goes on along the minus strand of MU968363.1, from coordinate 27,191,585 downwards.
CAATCCTATGACATACATCACAAACACGACAATATTCCTTAGAATCAATGTGCATATTAGGCCACCATGAACTAGCCCTTAAGATCTTCTACGCAGTTGGTTTACCAGTGTAGTGACCACCTGCAATGCCTCCATGTGATTTTTCCAATATGCTAGGTCTCTCAAGCTCATGAATATATCACCTAAAAAATTCATCAGCTCCCATCCTGTATAATTGGCCTACAATCAAAGTCAAATCCACTGCATGCACTACCAATTCTTTCTTCTATTTGGTCTTATATTCCTCAGTCGTACTCCCCGTGGTTATAAAATGGATGATATCAGAAAAATGACCATAAACTACCTTAATAGCGAACAACTGTGCATGTGGTAACCCATCATCCAAATTAGTTGGTTCTTCACCATTTTCAATGCACGATAAGTGGTCTGGTCCTACGTTCAACCTTCCAGGCTTCACAATCACCTCAAAATCATATTCCTAGAACAAGAGGAGCCACCTACAGATCACCCCCCCAACACAGGCTTGTTCACCAGGCATTTCAAAGTAGAATGATATGTGAACATCTTGAAATGACCACCAAGTAGATAATGACAAAAATTTTGTAGTGCATACACCATGCCTAGCCCCTCTCTTTCTATGGTTGAATAATTGAACTCAAAATTTGATGACTTCTGACTTGAAAATGCAATCAGATGATCAATATCTCCAATACCTGACTGGGCTAATACATCTCCTAGCACGATACATGAAGCATCAATCTGTACATGGAATTCCTTTGACCAATATGGGATTACCAAGATGGGCACAATTACCATCCTCTCCTTAAGTATGTCCTGACTCTTCTGATAATCCTCATCCCAATAGAAAGTGGTGTCCTTATTCAACAAATTCTCCATCGACGCAGTGATCTGTGCATAAGCTTGAAAAAACTTTCGATAATATCCAATATGTCCCAAGATTGAGTTCAGTTTCTTCACAGTCTTCAGGGGATCCAGATTAATAATGATAATGATTTTTGATAAATCAACCATCAGTCCCTATTTATAGCCAATATGTCCTAGAAAAATACCAAAAGTGACACAAAAGATGCATTTCCTTAAGTTCATAGAAATCTAATACTTCTAACAAGTATCTACCATTAATTGTAGGCTGGAGACATTTTTCTTCAATAGTCCAAAAACAATCCAATCATCAAATTATAATTCTAAAAACCTATGAATATTATCTTTGAAATTAGAAACTACTACGCATGAAAATATGGCTGGTGCATTCTTCAAACTGAATGGCATCACCGTATACCAGAATGAACCCCATTTTGTCGCAAAGTTAGTATTGCTCCAATCTTTAGGTGCGATCCTTATTTGGTGATATATTGAAAAACCATCAATAAAGGAATAGGCTTCCTGCCCTCCTATGTTTTCCAAAACTTCATCTAAGAATGGGGTCAGAAAAGGATCACGTGCATAGGCATCGTTCAATTTGCACAAGTCAACACAGATCCTAATTTCACCCTTTGTCTTCTTTTCTTGGACTACCATGGGACTCACCCAATCTGGTTCCTCCACTGGTTCAATAATTCTTGCAGTAACCATATTTTCCAGCTCTTCTTTGACCTTTTTCTTATACTCTGGATTCAATCTGTAAGGGAATTTCTTAATGGGCCTAACATCCAGTTTTAAGGGGATATTCATCACACCAAGGTCTTTGTTAAACCCTTTTAGTTCAAAAAATTTAGTGGGGAAAAACTATTGATATTCAGTGAGAATATCTACAATTGTTCCCACAGTATCTTCATCTCAATAATCCCCTATATTGGAAAACTTAGGCTGCTCTTCTGTCCCACTATTTAATTTTCTAGTCTTAGCAGGTTCAGTAAGATCTAACAATTCAAACTCAGGTCCAGTGACTGCACGCTTCCCCTCGGACTTGGGGATGTTAATGTTTCTTGGATCCTCATCATTTTCTTCAGTAGTCACATTGAGACATTCAACTGCAACCTTCATATGCACATTCCATTTTGGTAGGGCCTGTACTACTGGTTCCTTTTGCATGTCAAAAATAGCATCTCGAATATCCTACAATGCCTCATCAATGCACTAGAATCAACTTTCAAAGCTGAAAGTCAAAATGAAGCTCTCTTTCAGCGCAACCCATTCGGCAGTACTATGTCACAACTCGGTCTCTAGATACCAATTCATGGTATCCTGTCCAATGCATGAATGAATATGTCAACCCATTTCGGCTACAGCTCCTTTCCCAAAAATGTAGTCCAATTGGCTAAATGATTGTGCGAATCATCATGGCCCGAATATTTTTCTTTCATCTGGGTGTTGGGGTTTCGAAATCTTAGTCATAGCATTCGATGACATTCTCTCCAATCAGCAATATTTTCTTTATGGGTTCCCCAAAATCACGTTGGGGTTGAGCACATAGGTATATCAAGTGTGTGGAACCACTGTTCCTCTAGAACATCCCTTTTAAATGTATCTAAAAACATATTGACATCTCCTATACCATCATAGTGTGGAAATTCATGTACCTCAGAGGATATATAGCGCAAGGATCTGGTTACCCAATTACAACATAGTGTGGATACTTCTTGTAAGCGGTTATGCCAATGTTCCAATTCTTCATCTGAGTTTGATAAGAACGAACTATAATTTTCCCAACTAAGCTGACCATCTAGTGTGGGATTGATCCAATCCCCATCCTTCACAGTTGATTTGTAGACATGATCAATATCTTCATCTGGATATTCATTTCACACCGGTTTACTATATATTTCTCCTTCTGCAGGGTCTAGGGGGACCACAACCCTTGTCCCATTATTTTCAAATACCATGCTAGTGCGCTTGAGGTTAATAATAGCATCCATGTCAAAAGCCCAATCTATACCTAGCAGCGCAAGATAAGGATTTGTATAATCAACAATTTCAAGGAATTCAAAGTTAGAAAACACCTTGACACCTTTAATGTCAACTACTACCCGAGAGATTTTTCCCATTGGGATAATTGGCTGTTGTTTATACATGCACAGTTTAATTGAGGACCACTCTAGCTTGGGTTCTCCCATTTTCTACCATGTCTATTTAGGTAAAAAAAATTCATCAGATCCCATATACATAATAACTTGATCCAACTCAAAGTCTCATATCTAAGCGATTAAGCACATATCTTGCCCGTCTCTTCTTTTATTCTTGTATATTTTGTTGAAAACCCTTTGTTCCATCTGAGGTTGGTCTTTCTCGATGCATTTATCAATTAATTTTTGCAAGTTTTTAACTGCCTTCTTATTTCACAAAATCTTGATACGAGCCTGTAGGAAAAATTTCAGTTCAGCTGGAACAGTCTCATATGTGGTATTCACAATAGGCCTAGTCGGTATTTTTTATGTCGATGCACTGGGGTCCATGAAATTCTTCTTTGCTTCACTAAAAGTATCCTTTAAATCATCCCTTCTTCTCAGGGGCTTTCCGAACCCAGACATATGCAATAGGTTTCTTACCTTATGCTCTGTCTGCAACAGTTGTTGCACCACTTCTGATCTCAATATTAACACTAGGGTCTTTTTTGCGCAGTTCTACCCTCATCATATGAACATTCTGTGTAGGCGTCCGAGTATTCTTTTCCTTCATTTTCGAACAACACAAGGCACTCTTCAAATATGTGGTTAAACTTTCGACAATACCTATAATATGTATGTGTTGGATTCTAGCAGTCACGCACAAAGTGGCCAATTTATCCATAATTATAACCAAAAATCTGGCCTCTTCCATGACCAGCTCCTCCTCCTCTTCCACAACCTCAACCCTGAAATCCCCCTTGCCCATAGGGCGATGAAGGAAAATACAAGCCTCTACTTTATGACTACTTTCTATAGGAAGCAACTTGTTCAATCATTAGGTCAAAACTATGACAATTATTATCATCATGGCCTATAGATCGATAAAAGGTGCAATATAACTGTTGGGTATTCTGAATATATTTCTCCAATATCGAATAGTATTTTGTAGGGTGTTGTCCAGCTGCTTGACATATTGTGCACCATATTGTAGGGCTCACACTTTTCCCAACCCCTGGATTAGAATTGATCAGACTCGATCCTCTACCTGCTCGATATTCGCCATATACTAGGCATTATTCCTTGTAGTGTCCTTCAGCTTTGCAACGCATGCACCATGCCTCTACGAGCACATCCTTTTCGCTATCCTTCCACAATTTTTGCAGTTCTAAGTGCAAGGTAGCCAACTGGATCTGAATCTGTTGAACCCCGACCTGCATTTCCTAAACTGGTGAGGCTTCCAGTTTCATCGCGATTTCCAAAGCTTCGCCCTGGGATGTGATCTTCTACTAAGAAAAAGGCAGACACAAATGTGGAAAAAACATTGCAATGAACCATTATTTATGTTTATCATCACTAATGGTGAAGCATCCATCCCTGATGATGCATTTTAACCATTGATCTGCCTCCCATACAGTTTCCTTCACTTCTTGGTGGATATCCTTCAATTCGATAACACATTGAGCATATGACTTTGGCTTCTGGAACTTTTCATTCAATGCTTTCTTGAGATCATATATCGTAGTATTTGGGTTAACCACTAGATACCTCATATACAATTCCAGTGCAAATTCTTAGAATGCAAGAGTGAGCTGCACTTTATCGGCATCATCATCACTAATCTGTTGTGCCTTCCACATAGCCTCTATGAAGAACCATATTTTCCTGGTGTCTTCATTCCCAACACCTTTAAAATTATGCATCTTAATAGAGTTATCCATATTGAATACTGGTGGTGGAGGTGGAGGCAGAGATGGAGTGGAGTGTGGGATGGCAGCGTGAGGTGGATTTGAAAGTGGGGTGGATGGGATCTGAAACACAATTGTGTTATTGTCTTCTGATTGTGCCAAATCACTTGAAATTATTAACTCAAACTCTTCGTCGCTCTCAGATCTACCTTTGAGGGGACTATACACAAAATATCTCTTCGATTTTTCTCTATAAATTTTTCCACTGCACGTAGAGCTAGGTTGACCTCTTTTGAACATTAACTCAGTCTGTTTGCATGAAGTAGCCTTTTCACATAAGAGCTTTTTAATCCACAACTTTAAAGAGCACAAAAAATTACCTCGAGGACCTTTGAAAAACCTTATTTCAGCTTCAGTGTATGACACAAAGGTGTCAAAAACAAATTCATTGAAAAATCCACCCAGAATGTTGTCGATCCAATAGTCTACGACGCGAGTAATATTATTGTTGGATTTTTCCAATTTCTGAATCAACTCAGGAGTCCACTTGGTAAATTTGTTTCTCTTCCAACAAGTTTGCTTCTCAGTGAGCCGATATAACCACTCGTGTAATTCTGTTGCAAAGGAATCAAATAAAATTTCATGTGGCTCTGTATAAATGTATCTTTCTTCCCAATATTCAATAGATAATCACGGGTTCTGGTTCTCTTAGATCGCGTACTCGCGCACCTTCTGACAACCAATCCTGCAACTCGTTCTTAGTTGGATGTCACATAAATTTTCCTCAAACATATCCTATCCCTTGAAATAGAATCATTTTTTGGCTCGAAGTGTCCAAACCTAGGTTCAGAGTGTACTTGCGAAACCAAAAAAACCCGCCAACTAATGGCCATTTCGCCAATGATCCACTTGCGTAGCTCAAAGTCTCACTTGAAGTAGCATGGGGGTGTGCTGGAACCAGGTTTCCACACCCATAGGGGAATTAAGATGTAGATCTAACCCTTGCTAAACTGATTAATTACTATCGTGCTGCGATATTTCTTTTTAACCCAATTCAGATCTAAACTTAATAGAAACCCCTATTCACTAATATAGTTATTGCGCAAAAACAAATATCTACTATTATGTGATAAACCTAGGAAAATGTGCTTCAAATGATAGAAACTACACAACATATATATAAGAAAATCATGAACTCATAAATATCAACACATTAGCACACAAGAACATAAATCATGCAAGTGAACCAAATATTTGCCAAAAAAAATATTTATTAATCAGATCTTCAATGAATACAACTTATTCCTTCTACGCACACAGTTGCAGAGTCCTCTCACACAACCCAATAATTTTCATTGGTCTCCGTGCACATAGCCGCAAGAGCCTATCTCTTACTTATAATAATCACCGACTACTTGCCCAAATCACATCACATAAGCATCATATCTATCATATCATGTCTTGACTTCACTCATACATACATATTTATATGACTTAGACGCGCAGAAACCATGGTCCAAAATTGTGGTTTGAGCCCCATGTTTTACCCCTTTACCTGTTACTAAATGAAGTCACTTTTACCCACCTCAAAGCCCCTTGACCTTCTGCACGCTGCGCCTTATTATCAAAGTTAACAAAAATTACAATATGAATCGACCTAGGGGACTTAGGGGAGTGTTGAAGTTCAACAAGAAATTTGGGCACCTACACTAGTGTGGGACCAGGAGGTCCAAGAAGCACCTACACTAGTGTGGGACCACAGGTCTTAGCAGCACCTACACTGGTGTGGGCTAAATTTGGTGCATGTCTATTTTAGTTATCCCTTAATTAAGATGGACAATAAAATGTAATCTAATCTCAAAATAACTAGTAATAGTTAACTGAGTGTGATAAACTCAGTTAACTCATGAATTTCAAGTTGAGGGTAGTTGGTGAGGCATGTAAAGTAATTATAGTTGTAACATATTTCGAAGTGTAGTGGTGAATTAGTTAATGCGGGTTGTAATCAGTTTTACTTATTTAAGTGAGTTAAACTCAGTTGTGCTAGTTGTAACTATTTGATACACTAGTGAGAGATCAAGTGAATTAAATATTATTTAATTCATAATCAATGATCTCACTTGCAACTGAGGATTTACTATTATTAGCTGCATGCATGTCAGTTTGAGTGGAGACCTAGTTGAGATCTAGGTGAAAGGGAAGTTAACTATTAGTTGTAGGATTATTGGGTTGCACCCAAGCAACCAAATACCCATTGGATTGCCCATGATCCCTGCGTAGTCAAGGAAGGCCAAAATTCCTATGGAATAGGGATTGCATTCCATATGAATTGCAAAAGCAAGGAAGGATATCAGGATGCAAAAAATTGGCTAAGTATTGGTCAATCATTAGGGGAATTTTGAGGTCTAAAATGGGCCTCCTAAGAAAATTGTACAACCAAAATAAAATTTATAAGAACCAATAGGATTCAAGATGTTGATGTCAACCATGGGGGATGATTCACCATTTTTAAAGTAAAATGGTAAAAGGATTAAAAAATAATAAAATAATATAACTACTTTTTCAACTCGTATTTTCAACTTATCTCCCAAAGTATTTACTCAAATTTTGAGTGGGAGTACTCATTGGATGCAAAATTTAATTCCTCATCTAAGGAGTATCCATGTTTCATACTTTCGATGGACCCTACTACATGAAAAATGAGAAATACATGACAAAATGTGATTGCAATCACGTTTTTCATGTATTTATCATTTTTTGTGTAGTAGGGTCCATCAAAAGTATGAAACATGGGTACTCCTTGGATGAGGAATTAAATTTTGCATCCAACGAATACTCCCGCTTGAAATTTGAGTAAAACATTTGGGGGATAAGTTGAAAATACGAGTTGAAAAAGTAGTTTATTCATTTTTCCCTCTAAAATTTGATGATGTCATCAAATATTATTTTATTATTTCCACTATTATTTTATAATTTCCTTGGGAGGCCCATTTTAGACCTCAAAATTCCCCTAATGTTTATCCAGGACAGTGTGAGACAATTAACTGAGTACAGGAGGGCTCCTGTCAGAGGAGTTGTATGTAATTTTTTCATGTATCGATGCTGAATATACAATAGAAGATAGTGGGGCTTTGAGCATCAAGCTTTCCCCGGGAAATTATCTGTGTTGTGGTTTGATTGATTCTTCTTTGCTTCATGTGATTGGAAATTGTGTTTTTAATTCCACAATTGATTTGTAGAAGTGATTCAGTATCTAGCTTTAGAACATTGTTAGATTGGATTAAATCCATGATATACATGCTTGTTGTACAAGTTTTACATGGTATCAGAGCATAGGAAATCACAATAGTGAAGGAGGAGTTGAGTTTGTGACTAAATAGAATTTTAAAGTGCAGAAATACTTTCTTGGTGCTACAGCTGATTCAAGATCGAAATGGATTTCAATGGCTTGAGATTGGAGTATGCACTCAAGGGCAGCTCTAACTATATTTCTTGGAATGACAGGATAAAGGCAGTACTCTAAGACAATGGCCTAAAGGAATTCATTGACAGTGAAGTTCCTAAACCCGATGTGACAGATGTTATAAATCTTGATGCATGGCAAAGGAAAGTGGCCAAGGCGAGGAGGATCTTACCGGAGGGAGTATGAGACCACATTGTCTCAAGTATCCATGAAAAAGTGACACCATATTCTATGTGGAAATATTTGATGGATCTATTTCAAATTAGTAGTGACCATAAGAAATTGGCACTAAAAGATAAACTCGAGAAGATCAAGATTGAGAAAGGCGACTCCATGCCAAAATATTTAACAAAGTTTGTCCAATGTTGGGATGAGCTGGGTAGCGTTGGCATTACTGTTGCTGATGATGATTGAGTGTGTCTTTCTCTCCTAGGAATTCCCAAGAGTTGGCATAGTTATCAAGACTTTGTCAATGGAAGGGAAAATTTGCCATATTGGGAACGAATGTGGTCATATTTGGTGCTGGAGGAGTTCATACGGAATACCAGAGATGGATCTTCATCTAAGAATGAAGATGAAGAATATTGTGCTTTGGCTACCAAGGCAAAGAAGGGGAAAGGAAAGAAGTTCCATTCCAAATCCAAGTCCAAATATGGAAAGAAGCGCGACATGTCCAGAGTGAAGTGCTTTCACTGTAATGAGCATGGGAATTATGCTACTAACTATCCACAAAAGAAGAAGAACAAGAAGGTTTCAGGATTTGTAGCTGGTGAGGCTTTGGTCTCGCAATTTGAGCTTTAATTATCATTGATCGCATGCATGGTGTCAAGTGCATTGGGATATGTGTGGTATTTGGATAGTGGTGCATCCTTTCACATGACAAGAGACAAGGAGATTTTCAGTAGCTTGGAGGAGAAGGATATCCAAATGCATATCGAAATGGGTGATGACGGGCGGTACAATGCTATCAGGTTTGGTACCATTACTTTCTAGAGACAGTCAGGTAAACCCTTTCAATTAAAATATGTAATGAATGTACTAGGTTTGAATAAAAATTTAATCTCAGTTGCAATGCTGGAGGATGGAGGCTATGATGTTGTTTTTAGTGAAGGAAAAGCTTTCCTGCGACAGAAAACAACAGGAAAAGCCAATAATATTGGGATTCGAGTTAAGGATCTCTACAAGCTGGATGTAGATGGCTACGCAACATTGATAGGAAAGGCAGACAAAGTGGTGAGCTGGGATGAGGGTGAGTTATGGCACATGTGATTGGGCCATCTTCACCACAAACCTTGAAATTCATGGAGCATATTTCTATGGGTCTTACCAAGGGTATAATTTTGCGGTCATACACATGTAAGGGATGTAATATGGGAAAATATGTAAAGGCCACCTTTCATGAGAAGGAGAATTGAGATTCGGGGATCCTTGACAGAGTTCACAAAGACGTGTGGACCATTCTCTGTTGCTTCAACAACAAAGCATAAGTACTATGTGATATTTGTTGATGAATTTTTTCGTAAGTGTTGGATCTACTTCATGCAGAAGAAATATCATACATTCTCAAAGTTTCCTGAGTTTAAAGCACTAGTGGAGAAAGAAACATGGAAGAAAGTGAAGGATCTTAGGAGCGATAATTGTGGCGAGTACATCTCTAACGAATTCAAGAACTTCTACAACAAAGAAGGAATTGAGAGAGAACTGATAGCACCTCATAACCCACAAAAGAATAGGGTCGCTAAAAGAAATAATAGAATGATTGTGGGTGCATCAAGAGTGATTTTGCATGATCAGGGCCTACTAATGCATTTGTGGGCGGAGGCATGCAACACAGTGGTATTTGTGAATAACCGTTGTCCTCATAAGATACTTGGCATGAGTACACCATAAGAGGCTTTCACTGGTAAGAAACATGATGTTTCACATTTTAATATTTTTGGCTCATCTATTTATGTGCATGTGACCAAAGACGCCAGGAAGAAGATGTAACCAAAAACTGAGATTGGGATTTTTTTGGGGTACACTGAAACTCCCCACAACTATCGAGTGTATTTTCCAAATTGTAGAGTGAATGTTGTGTGACGGGATATAAAATTTGATGAGGAGAAAGCCATGCGATTGTCCCTTGAGAGGGAGTTGGATTTGCATGCAGAGGAGGAACTCTTGGTTCCCAAGGATGAGCCTCAAGATGTGGAGCAGCCACATGCGGAGGATCATGGAGTGGCAGAAAACACTCATGCAGATCCATCCATCATAAATAATAAAAGGTGCAACATGGAAGGTGATAGATTGAGACTTGATGCTACAGAGAATGTAGGAGCCCCTACTTCACAGCGCAGATAGAGATAGTCTCTGGACAGGTTTACTAGATACATGGCTCTTATGAGAAAATGTATTGTGATTGAACCATCTTCCTTTTAGGAGGTAATGCAACAAGAAATTTGGGTTGATGCAATGGTGGAGTATGACTCCATTGTCAAGAAAAGTGCATGGGATATTTTCCCAAGATTGTTCAGTAATCAATGGTTGGATCTAGATGGATCTACAAGGAAAAGCAAGTTGTTGATGGGAGTGTGGAGAAATACAAGGCCCGGGGATTCTTACAGATTGAGGGGATCGATTATGATGATACTTTTGCAGCAGTTTCAAGGTACTCTTCCATTAGATCCATCCTTGCACTCTCAGCGCAGATGGGGTGGTGCATTCATCAAATGGATGTGAAAATTTTGTTTCTCAATGGAGTAATTGAGGAAGAAGTGTACATAGAGCAGCCAAAAGGTTTCAAATTCTTCGACAGTGAGTCACATGTGTGTCGACTCAAGAGAGCACTGTATGGTCTGAAACAAGCACCTCGTTCTTGGTACACTCAAATTGATAGCTATTTCACTGGACTAGGCTTCACCAAAAGTGAAGCTGATGAAAACCTGTACTAGATTGTGGTTGAGGGTAAGCTATTGATTATTATAATTTATGTTGATGATCTAATTTTGACTAGTGATGAGCAGCTGATACACTCATGCAAGGAGGATCTTGCAAGGGAGCTCGAAATGAAGGACATGGGACTCCTGCATTATTTCCTTTGTTTGAAATATGGCAGTGGGATGGTGAATTTTTTTTTTCTCAAGGAAAGTATGCCAAAGAGATACTGGTTAAGTTTCACATGGAGAGTTGCAAACCCATGGAGACTCCTCTTCCAGGAAATTGGAGGAAAGAGGATGCTACTTCTGGAGAGGTAGTGGATGCTACTGTCTACAGGAAGTTAATTGGTTCACTGATGTATTTAGTGAACACCAAACCAAACATTTCTTTCGCAGTTAACCAGCTGAGTCAAGATATGTTTAAACCTACCAAGCTCTTTTGGAAGGTGGGGAAGCATGTATAAAGATACCTGAGGGGCACATATGAGTATGGATTATGGTATAGACAGACAGAGGGAGTGAAGCTTCAAAGCTTCACAGATATAGATTTGGTAGGCATTCCATCAGACAAAAAGAGCACATCAAGAGGGATCGACAGTATTTTCTTGGTACAGCAGGAAGCAGCGATCTATGGCACTCAGTTCAGTGGAAGCATAGTACATCGCAGCAAGTCAAGCTACATGTGCGGCTATCTGGATGATAATGATCTTGGTTCGTTTGTTTGGTTCTCAGATGGATCCGATAGTGATACATTGTGATAATTAGAGTTTCATTAAACTCTCGATTAATCATGTGTTTCATTATATATCCAAGCACATAAATATCCAGTACCACCATATCAGATATTGTGTGCAGAGGCGAATAATGTTACTTCATTACATTCCCATGGAAGATCAGGATGTAGATATTCTAATGAAGGCGCTCACCAGGAGAAAATTCGAATACCATAGAGGTAGGATGAGGGTGAAGGATAATCTTTTTCTTGTTGAGACAGAGTGCTGAAGTTCAACAATAAATTTTAGCACCTACACTAGTGTGGGACCAGGAGGTCCAAGCAGCACCTACACTAGTGTGGGACCACAGGTCTTAGCAGCACCTACACTGGTGTGGGCTAAATTTAGTGCATGTCTATTTTAGTTATCCATTAATTAATATGGACAATAAAATGTAATATAATCTCAAAATAACTTGTAACAATTAACTGAGTGTGATAAAATCAATTAACTAGTGAATTTCAAGTTGAGGGTAGTTGGTGAGGCATACAAAGTAATTCTAGTTGTAACAGAGTTCGAAGTGCAATGGTGCATTAGTTAATGCAGGTTGTAATTAGTTTAACTTAGTTAAGTGAGTTAAAATTAGTTGTGCTAGTTGTAACTGTTTGATACATTAGTGAGAGATCAAGTGAATAAAATATTATTTAATTCACAATCAGTGATCCACATGAAACTGAGGATTTACTATTATTATTTGCATGCATGTCAGTTCGAATGGAGACCCAGTTGAGATATAGGTTAAAGGGACGTTGACTATAATTTGTAGGATTATTGGGTTGCACCCATGCAACCAAACACCCATTGGATTTCCCATGATCCTTACGTAGTTTAGGAAGGCAAAAATTCCTATGGAATAGGGATTTCATTCCACATGAATTGCGCAAGCAAGGCAGGCTGTCAGGAGGAAGACAATTGGCTAAGTATTGGTTCGTTTTATCCAAGACAATTAGAGATAGTTAGTTGAGTACAGGAGGGCTCTTGCGAGAATATTTGTATGTAATTGTTTCATGTATCCATTCTGAATATACAATAGAATATAGTGGGGTTTTGAGCAGCAACCTTTCCCCTGGAAATTATCTGTGTTGTGGTTTGATTGATTCTTCTTTACTTCATGTGATTGGCAATTGTGTTTTTAATTCTGCAATTGATTTGTAGAAGTGATTCAGTATATAGGTTTAGCACATTGTTAGATCATATTGAATCCATGATATACATGCTTGTTGTATAATTTCTATAGGTTATAGGACACTTTGGTGTAGGGAAGACTGTGGCCAACTTGTAGAGGCATGTGTATTGGCCCAAGAAGGAAGAGCATAGAGTTAGGTTCATAAGAGGATGTATGCTTTGTTGTATAAACAAACCTAACAACATGAAACATGGTTTATATCATCCCTTACCTATACCTATTATCACCCTAGTAATTCTTAGGTCATGGGATTTTGGTTTATAGTTAAAGAAAACCAGGGGTAACCAAGAACCTCTTTTAGATTTCAGGATCTAGCCTTCTTGAATTCCAGAGAGGGATCTCTCCTTATAATTTTAGCTTTGTTTTGTAATGGATTTTAGGCTAGCTATGAGTGGACAATTTGGTTTGATTTTTTGAATGTTGGTGGGAATAATGGACTACAAGGGAAACCATAGAAAGATCTACCTAACCATTGGGAAATGGAGTCAAATTTATAGCAAACAAGACTATAAAACTAAGGTCAAAAGAACAAATATACTAAGGGTGAGATAGATGATCTTCAGAGGGTTTAAAAAGGCTATTTTGATGAAGTGGTATGATCTGGACTAAGGGCAATTAAGAATCCTTAGATCACAGAAAAGGAAGAGGGAAAACAGCAGAAAACATAAACATGAAAACTAGTAAGAACAGAGAGCTTTTTACACTGATTCTATAATAACTTTCCTAGTTATTCATTTAAGATGGAAAATAACACAAGATGTATGAATGAAACTTAAAGAAATAAACAATGAAAACTGGAAGATACAATACTCATATGATCAGCACGAGGATCATTAGTTATGATGTCTATTTGCTTCAGTTTCCATCCTGCTGCTTCAACTTAACTCAGATAAAATCCTAATGTTTCAAAAAAAAATTCTATAGTAGTCTTTATAATTTTATTCCACCAAAAACACTTCAAAGAGTGAAGTATTTATACAAATACTAAACTAGAATATCTTGAAAAAATATCAAGATTGGTTCACAAATATCTCTAACTGTTTTACATAAATAGAACTTAAGTAAAGGACACTCAAGACTAATGCATCTATTTGGCACTATTTTTTTATGGATGGGTGATGACTAATAGGATAATACGAATTTGATCCAACTCTTAGTTGATGATGAGGCATCCAAGTCACTAACTGCTTCATTTCTTTGTGCATTCTGCTCCAACAATTCTACAAACTTGGGGTCCAATGATATCTTTGTATTTCTCAATCCGAAATAGATGTGTAAAAATTGAAAGATTTTATTTTAGATAAATATGTTGGTGACATAAACCTCTTTTAGTTTCCTAAAATTCCTCTCCAATGTTTCACAATAGGCTCTGAAAAAATATGTGTAAAACAGAGTTTTACAGAGTCTGAAAAATAACCTATAAATATGTGCATGTATCTCTCATTCTGAAATAACTGTGCAAAAAGTGAGATAGGTTTTTGTATCTGGACCTCTTAAGAACAAAAACCTCCTTCAGTTTTGTATGATGTATTTCTGATTGGCCACAATATTCTCTGCAATATGATGACTTAACAGGAATTTTTGCAAAAAGTTCTCTCCAATATTGTTTAATATTTCCCAATCCATAATGGCTGTTAGAAAAGTGAGAGAGGTTTTTGTAGATGGTCCTCGTAAGAACATAAAACTCCTTCAGTTTTGTAAAATTCATCTTGGATTAGTCACAATATGTTCTACAAAACAATGACTTAAACATGATATTTCTGCAAAAATGTTCCTTCTTGTTATGTTTTCATCTTTTCACCTTTTTGTTCTTTAATTGTTTTACTTTTACTTTAGATAAAATTCATTGTTGGTGAAAGTATTTTCATCTCTTTTTACCATTTTACTGCCTCTATATTTACTTTTACTGTTTACCTTTGACTGCTCTTGTAACTTTGTTTTAACTTTCACTCTGAATTTTACCTTATATACTTTAACCACTGATACTCTTTGACTGTTATATTTTAAGTGTTATTGTCAATTCTGATTTCACTTTTACCATTCATTATGAAAAATTCATCATTCTGATCTCTCTCTGACTTGATTTTGTTCTTTCTTTGTATGCAAATTGTTTGTTGAATGAAGATATTGAGTTAAAATCTGATAATTTGGAGCAAACAATTTTGTCAACTAGTATTGAAACTGTTGGCCCAAATCCATATTCTGATAATAACCTGGAAAAATCAAACAATTTGTTAATGAAATCCAGGTCTGCAGGGAGGTGATTGAAGGATTTTTTGAAATATTTATGGAATGAGATCAGTCTGTGGAGGTTTAACTCTATTTTTTAGGCATTTTGGTAGCTACTGCAAGATTAGACTGTTTGCAGGAGTTATTCACTTTAACAGAGATGAAACTGAGAAATTTGGGCTAAGGATGGCTTCTTTTGGGATTTTTTGATCAAGTAGGTTTTCTAAATGAGTTTAATTGAAAACAGGGAATATCAAGGTAATTCAGAGGTTTTAGTTGTTCATATCCTTGAATTTAATCTTTAAACTGTGAAAATTGAGGAAATTGGCTTTAAAAAGGTTCAGAGTCGAAAACAAGGCTTTCTAGGAAAATTGGTCAGGGAGGCTCAACAATGGTGTCTGTGAGTAGTTTCTGAAGGTTGAAGGCGCAAATGATATTAAAATAATAAAAACTAAGGTTGAAACCTTAAGTTTTATCAACACACATAACATTTATTACAGGTCGAAATTAATGGCGGGAGTGGTTTTTTCGTTTGAAATAAAAAACCAGTGGTGGTTATCACATTGATTTCGAGCGGTAACTGGTTTTTAGCTTTTATAATGCGATCCAGTAGAAATTCAACACGTAGTAGATGGTGGTTTCGTGAAAAAAAATTTATCGCAAATTGTTTTTCAAACTTCGCCCGATCACTTTTGTTGTGCGATATGAGATCCGCACCGTCGGATTTGACTGAGTGATGCGAACAACTGAGATGCATCGGGAAGATGCGGGGAAACAAGGTGGGACCATTTTTTTTAATATGCACCGTTGATTTAGTAAGTGATTATAAACGGTTTAAAATCAATGCGATGAGAAATGGTGAGGCTGGAGGCTAGTTGATCGCGCTCAATGCAGATCATTGGATTAGGATTATAAAAATGATCGGAGGGTTGAGGATGAGCGCGAGGGCACTCGGTTATTTGATGAAGCTTATGTATAAAAGGATTTTATACATATAATGGGCGGGTTTAAATGATTAACCAAGGTTTAGTCTATGGTAAGGGGATATATACCAGAAGAAAGGGGTGAGATTAAAGCGTTAACCTTGGGTAAAGGTAAATGCGAGAACGAGAGTAACGGTATTTCTTTTCTGGGCCTTTGTTTCATTTTAACTTTATTATATAGTTTTAGATTTATTTCAAGTTCTAAAACTATAGGGGTGCGGGAATATTTTTTATGGGTAGTTTTGTGTCAAAGGGGTAATTTGAGGATGTTATTTTAACATGTGATTACTATCTTTGACACAAAAGCTTATAATAAGGGGGTTTTTGGGTTATTAAATAAAAAGAAGTTATATTAATAGGACTAGGATATTTGATAGGGAGTTAATAAAATATATTAAGTGTTAATATGAAAAGGGACAATGAATACTCAAATTTCATAAATAAAACTAAGGAAAGTGAAGTTACAGTGAATCTTTATTTTCATAACTCATTCACTTTTTACTTAGTATATCATGTTTTTTTAGGGTTTTATGCTTTGTAAAATGGGGGAAATTAATTAAATGGGCCTTTATGTAAAATTTAAGTAAGAAAAGGTTTTTCACTTATGAATTTAAATTTTGATGAATTGATGAAGGGATAAATGATGAAATTTTTTGGGATTAATACAGAAACTTAACATTTTCAACTAATCAGTCATTGAGCCTTGGGTTCGGTCCCAACAGAAGTCAAGGAAACGCCTTGAGCCTCTTTGACTGACAGTCTAGAATATCAAATTGCTATGGGGAGGGGAAATTAGTTATTTTTAGCCCGAGGAAATATATTTACAATGATGTTTCTCACCTTCATCTACCTACCCAGTCATTATATTCTAACATTTTTTCCTTCTATTTTAATTAGGTGCATTTGAACTAGCAACCTTACAACATATTATTCTTTTGAAAGCAATAAAACTATCTAATTCTAACCTTATTTCATCCAAGAATCCAGATTAAACTATTGGATTCTTTTATTCTCTACCTAACTACTGAATTCTCATGATTAAACTGTATGACAATTCTTTATTCTCTATCTACAACATTTGAAATTTAAATATGACAAGTCAAGATTAAATTATTCAACTCATCATAGATTATGGCATTTATTGACACTCTGCCATAATCAACTGCAAAAAGTAAAAGTAGTGGCACTTAGACTTGCACACTTTCATGTTTTATTCATCTTTTTCTTTTGGGGTATATGATTTTTTCTAAGTCCTTTGATCTTTCTTTTAGGACTTTTTACCCTCTTTTTGATTTTTGATTTTTTTTTTTTACAAAATATGGGAAAACAACTTGCAGAAAGAAAAGCTTATACATATGTACACAACTATCATTAGTCAAGTCAAAATTATGAATCCTATATTTATAGGTTGCTAACATCGGCTTCACTTGGGGATGGAATTTCTTGGTGAAATGTCAAGAACTCTAAGATCAGTAGCCTTGAATTTTTAACCTTGATGATACAGTAACTATCTTCTGATTTCTGCAAACTGAAATCTGATCTGAAACTAAAACAACACACAACAATTTTCAAACCAACTTATATATCTTAAACTCTTTAGGACCTCATCCTTGGCTTTAAATATTAATGAAAAAACTAGCTGAAAATTAAAAACTAAAAAAAAAATGCTCAAAATTCTGAGCTTATTGGCACTCATCTACCTACTCTAACCTACTAAAAATCCTATTGAATCAGGTAATACAAAAATTCCAATGAATCCAGTCAAGTAATTGTAGCAATGAATGGATAATTTGACTGATTTTCATCAAACTTGGAAGCATAACTTGATCATGTGCTTTTATAATAAATGATAAGATTTGAAATGACAATTGCTGATATATCTGATCCTCATAGATAAAACATGTTTTCATATTTGAGCTAAAAATGTTCTCCATATAATTTGCTATAGGATCATTAAAAGCATAATGTATGATTTGTGCTTCTAGGCCTTCAATGACTAGTTGCTCAGTTGTATTATGAATATTAATCCCTGAAACTATTTCTTCAGTCTTGTGTTTGAAAGAATAATCATCCTCAATATGCAAGTCAAAATATAGTACAATTTCCTCTTGCTTAAGAGAAGGAAGATTTTCCAAGAATTCTTTAGGATCTCGGAAATTATATGACTAAATTTGAGAATGCAAAAGTTTGATTTCATTTTCATAATTCTCAGAAATTATCTCAAGAACACATTTTTTAAGTTGAGGAGAATATTTTCTTAATTTCAAAATAAGAAATATAGCTCTTAGAAAATCCTCATCAAGCTAAAATTCTAATATCTCATCCCTCAAAATAGCTAGTGATTGTTCTGTGAAATTATCTTGAATTGGGAGAACACAATTATCATCATACTGATCATATTTAGGAAAATCTTCAGAAGAAGGAATGTCATCAATTATAAACATTGGATCAGTAGATTTCTCTTCCAACAATCCTAATATATCTTGACTAGATTGGTTGCATTTTATTTGAAAGTCATTATTTTGCTCAATAGGAGTGTTATCAAGCAATGGGCCTTTTTGGGAAGGTAGAATAACATGAGCATCAACTTGTTCTTCTGTCTCTTCATGGATAAAAACTTTAGTACATTCATCAACATTAGAAGAAGTAGAAATAATTTCTTCATTATGTAAATATTTTTAGGATGGTTGCATGTTTAGAAGCAAATTGATTTCTTCTTCGGTGAGGGGGGGTGGGAATCTCTGAATTCTTAGATTGAAATGATAATTGTTTTTTCTCTTATCTAAAAATTGATCATGAGGTTGAATATTTTCTTTAACTCCATTCAAAACATTAAATGAAACATCATTTGTTAATACAGAGGGGTTTTGTGGATCTTGAATCATCTCCTGATCTATTTCATCTTTGTTTAACTCCTCTTGATTATTATGACATTTAACTTGAGAATGAATGTTCTGGACTTCTTCTAATAAATCTTCAAGACGCCAATTTCCAAAATCTTCATCAATATTTTTAAGGTAATGTATAAGATCTTCAGCTTGATCACAACTATTTTCAGCTAATGATAAATATGTAAAATCTTCTTTGTAATGCTCATAAAATACCTTACGAAAATATTTTAGAGAAAACAAACTTGCAGGTTTGAGAGCTTCGTACCATTCCCTTGATTTTCCTTCTAAGATTTCCATGAATATTTTCATGAGGCAATCCTCATGCCAATCACCCTTCAATTTTGATGACTGTATATGAAATTTAATGAGATGAAGTAAAGGATCATCAATATTCTCATCTTGAAATATGAGAAAATTAGTACCCTAATTTACCTTTGGTAGTTTGTGTGGAAATCCAGGTATCTGATCTCTGCTCATGGGAGCATATCTTCGTTTTATTCTTGGACCATCTTGAAAATTAGCCACAATGAAAGGCCACTGTATCTGTACAACCAAGTTAGATCCTTATATAAAATACAATACATATTGAGAAACTTTCTTAACGAAAAAGAACATAATGTCTTGGATTAAGATCCAAGTTGAAAGCCTGATATTTCCATATTTTTCTTCCAGGTTCATTCCTCCAGTGGAGTCTTGATTGTGAAATTGGTGTGGAGTCACCTGGTGGATGATTTTAACCTTTGTGTGTCTGATCATTGTCCACCATCATAGATCAGATATAAACCTGTAAAATATTTCTAAAGAAAAGGTTAGTTTCCCCAGTAGAGTTGTCATTATATTACCCACAACCTTTAAAATTAATCTTAAAGTAGAAAAGATATGTTTTAAAATCTTCCTCTAAGATTAAACTTAAAACTGGAGAGTGGTTAGTTCCCCAGTATGGTCGCCAGAATGTTATCACCCTAGTAATTCTTAGGTCGTGGTATTTTGGTTTATAATTAAAGAAAACCAGGGGTAACCAAGAACCTCTTTTAGATTTCAGGATCTAGCCTTCCTGAATTACGGAGAGGGATCTCTCCTTATAATTTTAGCTTTGTTTTGTAATGGATTTTAGGCTAGCTATGAGTGGAAAACTTGGTTTGATTTTCTGAATTTTTGTTGGAATAAAGGACTACAAGGGAAACCATAGAAATATCTACCTAACCATTGGGCAATGGAGTCAAATTTATAGCAAACAATACTAGAAAACTAAGGTCAAAAGAACAAATATACTAAGGGCAAGATAAATGATCTTCAGAGGGTTTAAAAAGGATATTTTGATGAAGTTGTATGATCTAGACTAAGGGAAATTAAGAATCCTTAGATAACAGAAAAGGAAGAGGGAAATTGAGGTCAAATGAGACTAAAGAGCAATTAAGAATTCTAGAGTCTGGAAATCAGCAGAAAACATAAACATCAAAACTAGTAAGAATGGAGAGATTTTTACACTGATTATGTAATACCTTTCCTATTTATTCATTTAAGATGGAAAATAACACAAGATGTATGAATGAAACTTAAAAAAATAAACAATGAAAACTGGAAGATACAATACTCATCTGATCAGCACGAGGATCATTGGTTATGATGTCTATTTGCTTCAGTTTCCAGCCTGCTGCTTCAACATAGCTCGCATAAAATCTCAATGTTTCAAAAAAAAAGTCTATAGTATTCTATATAATTTTATTCCACAAAAAATACTTCAAAGAGTGAAGTATTTATACAAATTCTAAACTAGAATATCTTGAAAAAATATCAAGATTGGTTCACAAATATCTCTAACTGTTTTACATAAATAGAAATTAAGTAAAGGACACTCAAAACTCATGCATCTATTTGGCACTATTTTTTATGGATAGGTGATGAAAAAGAGGAGAATTTGAATTTTATCCAACTCTTAGTTGATGATGAGGCATCCAAGTCACTAACTGCTTCCTTTCTTTGTGCATTCTGCTCCAGCAATTCTGCAAACTTGGGGTTCAATGATATATTTTTATTTCTCAATACGAAATATATATGTAAACATTGAAAGATTTTATTGTAGCTAAATATTTTGGTGAGATAAACCTCTTTCAGTTTCCTAAAATTCCTCTCCATCTTTTCACAATAGGCTCTGTAAAAATATGTGTAAAACAGAGTTTTACAGAGTCTGAAAAATAGCTTGTAAATATGTGCATGTATCTCTCATTCTGAAATAACTGTGAAAACCTGAGATAGGTTTTTGTAGCTGGGTCTCTTAGGAACAAAAACCTCCTTCATTTTTGTATCATGTATTTCTTATTTGCCACAATATTCTCTATTAAATGATGACGTAACAGGAATTTTCTGCAAAAATTTCTCTCCAATATTGTTTAATACTTCCAAATCCATAATGGTTGTTAGAAAAGTGAGAGAGGTTTTTGTAGAAGGCCCTATTAAGAACATAAACCTCCTTCAATTTTGAAAAATTAATCTTGGATTGGTCACAATATGTTCTACAAAACAATAACTTAAACATGATATTCCTGCAAAAATGTTCCTTCTTGTTATGTTTTCATCTTTTCACCTTTTTGTTCTTTTAACTGTTTTACTTTCATTTTAGATAAAATTAATTGTTGGTGAAATTATTTCCATCTCTTTTTACCATTTTACTGCCTCTATATTTACTTTTAATGTTTACCTTTGACTGCTCTTGTAACTTTGTTTTAAATTTCACTCTGACTTTTCCCTGATACACTTTAACCACTGATACTCTTTGATTGTTTGTTTTTAGTGTCATTGTGAATTCTGATTTCACTTTTACCATTCACTATGAAAGATTCATCATTCAGATGTCTCTCTAACTTGATTTTGTTCTTTCTTTATATGCAAACTATTTGTTGAATGAAGATATTGAGTTAAAATCTGAGAATTTGAAGCAAACAATTTTGTCAACTAGTATTGAAATTGTTGGCCCAAATCCATATTCTGATAATAACTTGGAAAAATCAAACAATTTTTTAATGAAATCCAAGTCTGCAGGGAGGTGATTGAAGGCTTTTTTGAAAGACTTGTGGAATGAGATCATTCTGTGGAGGTTTAACTCTTTTTTTTAGGCATTTTGGTAGCTACTGCAATATTAGACTGTTTGTAGGAGTTATTCACTTTAACAGAGATGAAACTGAGAAATTTAGGCTAAGGATGGCTTTTTTTGGGCTTTTTTGCTCAATTAGGTTTTCTGAATGGGTTCGATTGAAAATGGAATATCAAGGTAATTTAGAGGTTTTATTTTTTCTGCATCCTTGAATTTAATCTTAAATCATGGAAAATTGCTGAAATTATTTTAAAAGATTATTACTGAAAACACATTCTCTACAATTAATGGGGGAGGTTTCAACAAGGCTTCTTATGAGTAGTTTCTGAAGGTCGAAGGTGCAAATGATATGCAAATAATAAAAACTAATGTTGAAACCTTAAGTTTTATCAACAAACATAACATTTATTACAGGTCGAAATTAATGGCGGGAGTGGTTTTTTCATTTGAAAGCAAAAACCAGTGGTGGTTATCGCATTGCTTTCAAGCAGTAACTGGTTTTTAGCTTTTACAATGCAATCCAGTGGAAATGTGATACGTAGTGGATGGTGGTTTCATGAAACAACTTTTATCACAATTTTTTTTTAAAACTTCGCTCGATCACTTTTGTTGTGCGATATGAGATCCGCACCGTCAGATTTGATTGAGCGATGCAAACGGCTAAGATGCATCGGGAAGCTCCGGGGAAACAAGTTGGGACCGTTTTTTTTAATATGCGCCGTTAATTTAGTAAGTGATGATTGATGGTTTAAAATCAATGCAATGAGAAATGGTGAGGCTGGAGGCCGGTTGATCGCGCTCAATGCAGATCGTTGGATTAGGATTATAAAAATGATCGGAGGGTTGAGGATGAGCGCGAGGGCGCTGGGTTATTTGATGATGTAGAAAATCATATAAATAATGCGTTATACATCCAAGATTCTCCTGATCACACACTATTTTAGCTTCATGCACAATATAAATTCTCTTCTACCATTGATCATCACATGCGGAAATTAAATCAATTGCATGCACACATTGAAACCATAAAAATTCACACATATGAACATAGTGTTTTAACGGGAAAGCTTAAAGCTGAAAACCCCAACTATATCCATATAATATATGTCATAGAGATCATGTAACAATCATCATACAAATCTTATCACAAGCTCTCAGTACAATCCAATCGCTACACACTAATCAGGTCCCGATCTAGCAAATCCATGCACCGATCTCTGCCACCTGCTAGCCTGCCTCTATTGCGCAATCACTGCTGAAGAATGGCTCTGAATGAACTCGAGTTGGTCCAGACTTTCTCACACAATCCTCATTGGCATCTCCAATCACTGGGTGTTGCAAATCATGCAACACTATAGTCACAACTGATAGTCAACCTGCTCTTTCACCTACCTCTTCACTGGTCTCCACTGAAACTGTCCATGCACTGTAGTTAACTGATGTATTCTTCAATTGATTAATGAGTTAATAATTAGTGAATTAATTATTAATTAATTCACACCACTCTCACTAGTGTATCAATCAGTTAGACTAGATACAACTAGCTCAACTATGTCTAACTGAGTTAAATTGAACACAACTCCACCAACTACCTCAATAACTCCACCAAACTCTGTCACATGAGTTCTAACTAAAGTCTCCATGCAATAGCTCCACTTAACCCTCAGGAATAGCGTAATTCCTTCTGTCAGCTCCTGTGCCACATCTGTGCACTTAACTGAAGTGCTCCAAGAGAATAAGATAATGTTTAGAGTCCAAATATTACTAAGAGCTAATAATATTCGACATATCTATTTTTAGACTGGCAATCTAAAAATAGATTCCACCCAATATGTCTAAAAATAGAAGTCCATCTATTTTTCCAACTTTACCAACCATCCACAAATAGCATCCTGCAACTCATAGAATATGATCGACATGTCTAAAAATAGACATAGTCTAAAAATAGACTTGCGCCAAAAATAGCCTGCGGGCCCACTTAGTGAAGGCGAATCTTTTCACTAAGCTTATCATCTTGTTGCAATCTCAACACTCCCTCTCAACAAGATAGGGATTATCTGCCACCCCGATCCTGTCTCTGTGGTATTTGAATTTTCTCCTGGTGAGCGCCTTCGTCAAGATATCAGCATCCTGATCCTCCGTAGGAATGTAAGAAAGTAACATGATCTTCCGCTGCACACAATCTCTGATATGATGGTACCGGATGTCAATGTGTTTAGATCTATCATGAAATACTGGATTAACCGAGAGTTTGATGTAATTCTGATTATCACAATATATCACAGTAGGATCTAAGTGTGAACCGAACAACCCGACTAGGATCTTCTTCATCCATATAGCCTCGCATGCAGCCAAACTCGCTACCATATATTTGGCCTCCATGGAACTGAGTGCCACAGATATGTGTTTCCTGTTGTACCAAGAAAATGTTGTAGACCTGATACTAAAAATCCCTCCAGATGTTCTCTTTCTGTCCATTGGGCTCCCTGCCCAATCTAAATCTGTGAAGCCATGCAGCTTCACCTCATCTGACTGTCTGTACCACAATCTATATCTCGATGTGCCTCTGAAATATCTCAATACATGATTTCCTGCCTTCCAAAAGAGCTTGGTAGGCTTAACCATAGCTTGTGAAAGCTGGTTAACAGCATAGCATATGTCAGGTCGTGTATTGACTAGATACATAAGCGACCCCACCAACTATCGATAAACAGTGGCATCCACTACCTTTGCCGATGTAGCATCCTCTTCCCTCCAACCACCAGGAAGAGGAGTGTCGATAGGCTTGCAGCCTTGCATGTTGAACTTCTCCAGTATCTCCCAGGCATACTTTCCTTGAGACACAAACAATCCATCACTGCGCTGCCAAATTTCCAATCCTGAAATAATGAAGGAGGCCCGAGTCCTTCATCTCAAAACTTTTGCAAGATCAGCTCTGCATGAGTGTATCAGCTCATCACCTCGTCAAAATAAAAACGACCATTAAGTAAAATGATCGCAACTTGACCCTCCACCACAACTGCATAGGTTCGGTTGTTATCCTCACTCTCGGGAGAATCCAAGTCCGTGGAAATAACTGTCTATATCCGTGTGTACCAAGCACAAGGTTGCTGCCTAACCCATACAACGCTCTTTGATCCCGCACACATGTGACTTCCGCTCGTTGAAGATCTTGAAACCTTCGGGTCGCTCTATGTACACCTCCTCCTTAATGACTCCATTGAGGAACGTAGTCTTTACATCCATATATCCGATGAATGTGCCACCCCATATGCGCCGAGAGAGCAAGAATCGTCCGTATGGAAGAATACCTTGCGTACAAGGCAAAGGTTTCCTCATAAATAATCCCTCAACCAAGAGAAGCCTTGGGCAACAAATCTTGCCTTGTACTTCTCGACGCTCCCATCAGCAGCTTGCTTCACTTTTTAGATCCATCTCGAACCTACCACTAATTTCCCTTCCAGCCTTGGACAATCTCCCATTCACTGTTTCTGACAATCGAATCATACTTTTCCACCATGGCATCTACCCATGTAGGGTCCTCCACAGCTTCCTCAAAAGATGATGGTTCTGTCACGATACACTTGCTCATCAAAGCCATGTATCTAGTATATTGGTTAGGTGACTGTCTCTATCTGCGTTGTGATGTAGGTGCTCCTACAATCTTCTCTGCATCAAGATTTAGTCGCTCAGCTTCTGTAGTGTGCTTCTGCCCTCTGATGTTTGGCGCTGCATGAGTAGTTTCTTCCACTCCATGAACCTCCTCTTATGGCTGATCCACATCCTGAGGCTCATCCTTAGGAACTAATAGCTTCTCATCTGCATGCAAGTGTAGCTCCGTCTCAAGCGAACACTTCATGGCTTTCTTCTCATGAAATTTTATATCCCATCGCACAACAGTCTTCCGACTGTCTGGAAAATACACACGATAGTTGTGGGGTGTTTATGTGTACCCCACAAATATACCAACCTCTACGGTCGGCTCCAGCTTCTTCCTGGCATCCGTCGTCACATGAATGTAAACAAGTGAGCCAAAAATCTTCAAATGAGAAATATCAAGCTTCTTACCAGAAAACGCCTCTTTGGGTGTACTCATGCCAAGTACTCTATGAGGACAACGGTTTTGCACATAAACCGCAGTGTTGCATGCCTCACCCCATAAGTGTATGGGAAGGCCCTGATCATGCAGCATCGCCCGTGCATCACCCACGATCGTTCTTTTCTTTCGCTCCGCGACCCCATTCTGCTGTGGGTTATGAGGCACTATAAGCTCTCTTCGAATTCCTTCTGCGCTGCAAAAGTCCTTGAATTCGCCAGAGATGAATTCACCACCATTGTCGCTCCTCAGAGCCTTCACATGCTTCCCCGATTCCTTCTCAACCAACGCCTTGAACTCACAAAACTTTGAGTATGTCTCGATCTACTTCTGCATGAATAATATCTAGCACTTCTGAGAATAATCATCAAAAAAGATCACATAGTACTTGTGCTTTGCTGTCAAAGCTACTGAGAAGGTCCACACATGTTTGTGTGAATTCTCTCAAGGATCGTCGTGGCGCGACTATCCTTCTCGTGAAAGGTGGCTTTCACAAATTTTCCCAAGGTACATCCCTTGCACTGATCTGACTGCGCAAGAGTACCCTTAGGAAGCCCAGTAGAAATTTTCTGCAGTATCTTCAAAGCTCCATGGTGAAGGTGGCCCAATCTCTGGTGCCACAACTCGCCATCATCCCGGCTCACCACTCCTTCTACCTTGCCTGCCATTGCTGCGCAGCCATCTACCTGCAATTGATAAAGGTTCTTAACTCGAACCCCTATCCTCCGGGTCTCACCAGTTGCCTTACTGCGCAGGAAAGCCTTTCCCTCGCTAAATACAACATCATATCCCTTGTCTTCTAACATGGCCACTGAGATAAGATTCTTCTTCAATCCCGGAACATGCATCACTTCCTTCCATACGAAGGGTTTACCAGACTCCCTCTCGAAGGAAATGGTACCAATACCGGTCGCACTGTATCTACCATCATCGCCCATCTCGATGTGCACTCCAAGATCTTTCTCATCCAGATCAGTAAACAAATCTCGATCTCCTGTCATGTGAAAAGACACACCACTGTCCAGAAACCACACTGAACCCATCACACTTGAGACCAAGCATGCGATCAGCGAAAAACCCAGCTCAAACTGCGAGGCTAAGGCCTCTCCAGCTGCAGATCCAGTAGCCTGCTTATTTTTCTTCTTCTGCGGACAATTTGTGGTATAATGTCCGTGTTGGTGATAGTGAAAGCACTTCACCTTGGACATGTCTTGCTTCTTGCCTTTCGCACCGGAATGAGAAGCTTTCTTGCTCTTCCCCTTCTTTTCTTTGGCATCCAAAGCGCAATTCTCTTCATCAGAGTTCTTTGATGAAGATCCGTCCCTGGTACTTCGCCTTATCTCCTCTTGCACAAGATCCGACCAAAGTTGCTCCCATCCTGGAAATTTCTCCCAACCATTGACAGAGTCCTGATAGGAATGCCAACTCTTCGGAAGCCCAAAGAGAGCCAAGCTCACCAAGTCCTCATCATCTACAGTCACCCCCACACTTCCCAGCTCATCCCTGCATTGGATGAACTTCGTGAGGTACTTGGGCATACTGTCGCCTTTCTCCATTTTTATGTTCCTGAGTTTATCCTTGAGCGCCAACTTCCTTTGGTCGCTCTTGCTTTGAAATAAATCTGTCAAATCTTTCCACATCAAGAATGGAGAAGATTTACCATGAAGGCTAGACACTATGTGATCCTTCACACCTTCCAACAGAATCCTTCGACACTTTGCTGTCTTCTTTTTCCATGCGTCAAGTACGGCAGCATCACTAGAAGTAGGTTTTGGAATTTCTGCATCTATGAACTCCTTCAACCCATTTTCATCCAGCACCGCCTCCATCCTGTCCTTCCATGCAATATAATTCGAGCTGCCCTCAAGGGCATACTCCAATCGCAATCCGTTGAAAGACATCTCAACTTCGACACCAAGAAAACTCTGCTGCAAATTCGAATTCCACCAGCACAAAACTCAACCGCTTCAATGTTTTGCAATTGCTCCAATGATCAATATCGCTCTGATACCATGTAGAAATTATATAACTAATGCGTTATACATCCAAGATTCTCCTGATCACACACTATTTGACTTCATGCATAATACATAATCTCTTCTACTATTGATCATTACTTGCGGAAATTAAATCAATTGCATGCACACATTGAAACCATAAAAATTCACACATATGAACACAATGTTTTAACGGGAAAGCCTGAAGCTAAAAACCCCAACTATCCGTATATAATATATGTCATAGAGATCATGTAACAATCCTCATACAAAGCTGATCATATCAAGCTCTCAGTACAATACAATCGCTACACACTAATCAGGCCCGATCTAGCAAATCCATGCACCGATCTTTGCCACCTGCTAGCCTGCCTCTACTACGCAATCCCTGCTGAATATTGGCTCTGAATGAACTCGAATTGGTCCAGCCTTGCTCACGCAATCCTCATTGGCATCTCCAATCACTGGGTGTTGCAAATCATGCAACACTATAGTCACAACTGATAGTCAACCTGCTCTTTCACCTACCTCTCCACTGGTCTCCACTGAAACTGTCCATGCACTGTAGTTAACTGATGTATTCTTCAGTTGATTAATGATTTAATATTTAGTGAATTAATTAATAATTAATTCACACCACTCTCACTAGTGTATCAATCAGTTAGACTAGATACAACTAGCTCAACTGTGTCTAACTGAGTTAAACTGAACACAACTCCATTAACTACTTCTACTAACTCCACCAAACTCTGTCACATGAGTTCTAACTGAAGTCTCCATGCAATAGCTCCACTTAACCCTCAGGAATAGTGTAATTCCTTCTGTCAGCTCCTGTGCCACATCTGTGCACTTAACTGAAGTGCTCCAAGAGAATAAGTTAATGTTTAGAGTCCAAATATTATTAAGAGCTAATAATATTCGACATATCTATTTTTAGACTGGCAATCTAAAAATAGAAGTCCATATATTTTTCCAAATTTACCAACCATCCACAAATATCATCCTGCAACTCATAGAATATGATCAACATGTCTAAAAATAGACATAGTCTAAAAATAGACTTGCGCCAAAAATAGCCTGCGGGCCCACTTAGTGAAGGTGACTCTTTTCACTAATCTCATCATCTTGTTGCAATCTCAACAGATGAAGCTTATGTATAAAAGGAGTTTATACATAGAATGGGGCAAGTTTAAATGATTAACCAAGGTTTAGTCTGTGGTAAGGGGATATATACCAGAAGAAAGGGGTGAGATTAAAGCGTTAACCTTGGGTAAAGGTAAATGTGAGAACGAGAGTAACGGTATTTCTTTTCTGTGCCTTTGTTTCATTTTAACTTTATTATATAGTTTTAGATTTATTTCAAGTTATAAAACTATAGGGGAGCGAGAATGTTTTTTATGGGTAGTTTTCTGTCAAAGGGGTAATTTCGGGATGTTATTTTAACATGTGATTAATATCTTTGACACAAAAGCATATAATAAGGGGGTTTTTGGGTTATTAAATAAAAATAAGTTATATTAATAGGACTAGGATATTTGATAGGGAGTTAATAAAATATGTTAAGTGTTAATATGAAAAGGGACAATGAATACTCAAATTTCATAAATAAAACTAAGGAAAGTGAAAATTAGAGTAAATCTTTATTTGCAAAACTCATTCATTTTTTACTTAGTATATCATGTTTTTCGAGGGTTTTATGCTTTGTAAAATGGGGGAAATTAATTAAATGTGCCTTTATGTAACATTTAAGTAAGAAAAGGTTTCCCACTTATGAAGTTAAATGTTGATGAATGCATGAAGGGGTAAATGATGAAATTTTTTGGGATTAATATAGAAACTTAAAATTTTCAATTAATCAGTCATTGAGCCTTGGGTCCGGTCCCAACAGAAGTTAAGGAAATGCCTTGAGCTTCTTTGACTGACAGTCTAGAATATCAAATTGCTATGGGGAGGGGAAATTAGTTATTTGTAGCCTGGTGAAATATATTTACAACGATGTTTCTCACCTTCATCTACCTACCCAATCATTATCTTCTAACATTTTTTCCTTCTATTTTAATCAGGTGCATTTGAACTAGCAACCTTACAACATATTATTCTTTTGAAAGAAATAAAGCTATCTAATTCTAACCTTATTTTATCCAAGAATCCAGATTAAACTTTTGGATTCTTTTATTCTCTACCTAACTACTGAATTGTCATGATGAAATTGTATGACAATTCTTTATTCTCTATCTACAACATTTGAAATTGAAAGATGACAAGTCAAGATTAAATTGTTTAACTCATCACAGATTATGGCATTTATTGACACTCTGCCATGATCAACTGCAAAAAGTAAAAGTAGTGGCACTTAGACTTGCACACTTTCATGTTTTATTCATCTTTTTCTTTTGGGGTATATGATTTTTTCTAAGTCCTTTGATCTTTCTTTTAGGACCTTTTACCCTCTTTTTGATTTTTGATTTTTTTTTTTTTTTTTTACAAAATATGGGAAAACAACTTGCAGAAATCAAAGTTTGTACATATTTACACAACTATCATCAGTCAAGTCAAAATTATGAATCCTATATTTATATGTTGCTAATAGTACCCACTCGCCCTTGGGAAAGAATTTCCATGGACATTGTGGGAGGTTTACTAAAAACTAGGAAGGGACATGACTACTTGTTTGTTGCAGTTGACAGATTCAACAAGATGTGTGTTTTGATGCCTTGTAAAAATACCATAAGTGGGAAATAAGAAACAAACTTGTTCTTTGGACACGTCTAGGTGCACTTTGGGATACCAAGGAGCGTCGTTTCAGACAAGGATACGAGATTTCTCAGTGCGTTATGGACTACATTGTGGGAGAAGATGAACACGAAGTTGAAGATATCAAAAACATTCCATCCACAGATAGTTGGAAGGATGGAAGTAGTCAACATTAATTTAGTGACCAGAAGCACACAAAGACCTGGGATAAAAATATAATATCTATACAACATTCTTACGATAAAGAAGTCCACCCTTCTATATAAAATTACCCATTTGAAACTTGTTTTGGATATTTTCCAGCTTCAGATTTGGACATTAAATATTGGCATTAAGGATGAGTGAGGGAAGGTCTTACAGGAAACACCTTGAGGACTGAAAAATTTATAGAAAATATAAGGTAGATACATATATAGGTACAAGAGACACTGCAAAAGTCACAGTAGAAATATAAGGATAAGCATGATCAACATAGAACAAAGAAATTGTTCAATGTGGGAGACAAAGTATGACTACAGTTGAACAAGGAGAGGCTACATGGGCCTGGTGAAAAAATCAAGGCTCTGAGGTATGGACCCTTCAGTATACTGGAAAAGGTGGGATATAATTCCTACCGACTTAGTTTAGCAGCATATATGTGCATTTACTCAGTCGTGAATGTAGAGAATTTGAAACTCTATGGACCTTCCATGATAGATTAGGAAGAGGAATAAGTCCTACCTTCTGTGGAGGATTTGATACCAAATGAACAGGAAGAGTTGAAAGAAGATACAATTTTTCAAAAGAGGTCTAGAACTATAATACAAGGACAACATAATCTTTTGAAGATTGGGTTGAAAGGACAATTTCCAAGCAAAGCTAAATAGTACACCAAAGAGAAGTTGGAGGAAAAATTTCCTCACCTCATTCAGTAGAAGCTTTTTGGGACCAAATGCCTCCCAAAATGGTGAGGTGTGACCTAGATTGGATCATTATAATGTTTTTCATGATCCATCACAATGCTTTAAGAGTGGAAAAAGTGGCAGAATCAGTTCACGAGCAGGACCCAGTTTGTCAAACAAGGTCTAAAACTTTCTAGGATCATTTTGGGGCATAAAAGTGTTATTATCCTATAAATATAGTGATCAAGGTATTACTATCTAATAATTTATCCTAGTGGGATGATTTAAATAATATTTTCATTTGAATGTTTTTTTAAACAAAAGGAAAGAAAAAATAGGAAAATAGAAAAATAATTGAAAAGAAAATTGACAGAAAAATAAAAATAAAAGGGAAAAAAAATAAAGAAATAAAAAGTAATAAAACCCCATAGGGCACGCTAGTCTAAATACTTCCAATTTTCATTTCATTAAAGTTTACTTTTATGTTTGAAATAATGTTGAAAATGATATGAAATGACATTTTATTGTTTACCATAAAGTGTTGGCATTTAGCAACGATTCCTGGGGGTCCCTTCCTGTTGTGCTATACAACAACCCCCATTTATTTTTATAAATAGGGACCCTTTAGAAATAAATAGGAAATTCTTTTAAATTTCCTAAAACACAAAACTTAGAAAATAAATATTTTATTGTTTCCGCCTTATTATTTTTTTGAGCGCATCGCAAAACACCTATCTTATGAATTTCAAAAGACTTATAAACTTAAAATATGAAAACTACAATATGCGCTCAAATTTCTCTGAAGATATGATTTAAAAATTTTCAAAAAAAACTTCAATCACCATTATATTTACTTTATCGCACTGAACTTCACTTAATCAATTGAAAAACATTAAAAGAAAAATGATATAAGTTGTGACTCCATGGACCCGACAAGAAAATAGACAAATGAATATACAACCTTCGGCCATCGCGGTCACTTCAGTTTTATAAAAAGCGCAATTTGTATTTTTCTCAACTTATAACATACGACTAAATCGTTATCCAATAAAAGTTGCAATCTGCGATTTGCACATATCGTTGTTGATCAGCGGTTGTCATTGATGTCAACCCAAACAACACCAGGGGCTAACCCAATATTTCATTGGGATTTTGACCTACCAAATTAATATATTCTGGGTCCATAATGTTTTTTATGGTTTCTACTTGTCGAGATGTTTCTGTTGATATATGGCACGCCATGTAATTCTTCACGATTTGAGAGATATTCGTGTTTGAAGTTTGTACCCCCAATTAGTGGGCTAAAACCCCATGGGGTTGGGGCATGGGTCATTGAAAAGTCATAATTAATATTTTTTAGGCTCCTAAAATCCCTCCCACGTTCACTTGTTGAAGCCCCTCTCAACTTAAGCATTGATATAAATTGTGATCCTCATTTCGTCCTTATGCAAGGGATTCGGCCATCTGAAACAAGTCATTGTGGAATTTTCGCTCTAAATTTTTTTCCACGAAGGTTCAAAAGCTGAAATTTTTATGAGGTGAAGCCAAATCCTAAGGAAGCTGCAGTAAAAATTTCAGATCAAGTTGCACAATATTTTTGGAGATATGATCTGTGGAATTCAGGGTTTTTGCAGGCTCCTGAAATTCATATCAAAGAAGTGACCTTGGTAAAATCGTCATAACTCTCTCTCTCTGAGTATCGGATTGGAATTCCATAAAAAGTGATAGATAGTGCATAGTATATAATTTTTCTCTATCAATTTTAGAGCCAAATGAAGAAACAGTGACACGTGGCATGCCGTACAAGTGTGCTTTGTTGAAACATTCCATAATTAGGGCATTGTGAGAGATTGGGCATAACTCTCTCTTGAGGAATCAAAATTGGGTCAGAACTGTGGCATTGGAAAGATGACTCAGAGGAATACTACAGGACCGAAAATCAAATATTGAGGATCTGAAATAACAGAGATACACCAGATTCAATATAGGGCTCCTAGAAGGCAAGAAAAAGCTAGATTATGTGTTGTCAAGAATTGCAAAGGACCAGAATTTCTACGGCAGAAAAGCAAAGCAAGGTGCAGTAGAGGGTAGCATGACAAGAGAAGCAACCAAGGTGCATAACAGCAGCAAGAAATTCATCATATGAAGTCTTCAAGTGGGCAGCACTGCATACAATCATTGTAAAGGTATCATTGTACTTAGTCATTGTAAATACATTATTGTACAAATTGTACTAGTATCTATCTTCCAAGGGTTGAAGAGGTAGTGTTTGGAGGTCTAAGATCATCATTATGTGTTTGTGTCAAAGTTGGGGTTATGGTCTAGTATATCTTATTCTTCTATATCATTCTATATCATTGTAAAGTGGACCATTTTCCTGGTACAGGAGTCCATTCTTCTTTTATTCTTCTATAGGGTGGTAGGGTGGTGCTAGGGTGAGTTGTAGCTCATTGGGTGTTGGGGCATCTGTTTAGTTGACTACTGAATAATCTCGAGCATTGGAGCGTCCATCCAGTGGGAGCTGGAGAAGAATGTTTTTCTAGATTCTAGGAACTTGGAGCTTTATTTTCAATTGCAGTTGAATATTAAAGAATTATTATAAAAGCATTAGGTGGTTTTTGTCTCGGAGTGGGTTTCCACCTTAAAATTGTGTGCATTTGTGTTCCTCTTTTTTGTTGCTATCATTGTACAAACACTGATAATAATTGAAGATTAAATAATTCTCTAATTGAAAGGAATACTGATTCACCCCACCCTTCCCCCCCCCCCCCTCCCCTCTCAGTATTTCCAACAATTGGTATCAGAGCTTGGTTCCTTCAATAGCAGTTTAACAGCTGGAAGGAGGTCATGGAGCATACCAAGAATGGTGTACCTCTATTCAATGAAAATAATTATGCACTCTAGAAAGGAAGAATGGAGGTCTATCTCTTGGCACAAGGTTACGAAGTATGGGACACTATTCAAAATGGATTTACATCAACTACAGATGAACAAGGTAAGAAGAATTTGGTAAATGATGCAAAAGAAAAGAATATTATTATCAGTGGACTTATTGAATATGCTTATCATAAGGTATTGGGTTGTAAAACCGCCAAAAATGTATGGGACAAGCTTGAGAATATATATTCAGGTGACTCAAATGTCAAAGAAGCAAAGCTTCAAATCTATAGAACAAAATTTGAGCAACTCATAATGAAAGAAGATTGCAACATTGCTGCATACTTCCAATACGTTGATGAAATAACCAATACTCTGGAAGGATTGGGAGAGGTAGTTGACGAGAAGACTATTATACGGAAGATTCTTAGAACGTTACCAGGGAGATTCAACCCAAAGGTATCAGTCTTAGAATACAGTGCAAATATGGACAAACTCAGCAAAGAGGAATTACATGGAGTTCTCATAGCATATGAAATGAGACTTGATGAAGAAGAGGGTGCTTCGCATCTAGAAACTACGTTCGTTGCATCTAAGAAAACCAATAAGGATAAACAACCTTCAATTGAAAAGACATGCACCTACAAGTGTGAAGAAAAGGGAGATGATGAAGAAGGTCTTTCAGATGAAGAATATGCTTACTTCACAAGAAAACTAAAAATTGGTAAGGGACAATTCAAAGGTAAACTTCCATTGATATGTTTTAGTTGTAATGAGGTTGGGCATTTTGCAGCAAAATGTCCAAACAGAAGTAATGGCAACTCAAAAGGAAAGAAAGGCTTTAAGAAATTCAACAAGCAAGGATCCAAAAGGAAATTTCTCTCTAAAGAAGATAGCTCATCATCCGATGAAGACAATCACAGTGAAGAAGAAGCCAATGAGAGAGTATTGTTTATGTCCAAGCACAATAAACAAGAGGTATCAAACAATGAAGAAGAAGGATGGACCATAGAAGAATTTTATGAGGAAGCAATCAGGCTTATAAAAGATCTCAAGGCAGAGAAGATCCTTTCCAAAGCTCTTGAAGAACAAGTTCAAGGTCTCAAAATTGAAGTTGAAGAACACAAATGCATTGAAGAGTCACTTCAAAAGAAGTTGGAAGAAAGAAACCAAGAAAGGGAAGAATTAGAAGCCGAAGTAGTCTCGTTGCATGAGGAAGTGAAGAAAGGAAAAACTATCCAAAACTATGCCAACAACTCAAGGGAATTGGAAGAACTCATCAACAATCAACGATCTTACAACGACAAAATTGGAATCGGTTACAAAGAAGAAGAAGCAGGACCTTCTACAACAAAATACAATGAACCTATGAAATCTGACATGCATGTAGACTTCATTGGACAAGATTCGCAAGAACAGCCTTGGAAGACAATTCCTCGACAAAAAATTTCATCCAGGTACCAACATATTTTTTATGGCTACTGTTATTCATGTGGAAAATTTGGTCATAAAGTTGTAGAATGTCGCACGTACCCTAGGAACGAATACAATTCTAGGAGATCTGTAAAATATGAACCTCCTAGGGCTCAGTGAAACATCAATAGATTTGAACATTTAAGAAATAATATTGAATGTTACAAATGTCAAAACTTTGGAAACATAGCCAAAGACTGCAGACTTGAAAATCCTCCAGAAGAATCTTCGAAGCCACAGAACAAACGAACATGGAAGAAGAAGAAGAATGATAATTGTGCTCTCACTCTCAAGGCTGAAAAGAACAAATATGTGTGGTATGTTGATAGCGGTTGTTCAACGCATATGACTAGAGATAGAAATAAATTTGTATCTCTGAAAGAGAAGAAGGATGGAACCGTGTCCTTTGGAAATGATGAATCTTCAAATGTTATAGGATCAGGTATTGTCACTCTCGGAAGCAAATATGCTCTAGCCAAGAATGTTCTATTGGTTGAAAACATGAATCACAATCTGCTCAGTGTTGGACAAATGTGTGATCAAGGACACACAATACTATTCAACTCCACAAAATGTGAAATCAGGAAATGCGTGTATGGTGAAATTGTGGCTACAGCAAGTCGAGCTCCAAACGACATATATGTTTTGGATGAAGCAACTAAAGCATGTCTAATAGCTAAAGAGGATGATATAATAATTGGTAGCAATGATGATCGACTAAGTAAGAAGTTTGCTACAAAGGTGCAAAGTGATTTCGAGATGTCTTTACTTGGTGAGTTGACATACTTCTTAGGGCTTCAAATATCTCAGCAAGAGAAAGTAATATTTATATGTCAAGCCAAGTACATCAAGGAAATGCTCAAGAAATTTAAAATGGAAGATTGCAAACCCATCCTTACTCCAATGGTAACAAGTTGCAAATTGAGCATAGACGACTCATCTAAGGATGTGGATCAAAGGTTGTACAGATCTATGATTAGTATTCTTCTATATGTAACAGCCTCCCGACCAGATGTTATGCAAGCAGTTGGACAAGTAGCAAGATTCCAAGAAGCACCAAAAGAATCACATATTAAATATTCACCAGCATTGGAATATCTTCGCCAGAAGCTTGGGATTCTCCCAAGTTCTCATTAGATTTTCCTTTTTCAGAATATAAAGGGGGAGTGGAAGTGTGTGCAGGTCTGCAGGACGGTTGTGTGTCAGCGTGAGTGGAAGTGTGTACAGGTCCGCAGGATGGTTGTGTTTTAGGGGGAGTTACCCTTTTCCATTGATGTCAAAGGGGGAGAGAATGTTGTAGGAAGAGGTGTCATGATCGCAGGGGGAGTACTTGTGTTGCCATCAATGCCAAAGGGGGAGATTGTTGATCAACGGTTGTCATTGATGTCAACCCAAGCAGCACCAGGGGCTAACCCAATATTGAATGAGAAGTTTGACCTACCAAATTAATATATTCTGGGTCAATAATTATTTTGATGGTTTCTACTTGTCGAGATGTTTCCGTTGATATATGGCACGCCATGTAATTCTTCACGGTTTGAGAGATATTCGTGTTTGAAGTTTGTACCCCCAGTTAGTGGGCTAAAACCCCATGGGGTTGGGGCATGGGTCATTGAAAAGTCATAATTAATATTTTTTAAGCTCTAAAATCCCTCCCACGTTCACTTTTTGAAGCCCCTCTTAACTTAAGCATTGATATAAATTGTGATCCTCATTTCCTCCTTATGCAAGGGATTCGGCCATCTGAAACAGGTCATCGTGGAATTTTCGCTCTAAATTTGTTTCTACGAAGGTTCAGAAGCTGAAATTTTTATGAGGTGAAGCCAAAATCCTAAGGAAGCTACAGTAAAAATTTCAGATCAAGTTGCGTAATATTTTTGGAGATATGATCTGTGGAAGTCAGGGTTTTTGCAGGCACCTGAAATTCATCTCAAAGAAGTGACCTTGGTAAAATCGTCATAAATATCTTTATCTGAGTATCGGATTGGAATTCCATAAAAAGTGATAGATATTGCACAGTCTGTAATTTTTTCTCTATCAACTTTAGAGCCAAATGAAGAAACAGTGACACGTGGCATGCCATACAAGTGCACTCTATTGAAACAGTCCATAATTAGGGCATTGTGAGAGATTGGGCATAAATATTTCTTGAAGAATCCAAATTGGGTCAGACCTATGGCATTGGAAATATGACTCAGAGGATTACTACAGGACCAAAAATCAAATATTGAGGATCTGAAATAACAGAGATACACCAGATTCAATATAGGGCTCCTAGAAGGCAAGAAAAAGCTAGTTTATGTGTTGTCAAGAATTGCAAAGGACCAGACTTTCTACGGTAGAAAAGCAAAGCAAGGTGCAGCAGAGGGTAGCATGACAAGAGCAACAACCAAAGTGCATAACAGCAGTAAGAAGTTCATCATATGAAGTCTTCAAGTGGGCAGCACTGCATACAATCATTGTAAAGTTATCATTGTACTTAGCCATTGTAAATACATTATTGTACAAATTGTACTAGTATCTATCTACCAAGGGTTGAAGAGGCAGTGTTGGGAGGTCTAGGATCATCATTAGGTGTTTGTGTCAAAGTTGGGGTTATGTTCTAGTATATCTTCTTCTTCTATATCATTCTATATCATTGTAAAGTGGACCATTTTCCTGGTACGGGAGTCCATTCTTCTTGTATTCTTCTATAGGGTGGTAGGGTGGTGCTAGGGTGAGTTGTAACTCATTGGGTGTTGGGGCGTCCGTTCAGTTGACTACTGAAGAATCTCGGGCATTGGAGCATCCATCCAGTGGGAGCTGGAGAAGAATGTTTTTCTAGATTCTAGGAAGTTGGAGCTTTATTTTAATTGCAGTTGAATATTAAAGAATTATTAGAAAAGCATTAGGTGGTTTTTGTCCCGGAGTGGGTTTCCACCTTAAAACTGTGTGCATTTGTGTTCCTCTTGTTTGCTGTTATCATTGTACAAACACTGATAATAATTGAAGATTAACTAATGCTCTAATTGAAAGGAACACTGATTCACCCCCCCCCCTCCTCTCAGTATTTCCAACAATCGCATTTCACAACCTTTAAGGGTAAGTATTACGAATGGTTATAAGTTATAATTTTTGATATGCACACCGACGCCATTTAATAGATCAAGCGTTTAAAACAACTTGTGTCATGTCAAAATGAAATTTAAGATCTTAACGGCTTTAAAGCGATTGATAGATCTTACGTGTGGAGATATATGAAATATTAATTCAGAGATTATGAATGATGATTGATGTTATATTTTAATAAGATTGATATCTTCTTGCATGTGTTTGAAATAAATTATAGATTTGTCTCTTTAATACTCCATACTTGTAAAAATTCGCTCTGCTTTCAGGAAACCAGTTAACAGATTAAAGAAGAGAAAAATGAGCAAAAAGGGTAAAGAAATTTCTTAGACGTTGTCCACTGAAGACACATATATGTCTCCATTATTTTCAGATACCATTTGAAACAAATATTACATCAGTTCGATATGGGAGGAAATGTATAAAATTTTTGAAAGTGAAGGACCAAGGGTGATAAACAAATTTTCTTTGATAGGCACTACTTCTACCTTTGACGCAACTCTTTTTGACGTTGCATGCTCATACATTCACAGGATAGCTGCAAGACCAAATATTCTTCGTTATACAGACATGGTTAAGTGGGAAATTGACCACTTAAACATTGAAGATAGAATGTTCAAGAATTCAAAGGGAAAGACTATGGGTTCTTTTAGGGAAGAATATTTAACAACAATGTACCATCTACCACCCCCGTAGCAGAAATATGACAAAGACTATTTGCATAATTTTAGAGGAGAACATCGAGACCTTATCAAATTCATCCAAGAATGGAAGGATAATCAGGGGAAATTGAAGCAAGATAAGTTTGGTACGTACCCAATTTCCCAAATTCCTAATCCTTACTGTTATGTTGTTAGTATGTTATGTAGATTATTTCCCAAAATGGATAGCACTATATTCTCAAGAGACTGAGTTCCCCTAATTGATGCAATCGTCAATTCATCTATTTTGAATTGGGCAGACATCTTATCTAATAAACTAGCCAAACACATAGCCGAATATAGGAATAAAAGAAGTATTTCATTAATAGAAATACCTCCCTTTTATATGTCTGCCTATGTCATAGATGCTATCTATTTTCCTTCCCATTTTCCTACCATGGGATGGAAATGGACTACCAAGGACCCTACCCCAATTCACATTTACCACAAAGAACTTTTGGATTCAAACTTCCACTTAAACTTCTATAAAATCTGTTATGGAGTCATATTACCTATACATCATATTATTTTTAACAAAAGGGCTCCTAGGGTTTCTGAAGAAGCCAATGCAGACATTCTTCCAATAGCTAGATGGTTTGCCGAAGAGAATTTTACATATATTAAAGTATTCTGGAGTTATGCTTCTTCCCATGTTTTACCCTATTATGTTCCCGATAAGTTACTTACAAAAGAAACAGCCTATTAGCTTGTTAATGGTGTTATGAAACAACTGAAGGATGCTAAAAAGGCTATTTGGCCTAATTTCCTTGTACAATGTGGCACCTTTGCATTGTCTAACATTGGCCATACTTACAAGGAATTTTCCAAAATTATTTTATTAAGATTGGCGTATGAAGATGAATCAGGTCAGTCGCAGTAGCAATATTATAATTCAGATCACTCTGAAAATGAATCCGAATCTAAAAAGGAAAACTCAGAAAAAACAATTGACCGAGTCATTCATGAGGCAGAGATGCTAGAGGAAACAAGAAATAATGGGACAGAATCAAATTCTCAAGCAGTTCAGCACAATCACAACATGCTAGATCAGTCCAGTTTACCACAAGAAAAAGATCTTATAAATGAATGGGAAGAGTTTGCTGAAGCTATAAAAACTCCTAAAGAAAATCCCAATATTGATCAAGCAATAAGTTTCCAGACACCTAAACACTCACAGAAGATAGTGGAAACTGTTAATCCACTGCAAAGAGTCTTAGAAATACATGATAAAGAAATAATTTCGGCCTACCCCATAGATCAAATAGTTCTACATATTGAAGATATTCCTGAATTAGATATTTTCTACAGTCCTAGTTACAAGGTTGTAGTTAAAAGAAACAAAAGAAGGAGAATTGATGAAACAACTCCAAAGCCTACAGATGAATCAGTTGATGTACTATGGAAAGATTCCTTGGATGATCCTACTGAACATCTAACCAAATTATCACAGTATGCAGGGGCATATGCTACTGCTATTGTTGATAAAGCTACTGAGGTTAGAGTGTTGTTAAAACAAAAGGAAGCCAGAGTACAAGAACTAGAGAATTTTTTGAATGAAGATAAATCCAATTCCAGTGAGCAAATCAAAGTAAACACAACCCAATTTCATAAAGATATTGAAAGCCTCAAATTGCAACATCAGACAGATATTAATGAAAAACAAGCACAACTAGAAATAGCAATGATTAAGTTACATAGTCAACCACAATTAGAGAAATTTATCAAAGAAGCACTTGATTTAAACACTAAGTTAAAGAAAGAACAAGAATTTTTTTTGTCATCAAGCTTCTATGATTTATTCTTATTGTGATTCAAGTAAAATAATGATCTAGCAGATAGAAATTCAAAAACTTGAATATGAAAGACTTGAGAAGAAAATTGAAGAGCACATTTAATGGAAAGTCTCAGATTCAGGAAAGCAAGCTGATCTACCTCAAGTAGATAAGCTTCACAAAGAAATTCTATTCACAGAATGGGAAGCGCAAATCAAATAGGCAGAGAAAGCAACGGCAAAGACATCCAAAATATCAAGTGAAATTATTGAATCTATTTGTGAGAAACTGTCTAAAGCAAAACTTCTTAAGGAAAACACGTTTGATGTTTTTTTAGAAACAAGACAGGTAGAAACAAAGTGGAAGTAGAGAGTAGATACACAGGAGGAAATGATTAAAAAGGTAAATAAGTTTGATCAGTAAAATCACTGGAATTTTTTGATCAAATCGTATCATCAGCATCAAACTCTGCAATGTCTTATAGATTCAGCAAAGAGATCCCAATCAAAAATCTCAAATGATATTTTCAAGGTACAGATCCGATCAAGGATATCGCAACTAGCTCAGATCAAACAATGTTAGATATTTTC
This sequence comes from Pinus albicaulis, assembly GCA_034641835.2. Taxonomy (NCBI): domain Eukaryota; kingdom Viridiplantae; phylum Streptophyta; class Pinopsida; order Pinales; family Pinaceae; genus Pinus; species Pinus albicaulis. The sequence goes on along the minus strand of MU968363.1, from coordinate 27,149,052 downwards.
CAACTTCGCGACCACATTCAGAAAGAAGGGTAGGACTCATAAAATCAGAATTGTTAGTTTAATTTCCTAGATTGTAGTTAAGTTAGCTTTTTGAAGAAGGTTGTTTGAAACCTCCTCTATATTTTTGTAATAATCTATTTTAGTTTATAGTTAGTTTAGTATTTAAACCCTTCTCATGCATTTAGAGAAGGGTCTAGAAATTTGTCAAAAAAATTTGCAAAGAATGCACTATTGTAAGTTTGTGAGTGCTTTGATGAATGAATGGAACACATTCTGTAATCTTTTAACAATTAAAGATGTTTAAATGATGTTTCATTACTGTACTCTTTAAATTGCTTGAAAGTGAGAAGGAGAAAATTCATTGTTGTTAGTTTACATGAGTATAACTTCGTACATATGGTACTTCTATTCACTTGTATTAAGTCTTACTTCATAGATTGATAGTTATATTTTTATTGCATTATATATTTGAAACGTCGTCATAAATAAATATTACATGCACTTATGTTCTAATATTTATCTATGGTTTCTTATTGAATATGTAATCACACTGATAAATGCGATATTTCTTTCACAATTCTTCTATTCAAACTACTTTGTTAGAAGAATAATTTTACATAATTTTCATCTCTTTCGACTGTTAAATGATCTATATTGCTGATAGTTGAAATATATCATTTTAGATTGCATAAAGGAATAACACCCCAGGTATATATTAGATTAATAATTTAGATAGATGCATATAGATTAAAATCATTATCCATTTGCATGCTATATTCACAACAACCTCAAAATCATCCTTATTGGGAAACTGGTCCCATTATCCCTAGTCGGAGCCACTATACCAAATAGAAAAGGAGTTGCTTTAAGTTCCAGATCGAGTGGTTTTCCACATGTTTTGGCAACATAATTTTGAGGCCTTAACATATTGGCGCTAGAAGGAGGGCCAAGTGAATGGCACAAAGGTCTGATCAATCTAAAGGTCAATAAAAAAATCTCTCTCCCTCTAGATCCCCATCAACTTCTAGAAAATTATCTAGATCCTCATCTATAAAATCTAAAGTTAATCATCTTTCCCCTAAGTCTCCTAGCGATACTAAAACTGTACTATTTCCTGAGTTTCACCAACATTCCCCAGAAGTTCAATCTTTGATATAAAATTTAGAGAAATTATTTATTTCTGCTGAAAAGCCTGAAACTTCTCAATTATCAGATCTTAGTATTTCATCTTCTTTACAACCTCAAAGAATATTAATTCGATCAGAAAGTCAAAAAACATGGATTCTCCCTTTTGAATTTCCTATCAGTAGTACTTGGAAGAAGTTAAAGAGGACTCAATCAAAATCGATCACTAGCAAGGTTTTATCCCATTCACCCCCCTTACCTCCACTCACTTCCACAAATTTCATTCCAACAGTCGGTATCACTTTCACTAGTTCCAATACTCAAAATACTGGTCCTAGTACTCGACCTGCCTCATCATCAAGTCACAATCAACCCATCCAAAATCCAATGGCAGGTCAAGTCCCTCCACCGAATGTAAACCCATGGAACAATCCAAGGGCTGTAAACATGCCTACTCCTCTTCATGCTCTTCCTAAAAATCCCGAAAGGTGGATACCAAAATTTAATCCCGATGATGGTATTCCTACAGAAGAACATATTCATAATTTTATGTTAGTTTTCAACTTGAATGTAGTAGTTGAAGAGGATTACGTTATACGATTATTTCCATATACTTTAAAAGGATATGCAGGATCTTGGTATTTTTCATTACCTACTTGCTCCATAACTAACTAGAATATGTTTGAAGAACAATTTTTGGCTAAGTTTGGAGATGACAGAACTACTGCTACTCTCATCAATGATCTTTCAAATCTTAAAGCTAAACGAGGTGAGAAGATAAAAGATTTTAATTCAAGTTTTAATAAACTACTCAATAAAATTCCTTTTACAGCAGTTCCTGGTGCAGAAGTTCAAATTGAGTGGTATATTTCATCCCTTCCATCTAATATAGATATTTTCGTTGATAGAGCAAAACTAGCAACACTTGCAAAAAATATGAAAGAGTCTCTATCTGTAGAGAAACACATAACTACTCTTGAGAAAGAGAATTCTCAGGAAGATCGAAAATCAAAGAAGACATCTTTCAAAGATGACTCTAAAAATAAGATACCAAAGGATCCATTTGATGTAGAAGGTCTTCAAAAAGTTTTGAAAACCATGACCAATGATATGGCAAATATCAAGAAACAAGTCGCTGAAAATTCAAATTCAAAAAAGAGTTTTAGGAATTTGAAGAAGAAAAAAACCTCTAATTCTCAACCTCCAAATATTATATATAATGTTGAATCAGATCAAGAAGAGGAGGAAGAACAAACAGAGGAAGAGGAAGATGATGAAGAAGAAGAAGTTGAACTTAATGGAATGTGGGGTTTTATCTTATCAAATGAAGAACAACTTGAAGCTTTTCCTGTCAACACACGTAGCAAAAAGATTACTGAAGAAACACCGCCTAGTCAACAACAAAAAATTTCCACTCCTGCTAAAGACAAATCAATAAGAAAAAATTCTAATTCAAAGGCTACGCAAATGAGTCCTGTTACATCAGACTCTCCACCTATATCTAAAATAATGGTTATCTCAGATACCATTGAGTATAATATAGTTGAAGACATGAAGAAGACTAGGGAAAATATTGCAATCCATGAGCTTACCAAATTGAAGCAACAACAACAAATCTTACTTAGAGAATTGAAATTTGTTCCTGCTCCAAACTTACCTGCTCCAGTCATAGTTCAAGCTGCTAATGAAACGGGTAAGCCACCTTCTCCTTCAGTAAAAATAGATGCCTCAGATTTAATTATGATAGGTGACTGATCCATCTCTCATACTCCCCCATTTCTCTTAACCTATGACATCTATAATAAAAATGTTCATAATTGTTTAATAGATTCAGGGAATTCTTCGAATATAATGTTGAAATCGTTTTGTGCTAAATTGAACATTAATCCTCAGAGTTCTCCAGTTCATATAGTACAACTTGACAGAACTAGAGTAGAAGTGGTAGGAGAATTAGAATCTATTTCCATCAGATTGTCATCAAATCCCAAAATTTTTCAGATAATTTATATTTTGGTGGCAGATATTCTTGAATTTTATGGTTTAATTTTAAGTCGTGATTGGTCTGAGAAACTTCATGGATATTTTTCAACTGACTGGTCACATATGTGGTTACCACATAATGGAAAGCCAAATCAAATTTGAGTTGACTGTGAAAAGTTTATGAAACACACAGTAACTAATCATGAAGAACTTAATGAGACAGTAGGCTTCAATAACAACATTATTGGAAACTACTCTATTCAGTCATTTTTAGGAAACTTTAATGCTCAACGATCTCCTTTCTTCGATAACGCGATTTTATCTTAGATTGAGAATTTTTCCCAGTTGGATAATTCTAGATGTTTTAATTTTTTAGATAGAAAAATAGTTAATTCTTTGTTTTGGACCCTTTATTTTGACGGTTCTAAATCTGAAGATGGTGCAGGTGTGGGCTGCATTTTAATAAACCTAGAAGGCGAAAAGACTATGTTAGCATGCCAATTAGAATTTGGTTGTACCAACAATGTAGCTGAGTATGAAGCATTAGTTCAAAGTTTATTAAAAGCTATTGATCTGAATATCAGACATCTGAAGGTTTTAGGAGATTCACAAATCATAGTTAGGCAAGTGAGAGATACTATCCATTGTAATTATGGACATTTAAAACATTATCAATCATTAGTCCAAGAATTAATTACTCATTTCTTAGCCTTCAACATTTTTTCTATACCTCGAATACAGAATGCTAGTGAAGATTTACTCGCTAATGTAGCATCAAAATTAATCTCATCCCAAGAATTTAGTCCCGATAGATTTTCTATTGAATTGATTTTTAGACCATCTATTCCTAATAATATCACTAATTGAAGAGTATTCAATAATGACTCAAATATCATTGATTTTTTAACATCTGAAGAATCTTATGATAATCAAATCATGGATGAAAGCGAACATGACACTCAGATTAAGAAAGAACAAGATGAAAATCCTATTCCAAAATCTGTTGTCAAGTTATAAGACTTATATGATCTAAAAGATAGATTTAAAATAGTAACTAACTCAAAAATACAAAGTTCTACCTTAAGATTTGAGTTAGTTAATCTAGGAAGTGAAGAAAAACCTCAAAATATAAATCTAGGTCTTGGTTTGTCTTCTGAAGAAAGATTATCATTCATCAAATTGTTTAGGATGTACAAAAGTTTCTTTTCTTGGAATTATTCTAATCTTAAAACATACGATACTTCTGTAATTCAACACACAATTCCTATGATCTTAGAGAAAAATCCCATACAACAGAAATTGAGAAAGATTCATCCAAACTTGGAAAATCAAATTAAAACTGAATTGAACAAAATTCTCAAAGAAAATTTATATTTCCAATCAGACATTTAAAATGGGTATCAAATTTGGTACCTGTTAGGAAGAAGAATGGTAATATTAGAATTTTCATTGATTTTAGAAATTTATACAAAGCTTGCCAAAAGGACAATTTTCCACTACCAACCATGGAACAAGTATTGAAGAAAGTAGCTGGTTCTGAGCTGATGTATTTTCTAGAAGGATTTTCAGGTTATAATCAGATTCTTGCTCATCCATATGATAGAATAAAAACTACGTTTAGAACTAAGTGGGGAACTTATTCCTATCAGAAAATGCGTTTGGATTAGTTAATGCAGGTGCCACATTCCAAAGAGCCATGGACAAAGCTTTTAGAGGACTTATAAATAAAACATTAGTTATCTATTTAGATGACATTATTGTCTTCTCTAAACAGGAAAATCATCATGTGAATGACCTAAAGCAAGTCTTTGAATGATGCAAAAGGTATGGCATTTAATTAAATCCAAAGAAATATTTTTTTTCTTTAGATGAAGGAAAACCTTTAGGATTCATTGTGTCAAAAAATGGTATCTATATTGATCCTGAAAGAGTTGATGAAATTAAACGAATTGATTTCTCTCATAACAAGAAAACCATGCAATCTTTCCTTGGGAAAATTAATTTTGTTAAGAGATTTGTCCTTGATTTTTCTCAAATAGTTTTACCATTGCAGAACATGATTAAGAAAAATTATGTCTTCAAATGGGGACATAATGAAAGAGAAGCATTCGAATTTATTAAACAATCAATTTTCAATGCTCCATTCCTGACCACCCCCAATTTTCTTAATCCATTTACATTATACACTTTTTCACCGGATACATCATATGCAGTTGTTTTAACACAGTTTAATGACCAACAAATAGAAGTAATGCTATCATTCTTTAGTTCAAATTTACAAGGTGCGGAATTGAATTACACATCTTTTGAAAAACAAGCATTTGTTTTTTTTTAAGCCATAAAACATTTTATACTTTTTCTCCTAAAGTCTCATACGAAAATCATAGTTCCATTTTCTACAGTAAGATAACTTTTGATGTAGAAAGAATTAGGAGAAAAAAGATCTAACTAGGTAACTGCATTAAAAGAGTATGATGTAGAAATAAAACCCTATAAAATCATTAGAGGTCAAGGTTTTTGCAGAATGCTTGCAAGAGCATCACATTTTCCAGCAGAAGAAGATTCAGGTAATGTGCAAACATCAGAGGTAAGCCTCAATGATTCAGATTCACAATATGTTGATCTTATATTTTATTTAAAAAATGGATATGCTCCAAATCATCTCAGTTATAATACAAAAAAAGCTCTTAGATTAAAAGCTAAACAATATGAGTTAGACAATGATGTGTTATTTAGAAGAAATTTCGATTCTGTACTTCTAATATGCTTAGAAAAATTTGAAGCAGAGAAGGTCTTGCAGGAACTCCATGATGGACCAGCTAGAGAAAATTTTGGAGGAAATACAACATCACATAAGATCCTACATGCAGGTTAATATTGGCCTACACTTTTCAAAGATGCCCATGAATATTCAAGAGGATGTAAATTATGCCAAAGTACATCTGGAAAACAAAGAAAGCCAACATTCCCACTACAGCTGGTCAATATTGAACAACCATTTGAGCAATGGGGATTAGATATAATTGGTGAGATTGTTCCTAACTCTTCCAAACAACATAGATATATTCTCACATCTATAGATTAATTTACCAAATGGGTGGAAGCAATTCCATTAAGAGTAGCTAATTCAGAAAATATCATTGATTTCATTGACCAAAATATCATAACCAGGTTTGGCTTACCTGCTGCTTTGATGTTTGATAATGCATCTTATTTCTTTGGAACTACTATGATAGATTTTGCGATTAAAAGAGGTTTTAAACTAAAATATTCTGCAAATTATTATCCAAAAGGAAATGGTTTAGCAGAATCTACAAACAAAAATCTGATTAGAATAATCAAAAGAACTGTTGATCAGAATCAAAGAAATTGGCATAAGTCATTAATTTTTTCTCTTTAGGCAGATCGAATAACTCAAAAAGCATCGATTGGTACTTCTCCATTCAATCTTTTATATGGAAAAGAAGTTGTACTTCCCACCAATGTAGTTATTCCATCTCTTTCCTTAGTTCAATTCATTGATTAAACTCCTACTTCTTCTTTACAACTTAGACAAGGTCAAATTCTGAAGTTAGAAGAAGAAAGAGAAAAAGCAAAAATAACTCATGCTCACCATTAACAAATAATAAAAGCCTCGTTTGATTCAACTTCTGTCATTCCAAAGAATTTTCAAATTGGTGATTTGGTATTGAAATGGGACAAAGCACGAGGAAAAAGGTAAACACACGAAGTTTCAAAAACTCTGGCTAGGTCCATTTCAAATAATTGAAGAAATAGGCCCATCAACATTTCTATTACAAGATTTATCAGGCAAAAAGGGTTCTTTGCCTGTTAATGGGCAGATTTTAAAAAACTATTTCTCATAGGAGGTAAACCCTTCTATCCTTGTATATTAGTGTCTTTTGCTTTTCTCTTTTAAAATAAAAGTTGCTTAGTATTAATATTTGGCTTTTCAAATTTAATCTCAGATGATTTTCTTTTGAATTTTCTTTTCGCTTATAAAAAAATGAAAAATGTTTAAGGAAGAAAAATCGAAATATTTAAAAAGACAAATTGATTTTATCTTTCTGAAAAATGGAATTTCACTTAAATCCATTATTCTTTGATGAACTCTCATCTTTATATAGCATGAATATTCTATTTATTAGTCAAGAAAAGAAACATTAACATATTAAAGACCTATTTACAGAAAAGAAATCTGAAACTCGACATTATCATCCAGAATCTTAAAATGACCATTCACCCCATCCGGAAAACCTTACAAATTTTTAAAAGGAATTCAAATGAAAATAAAAAATATATAATTAAAAAAAAAAAAACTTAAAAGATAATAAGTCTCATCACGAGCTTGTTTGCCATGTTCATAAGGAAATATTTAAACTGAAATTGCCAATAATGTCTACCAAAACAGGGTAATGACTTGAGATTATATCAAAAAGGCAAGTGGTCTCTGTTAGCCCCTTATAAATTCCTTGACAAGCAAGCAAGGGGCTAGTTTGTTTTATAAGCCTGCAAGGAATGCATTTCCCTTGAAAACACATCATCCTTACAACCTCTTCATGTTTCCTGCCTTGTGACTGTTTTCCTCTGCTGTTATGGTATCAAAAAGCCTTACTGATTGAGAATTATGCTCCAAAAGGCCATTAGCTGCCCCTTGTACCTCTGCAGAATGCCTCTTTCTATCCATCTTCCCCTTTTTTTCAAAGTCCCCTTTGTTCTCCTGAAATCCCACCCCTGCCTTTTGTTTTCGCAAATTTCCCCTCTATCTCCCTACCATTACCCTCCTTAGGCCTTGAAATGCATTAAAATGGTTAGAAACCCACTTTCCGACCTTATAATAGGCTTAAGCTCCTTTCCCGCAAGCCCCTTTCAACCACTTCCCCATATACCCGTAGCCCAGGACCGAGTGTTTAAGCCTTAGGCGCTAAATCGCATCGGAGAAACAGAGCAGCACATTAAAATTCCTTTGTAATCACCAAGAAAATACGATGCGGTTGTTTTGTTGTTAAAAGTCCTCCGTTGTGTTCCGCACCGTTGATCTTCACAGAATGGACGATGATCGTTGCCCCCGCAGTTTTCACCGTGCAACCCATTCACCGCCCGTAGTCACATCTCCGCCGTTCGTTAATTCGCCAGATCAACGGTCCACATTTCATCCATATCGGGCGTGTTTTCAACCGTTGATCTGTACAGATCCGACGGTGCAGAATCCGCCCGTCCTGGTGGTCCCTGCCTGCTTTCACTGTTCAAAAACCATATGGTTTCCATCGCACCACCTTTCGGGGGTAGGCGGTATTTACCGATCGGACAGCGATTCCATACATCGCGTGACACGCGTCCCCTGTACCTTTTTCAAAACCGCCGTCCTCGCGCGGTAACCGCAGTCCATCGCGCATTATTGTTCGGACACGGATGCCCAGTGATATTGCCGTGGACCATCCGATATGGGGCGGGCCATTCAACGGCTATCGCTCACCGAAGATGCACGATAGTTAACTCAGATGAACACACGATAACTCAGGGGTTATCTAAGGGCAGAAAGCTGCCATGATTCATATACACCATTGTAAAGGCACAGCGCACAGAAAGAGTTGAAATCTAGAGCCTGTTGTTACAGAAAACATCTGGATAGGTGTCTGTAGCATAAATTTCATCAAAGGATAGAGTTTGAACTCTGCAAACCCTCCGGCGCCATTAAAGCTCGGATTGCATGAACAAAGGAAGTATAGGAGCAGCAGAGAGCTCGAGGCAAGAAAGGCAAAGGTACCAGTTCAAGGACATCATGGATTGCACAAAGGGTATGACACGCAGGGATTTATGTATATCAGGGTTTTCACACCAGCAGAATGTTTTCTCCATAAAGGACAAAGCGCCCATGCAGCTTTTACTCTACACCGTGTTCCTAAAGAAATTCCCACCCTGACAACAATCTGAAGCTACCAGAGCATTTGTTTCATAAGTATGGCAAACTCCTCTATCATTCATTTGTCTTTTGTTTATTCACCAATAGTACTACAGAGCACTGCAGCCCAAGTACATCAAGATACATACCGAATTAAATAGAGGCCCGAAGAAGACCACTCTTCCATCAAAAGAGTGACAGGAATTGAATGCTCAGAGTTTAAACAGAATGGGCTTCGGCCCTCTTTCTTTTCAGAAGTTTAATACTGCATTTATTTCTTCACCTACCTCCTCTGCTTCCCTTCAGCTATAAAACTCATGAGATAATATTGTAAAGGTTGTTGATCAGTTATCAAAGAACTGCAAGTAGTTTCTCTTGAGACACAATCTCTGTGTAAAGTTGTAAGATAGGCTGAAGGAGATGTTTTCAGACTGAGTATTCAGCTATTGGCAATGTTGTACTTGATTGGTATTACTATTTAATATGACAATCACATTTCTTTGGATCCTGATCTGAAGCAGCGGTGATGTTTTCCTATCTTTGTATTTACATTCATTTCATTTCGTTTCTACTGGCTTGCATCAGAATATTGGCATAGGATTTACCCTTGTTAGGTACCCTATTTTTCTGCTCTCCTTGCTTTTGATGCTTCTCTTCTGAATGTATTATCTAAGAAATGATTTCAGTTGGTTTAACCAGTGTAGTGGATGTTATTGCCTGCTCTCTGATGTATGAATTAAATGAATTCAGTTCTTAGATGTTTCTTGTTATAGATTTAGTTGGAACATTTGGGAACACTGGGGATTAGAGTTAGCCCTGTCCACTAGGATCCTTGTACGACCAGCTGGTCTTTAACATTTTGTTCTGAATCTATGTTATTCCCTCCCCTCCTACTTTTCCATATCACACAATCATCTTTAAGATCCTATGTTTCAGATGACTAGCCCAATTGAAAGCCTGCCTATTGAATAGCAAGCAAATACTTTCTTGACTCCATTGCCAAATGGTTTTGAATATTCCCTGGAATACTTCACCTCTGCCTTATCCCACTTTTCCCATCCTTGTCTTACATTGAACCCTTCCTTTCTGATAACCAGCAACCAAAACAAACAAATCAAACAAACAAAGCTTGAGCCTATAACTAGCCTAACATCTTTAACTTTGAGCTTCATAGACATAAAACCTTTGCTCACATAGAGAGATCCCTCTCTGGACCCAAGAGGGCTAGATCCTGAGGTCTGAAAGTGGTTTTGATGTTGTCTCATCTTTTGGTCTTGCCAATCTGGCCAAAACATGGGAACCCCAACAGTCTCATCAAGAGTCAGCTTGATCAACTTAATTATTACTAGTGAGTGGCATTGTCATCATTTGGTTACCAAGCCAAGGCAATAGCTTTTAAGTAAATAAAATAATATATAAAAGAAAATTCTTAAAGATTAGAATTTACTTCTGAAAATTATAATAAATACTAGATGGGACAATGAATCGTTGTTGGGTAAAAGGTAACCCTGCCAAAAGCCTAAATTTCCTATTGGAACAGAGGCTCTATTTGTGATAAAAGAGTAAATTTTTATAAAGCTAATTTGTAAAGGCCACCTACTTTATCTTTTTAAACTGATTAAGGACTGATATAGATTTTCATATTTATATCTTTAAAAGAGGAATTCTTATGAATAGTGAATAAGAGAAACTTTCATTGCTTAGTAAGATATTATTTATTTGAAATTTCATTCTGATAACTATTTTATTTTCAAAAAAGCTTACAAATGCCAAAAAATTTTATCAGAGATATTTGGTTCACCCAAGTGAACCACTAATTCTTGTGCTATACAACAACCCCCATTTATTTTTATAAATAGGGACCCTTTAGAAATAAATAGGAAATTCTTTTAAATTTCCTAAAACAAAAAACTTAGAAAATAAATATTTTCTTTTTTTTGCCTTATTATTTTTTTGAGTGCATCGCAAATCACCTATCTTATGAATTTCAAAAGACTCATAAATATTAAAATATGCAAACTGCGATATGCGCTCAAATTTCTCTGAAGATATGATTTAAAACTTTGCAAAAAAAGCTTCAATCACCGTTATATTTACTTTATCGCACCACACCTCACTTAATCAATCAAAAAACATTAAAAGAAAAATGATATAAGTTGTGATTCCACGGACCCGACAAGAAAATAGACAAATGAATATAAAACCTTCGGTCATCGCGGTCACTTCAGTTTTATAAAAAGTGCAATTCACATTTCACTCAACTTATAACATACAACTAAATCGTTATCCTATAAAATTTGCGATCTGCAATTTGCACAGATCGCATTTCGCAGCCTTTAAGGGTAAGTATTACAAATGGTTATAAGTTATAATTTGTGATATGCACACCGATGCCATTTAATAGATCAAGCATGTAAAACAACTTGTGTCATTTCAAAATGAAATTTAAGATCTTAACGGTTTTAAAACGATTGATAGATCTTACGTGTGGAGATATATGAAATATTAATTCAGAAATTATGAATGATGATTGATGTTGTATTTTAATAAGATTGATATCTTCTTACATGTGTTTGAAATAAATGATAGTTTTGTCTCTTTAATACTCCATACTTGTAAAAATTTGCTCTACTTTCAAGAAACCAGTTAACGGATTGAAGAAGAGAAAAATGAGTAAAAAGGGTAAAGAAATTTCTTAGACGTCGTCCACTGAAGACACAGATATGTCTCCATTATTTTCAGATACCGTCTGCAACAAATATTGCAGCAGTTCGACATGGGAGGCAATGTATAAACTTTTTGAATGTGAAGGACCAAGGGTGATAAAAAAAAATTCTTCGATAGGCACTCCTTCTACCTCTGATGCAACTCTTTTTGACGTTGCATGCTCATACATTCACAGGATAGCTACAAGACCAAATATTCTTCCTTATACAGACATGGTTAAGTGGTAAATTGACCACTTAAACATTGAAAATAGAATGTTCAAGAATTCGAAGGGAGAAACTATGGGTTCTTTTAGGGCAGAAAATTTAACAGCAATGTACCATCTACCACCCCCGCAACAGAAATATGACAAAGACTATTTGTAGAATTTTAGAGGAGAAAATCCAGACCTTATAAAAGTCATCAAAGAATGGAAGGATAATCAGGGGAAATTGAAGCAACATAAGTTTGGTACGTACCCGATTTCCCAAATTCCTAATCTTTACTATCATGCTACTGGTATGTTATGTAGATTATTTTCCAAACCGGATAGCACTAGATTCTCAAGAGACTGGGTTTCCCTGATTGACGCAATCATCAATTCATCTATTTTGAATTGGGCAGACATCTTATCTAATAACCTAGCCAAACACATAGCCGAATATAGAAATAAAAGAAGTATTTCATTCAAAGAAATACCTCCCTTTTATATGTCTGCCTATGTCATGGATGTTATCTGTTTTACTTCCAGTTTTCCTACCATGGGATGGAAATGGACTACCAAGGACCCTACCCCAATACACATTTACCACGATGAACTCTGGGATTCAGACTTCCACTTACACTTATATAAAATCTATTGTGGAGTCATATTTCCTATACATCAGACGATTTTTAACAAAAGGGCTCCTAGGGTTTCTAAAGAAGCCAATGCAAACATTCTTCCAGTAGCTAGATGGTTTGCCTAAGAGAATTTTACATATATTAGAGTATTCGGGAGTTATGCTTCTCCCCATGTTATACCCTATTATGTTCCCGATAAGTTACTTGCAAAATAAATAGCCTATCATCTAGTTAATGGTGTTACGAAACAACTGAAGGATGCTAAAAATGATATTTGGCCTAATTTCCCTATACAATGTGGCACCTTTGCATTGTCTAACATTTACCATACTTACAAGTAAGTTTCCAAAATTCATTTATTAAGATTGGCAGTAAAGCGAAAAATATTATATGATCCAAATGATGTAATTAAAAATTACATCACAGAGCTTAAGATGAAGCCTTTTGTAAAGGAGGAAGATGGATTTGCTGATCTCTTCCAGGGCATGGAAAATTTTTCAGATATTGTCAAGTATGTATCTAGTCAACTAAGTCAAGAGAATGTTGAAGCTTTTAAAGCATACAAAAACAAGAGCCTAGAGAAAGTCCCTCTAAATTTTTTAACTATTGAAGATGACAACAAACACACTCCAAGTGTCAACCTGGATTGTGAAATAAAATATATGTCTGAAGATGAATCAGGTCAGTCGCAGAAGCAATCTGATAATTCGAATCACTCTGAAAATGAATCTGAATCTAAAAAGGAAAACTCAGAAAAAACAATTGACCGAGTCACTCATGAGATAGAGATGCTAGAGGAAACAAGAAATAATGAGACAGAATCAAATTCTCAAGCAGTTCAACACAGTCACAACATGCTAGATCAATCCAGTTTAGCACAAGCAAAAGATCTTAGAAATGATTGGGAAGAATCTATAAAAACTCCTAAAGAAAATCACAATACTGATCAAGCAACAAGTTTCCAGACACCTAAACACTCACAGAAGATAGTGGAAACTGTTAATCCACTACAAAGAGTTCCAGCAATGCATGATAAAGAAATCATACCGGCCTACCCCACAGATCAAATAGTTCTACAGATTGAAGATATTCCTTCATTAGATATTTTCTACAGTCCTAGTTACAAGGCTGTAGTTAAAAGAAACAAAAGAAGGAGAATTAATGAAACAAATCCAAAGCCTACAGATGAATCAGTTGATGTACTATGGAAATATTCCTCGGATGATCCTACTGAACATCTAACCAAATTATCACAATATGCAGGGGCATATGCTACTGCTACTGTTGATAAAGCTACTGAGGTTAGAGTGTTGTTAAAACAAAAGGAAGCAAGAGTACAAGAACTAGAGAAGTTGTTGAATGAAGAGAAATCCAATTCCAGTGAGCAAATCAAAGTAAACACAACCCAATTTCATAAAGATATTGAAAGCCTCAAATTGCAGCATTAGACAAAGATTAATGAAAAACAAGCACAGTTGGAAATAGCAATGACTAAGATACATAGTCAACCACAATTAGAAAAAATTATCAAAGAAGCACTTGCTTTAAACACTAAGTTAAAGAAAGAACAAGAAGTGTTTTGTCATCAAGATTCTATGATTGATTCTTATTGTGATTCAAGTAAAATAATGATCTAGCAGATAGCAATTCAGAAACTTGAATGTGAAAGACTTGAGAAGAAAATTGAAGAGCACATTCAATGGCAAGTCTCAGATTCAGGAAAGCAAGCTAATCTACCTCAAGTAGATAAGCTTCACAAATAAATTCTATTCACAGAATGGGAAGTACAAATAAAACAGGCAGAGAAAGCAGCAGCAAAGACATCCAAAATATCAAGTGAAATTATTGAATCTATGTGTGAGAAATTGTCTAAAGCACAACTTCTTAAGGAAAACAAGTCTGATGTGTTTTCAAAAACAAGACAGGTAGAAACACAGTGGAAGTAGAGAGCATATACACAAGAGGAAATGATTAAAAAGGTAAATAAGTTTGATCAGGAAAATTACTGTGTTAAACACCATGTTGAAACACACACATGGTGTATGAGGAAGATAAACACACACACACACAAGATACTCAACACACAATGAAAGATAAGCGTGAGGCTTTCTTATTTTTCCATTATACATGATGTACATTTATTGTACAATGGTGTGACTCTTGGTTTCACATTCCAAGGTCACTTGGACTCCATTGTGACTTTTCGCATTCCACACCTACCCATGTAGGATTAAGTGTTCCAACATCCCCCCTTAATCCGAAGGGGTATGTGTGAGTCCAAGAAAAGAGTTGTAATACAAATATGCAAAGTATACATGGCAGCACTTGGGCTGAATCAACTCTCTGAAATGTTGGAAAAAAGAGATGGTTTAAGGATGACCACCAACACTGGAACGCAATACTTGTTGCAGTTCCCGGAACTCTTCCAAAACTGGCAAGAAGATGAAGGCTTCTGCTAGAGGAATTGTCCCTCATATAAAAGGGAGACCTTCAACCTAAAAGTAGGGAGGTCTACTACCTGTGATGGTTTTAGGATTACTAACAACTATGGAATGCTTGAAGCATTTCCTAGAACTCAACCAAAGCTGGCAAGAAGCTGAAGGCTTCTACTAGAGGAAGTGTTCCTCATATATGAAAGGGAGACCTTCAACCTAAAAGAAGGGAGGTCTACTACCTATGATGGTTTTAGGTTATCCACCAACCAAAGATGATGGTTTAAGGTTGTCCACCAACCGAAGGCATGCTCATGGGCATCCGTGTCTCTGGCTACATCTCTGAATCCGGAATGACGAATTGTGGCTCGGGCTCGCTTGAACTGCTGGCTACAACTCTGAACATGGAATGAGAGATTGTGGCTCAGGCTCGCTTGATCTGTCGTCGAAGCTTGTACATGACCACCATTTTCCCCCCTATCAGGGACAAGGTGAGATGATGGCGAAAACTCAACTGCAAGTTTGCTCAATATTCGTGAACAAGTTCTAACATGTGTCGTAAACATCTTCTTGGCTGCTGATGCCCATTGCCAAGAAGCGATCCATCCAAGATGAATCTTGGTTCTTGCAGGAGGCTTATGTCTGAAGCATCTGTCTGAAGAATGAGTGTGCCGACCACAGTGCTTGCATGGATGAATATCAAAACAGTGATCTTTCATATGGCCAACTCGATCACAGTGTTGGCATTTTTTAATCTGATGTTGTTGTGGAATAGGATCTGGAACAGCTACAAGTGAACTGTCATACAAGAATCCGGCACTCTGAAATATGATGCGCTTTTTGTAGTGTGGAATATGAAAGGACACATCCTTTTCATATCCAAGACCAATTCGGTGCTTGTTGTGGACAAGCTCTTCCCAAGGTCTGATGATGGGCTTAGGAAGTGCAGGCTAGGCCGCTGCATCTGCATGTACATCTGCTCTTGTACAAGGAACTGAATGGGAATCAACTTCAACTTTACTGACTTGATGCTGATGGGAGTCTTTCTCAATCTTCTGAATAGAAACAGGTTCAAAATGGTGACTCTTTTGCTGAAGTTCGTCTTGCTGGAGTTGAGATTCCAACTGCAAAAACTCAATCTTTTCTTGTGCATCTAGCAAACAACTCTGAATGTTACATAGAGCATCCTTGCTCATTTTTATCATATCATGAACATTTGAATGAATGAGGTTATTCAACAACACTAATGCCTCATTGATTTTAGCCATTTCAACAACTTAGGCTCAAAAAATGAAAGGGTGTCGGCTTCAACCGAAAATGCACCCGTTTACAATGTGATTCAACAAGAAAGATAAATGACTCAAGAGAACTTCCAACTATGGAAATCTCAAAGTACAAAATCTGCTGATTGCAACTATGAAGAAGCAATATAATGTCAGTGCAATACAATAGTGCAGCAAAAACACTTTGCAAGAAGCCTTTAAGGCAGCTGAATTTTCCTTCAAATAGTTGTTTTTCAATGATGGAAAACTTGTCTTCAAGTGTAAATTTCTTCAAAAAATCACCCTCTTGTATATGCCACAAATCATAAAATGTAAATCCGCAATCTGCTCACATGTCATTTTCCATTTACTGCTATTCATTTTCTCTTCTTTCCTCTTCTCTCTCTCTGTTTTTTTTTTTTTAATTAAAAATTAATTAAAAAATTGGAATAATTAAAAATGGGAAGAATTTAAATGGGAAGGGAAATTTTAATGGGGGCGGAGGGGATATTATAAAGATTAAAATTTAAAAAATCGAATTGTGGGAGGGAGATTTATTAGGGAGAAAGCGTATATGAAAACAAATTTTAAAAAATAAAAAACAAATTTAAAAGAGGGATGGAATAGACTCTGCGTAGAGGGAGGGAGTCTTTTTTTTTACATGTGCAGAAAGGGTGTGGTTTGAGAGGAGAATAGTGATGGAAGAGGGGTCGGGGTTGAATAGGGATTGTAATGCCGTGAGATGGGGGTCGATGTAGTGTGGATAGGAGCCGAGGGGGCGGAGTGGATTTTAAAAAATTAAAAGAAAAAACGAAAGGGAGGTAGCAGGGTCGAGGGGAAGGGATATGCAGCGGTTGTGAGGCGGTTGTGTTGGGCTATAACGGCGGACGGGGTGCGTAGCTCGAGGGTGTTTGTATATAGAGAGAGTGCATGTTGCAGTGAGGAGGGAGGGGATTGACTGTGTGGGAGGGCGGAGTGATAGAAGCGGGTGTAGAATAGCGTGGGGGTGCGATGAGTGTGCAGGTAAGGGAGAGTCGAAAGGGTAAGGGGCGTGTGAGGTGGAGGGCGTGTGTACGCATAGAGAGGGAGTGGAGCGAGGGGGTATGGCGATAGCGCAGAGTTCCAAGATGTGAGGGAGGATTGAACATTGCAGTGAGGGGGTGTAGAGATGGATAGAGAGCGCAGGGTTTAAGCAATGAGCGTTGGGTAAGGGGGCCGAAAGGCCATGGAGCTTGAATCGATTTTATTTTTTATTTTATTTTTTTTTATTTTAAAACAGTAGAGAGCAGAGGAGTAAGAATAGCAGTAGAAATTTTTTTTTTCAAATACACAGCAGAATTTTTTTTTCTTCAAATGTATAGCAGAATCTTGTAGACTCGGAGAAAAAATTAATTTTCTCAACAGCAGAGAATGAGAATGCAGAATTTTCCAGAAAATTTCAGTAGTAAAACCCAGAAATTTGTAGAGATTTTTCAATGAAAAACTCAAAAATTTTCCTTTCAGAAACCCTCTTTAAACAGTATTTTCCAGCAACTCAAAATGGTGCAGAATTTAAAATGCAGAAATTGCAGGAAGAAATCAACCTTCAGATGTGCAGTGCTGCTTGCTGCTCTTCTTCAAAACAAATGCCTGAATGCTGCCAGGGATTTTGAATGCTGCTCCTCTTCAAAACACTTCTGAATGGCGGCAAAAACACTGCTGCAAAAAATCTGAGTGTTGCAAAAATGTCAAGAATTTTTGCAGATATGCACAGGCCATAAACACAAATGGCTCACTCAATTTGGAGCAGGGCCAACAATCGCCCACTTTGATACCATGTTAAACACCATGTTGAAACACACACATGGTGTATGAGGAAGATAAACACACACACACAAGAGTCTCAACACATAATGAGAGATAAGCATGAGGCTTTCTTATTTTTCCATTATACATGATGTACATTTATAGTACAATGGTGTGACTCTTGGTTTCACATTCCAAGGTCACTTGGACTCCATTGTGACTTTTCGCATTCCACACCTACCCATGTAGGATTAGGTGTTCCAACATACTGGAATTTTATGATCAAACCGTATCATCAGCATCAAACTCTGCAGTCTCTTACAGATTCAGCAAAGAGATCCCAATCAACAATCTCAAATGCAATTTTCAAGGGACAGATCCAATCAAGGATATCTCAGCCAGATCAGCTCAAACAATGTTAGATATTTTCCAACTTCGTGACCACATTCAGAAAGAAGGGCAGGACTCATAAAATCAGAATTGTTAGTTTAATTTCCTAGATTGTAGTTTAAGTTAGCGTTTTTAGGAAGGTTGTTTGAAACCTCCTCTATATTTTTGTAATAATCTATTTTAGTTTATAGTTAGTTTAGTATTTAAACCCTTCTCATGCATTTAGAGAAGGGTCCAGAAATTTGTCAAAAACATTTGCAAAGAATGCACTATTGTAAGTTTGTGAGTGCTTTGATGAATGAATGGAACACATTCTATTATATTTTAACAATTAAAGTTGTTTAACTGATGTTGCACTATTGTACTCTTTAAATTGCTTGAAAGTGAGAAGGATCAGATTCATTGTTGTCAGTTTACATGAGTAGAACTTCATACATATGGTACTTCTATTCACTCGTATTAAGTCTTACTTCATATATTGATAGTTATCTTTTTATTTCATTATATATTTGAAACATCATCATATATAAATATTACATGGACTTTTGTTCTTCCTCTTGTCTTCTTAACAATGATGGTACACCGAGAATTTCACCAGAAATCAAGAAGTTTTTGCATCTCATAGAGCCAGCTAAAGTTGGAGATTAGAATATATGGGTGTGAGCTTCCTCCCTATATATTGCCAAAGTTTGTACCATTGAGAGTTTTTTCTCTTGAATATATCAAAAAATTTCTTAACATTGATGATTTTCATTTTTTTTCAAGCAAAAAGAAAGCACAGTTCAAGTGGAAAGCACAACTTCGGCCATACATTGTCAGCACTAGAGAAAAAAACAAGGAAGTGGACAAATTTATGAAACAAATGAAGTTTAAACCGAGCTTCACATGGTCTTATGACCCATTGGGAATCATTTCTAAGCTAAGGGTTGAACAAAAAACTACTTCATATGCACACACACACATACTGAAGATAGATCAATATGTTAATCAAGAGCAGTGGACATAGAACACTTTACAAGAGGCTGAAGAACAAATTCTCAGACAAACTTCTCTACATACTCTGATTCCAAAAGAAAAAGACACTAAAAGAATAAGGGAAAGCATGCCACCCACTAATTCAGAGTCACAATATTTCCGGGTGCTCAAAAGAAGAAAGAAGACAAACCCTAAGGAAAAAATCATCATCGACATTAAAGATGATATACATACCACCAATCAGGAGAATCATCATAAGAGAAGGAAACACAAGAGCATGATAGAATGGTTTTAACAGGTTTTTCAATCAATCCTTTTCTAGATGTTGAAGATATAACACAGGCACCTGTGTCTTCTTCATCTCAGATGGCCACACAACAACAAAGTATCTTTTCTAGGTAAAAGGATATCTATAGGAAAAGTGAAGCCCTCAAAGCTACAACTTATTCAAAATTCTAGAAGCAGAATTCCACTACACAACATAGACTCCTATCTTTATTTGACACGGAGAAAGGTTTGTTTCACTTGGCCTTCTAAGAACCTATAGTGCTAATTCCTAAGAGTGCTAAAGATTATAAATCTTCTATATTTTCTATTGATACCAAGACAGTTCATGCAGTCAATCAAATTTATTTGCATAAACAAGAAGGAGAAATGATTTACTCAACATTGACTAGTTCAGCCATGGCTGCCTTCAAATTACAAATATCGCTGAACAATATGCATTCAAAATTGAAGATAGAGAGAATTTCATTTCTATCCAAAGACACCAGAACAAAAGCTTTGGAATATTTTATTATTAAGCTGGGATGTGATCCTAGAAATGTTAAGGCAGCAAAGGATATGATTAAAAGAAATAATGCAGATATCCAGGCCCTAAGAAACAACTTAAACTTCCAACCACAGAGCACCCTCAGACCAAGGAAATCACAAATTTAGAGGTTGATAAAGAGAGTTTGTTCAAGATAATTAATGAACAGAATGTTCAGATTCAAAAAATGGATACATACATGGAAGAACCATTGAAGGAAAAGGAACAATTGGAAGCAGTAGGTACATCATCAACAACATGTACATCAACACAGTAGGAAGTACAACTAACATCACAAACATCCACTTCTAATTCTTCTGAGAAGATAGTCAAACATTTAGGAGAATTACCATTAACAAACAAAGGAAATGAAAAGTTAATGACAACACTATCAAACTTGGAGGAAAACAAGATAAAATAAGATAATGCATACGTAATAGAGGTGAAAAATAATTTCAAACTAATACAACGAATTCAAAAGTATGAGGACCAGTCTCTAACAACTCAAATGTTGGCAGAGGCCAAAAAGAGTATATGGAATAGTGTAAGTGAAAATATCACAGATTTATGGTCATTAATCCAGATCATATTTGAGTTGGAGGAACTAATGCAGAATGTAAAAACAACAATTGAGCAGACCAAAGTGGATCTTGAACACATGTCAACAAAAGCACGTAGGATAATAAAAATGTTAAACTCCAAAACTAAAGATGAGCTGGAAGAGATCAACATTCGAGATGGAAAAAAGACAATGATGGAAGTAAAAAGGGTGTTGACAGATAAAAATATTATGGTGCAATTGGAGAACAAGTGGAAACAATTAGAGTTATGGGTTAGAAGATTTAACATAAATTTTTCACTATGGAAAGAAAAGGGTCTTCCAACCTTAAGAGCTTCGAATGGAAAATTGATTCCATTAGAAAATTATCAAGAAATATTATGGAATATAATTGTGGATACTTCTAAACTTGCTAAATTGAGAGGAACAATAATTGGAGAAGCATTCATGGAGGGACTGTAGTATGATATCCATATTCAACAGAAAATTCATCATCTATTAGTCAATAAGCCAACTTTCCAAGCTTACACATAAGTCGATGAAAGATTTAGAAGCATGGTAAATTTTTCAATTCCTAGTGAAGAGCAATGAGATAAGCTACTAGAGTTGATTGATTAAAGGTAAACAAAAAATCCTACAGCTTTGGGAACAAACAAACAAAAGAGGTCGAAACGTAGTTGCAGACAACAATCGCCTCCCTTTAAAAATTCAACAAAATAGCCGAATTTTTCCAGAATTCCTGTATTTTAGTTCTATTTCAAAAAGATCTATATCTTTGTTAGATATTATTTTGTAATCAATTTCTTTTTGGAATCTAAAGTTAGTTCAATAGAAAGTATATGAATATTTTTTAAAAAGACTTAGAAAGGGTTGGATTATGTATGAAGAAAGAGCTCTACCTAGATGTAAGCTATGAATTTTACTAAAGTATTAAATTTTAGAAATACAGAGGAAATTTGTTCCAGGATTCTTGTGTCAAACAAATGGTGATGTTTTTCCTCATGTTGAATTGTTTTTCTTTTTGAGTTTTCATATGGATTTCCCTTCCTAATTGTTGCAAGAATATTAAGAGTTTAGTTTACTTAAGTGTACTATGCTATGGCTTGTTTAAAAAAATATTAATGCTTTCCCTCTGGAATTAAATACAAAATTCATTTAAATGTGCTTTATATTTAATTGATCATCTACCTTTTTCATCTCAAACACAACATAAATATCTTTAAGATCCAGGAGTTTTTCTACCGTACCCTCTTATAACTACCCTGTTAATTTTTTATTGATTACCGAGAAGTTTAATGAATCCATTCCTGATGGACTTTTCTAGCATTCTTCAACCAAAATTTGAAAAAACCCAACTCGAACTCTAATATCTAGGAAAAATTAAATCATATAGAGAGGGCCTTCTTTGAAGCTAGAAGGGATATATCCCAACTTTAAAAGTGGTTTGTAGTTACATTTGTATTTTTCTTCCTCGGCATAGGAAAATTGCAGTGCCAAAATCAAGGAGACCATTCTGGGGATGAAGGTGAAATCTTCCCTGGGAGAACGACAAAGATAAGATCTGATTGCTGATGATGAACAGTAATTGGACACAAGAATTTGGTGCATATTTCACCTAGTGACTCAATTTTCAACGAGATACATAATTCAAAGTACCACTACAAATCCACTGTTAAAATATGGATTTCCAATCCAGAAGGTATGTTCCTATCAATAAAGTTCATATTCATAGCTTTCCAAATCGCATTCCTCATGTAGACTAGCACACTTATTTTTCAAAATTCAGAGATGAAAAAGGATATGATGCTGCTTTACATATGATTAGGTTTCATATGCATATCCGTAAGCTTAAAGTTAAATTTCATGAAGATTTTCTTATGAATATGTTCATGGTATCCTTTGAAGAAAAAGCAAGATCTTGGTATGAGAAATTACTTCCTGCTATTCTTTATTCTCTTAAGGATTTTCACACAGTATTCCTTGAGCATTATAAAGAATCTTGCCCATCTCTGTTACTAGCATAAAATTGTTGTGATCATTTTGAAAAATTTATTCAAAATATTGAACATATTTATGGAGATGATGAGTTTATGGATGAAGGAATTATGGAAGCTTTGTATGAAAACCATTTTCATCATCAAGAAGAAAGGTTAGAGAATATTGGTCATGATATTTAAGAAATATTTTAGTAGGTTGTAGATTATTCTTTGGTTGAAGATGAAATTAATTAAAACCTTGATGTGGATATTCATGTCCCTTCTCTCGAGATAGGTGAAAGTTTGTAGCCTTGTCATATCTTAGATGATCAAAAGGAGAATCATGATAGTCAATCCACTTTTCCAACAAACCTCTTATCTCCTGAGTCATTCATTGAAGAACAACTAGTTTTAAACTCCCCAAATGATATACCAATTATTCATGAGTCTTCATCCTTGGAGTTGAAAAGTTCAAAAATTTTTAAAGGTCAAAACAACACATTGGTTGAGATACATGAAGAGTAATTTGTAAATATTACTTTTATTCAAGATGTAACTTCAATTGAATATTTATAAGAATATATAAAATATGTCCCTAACCTTGATGATGAGAAGGTCGAACAATTTTTTGCCATATATTCTGAGCATGATGTTGAAAATGAAGGTATAAAATAGGGACAAGTTGCGGCTATAATAAAGAAAGTGTTTGTCTTTTTGTTGATATTAAAAAATGGGTTATGTTTCTTTATTTTTTCAGGATCCTTGGAACAATCAATTAGAATCATTAGGAAAAGCTAATTTTGCAGCATTCTTGGATCGTTGGGGTATCTTCAATTGGAAGTTTGATTTGCTATATTTCAGGCTTTTCTTTCTATTTGAATAAAGTATCAGCAAGACTATGTTTAATAGTCATCTAATTGATTGGATTTATTGGAATTTTTATATTGCTTGAATCAAGCACTTGGAGCTCAAATGTTAGAATAGGATTTTTTGTAAATAAATAAGCTTCCTTGGAAAGCGTATTTTCAAACATTTAGTTTACAGTTTGCAGTGTACATAGGTTTGAGTTTCAAATCAGGTCACAAGTTGCAGGCTGAGGGGTGGAAAACTACTGAATGGTCAGGCACTAGAGCCACGGTTCTTTGCCACCCCACAAGGGGGTCATCATCCCCAGATGGAGCCAATGTTGGCACCCTATAATTTCGTGCCAAATCATGAGCTTGTTTGAAATTTTCGTAGCACTCGTGGATTTAATGAATTCATAGCACTGCGCAGTTACTTGTCAATGACAGTTTAATCAATGACAAAAATAAGAAGATGATGGGTCTCTTGGTCTGTTTTGCATAGTTGGGCAATGCCAATATCATCATTTCTGGAATTAGTTATGTTTTCAAGAATGTTTTTTGATTCCCTGGATGCATAATATTATGAAGAGCATCATGGTAACGAAACATGTTGCTTGAGCCTTTCTAAGATGGAGGGTTAACATTGTTACTGTAGGGTTATGGAGCTGTTTGTGAATGTGTGGTCATATCACAGTGCAATAAGAATGATTTTTGTGAACCCAGAAATAGGTGTCATGCAAGAGCAACACATGTTGGAGCATCAGAGAGGTCATGTGTGGGAAAAATGGTTTGATTTCAGTTTTTCCACCATTCCACGTTGATTATATTTTAAAAATATCACTTCATAATCTATTCATAACCTAACACATTATGAATCTTACCTCACCATTTCATTATAAAGTTGTGGATGCCTCAGATGTGGTTGTGTAGGCCTTAGATGCCAGGGACCCTCAAGGTACAAGGTTTCACCACCTGGATAAACATTTGAAAGAAAATTGCAAGCATAAGAATCTTGTCCTTTTACTGAATAAGTGTGACCTTGTTCCTGATTGGACTACAAAAGAGTGGCTTCATGTGCTCCCACGGGAGTATCCTACTCTTGATTTCCATGCGATAATCACAAAATAAGTTGGCAAGGGTTTACTTCTTTCAGTTCTTCAACAGTTTGCACATATGAAGAATGACAAGCAGGAAATATCATTTAGCTTCATTGGATATCATAATGTTGGGAAATCATTCGTAATAAATACTTTATGAACTGAAAATGTTTTTAAAGTAGCACCTATACCAGGTGAGACAAAAGTATGGCAGTATATCACTCTTACAAGGCACATCTTGTTAATTTACTCTCCTGGGGTTTTTTACCACAACCACGACTCTTAAACAAATGTTGTGCTCAAGGGAGTGGTTCATGCTGCAAATTTACAGGATGCATCTAAACACATTGGTGAGGTATTTCATCAAGTGAAAAGGGATTACCTCAAAAGATCCTAAGAATTAAAGGATTGGACAAATGACAAGGATTTTATTTGTAAATTGTGCAATATATCAGGAAAGATTTTGAAGGGTGGAGAACCTGACCTAATGACAGCTGCAAAGATGGTTCTTCATGATTGGCAGAGGGGCCACATTTCTTTCTTTTCCCCTTCCCTTGAAGTAGATGATGGTAAATTTATCAAGGTTTTCGATGAAGCCCATCCTGTGAATGATGATACGAAAAAATTAAATGGGGGAAAGGAAAATAATGAAATAGCCAAGGCTATAACACATGTTGTTGCTAACCAATAGTTGATAAATTTTCGAGTGCAGAAGAGCTTATTTAGTCATGAATATTAAAGAAGGGAGGATAATAAAGATAATGGCATTTATTCACATGATGAAATGAATATAAATAATATAAATGATGATGTTAGAGAAACACAAGAGAGCCCAAGGGATTTGACATATCATATTGGTGATGATGGTGATGATGATGAGCATGCTCTTACATGCAAAGTTGTGTTAGAAAGTGTTAAAGCTAGTATTGGTGTCAACAACTCATCAGTAAAATTATCCGAGAGCGATCACTAAAAGATAGATTTTGTGTTTCTACAAAAATTTGGTTGAAGCTATGCAATTTATTTTTTACTATGTATCTTGAGATAATATATTTGTAGCCTCTTATTTTAAAAACATAGTAAAATAAGGTACAATGAATAGATATATTCAAGTTATTTTATGTTAGGCCCCTATATTACTAGTATAGTCCCTTATTGTTGTTAGTGTAACCCCCTTATTGTTATTATTGTACCCTTGTAACCCCCATATTGTTATTATTTTGTCGTTGAATTATTATTGTTAGGTCGGCTAGGATTACATTGTGGCACCATGGACTCCTATATATAGAAAGGAGGTTTTGTAATTTGTATCATCCAAGAATTGTTCATTCATGTAATGTATTGGAGGTTTCCCCCTCGAAGTGGCTTATTTCTAAGGCGTTGATATCTCTTTTCTTCTTTTTTTGGAGCTGGTTTCACAACATTTGGTATCAGAGCTTTGGATTCTAGGGTTTTCGCTACTCCAAACTGGTCATCGTGGCATTTTCGCTATAACTATTTTTCTACAAAGGTTCAGAAGCTGAAATTTTTACAGTGCGAAACTGAAATTCTAAGGAACAGCGTCGCAAAATTTCAGAGCTTCGTTCGCAACAGTTTTGGAGATATGATCTATGGAAGTTAGGGCTTTTTGCAGGCTCCTAAATTTAACCTAAACAGGTCATCGCGGAATTTGCGCTATAACTTTTTTTCTACGAAGTTTCAGAAGATAAAAATTTTAGAGAGAGAAACATAACTCCTAAGGAACATCATCATACAATTTCAGAGCTTGGTTCGCAATATTTTCGGAGATATGAATTGTGGAAGTTAGGTCTTTTTCAGGCTCCTAAATTTCATCTCAAAGAGGTTATCGTGGGAAAAGCTTCATAACTCTCTCTCTGAGCATCGGATTGGAATGTTGTAAAAATTGGTTGCAAGTACAAGAATTGTAGTTTCTTTTTTATAAATTTTAGAGCCAAAGGAGGAAACAGTGACACGTGGAAAGTCATATAAGTTCGCTCTACTGAACCAGTCCATAATTGGGTCATTGCAGGAGATTGGACATAACTTTGCCTTGAAGAATCCAAATCAGGTCAGACCTGTGACATTTGAAATAAGCTTCATAGGGATACTACAAGGCCAGATTTCAGATATTGAGGATATACAATTACAAAGAGAATTCAATTTCAATATAGAGCTCCTCAAAAGCAAGTAAAAGGTGTGTATATTGTTTTTCCCGAATTGCATAAGTCTTGTTTGAAGAATCAAGTTGAATTGATTCCAAGCGCATATTGTAGAATATATATCAGTATTAGATTCTAAAATGGCCCCTAAAAATAATTCAACACCCATTAAGACTTTAGAAGTATCTACTATGACTCATGAAGACGAAGAATGACAACATGACATATCAAATTTACAAGAGAAAGTGCAACAAATTTCGCTCTCGCAAAGAGCAACAAAAAATGACATGGAAGTTTTGAAGAAAGGTGTGGAAACTAAGATGGATGGTTTGAAGAAAGGCGGGGAATCTAATATGGATGGTTTGAAGAATGGCATGGAAGCTAAGATAGATGGCATGGAAGCTGGCATGGAATCTAATATGGATGGCATGGAAGCTAAGATCGATGAAAAAATGGAAAACATGAAGAATGATCTAAAATAAGACATGGAAGGTTTGACAAAGTTGATACAAAAAATGTTTGCTAATGGTGAAAAGATAGTAGAGGAAACTCATGATGAGAACAAAATAAATGCTAATCGTGATTTCATAAACTCTAATGTTGGCGGGAAGAACCACCATATTCCAAAAATGGATATGAGGAAGTTTGATTGAAAGGATCCTGTAACATGGATACTACAGATGGAGAAATATTTTGATCTCAATAACGTGAAAAACACACAAAAGGTATGTATTGCAACTTTACATTTAGAACAAAATATATTTGTATGGTATTGATGGCTTTGCTCCCATTAAAAAATTGTCACTTGCTCAATTTTTACGGAGGAAATGATAGCACATTATGAGGATACAAAGAGCAACACCTTCTTTAGCCAATTGGTAAATCTCAAACAAAAGGGTTTAGTGGGGGATCACATTGAGGACTTCCAAAAATTGAATATAAGGGTAATTGATATTCCAGAGGAACATAGGATTGATCTCTTCATAGTTACTTTAAAGGATAACATCCAACATGAAGTTTGTGTTTTGGAACCTGATTCATTAGAGAAGGCATTCATGTTGGAAAGAAAAATTGAATGTAAAATTATGGCAACAAGGAATCCTACCGCTCACTTCTATAAAGAGGGAAGTGTTGCTACTCCTAGATTTCAACAACCTATAAGGTTGACACCACAATAATTGGAAGAAAAAAGAGCAAAAGGGCTTTGCTATAGTTGCGATAGCAAATACACTAAAGGTCATAAGTGTGCTGAGAAGAAATTATTTTACATAGACTGTGAAGAGGAAGAAGAAAATGAACAAGAAGAGGATATACACCAGGAACCAACCCTAGAAGAGGAAGAAATGAGTTCGACGATATCGTGTAATGCATTGGAAGGAATTACCACTCCTCAAACTCTCAAGATAGAAGGACATATCAAGAAGAAAAAGGTAATAGTGTTGATTGATTCAGGTAGTACCCATAATTTTATTCATTGTAAGGTAGCCAAGGAATTGAATTGTTTCCTATACCAAGCACCAGAATGTCAAGTGATGGTTGCAAATGGAGGAACTATAAATTGCTCTGGAAAATTCCATAATATCAAGCTAACCATGGGGGAATATGCATTGAATAGTCCAATGAATTCCAATCCTATGGGAGGTGTCGATGTTGTACTAGGAGTACAATGGTTACAATCTTTGGGGACGATAGCTTTTAATTTTCAAGAACTTTCTTGATTTTTTTTTTATAAGGAAAGGAAGTCGAATTACGGGGTATTGCGGGGAAGCCAGGAAGGATAATAAGCTCTAATGTCATGACAAAGCTTCTAAAGAAAGAACAGCGAGGCGTAATTGCACAATTATGCTCACTAGACGTTCCAACATCAAAATCATCTATTTCTGCAGATCTCCAACAAGTCTTGGACAATCATTCCAAGGTGTTTGAAACTCCCAAAGGACTCCCACCTATTCGTGATCATGATCATGCTATTCATTTGATCCCAGGAAGTGTTCCTCCAAACATCCGGCCTTATAGATATCCTTACTTCCAAAAGAGCGAAATTGAACGCATGATTGCAGAAATGTTAGAGGCGGGTATAATTCAACCTAGTAAAAGTTCTTTCTCTGCTCCTGTAGTATTGGTACACAAGAAGGATGGATCATGGCGAATGTGTCTGGATTATAGGGAGCTCAATAAGCTCACCATTAAAGATAAATTTCCCATTCTTGTGATTGATGAATTATTGGATGAATTACATGGATCAATTTATTTTACCAAGTTGGATCTTCGTTCAGGATATCATCAAATTAGAATGAAGACTGAAGATATTCCAAAAACAACATTTCAAACTCATGAGGGTCATTATGAATTTTTGGTCATGCCTTTTGGCCTTACCAATGCAGCTTCTACATTTCAAGGGTTGATGAATTCCATTTTCAAACCCTTCCTTAGAAAATTTGTGCTAGTATTTTTTGATGATATACTAATCTACAGCAGGTCTTGGAAGGATCATGTTCAACATGTTGAAAAGGTGCTCAAACTATTGCAGGAGAAACAATTATATGCAAAAACATCCAAATGTTTCTTTGGAGTACAAGAGGTGGAATATCTGGGTCATATTGTATCTCACGAGGGTGTTAAGGTAGACCCTAACAAAATTAAAGCCATTAAGGAATGAAAAGTTCCCACAACCATAAAGCAGTTGCGAGGATTTCTCGGGTTAACAGTGTATTATCGCAAGTTTGTTAAGAATTATGGGAGAATAGCAGCACCTCTAACAGCATTATTGAAGAAAGATGCATTTTCATGGACTCCTGAAGCAACTAAGGCCTTTGAACATCTTAAAGAGGAAATGTACCTAGCACCGGTCCTAGCACCGGTCACAAAGATGTTGGGTTATGAAGTTGAAATAATCTACAAAAAAGGGAAGCTAAATGGTGTTGCAGATGCACTCTCAAGAAAGAATGAAGAGATGGAAGCATTGCTTTGTGCTATTTCTATTATCCAACTAGATTGGATAACCGAAGCAAGAGATGAATGGAAGAAGGACGAAGAAGTGTGCACACTCATTCAAAAATTGCAGCAAGATCCTAGTACATCTAATACATTTAGTTGGAAAAATGATTCCTTATGGTAAAAACATCACTTATATCTTTGTAAGAATTCCCAACTAAA
Organism: Pinus albicaulis; assembly: GCA_034641835.2. Classification (NCBI taxonomy): domain Eukaryota; kingdom Viridiplantae; phylum Streptophyta; class Pinopsida; order Pinales; family Pinaceae; genus Pinus; species Pinus albicaulis. The sequence goes on along the minus strand of MU968363.1, from coordinate 27,119,049 downwards.
ACAAAAGATTCTTTTGGAATTGCACATTTCTCCTTTAGGAGGACACTCAGGATTTTTAAAAACTTACCACAAGGTGAAAAAATAATTTTTTTGGGATGGCCTTAAATCTGATATTCAAAATTTTGTGGCAAAATGTTTGGTTTGCCAGCAGAATAAAGTTGAGACAATTAAGACCCCAAGTCTTCTACAACCTTTATCCATTCCAAGTCAACGTCGGGAGGAGATTTCAATGGATTTTATCCCAGGTTTACCTAAGTCTAAAGGAAAGAGTGTCATCATGGTGGTAGTTGATAGAATTACCAAGTATGCACACTTTTGTGCATTATCTCATCCATTTAAAGCAAGTACAGTTGCTACTACATTTATGGACACAATTCAAAAACTACATGGAAACCCAAGGGTTATTGTGAGCGACAGACATCCCATTTTTACTGGAAATTTTTGGACTGAGTTATTTTCTTGTTTGGGTACTCAATTAGCTCATAGCTTATCTTATCATCATCAATACGATGGTCAAACTGATATAGTAAATAAATGTTTGGAAGGATATCTTCGTTGTTTTGTATCTGATAAACAAACACAATGGGTCAAGTGGTTACCTCTCGCTGAATGGTGGTATAACACTTCCTTCCATACTGCATCCAAAATGACCCCATTTATGGCACTTTATGGATATCATCCACCATCCATAACATCATCTTTAAGAGTAAATTCGAAGGTTCAAGCAGTGGAAGATCACATCGAGCATCAACAAGAATTTCTCCAACTCTTAAAGGACAACCTGAATTTGGCACAAAATCGAATGAAACAACAAGCAGATCAACATCACAGCAAGAGAAGTTTTGAGGTAGGAAACTGGGTATTTTTACGGCTACAACCATACAAACAAACGTCCCTCAAGCAAGCTAAGAAGGTGTTGACGGGAAAATCTGTCCGTCCAACAGCAGGGGATCTCCCCGGTAAAAGGTCCCAATTAGACCTTGAACTGTTTGGAATAGGGATCCCGTCCGGGGTGTGGGTCCGGCTACCACTGATTTCTCCTTTGCTTTGGGTCTCGCTTAAACTCTATAAAATAGTGGGTACACACCTAATCAACTGATACAAGACATATGATTGATGCATTAAATGTACATGCAGCACTATGAGTAGCAAGAGGAAATAATAAATCCTGAAGACCAAAGGAAGTGTCGTTAGCAACACTTCATTAGGGTCATGCTTGCAAACTGTTCTAACAACCAAGGAAATAGTTCCTCATGGCAAGAACACCCTTCACTTCCTAAAATTTTAAATGATAACACGAATGCAGATAAACAGTCATCAACATTCGCTAAGAAAGTGAAATAAACTCAACCACCATTAACATACTCAGCAAACTGTTATGCAACTATGATGTGAATTGAAAATACAGTTCCCTTAATCTAAGGATGTTCAAAAACTGAAAATATAATACTCGACAGTGCTGATACATAAGACAACACCAGATCCACAAGGGGATTTTTCAAAATGCTTGTATTAATGCTTAAGTTTATAATCCTCTGGTAATACAATATACTCAGCTCAAGTCCCAAACCAAAAAAAAGATCTTTTTACAAGCTCTCGAAGGAGTATTTATAATACAAAACCCAGCCTTTGGGCTTCCTTGAATTTTCATCTTCTTGACCATTGGGCTGCCTTGCGACCCAGTCTTTTCTGTGACCTGTGACCTGAGCTGTTGTTGCGACCTGCGACCTATTTGCTGGGTCGCTGGGTCACGCCGTCGGGCATTTACCAAGGGGTGCGACTTAGCGACCTGGCGACCTTTGCGACTTGCGACCTGGGGCAGTATGCGACCTATGACCTCGGAAAATGTGCGACCTCCGACCTCGGCAGATGTGCGACCTGCGACCTCAGAAAATGTGTAACCTGGGGTTTTATCCTTTCCACCTTTCTCCTGTTGAGATAGTCTTAGCTCCCGCCATATGAACCAGCACTTCCTGGGTGAGTGACAAACTTTCTTGTCTGGGTCGTCATCATAATCTCCTCATGTTACCTACGTGTGAGCACATTAGATTAGCCATTAGCCTCATCCACATGAATACGTTTATGCATGTTGAAGAAAAATAAAGATACAATAAAAGAAAACGCAGATGCATAAAGAGCATATTGACAGATAACATCAAGGGATTTTAACGATTAGCTTGGACCCCTGTGTAGTCCTGTTCTGTAGGCGATATATGCTTGGAGAAAAGAGGCCATTCCGAAGCGGGGTCGCATGGTCAGAGCTTTCATGGGTCGCAGCCTCTAGTGGACATATCACTCTGCGACCTTGCAACCTTGGAGGGGTCGCACAGTCGCATGGTCTCATTTTCCGTCCAGCAGTGTGCATTGCGACTCAGCGACCTGGAGGGGTCTCAAGTCGCATTTTCACTCACTCTATCAGCTATGCGACCCTACGACTGAGAGAAACTGCAACTTGTTTTGGGGGTCGCGCGATCATGCTCTTGATGTGGGATGCGACCTCAACAGGTCGCGGGGTCGCAATTTAATTTGGTCGCATCTTCCTTCGCCCTGCCCATTCCGTGACCTGGTGACCCATGTATCTTGGATGCAATCACATTTTGGATGACGAAATGGGTCTCATAGTCGCAGTTGCAGCGTATAGATATTCATTTCATACCAGCGCCGCATTGCAATAGAAATGCAATGCTCGGTCTTACCAGTGTGTCAAGACCCAAGTTATGCAATCAATACCATGGTACTTTCTTGTTCGTGTCAGCTAGAGAAATATGCAGTGGCGGTGATAGTATTTGGAGTCCAAACAAAATTCTATTACAGACAATGTAGGTGGCGGATCTCTACCGTTCACTTGTCAAGAACAAACTGGTGTTGATCAGGGTGTGTATCCGCGCGGACCCAACGATAAATGCAGTCTAATTAATGGATGCTTCATTCTCGAATCGAAGGTGTGTCATGAGTGATGACCAGCTACTTTGATAAGCCATAAATATCTGAGGGGGATTGCAGCGCAGCAATTTTTCATTTAATTCTACCCAACAAGTCCTCGTTAGTCTATTAGCAGAAACGCGCAGCAATTGCTATTATGTTCTTTGCCTACCCTATGACCCTAAGTTGAATCAATGAATCATGACCGCCACCACGTTTGCTTCATCCAAAAACGAATCAGTATACATCTGAAAGACTTAGAAATGCAATAAAAAACGGTAGACAGGCCTGGTGGTTCCTTTCAGTCGAGTGCCTGCGGCCTGGATGATTATCACTGAGAGCACAGTGATGGCAGGGTTCTCGATAGTGGGATGACCACGGTGCACAGAAAAAATATCTCCGACCATGAAATTTAGCCATGAAAATAATACCTTACCCTGCATGACACGGTACGACTGTGTGATCCGGCTTTTCAGCATCTTTGGATAGGGTAAAAGCAAACGCTTTAGGAATTATCAGAAATTTAGCTCGGTGAGGACAGCTCGACGTGGTCAGTAGTGGCGTTATCAAAAATTCAGCTTCCAACGAATGTGAAATGATAACGCCTTTCTAAAATGGGACCAGCGCAGCTGATTTGAAGAGAGATTCTCTCCCGGAATATCTCCGTCGGGGCTGCAAAAATCAGATCTTATCCATTCCTCTGAAAATAGTGCAGCATGCCTTTTATGGCGCTGGCTTTTTGGTCCATGCCTTTAGTTGTAACGAATAAATTATGGTCTTTTACAACGGTTGCCACGCAGCCTTTGAGACAGACACGTGGAAGAATCAACCCTGCGGTTTTGGACTGTCAGCACACCATGTTACAACGTTGCCGCTGTAGGTTTGTTGAAATGTTGCTCCATGCTTTGAACGTAAAATTTGATCAAACATTACGTTTTACCAAGGAATCAAGGCTCTCAACATATGAATGCAAATCAAAACAACCATCAGTAGACTCTATGGTTTTCCTCCACCCTGTCCTAACCAAAGTGTGACCTGAAAAATGGCCACAGGTTACCTAACCTGCCATTCATGTATGTAGGTGGAAAGAAACCTTTCATAAAATCTGTAGCTGGGAAAACACCATTAATGTTAACGATATTGCTACTCGAAGTTGAAGAGCATCTAACTCCTCATGAAGTGGTGAAGAGAAGCAAATATCAAAAACTAAAACAATAATGTCTGAGCCTTTTTTTTTTACAGTGCAGATAAATATATCCTTGCGCCCTTTAAGAAATACTTCATATATTACTTCATAGAACAAACTATGGGCGGGTGCTTCGGATATTTTCTGGATATGTCAATCTGCCAAAAAAAAAAATTGTGCATGGTCTGTTTTCTGTGGAAATCATATCAATTGACAACCCGAACATCAAATGCAGGACTGTTTGCTGGATCTTCCGCCAATTGCAGTAGCCTTTTATGAGTGAGAACATCTTCAGCCCTCTCAGTATTTACGTCCAATGCATACCGCAAGTTGAAACCTGTCGTCGAACATGTAACTTCATGTGACGTGTCCATGCATTTAAGGTTGACTGCCATATTAACCGCCCCACGTGGATTAAAACTGCACCATCACAATGTTGGGCTCCATGCAACGTGTGCATGCAACTCCGTTCCACCTTTTATCGTGAGGTTTGACCGCTACATAATATACGTCTTCTCAAAACATTTACCGTCGAACCTTTGCACCCGCTCCATGTTTTAAAACTAAACCTTGACCATTATGTATTCGCTCAACACGTTTTAACATAGGTCGAAACTGCACCATAGAAATATTTGAGCTCAATTGTCATGAGTTTTCATATGGTTCTGATCCTTTGCTCCTTAATTATAAAGTTGGACCGCAGCATACGTATATTTTCTCTCAAATCATTAACCACGATTTGAAAACCGCCAACGAACCTTTGACTCCATGCAACGTGCCATGGTCATTATAACACGATGCTAGAGGTCTGTCATACACTCCGCCCCATGTTTTACACGTAAGTTGGATCACTATATCCACCATAGAAGAAATTAAGCTTACGTGTAATGTTTTTCATATCGTTTTGATCCACCATCTCATATGGTTTTGGAACCATAAGGTCCTTTATCCTTTCGAGCCTTGGTTTAATCACATAACCTTTTATGTTCAATTTGAAGTTCTCCATCTCTTATGGTCCCACATAGACAAGCTTTATGGATATGTAAGAGCAAAGGAGACTAGGGTTTTAGGGCCATTTCATTGCACCACATTGTACTATGTAGCTTAGGATTAATAAATGCTGCTTCTCAAAGGTGCGTTCACATATTTGAAACTCTGTCGTTGGCTTGCCGCACCAACATGTGTGCTTTTGCACTGCTGCCTGGCACAAGAACGCCTCGAATGAGATTGTCATTCTCTAGAGAAATCTTCTGAGTCCGCTTTGTTCACCGAGCTATACTTCACGCTAGACTCATCAAAGTGGCGAAATATGTTTCTTTGCGTGCGCCCATCGACATTTAGATGGTATGGTGCAGGATCTGGACATTTCCAACGGAGCGCTTTTAAGCATCTGGTGCGCACTAGTGAAGAAAGCTTTTTGCATCAGTGACATAGAAGGTTCTCTCTGATCAACATGTATCACACTATCCTCCTTTTAACAGTACTAGTCGCTTGCTCCTCCTCCTCCCCTGTTCCGCAACTTTGGCCTTGTTACTGAGCTCAATTTTATCTCCCTCGATGTCGTGACAAGATTGAGGGGTTTGTCACTCGTGGGGTCGACCTGTGTGGAACATTACAACATCACAATTACTCTTCGATAATGATGGCCCCAGACAAAACATATAAGACTAACAAGCTTTAAGAGAAGGAAATCAAACAACATGCTTAATGGCCCACGGCGAGAGGGCCTTTAATAGTTAATATACAAAAAGGTTTCCATTCAAATGTATGCATGGGCAATCTCATTATACATGACGCGACTGCGGTAAGAGTGTTCGGGCGTATGCTGGATGATCCCTCCCACATATGGTGTGATTGCAGCAACAGCATCTGATCATGATGGTGAGAAAGCTCATGAGGGGTTGGGGCTAGGTCGGTGGGATGTCAATGACTGCAGGTCGGGTGAAAGACTTTAATGCCTAAGCAAGCAGAAGGGGAACCCAAAATTTTGGGTGTTGTTGTAGCGGCTACAACAGAAGGATAATAAATTATCGCCAAAGTAATATGGTCCTTACAAGGTGTTGCACAAGATTGGTACTATGGCATACAAATTGGAGCTTCCTGCTTCTTCACGAGTGCATCCAATTTTCCATGTTTCATGCGTAAAGAAGGTTATAGGTGAAAATCTTCCAGTTCAAACAATATTGCCAGAACTTGATGAGGAAGGAAAAATCATATTGGAACCTGAAGCGGTCACAGAAACTAGAACTCGACAGCTACGAAATCGATCAATTTCAGAGTATCTCATTAGGTGGAAGAACTTACCCACTGAAGATTCTACATGGGAGGATGAGAATTTTATACAAAAGCACCCAAAGCTACTTAAGCGTTGATGACAACACTTTTTTGAAGGAGAGGGGCATGTTAGGTCCCTATATTACTAGTATAGTCTCTTATTGTTGTTAGTGTAACCCCCTTATTTTTATTATTGTATCCTTGCAACCCCCATATTGTTATTATTATTCCCTTAAATTATTATTTTTAGGTCGGCTAGGATTACATTGTGGCCCCATGGACTCCTATATATAGAAAGGAGGTTTTGTAATTTGTATCATCCAAGAATTGTTCATTCATGTAATGTATTGGAGGTTTCCCCCTCGAAGTGGCTTATTTATAAGGTTTTGATATCTCTTTTCTTCTATTTTTGGAGTTGGTTTCACACAATTTTAATGGATAAAATTTTCTGTAAGTTTTAAGCTTTATAAATGACCAAGTGTTGACTGATATGGAGTGAAATGTTGGAATAGTATTACGACCCATAATGTGATTTTAAAGGAAAGGAAGCTTCCATTATCATTGTTAAATGATCAGCAAAAGCAAACAAGAGTCCATCTTCTAGACATGGACACTTTCCAAGATACATTTGGGCCAAAGAGTAAAAGGAAGTGCCTAAAACTTTTGGCAGATGACTATGAAACTCTAGTTCAAAAATATGTTTGGTCAGAAGATGAATTTGAAAGCCAGCCAAGGGACCAAACTAAAATGGAAGGAAGTGGAGATTATGGTTTTAGATACTTAGTGAGGAACACCATGTTTGAAAATGGAAAGACACTACAAGGAAAAGACCCTCTAGCAGAGGTTATAACATAGGTTTTTAGTGTTATAAAATTGGCCAAAATTATCAAAAAAACATTTGCTACAACATTCGTTTTCGGTAACTAAGGTTTTGGTGAAGCTTCTAATGGAATTTCAACACAACTAAAAAAATTGGGCAGCCGGAGTTTATTACATATGTTTTTCTCATCGGGGCGCTAATCATGTGTCAACGGACCGATGCATTTTAGAGTGAACGCACCAGTCCTGCAAACCTACCAAGCATAGGGACGGAAAAAAAATAAAGAATGCCCTGGGGCGTTTAGCAACATCCTCGTGCATGTCATCCAGATGGTCGCCCCAGGGCAGTCGAAGGTGCATGCACCGAGCCGTAAATGTCTAAAAAAGCACCAGGCGTACTGTGTGTGATACAACGCACCGGGCCATTCTAATTGGTATTAGGATTTGTGCAGTGCCCACAGGTCGTATCAACGCACCAGTTCATAGTATTATAGAAACGCACCGATGCGTAGTATCACACAGACGCATCGATAGTTCTAATTCGTATTGGTATTTGTATGGTGCCCATAGGTCATAGAAACACACCGGTGAGCAGTCTCACATAAACGCACTGGTGCGCAATATCGCAAAAACACACTGAGAGTTATAATTGGTATTGGTATTTTTTCGATGCCCATAGGTCGTAGAAATGCACCAGCGCGCATTATCATACAAATGCACCGATGTATAGCAACTCACACACATCGGTGTTCATTTTTTATTTTTAGAAACATCGTCCTATGACAATGCAATTATTCTGATTTTTTAATATTCATTATTCATCAAAAGTCGACACATATCTTATAACAGTATTCATATCAATCAAATTTTTATTAGTGAATTTGAATTGTGATGTTTGGATTAATTTCTTATATCATATCATAATTATTGTGATTTTATTAAATTCATTATTCATCAAAAGATGACACATATCTTATAACAATATTCATATCAATTATTTTTTTATTAGTGCACTTGAATGTGATGTTTGGATTAATTTGTTATATCATATAATCAGATTTCACATCTCTTTATTATAATATTTAATCATCCATATATTTAATCAGTGGTGTTACATTTCATAGCGACAATGGAGAACACAATAGAATAAATTAAAACATATTTTATGATATATATATGAATAAGGCACTCTTTTTCATACAAAATGGGACAGTTGTTGGTATCCCTTTGTCTTTCAATTGGGACACTATATCCATTACATTAAACAAAATGTCTGATTTCACAGACAAATATTTCAAAAAATACAATGCCTTGCTTTGATATCCAAACATAATGATCATCATTCTTCGCTTGAACTTTTGTCACTGCTCGAGTTACTTCCATGACTTGGGCTATTTTAAACAATGTTTTGTTCACATTGTTGATTGTTTTCTTCTTATTCACCTTACATCTACGAACATAAAATAAACTGTAATGAGTGTATATACAGTGGTGAGAATAATGAAAATTGCAATATTAAATAATATACATCAATGTAAATCGAAAATAAATGACGTACCATAGCAACAATTGACTCATGAACTATACACATTATTTCAAAACCAAATTTCATGCCATCTTTCAAGATTTCAACTGTTGGCGCAGTTCTATACTTTGTTTCCTGCAATTTTTATACCTCATAACAAATCATATATGTAATATAAAAGTTTTTTTTTCTATTAATTATAGACGGAGCTAAGTAAAACAAGATCAATAGATGCTTACAAATTTCACAATTAATTTTTGATATGCCAACATATACTGACAACCCATATTTAACCCAATGTCAATCAATTCATCTAATGGTTCTTTTTTGTATGTTAGCACCTGTTTGAAGACATTCAATGATGATTGTTGTAAAAAAACTTAAAATATACAAAAAAGAAATCTAGTTAAGTTGTTATAAGGAAGTAACAATTACTCACAAACTCAGATATCAACCCTTTTCTTCCTTGTCATCCTATTTTATGTGCTGAATGGGTTCCATTTTCTTTTCTTTTCTGCTATAAAATACTTGAAAATTAATATTTAATGCTAAATTGTTTATTTATTGTACTTAATCGAAAAATTCAATGATTACATATTACATTTGAAGCATGTTGTTGTTGAGATGGCTCCGCGTGCGATGCAATTATGTCCATTTCTTTGACCATATCCTTGTACACCTTTTTGGACATTCCTATTGGCATATTTCTGATATTAGCTCGTTCATCTTTTGAGATTTTCATAATATTCCTGAAAATGTAACATGACAATAAACTATTTATTTTTTATATTGATATATGAAAAGTAAATATAACAAAAGTGATATTTATAAATGATTTCTTTCTAGTAATATATACATATAATTCTAGAAAAACATTTAAAGGAATATTACTTTTTTATTCCTTTTTTTTGTTGTTGTACATTTTTGCTATTAAAAGTCTGACATGTCTCATTGACTAATTCTCTGGAAACTCTTCCTGTAGTTTAGGTAAAATTTGTTTCTTGGAATCATTGGATTGATTTTTGTATTGTAAGTGGAAAGAACATCTATACATTCGTTCCACTATATCCCTCAAACTTTTGTAAAAGTTTTTCCCCATTTTTTGGACCTCCAACACCACTCCAGATGAGCTAAGGAGCAATTCATTTTCATTTTCATGTTCTATTTTTTATTTTCTTAGAACAGCATTCCTTTTCTGAGTTGGTGGTCCTTATAGAAAATTAAACATATGTGAATTAATAGATTGTTTGAAACATGTTATCTAATAATTTTAAGTATATTTTAATGAAAAAAAAAAAACTCATATTGGATCGATAGTATTTTTTCATTCACCTGATTTATCTTTTTGCAATTTTTCCATCAAGCTTTTATGCTCTTCTGGTCCTAGATCAGAAATAATCTTATTGAGCTTCGTCATTTTGTGGTTCCGCATGATACAAAGTAAACAATACATATTAGTTAAACTTACATATAGTTCAAAAATAATATTTTTTGTAAAGAATTTACAAAGAACTTGCATTTTTTGCTTTTCTTTATGTGCTATCAGTATTTTTGTTACTTGATATCTTGTCAGCCATTTATTTATCAATATGAAACTTGTGCCATATCATTCATTAATATATTTTATAAATAAATCATAAACTTTTCAAGTAATTTTTTTTATCAAGAAACTGGTGTACCTTTAATGATGTATGCATCAATGTCGGTGCATCGTGTTCTTATAAATGCACCGCCAAAATAGTATAAAACACCATACAATGCTATATGTCAACAAGGAGCAACGGTGCGTTATATGTTAACCAGCACACCGATTAACACAGACAAATTAATAAAAATCCTCTAGTGTTTGTTTTTGTAGCATATGGTGTCATGGAGGGGGCGGTGTGGCCTATTCTTATAAACGCACCGCGAAAACAGGGAACCACCATACGGTGCTCTTTGTCAACAAGGAGGCCCGGTACATTATATGTTAAACGGTGCACCGATTAACACATAAAAAAAAATGTTTTTTCCACACAATACGTGTGTGGTGCGCTATAATGAAATAGTGCACTGGTGCCCTACTTTACATATGGCACACAGATTAACAAAATCTATTTTTAAAATTTTTTTATCAAACAGTACGTGTGCAATGATAAGACAGTGCACGGTGCGCTAGTTTACATAGGGCACACTGATTTTAAAAAATTAGCTTTTTAAAAATTCACGCAAGGGCCGACATGGATTGGGATCCGACTATGCAAGTTGTCCCGTGGGTTAGATGTCATAGGCCTATATATATATATATATATATATATATATATCAATACAAACCCTATAAATCTAAAATGAAAAGCTCTAATTCTGAAATCACAAAAACAGGAAGAAGCAAGGGCAGAAACAAAAAGAATCAAAAGTTGAGCGTAAAATGGATATTTTTTTTTTATTTACTGCGTAAAAAATACTGCAGAAAATGTAAAAAAAAATAATAAAATTTAATCACCTCATTTGAAATTCTATGCTATAGGGGTTTGAATCACCAGAGGGTTTATAATTCTAATTGTCTGAATAGTTATGTTCGAAAGTATTTCGCTGGTCCACAATGATTTTGTGCTCTCTTGCTCCTCCAGGTATGTCTCGTGCAAATCTCTCCCTAAAAATTTTTGCAAAAATAATGAAATAATGAAAAGTGTTTACTATTTAAAGAGTTGTTTTATGAAATTATATTTTTGAAAATATTTTTTCCGCCCATTTTTCAATTTACCGCTTTTTTTCACTTAAAAAAAATATAGTTGTGTTTTTTTTTATTTGTGGTTATTCGACTCTAGTGCATCAATTAATAACATCGCATCGGTGCACAGTAACTAAAACGCACCGATGTGGTTATATGTACATTAACACCGATAACAATAAGTCCATTTTTAAGGTACCAAAATTACTTTTAGTTGTGTACACCAAAATTTATTGTTGATTTTGCTCAAATGCAGGGAGAAAATATCATAATTATATGGAATGGACATTCTTCAAAATCCAACTCGTTCCATAATATTTCACAAAGTGCATCGCAGAGTTCTCCCTATCCATCTCAAGACGTAATATTTACTTCAGATTTTATTTATATTTTCATTATGTAACTAAATTTATGTTTTTTTATCCATGTCAATCAGCTTAATAAAATTTATAATTAATGTATACAAATTTGCAGGTTCATGCAGATAATTCAAAATCGAGTTCAGATGCACAAAATATCCAAAGAACTCCAAAATGTTGGAAGCTCTTATCAGGAGCAGCATATCACAAGGCGCATTTGGTAGATGAAAATTGGCAACTGCTCCACCCTGCCAATTGTAACAGTTTTGCATCTTCTAGCCACCATCCTGGAACAATGATGGTAAGAATATTTGTTTGGTATATTAATGTAATTTTTTCAACATCAAACCAATTAATCATGCATTGTCAACGTGCTTACTAATTGATATCATATATTTTGTACTAATGATGTTCAAATATATTTTTTGAAATTATTAGGATTCTAGTGATGATGAGGGACCTACCTACCATCTTCCGTTGCACTCCATGACAATGCCAAATCAAGAGAAGGTTGGATTAATAGAAAAAATCAAAGTGGAACGATACCAAGAATGGTTGAATCAACCACCTATTCAATTCCCACTACATCCAAATTCACCAATTAGGAATGACTACAACAATAGTAGTTCTTCACAAGCTGGCAATGGAGGCAATCAAATAGAGGTTAATTTGGATGATTACTTAAGGGATACGACTACCATGGAGACAATTTTGTTAGATGCATTCCAGAATGATGATCAACTAGGGGATGATGCTCATATCGTTGAAACCTTTTTCGAAAGCCTTAAATTTTCTTCCACCACCCCTCTCTTTGGATCTGATGGTCAATCAAATTCTACCTAGTTGGGGACAACGATGTTACTGTACAACTTGAAAGCAAAGTTTAGCTTGTCAAATGCATGATTCTTGGAAATTTTGAAGTAATTTATAACCATAAAGTCCTCCCTTATATTTTTAGAAATATAATCACACAATTAACATTACAAATGGTCAATTTTATGAACGTTAATAATTATATCGTCATTAATGTACATTTAATATTGTCCATAATCACCAACTACAAGTTATTCAAATATAAGGTTCTTCCGAGTGATAATGTCTTGACTGGTAGCTGCGAAGAGGCAAAGAAATTGTTGAAAGTGTTGGGTGTTGAGTACATATCATATCATGCATGTCCAAATGATTGTATTATATATAGAGGAGAATATGCAGACAAAGAGATGTGTCCGAAATGTGGGCATGACAGGTATGATAAATCAAAAAAGAAGGGTAAATCATGTGGTCATCCTTTTAATATATTGATGCACATACCTATAATCCCAAGGATTCAAAGGCTCTTTCGTTGCAAAGAATTAGCTATTTTGCAGGGATGGCATGCCTTACACAAAAGTGAGTTGGGATGAAAATCCCAAAAAAATCAATAGCCATGAAGCATATAGAGGATACATGGCCCAAAAAATTCAATGATGAAGTACGAAGTCTACAACTCAACATATCCATGGATGGCATAAGCCCATATTCCCTCCAGAACACCAGCTATTCTATTTGGCTTGTAGTAGTAATCAATAACAATATCCCCCCATGGTTGTCCATGAAGAATGACCATCTTATGTTGGATCTCATAGTCCCTCGTAGAAGACAAGTGAAGAATATGAATGTCTACTTACAACCACTGGAAGATGAATTGAAGGAATTATAGGATGGGATAAATGTATACGATGTATCAAGACCCATTGCAATATAGAAGAGTTTTACATTGTATGGAATATGTGGTTACACAACACATAATTATCCAAGATTAGGAGTTTTCTCTGGTAAATTATGTGTTTATTGATTTTTTTATATACGTAACAATATTCTTTCACATATTAGTTATTTAATTTGTTGTAATTGTTCTGGTCTTCATGATATTATTTAACATGCCATGCATATAAATTGTATACAACAATCTCACAGGTATTGTAACAAAAGGGTATTTTGGATGTAAATGTTGTGGACCTTCTCTAAAATATAGATGGTCAAACAACCTATGAAAGCCAGTGTATGAGTACTCTAGGGTATTCCTCCTAGAATAACACCTTTACAGAAGAGCAACATCCAATTTCAATGGTAAACGAGAGAGAACCCAAAGGCCTCCAATAACGACACCAGTTGAATGGCTTACAACATATGAGAGAGAGGAGGAGAAGGAGTTCATAGAAATGTTTGATTCAAATGGGGAGCCTAAGTTCGATGATCCAGAATTCTTCGACACCTATGTTGAGAAATTTCCCATTGGGATGAAAAGGAAATCTATCTTTTATAACCTCCCATATTGGGAGCATCTTAAGATTACCCACTTATTATATCCCATGCATATATCTAAAAATGTTTCATCTTCTTTATGGAGGCACATATCATCGAAAAAAAGTGACACATTGGCTGTTAGGAAAGATCTTATTACTTCAAAAACAAAAAAGAAACATTGGCCAAGATGATTATAAAGTACAGGATCAGAGGCAGGCGTTGGTCCCTTTAATTCATGGTATTTCAAAGAAGGTGATGTCCCTTGGATTTTAAAAAAAGATGATATTTATTTGGCAAAGGAAGTTATAATGGGTGTGAGGGTGCCATCTTTAATACTAGTCTTAACTACGACACTGCTTCGCCATGGATGACCATTTTTCGGGGTTTAGATCGCATGACCATTTGAATCTTCTAAGAGTATGTATATTTTCAAAATCATGATTTTATTATTTTTTATATTAATAAATTTTATCCCATGCAGGGATCATAAAACATAACTAATTTTGTATATTATTTCACGTGTTTATAACTTTAAAGTGTCATTATCCTTTGTTCATGTGTGGGTGTGTGAAACATGAATTCCCCCAAGACCTAGGATGTGCCACATCTAAATTATCTACATTTGTACGTTGGATCACATCAAAGGATATTCACGTGGCTAGCATTCCACAGTGGCGTCAAGAGATAGTTGAGATTGTTTGTATGATTGAGAAGGAAATGCCAACGAGTTTCATGGACTTGTAGGTTCATCTTCTAATCCACCTAGTAGATGAGGTTGAATTATTTGGAGTGGATTCTTGTCGTTGGATGTTCTTCTTAGAGAGCTACATGAAGAAATTGAAAGGTTTTGTTCGAAAAAGGGAAAAAATCGAGGGTTCTATAGCAAAGGGGTAAATATCATATGAGTCTTTCTATTATGCCAACAAGTACATCAAATAGATCAACAACAGACCAGGTGTGGTGATTTGGGATGATGAAAGGGATGAAGACAAAAGATAAGGGGAGTTGCTCCTAACGAATGGAAAAAGGCGCTTGATAAAGTGTAAGCGACTTATAATTTTTCAAATTTACACATAGTAAATATTCATGTTGAACTTATATATAATGTATATTTTGATCTCATATGTACTATATGTTAGTTTGATTTCATCAGTGAATTCAGAAATTGAAGCAATCAATAAATTCGTTCTTTACAATTCCGAAGTGACACAACCGTGGGTTGCATTGTACGAACAAAAGAGAATGAAATGGGATAGTGACAGGAAAGAATTCGGACGTTTTAATGGTAGAAGTGTGCCTTATATTGATCATTTAAAAGAAAATATGCCAAAAATATGCCCCAATAGTTGGGTTTCTGACCAAGTCAGAGAGAAATACGGTGCAATTAGTCATTACCTACGTGCTGAAGAGGATGTGCTAAACGTAGGGATTGGGTGCACCCAATCGGTAATAATCTATTTAACTATGTACATTTGAAACTTAATAATGCACCTTTCAAATATAATTACATCTATATTTCATATTTTAACTGTTGAGTTATTATAAGACACATGATACTATGATTTTTAACTTATTTTATAGGTGCATTTGTTCCCATCTATGTGGGCATATGGACACCATTTTCGCACAGAAAATGTCGATGATGGACACATAACACAAGACTGTGGAGTGGAAGTCGAGTTCGATCAATCTAGTCGATCTAGCCACCATGATCAAGACCTAGTACAAGGGACGTTATGTTACGTCGAAAAGATACAAGAGATAATTCAAGTATATTTCTCTTATTTCCAATGTGTTATTTTTAGGTGCAAGTGGTGGGAAACCTTTGATCAGAATAATGTAAAGGAATATCGCGATAGTAGGTTGATATGTATTAACTCTAGAAAGATGTGGGATGAAGCTAAGGAGCCCTATGTTTTCCCCAAACACTGCAACCTGGTGATTTTTTACCTAGATGTGTTGGATAGGGATTTGTGGTTCGTATTGAGACATGACCCTAGATCAAAACATATTTTTGAGAACAATAGTGTTATTATGCCAAGCAAGCTGGAAGATAATGAGGGTGATCATGAGAACCGAGAGTGATATGGTACATGTGTTCTTTCATCATTTATACTTTTTAAGATGTGTTTTTATAAAGAAGAGGTCTTAATTACCTTATAACTAAGACCCTTTTCTCGAAACATTATAATATGTATTTTGAATTAATTGGTAATTTTCATTGTGTTAATGTTAAAATCATTTCACTTGATAATTTGCAATTATGTTGATCTCGAAAACAATGGTGTACTGTATAAAGTTCTTTTTTTTTTTATGTAAGATCATAATAAAATAATGATAATTCTAAAGTCCATGAATTTATTTGCATTATTTTCTGAACTTTATTATGTTACAAAATTCATATTATTCTAGATTTATGTTTTTCAATTATTTACAAATTTAAAATTTTTAATAAAATCATTTCACATTAATACAATTAAAATTTTACAAATATTTTACATAAAATTACAATTACAATTACAATTAAAAATAGAATTACAATTACAATTACAATTTTACAATTTCACATACAATTACAATTTTAGAATTTTATATACAATTAAAATTACAATTACAATTTTACAATTACAATCATTTCACATTAATACAATTAAAATTTTACAAACATTTTACATACAATTACAATTAGAATTACGATTACAATTACAATTTTACAATTTCACGTACAATTACAATCCAAATTAAAATTACAATTACAATTACAATTTTAGAATTTTACATAAAATTTACAATTATAATTACAATTTTACAATTTTACATATATACAATTACAATCATTTCACATTAATACAATTAAAATTTTACAAATATTTTACATACAATTACAATTACAATTTCACAATTTCACATAAAATTAAAATTAAAATTACAATATTTACAATTACAATTACAATTTTACATTTCACATACAATTACAATTACAATTTTAGAATTTTACATACAATTACAATTTTACAATTTTACATATATACAATTACAATTAAAATTACAATTACAATCATTTCACAACAAATTAAATATTACAATTACAATTAAAATTACGATTACAAATACAAATACAATTTTACAATTTTACATACAATTAAAATTAAATTTCAATTACAATCACGACATAATATTTAATAAATATCATGATTTAATATTAAAAATAAACATCACGATCATGATAACCATCATACAAACATCATATTGACTAAAATACACATTCAAATTTGCTAACATCATCTAATGATCGTGATCATGATCATCTAACAAAACACAAGCATGTATAACATCATCACATTACAAACATCAAATATGCATCTCATGTCAAATAACTGCTATCACATACACATCTATCTGCAAGTTTCACATTAAATGAACATATCGAACATGACCTAACAATATATATATATATATATATATATATATATATATAATGTAAAAAATATACAACTGTAATATAAATGTCAAATATCAGCTGGTGGTACATCATCAATAGTAGTACTAGTTGAGGCCTACTCAGTCAATGGTGCAGCTTCGACAAGCTCAGATAGATGTCTATCATCATGTGCATGTTGATCTGGTGGTGCCTCATGCTGATCAGGATCAAATTCCTGCTCATGATGACTTGACATGGATGGTCCAACCTGATCATGATCATGAGTACTGCTGGATGTTGCAGGCTGATGATCATGATGACTCGACATGGATGGTCCAGCCTGCTCACAATCATGAATGTTGGATGTTGCAGGTTGATAAGGTTGACTCGACATGGATGGTCCAACCTGCTCATGATCATGACTTCTGGTCGATGCTACAGGTTGATCATCTACGGCGCGAGGTGAACAATGATCACTCCCCTGGTCGTGATCATCAGATGATGCGTCGTTTCTTGAATGTCGACATACTGGGTCTCGACCACGCGTACGTCGAAGGGCCCTCCTCAACCGCACCACTAAGCTGGTAGCTCCTATGACATGCCGCATCAGGGTCAACATATCACGTGGCATGCCTCTCCACATCGCTATTAGCCTATTATCGGCCTATATCTCTCTCATAGTGGTCGGACTTACTCCATCCTCCACTAGTAGTCCATAGATTTGGTCGCCCAACTCCATCCTAAATCTAGTGTCAGGCCTACGCCTCACACTAGCTAGTACCTGCGCAACATGAGGACTAGGTTTGTCTGCAATAGCCTGATCCTTGACATCTGCCATCTCCTGATCGTCATCAGGATCTACACGTGGATCATTTAATGGTGGTGGAATCTCAGTGCCATCAAATGACCCAATGTCTGCAAAATATATATAAGTACACAAAAATAATTAGACAATTTCATTAAACAGTTTAATAAAAACAAGTTAAAGAACATGTTAGAATAAATTTAAAGAAAACACTAATATTACCTCTATCATCCAACAGCTTATCATCTGTGAAGAGGATGTTGGCACACCCTTGCCAATCCAAACTAGCATATGGATATGGGACCAGAACGAAAGCATGATGTTCAACACTGGCTAGCAACTCCAATGCATCATGCGATATCCTCGGGGAAAATTCTAACTCAGCCCTCTTGGGCATCATCTATCCCCACATTTGCATCCGTACATGTAGCATCGGCCTACGAGGTTGTCGAACAAAAGCAGGCCTCGTCTTTGGAAACTTCTCAAAAAATAACAAAATAGCTCTAAATGAAAAGATAAGTTCACCCTCCCTTGTGCCTGAGCACGACATCTATCTAAAGCTGTACAAAACCGCCACAAAAAAATCGAGACTACCTCACAAGTCATGGCGCCTATAATAAAGAATTAACATAAAATAAAAGTGGGCAACTAATGTGTTTCCCGTCACTCGTATGGTGTGAAATGATCGAAATTAGTAGTGAGAGGCACTTCACCTCCTATCCACCAAATGAATCAATCCGTAACTGACCATTGGAGACCTGAAAATCTGCAAGAGACAGTATATCAACGCTGATGTATCTCTGGGAGTACACCAACTAACTCCCTGCTCAATACCTGGCAGGGACCTCTGGGAACGAGCTCAAATCTCGCCCTCTCCTCGATAGGCCAGAAATAAAATAGATGTCCTCCTCAGTGGGTGTGTACCACTGGTTAGGAACAAACCGAAAAGCCTATCTTTGGGCATTCCACCTGAAGACAAGATGTCACAATAACCCACCATGGCCCTTCAAGGATGTAGCCTCCTCATAAAACTTGAGGAGGCCTACCTCCCTTAGGAGTGCCTGGGTGCCTATTGTAATAGGGCTAGGGTACATATCTCTCTCCCTCTCTCATGCCTCCCATAGGCAAACCACATTATACTAGTCTGCCATATGTTGTTGATGTTCCCTCTCTTCTCTCATTTGACGTCACTGGATGATTGACATATTAAATAAATAATTCGATACTTGAAAGAACGAGCATGGGGTACCGGTGCGTCTGTTTTTATCGCGCACCGGCTGTGGTGTGCCTGGAAATTTTCAGCGCACCGCACATCATGACCTGTATTTTCTCAAGCGGTGCATTGACTAAACTATCTAGCCCGAGGCGGATAATTCCGTCAACGCACCACCAAACATCAGCTAGTGATCAACAGTGCGGTCGGTTAACTGATCACACCGTTGACTTTGAACAAATTCAAGAGGGCGGTGCGCTGACCAAAATAATTTCCCCAGGGTAGATAGTTTCATCAGTGCATGGCCTTCCTAGCATCACTACATGGTCAAAGGCGTGGTGGTATAACCAACCGCACCGTCGAATATGTACCAGTATCGAGAGGGCGGTGTGATGACCAAACTATGTGTCCTGGGGCATATAGTTTAGGTAGTGCACCGCCCTCCTGAAATCACTACATAGTCAACGGTGTGGTCAGGTAACCGACTGCACAACAATTTCTGTAAATTTAAAAAAGGCATGATGCGTTGTTTCAATACCGCCCTGGAACCAGTGCGGATACCGTTACCACCGGTCGTGGTGTGGCCTGTAAATTTACAGGAAACACTGTGAACCAGTGCAAGCCGAATGGCTTGAGCACACTAATCCGCTAAAAGGTTTAATTATGGAAAAACAAGTAAAATACCTCTACATTTGGGCATCGAGGAGGCATATTTATTGTAGAATTTGAAAAACTAAATTTTCCCACCATTTTGCAAAATTCGAAATGGAGATGGTGGGGCAATGGAAAGTAGCAGTGTGTGCAATGGGAGCACCAATGGCAGGGCGCCTCAGACAAGGTAAATTTTCACTAGTGCTTGAGAGCTTTGGGGCATTGAAAAGTTAAAAATGCAGATTTTTGGACGTAATTTTTTTTTTTATTTAACCCTGTTCCAATTCGCGGGTTTTTTAGGTGCACCGAGCAGTTTCTTACAATCGCACCGGGTTGTTTCATTTCTAGCACGGGTTTTTAGGATGCACCGGGACTAAATATGTGTAGAGAATCGGTGTGCTACAATAATTAAATTCACCAGGTGGGATTGTACCGAGCGCACGGTGTCGCGGTGTGCCAATTTGTAGTATGCACCTGTGCGGTTTAGGATGAGAAACGCACCGGACAAAAAACATCTGCAAAAACCTCCACTCGCCAACCTCCTCTAGTATCCTCCACTACGAACAGATGTCTGAGCTATTTTTATAGGGGTTCCTACAAAAAATCTGCTAGAGGGTCTTTTCCTTGTAGTGAGAGCAGATGTATTTAGGATGAAATTTAAAAATCCATTGCAAGTATTCAAGGATCTTCCAAACAACCATGCTCAAACTAATGTAGCATTTAGTCCCTATGAAAGGCTAATATTTACAGGGACCTCTGTTGAAAGGGATGGTAATTTTGGAGGCTTATTATGCTTATATGATAGGAAAACACTGGAATTCGTGTTAATAATTGGCTCTTCCCCAATGCACAGTGTTATGCGTTGTACTTGGCATCCGCGACTTAATCAAGTCTTTGCTACAATGGGGGATAAAAAAAGTGAAACACATATATAATGTGATCCATCTTTGAGTGAGAGGGACCAAAAAAAAAATTGTTGCAAGAGCACCCATTAAAAATTCCTTGGATTATTTTGAAGTCAAACATTTTATTCAAAACCCACATGCCCTTCCTTTGTTTCAAGATGAACCAAGTTGTAACATGAATAAGCGTGAATGGATCCTATCAAGTCACAAAGGCTATATTTACTAGTCACAAGTCCTGGTTTTGGTGGGAGGGTTGGATCAATGAAGGGAAGTTTTTTGACACAATATCTTATCAATGAATGGGGGCTGATGAAGGAGACGTGGATGGAGAAAGACCCAAGAGAGGCTATACTAAAATATGCTGATGTTGCTACAAAATTTCTCAATATTATTGCACCTGTATATGCATAGACACAACCAGAAACATTTTTTTGCTGAAACTGATTCTAAGGAGGAATAAAAAGGATATATAATTGATGATTGTTTATATGATAACCTTTTTGGCTTAAATTTTCAAAGAAAGTGATGAAGAATTTCTTACACAGTTCAAGGGTATGGAGACTGACTTTCTATAAATTACAAAGGCCAAAGTTTTCCGAGAGTTATATACTGGATTATCACCAAAAATAGGTATTTTTGTTGATCATCGTTGCATAAATATCTCTTTAGAGAGCCTTTAAGAAAATGTTCTTCAAGGATTGGCATTGGATTCAAGGACAATTTTTCCTCAATGATGAAATTATTCCTCTTCATTTATATGTTTAGAAGAACAAATAAGAATATAAGAGATATAAAGTTCCATCTTGTAATGATTATGAGCAAACAAGTCTTTGTAAACCCTCTAAAGAGTCTAATGGTGGAGGTTAATTTGATCTTTCTGAAAGAATTGGAATACTTGGAGATGCTACTGCTGCTAATGAGGTAATTCATATTTTGATGGGAGATCAAGCATTCACCTTGCAGTGTCTGTCAAAGGAGTATCAACACACATGAAAAGCCACTCGTTTTGTGCTTTGGGAATCAACTCTGATGTTAGCACCAATATTAGTTGCAAAACTAGATATTGTTGCTGGGAAAACCATTCTTGAGCTTGGTTTTTCTTATGCTGTGATCCGCTCTATGGTTGCAGCTAAAGTTTCAGATCTTGCAGTTGCCACTAATAGTGATCTAGAAGTACTAGATTTTCTAAATGAAAACATCAAGTTAGATTTCAGACACCCAACTTCAAGAAAATTTTCCTGTGGGAGACTAGAATGGAGAAACAGTGAGCATGTAAAGGCCATTAGGAGTTTAAATACTCATGGGTTTGATGTGATTATGCACAGGGCACCTCGAAGTGTTGGAAAATAATCAACATGTGTATCAAATCTCAGATATTCAGGGAATTGAACTCATTAGTTTCAATTGAACATTTTAAATCATCCTTTCAATATAAATGAAGACAGGTGGCAAGATTAACTCGAGAGAGCCATGATTCTAAATAGGTTCTAGGTGGAAACAAGAGAATAAACATCAACAAATTTATTTATGAGACACCTACCCTCTCATGTGTTGAGCTCTCTCAAGAAGATTATTTTCATCCTATTCTAGGATATTCTGTCCATAAATAAAGGCAACAATTTGATATTCGAAGGAGGCAGGGAATCAACAATTCAAAACATCAATTGCAAATTTGGTGCATAAGGTCAATAAGATAGCACATGATAAGTGGTAGAAAATCAAATTTCCAGATTTTGAGGCAGAATTAGAACCCAAAGTGGCATACAACAACCATAAGATCCTATTCCAAGGAGATTTCACCAGCAACCTCCAAGCAATTCGAAATATTTTGCAACCAGTGACTAATAATGATTGTTATTTCTATGATTTGTATTGGATTTTATTTCGAGAAAATTAAAAGAAGTCATTTAAACATTTGTATTTTGTATATATTCAAGTTTGAAAATGTAAGAAAGGGTTGGATTATGTATAAAGAAAAGAGCTCTACCTTGATGTAAGCTGTGAATTTTTACTCAAAGTAATCAATTTCATAAATACAGAGGCAATTTTTTCCAGGATTCTTGTGTCAAACAAATGGTGATGTTTTTCCTCATATTGAATTGTTTTTCTTTCTTAGTTTTCATATGGATTTCGCTTCTTGATTGTTGCAAGATTATTAAGAGTTGAATTTACTTAAGTGTACTTTGCTCTGGCTTGTTTAAAGAAATCTTAATGTTTTCCTTCTGAAATTAAATATAAAATTCATTTAAATATGATTTATATTTAACTCATCATCTACCTTTTTCATCTCAACCACACCATAAATATATTTAATATCTAGGAGTTTGCCTACCTTTCCCTGTTACAACTACCCTGTTAATTTGTGACTGATTACTATGAAGTTTAATGAATCTGTGCCTGATGGAATTTTCCTGCATTTTTCAACCAAAATTTTGAAAAATCCCAACTCGAACTCTAATATCTATCCTATAGCAGAAATTGAATCATATCGAGAGAGCCCTCTCTGAAGCTAGAAGGGCTAGATCCCAACTTTAAAAATGGTTTGTGGTTACCTTTGCATTTTTCTTCCCCAACCTAGGAAAATTACATAGTGTTAAAAAAATTACATTTTGAGGGTAAAACTTTATCTCTTTAGCGTTGCACCTTTTCATGCCATTCTACACATAGAGACCCTTCCAACAATGCAAGAATCATGTCAATAAGAGCCTGTATGTGGAAGTTATGCCACTTAGAAGTTGACCTTCTTGTTTTCACCACCATAATTCAAGAGGATGCCACGCCAAACCCCAAGATTCATGGAAAAAAGGCTATCCACATGATTATGATCTAAAAGACTCTAGACTTGAGTCTATTTTTTAGCTTTGGTTAAGATTTGAGGTAGTCAAACCTAACCATTAGTAGGCTATTGGATTATGTTATTATCAAGCCACTAAGAGGAAAAGGGATTTCATTCTTTCGAGTGAATGTTTTCCATAGCTGAGCAAAACTAGCCAAGAGGGATAGGAGGTAGAGCACACAGAGGGATTTGTGCACCATAGTAGCCCACGGGCCACATACCATAATTTTTTGTACTCATAGCCATATTTCTAATCAAAGAAAGAGAGTGGAGTGCCCTCACCTTCCAATGGGTTTTTATCTCAAAGTGGTTTCCTAGAGAAACTCTTGTGTCAAATGTGTGTGTGGCCTTTTATTTCATCGTTCTTTATTTTTTGCATAGTTTTCATTCACATGCATGCACTATTAACAATAAATCTCAGATTAGAGAAATGTTGAGGTCTAAAATGGTCCTCCTAAGGAATATTGTAAAATAACAGTGAAAATAATAAAATAAGATTAGATTACATCATCAAATTTTAGAAGGAAAAAATAAAAAGCTATTTTTTTCAACTTATCTCCCTACGATTTTACTCAAATTTTGAGTGGGAGCACTTGTTGGATGAAAAATTTAATTCCTCATCCAAGGAGTGCCCATGTTGCATACTTTCGATGGCAACTGCTACACAAAAAATGACAAATACATGAAAAAACGTGATTGCAATCACATTTTTCATGTCGTAGGGTCTATAGAAAGTATGTAAAATGGGTAATCCTTTGACGAGGAATTAAATTCCACTTCCAATGAGTGTTATCGATCAAAATTTGAGTAAAACCATAGAGATATAAGTTGAAATACGAGTTGAAACAATAATTTTTTTTTTTAACTTTTTAATCTTTTAATCTTTTGACTTTTTATTACAAAAATGGTGAGTCATCCCCCATGGTTGATATCATCATCTTGAATCCTATTGGTTCTTATAAATTTGATTTTGGTTGTACATTTTTGTTTTTAGGCCCATTTTTTACCTCAAAATTTCTCTGATCACAGATCCATGAATTTACTAAAACTGTAATAGTGTAGATTTTCAGATTTCAAATATAATACTACCAAATTTGTTATAATGAAATGTCGAGTGGAATATTCATGATAGTTTACAGATCAAGCACGAGCCAAATCCCCTAGCCACAAAGGCATCCATTTGAAGCCAAAACTATTTTTATTCCAAATGTAGGTTTTAAGTTTGTACAATTGATGACTGCAAACAAATTCTTAATAAAATAGGAAATATGTAATAACAAACACACACATAAACATAAATATTTTATCTTAGAAATCAAAATTGGAATAACTAGCAATATTTTTCCAAATATATATATATATATATATATATATATATATATATATATATATATATATATATATATATATATATATATATATATATATATTATTCAATATAATTTTACAATACAACATATACATCCCACGACATCCATGAACTGTCAATCCATTTACCATGGATTAGAGTACAAACATAGTTCCTTAACCGAAGCTACAAAACCATGGGTGAAGCCACCATGCGCCACAAAATCACTTTTAGCAAAACCTTGTGTTAAAAACTTCTAAAAAAAATGCAAATCATCACCCATTTATTTTTTCAAGGGTGATGCCCCTAAACGCCTTGAATAGGAGGGGATACCACCCCCCTATGACCCCCTTGCAACAAATCATGCACTGGATAACACGTGGGGATAATCGTGCACATAATAAAATACATACCTAACAAAATGAAGGTTTATGGTCCATCAAAACCACTTGATGTATTGTATGGCCCATGGTAATTCAAACCTCCTCAAGAACTTTAATGGTTGAGGGTAATCCACAAAAACCTATAGAATGCAATGGTTGACCGTAACCCACAAAAATCGAGGATGTGGTTATGGGTAAGCCAAGAAAAACATAGGATGATGATTGATGATGATGGATAAAGAGTAAAAGGTACGTGTATGAATATTTTTTATTAAAGAATTGTTGATGAACCATGCATAATAAGAAGTTACATAGAGAATAAATCGATATAGTTGTTAGTGACCAATATATTCCCATGGATGGTAACTATTTTATATGGACTCTGACAAACATAATTTTCCATGTATAAGATTAAAATTAAATAATGTTAAAGATAATCAAATATTAAGATTACATAATATAGAAGATGAAGAAAAAAATTTATTTTGTAAGAATATTGAAGGTAAGGACTAGAGAGAATGAACCTGAAATTTTGACCAATTCAAAATACAAGTTGATGGCACTGAGGATGATGATTGAATATTGAAATAAAAAAGTATTTGTTTAAGGCAAATGTGAAGAATTCATCCTACTTGTGATATTTGATTAATATGTTAATGAAGTGCATTATGTATAAAGGCTATTTATGGAGCAAAGTCGGGCACAAAAGAGAAAAGTAGGGGATGGAGACTAATGGAAAGATTTAGAGGGATATTATTGGACATAGTTATGGACATAGTTGAGCTAAATATCTAATGAGATAGTTGTTATGGTCACCTATATTTATATTAAAGGAAATATTGTACAATATAAATACTCACTTGAATCTTATAAGTGAATATAACTTACTACTTTGCGGTTTTGTTGAATGTAAAGTCCCAGTGTCCCTTGCTTGGTATGTGCATGGTATTATCTATTGTGTATCACCCTCCCTTCTCACACCCATGTGGTAGTTGTGCACATGCAATTTTTAATAACTTGAAGACAAACAATGCTCTAAATGTAGGATGAAGAGAGGAAACTACATGTTGAACTCAACATGTCTTCTTATCGAGATCAATCCCTTTATGAGTTAATACTCTGTGGAAGAAAAGTGTCGAGTAAATTTTAAAAAATCATGAAAATGAATGTTAGAAATAAACTATGACATGTAGCATCAAGATACAAACATGTAAACATTATTGAATTCTAAAAAAAAAGATACAAACTTTTATATATAGATAATTATAATTATAATTTATTTTCTATAAAAATATGATAAAAATAAAATAAACTAATTAATAATAATGAAACTAAAATAAATAAATTAAACACAAAATTGTAATTACAAATAGAAACCATAGCTAATTTTATTATTACAAGGTTAATCTATGTCCTATAAAAAGAAAGAACAAAAATAAAATCATGCCTTGATTTCTCTGAACCAAAGCAAGACCTCTCACCATTGAAGACAAAGCAGCAACAACAATGGAAAAAAAAAATGTTAACAAAGAAGACATATAGTGGTTAAACATCTTAACAAAATCAAAGGTAAACTTATTATGAAAAATAAGAATGAGAAGTTTAATTGTGCAATTTCTTTTCCCTTTGGAGAGCAAAACTATATTTTATATTAATTGTTACAACGTTTAACGACAAATTAGAGATCAAAATAGACATTTTGAATGTCTCAATCGACGAAATTAAGATATAAAGCAATGAACTAGTGAAATAAGATATAAAAGGTGTTAGTTTCAATGTCTCCAAACACAATAACATAACTTAACTCTGAGAACATTAAAATATTAAAATATTTGATATTCTCAACTGGTTAAATTGATATCATTTAGGAATAGTAACTTTGTTTTATTTGAAGACATCATATTTGGGAAATGTTATTCTGATTTATTTGAAGGCATCATATTTGGGAATAGTTATTTTGATTTATTCGAAATATCAATAAATAAATAGATATAAATATATATTAATATTGTCTTTTTGTTTATATAGAATTTTGATAAGTTATTTATAATTTTATATTAGAATTATAAGATTAGTAAATATTAATGAGTAACATATAAAAATAAAATAATAATGATTTTTTATTTTTATTTTTTGGGTCATTGTCATTGGCATTTCGTAATGTCATTTACTATGTAGGTAAGCATACAATGATCATGATATATATATTCGAAAATTTATGATAGAAATATGAAGTAAAAATAATTTTAAAATTAGATGTAATATAGTTGATTTTTGGAGAATAGAGAAATTAGGAAAGATATGCCATGTGATAAGTAAATGTGAAGGGATAATCTAAATGGAAATTGATAATTTAGAAGGCTGATTCATTTGAAGCTTACATTCACTGACTTGATAACATCAAGCATGAATAGATCATTTAAGAGGTTGATTCTCCTATAGCATGCATTTTGTATAAATGCAATTAATGTAAAAGAAAATAGAAATGAAAACACTTCCATAACAATATAATCTACTAGTGTAGATATTAAATGTGTGATTGGTTGTGACAAATCTTCTAACTTGCAAACCATTACTATTTATTTTTATATTTATTAAATTTTGTATATTTCATATTTGAGTGCTCTTGATGTAGTTAATAACTTTATGCAATGGAGTTGTATCTAATAAAGTTGTAGTCTATGAGAAATTTGACATTGTGCTATCATTTAAATCAATACATTTTAGAATCCTAACTTATCAATGCATGATTTAATGTTGAATGCACATTGGTGATGGAGGAATCAACCTCTTGTAACTCTTTAAAAGTTATTAGATGTAACAAATTTATAAAGTTGTAATATTTTTAAGAGATTAATTGATGTGACATATATATGAGTAGTTTAGAGATTTAAATAGTTAGACTACTAGAATAAATTAGAGCTATTTAAAAATTAATGTTTGTTGTATCTATCTAAAATATGGATATTGTACTAAAAAATTCTTAACATGAGAGGGAGAGGGGGAAAATATTTCTATCATCACACACTTTTATGTTGTTACAGCATGGCGGGGATGCATGATGGTGCTCAAGGTATTTTTTAAGGATTTAATATTTTTCCTATATATAATATTGTAGGTTGCTATTCTAGTTTGAAAATATATACGTATATAATGTAGGCTAATACTCAATCAAAAACATGTAATTTAATATTAAAATTGGTAAATTTTTGGTGAATATCATCCATTTAATCATATCTATGTGAAAAAATAGGAGAATTTTTAATCAAATTGACGAATATTTTTTTCATAAAATGTTTAAAAAATAGCCCATTTGAGAATTTTCATCCCTAAAATTTTCCCAAAAGATGCTTGCCATTAACCATCACTTCCCACACATACAACTGATAGTTAACATCCCTTTAACCTTTGTATCAATTGGGCCTCCACTGGAATTGGCATGCATACAACTATTAATAGTAAATCATCAGTTGCATGGAAGATCACTGCATGTGAATTAAATCAGATTTAATTCACTTGATATCTCACTAGTGTAACAAGTAGTTACAACTAGTTCAACTGACTTTAACTCACCTAACTGAGTTAACTGATTACTCATGCATTAAACTAATGCACTAACTGCAATTCGAACTCCATAACTAATAGAATCACTTTGCATTCCCAACCAACCACCCTCAACTCGAAATTCATGAGCTAGCTGAGTTTATCACACTCAGTTAACTATTACAAGTGATTATGAGTTAAGTGTTAGGTCTCTATATTACTAGTATAGTCCCTTATTGTTGTTAGTGTAACCCCCTTATTGTTATTATTGTACCCCTGTAACCCCCATATTGTTATTATTGGGCCCTTAAATTATTATTGTTAGGTCGGCTAGGATTACATTGTTGCCCCATGGACTCCTATATATAGAAAGGAGGTTTTGTAATTTGAATGATCCAAGAATTGTTCATCTATGTAATGTATTGGAGGTTTCCCCCTCGAAGTGGCTTATTTCTAAGGCGTTGATATCTCTTTTCTTCTATTTTTGGAGCTGGTTTCCCAACATTTGGTATCAGAGCTTTGGATTCTAGGGTTTCGCTGCTCCAAACAGGTCATCGTGGAATTTTCGCTATAACTATTTTTCTATGAAGGTTCAGAAGCTGAAATTTTTAAGGTGCGAAGCAGAAATCCTGAGGAACATCGTCGCAAAATTTCATAGCTTCGTTCACAATATTTTCGGAGATATGATCTGTGGAAGTTAGGGCTTTTTGTAGACTCTTGAATTTCACTTAAATAGGTCATCGCAGCATTTTCGCTATAACTGTTTTTATACAAAGGTTCTGAAGCTGAAATTTTTAGAACGCGAAGGTGAGATCTTGAGGAACATCGTCACAAAATTTCAAAGCTTGGTTCGAAATATTTCCGGAGATATGATTTTTGGAAGGTAGGTCTTTTCCAGGATCCCTAATTTCATCTCAAACAGGTGATCGTGGGAAAATCTTCACAAGTCTCTCTCTGAGCATCGGATTGGAATTATGTAAAAACTAGCTGGAAGTACATGGACTGTAGTTTCTTGTCTATAAATTTCAGAGCTAAAGGAGCAAACAGTGACACGTGGCAAGTCATACAAGTTTTCTCTACTGAACCAGTCCATAATTAGGTCATTATGGGACATTGGACATAACTTTGCCTTGAAGAATCCAAATCAAGTCAGACCTGTGGCATTTGAAAGAAGCTTCAAAGGACTACTACAAGGAAAAATTTTATATATTGAGGATCTTAAATTATAGATATAATTCAATTTCAATATATAGCTCTACAAAAGCAAGTAAAAGGTGTGTATTTTTTTCTGAATTGCATAAGTCTTGTTTGAATAATCAAGTTGAATTGATTCCAAGGGCATATTGTAGAATAGATATCAGTATTGGTTTCTAAAATGGACCCTAAAAAGAATTCAACACCCATTAAGCCTTTATAAGGCTCTACTATGACTCATGAAGACAAAGAATGGCAACATGACATATCAAAATTACAAGAGAAAGTGAAACAAATTTCGCTCTCGCAAAGAGCAACGAAAAATGACATGAAAGTTTTGAAGAAAGGTGTGGAAACTAAGATGGATGGTTTGAAGAAAGGTGTGGAATCTAAGATAGATGGCATGGAAGTTGGCATGGAATCTAATATGGATGAAATGGAAGCTAAAATGGAAAACATGAAGAATGATCTAAAAGCAAACATGGAAGGTTTGACAAAGTTGATACAAGAAATGTTTCCTAATGGTGAAAAGATAGTAGAGGAAACTCATGATGAGAACAAAATAAATGTTAATCGTGATTTCATAAAATCTAATGTTGGCAGGAAGAACCAACATATTCCAAAAATGGATATGAGGAAGTTTGATGGAAAGGATCCTGTAACATGGATACTACAGATGGAGCAATATTTTGATCTCCATAATGTGCAAAACACACAAAAGGTACGCATTGCAACTTTACATTTAGAAAAAAATACATTTGTATAGTATCGATGGCTTTGCTCCCGTAAAAAAATTGTCACTTGGTCAATTTTTACGGAGGAAATGATAGCACATTATGAGGATACAAAGAGAAACACCTTCTTTAACCAATTGATAAATCTCAAACAAAAGGGTTTAGTGGGGGAGCACATTGAGGACTTCCAAAAATTGAATATAAGGGTAACTGATATTCTAGAGGAACACATGATTGATCTCTTCATAGGTATTGTTGACCATATCGGCCCCTCCATTCCTTAAGATTTCATCATGACAGTAATCCCATTTGAATCCTTTTAAATCCTCTTATGTGAAAGCTAAGACCTTCGTTTCTGCCTACCATTGCTGCCACCTTTCATTCTAAAACCATATTCAAAATGGCCCAAAACCCATATTCAAAAATATCGGTCTAAGCTCTCGACCTCCTTGCCCGCCTTGTCCTCCCCGTGCGGGGAGCTAGCCCATAAGGCCAAAAACGAAAAATGCACCCACCATATCTGAGCATATGGTCACGTTTTACGTGGCCCATGCCACAAATCAATGGCTCAAAATCTTAATTGCTATGGTGGTCTCCGCACCCACGCCCATTCCGTAACCGGCCTGTTTTTTCTGCACCACCATTGCTGGGCAGGCGGTATTCCTCCTTCGGTCAGCGAGTCCATACGCTGATCGCCGCGTGTCCCTCTGTACTTTTCCAATACCGCCCCATTTCGCGCGTTAACTTCCGAGCAATGACGTGGAGCGAAATTCATGTAAACCGTCTGATCCTAAGCGCTCAATCCAACGGCTATTAATCTCCAGAGTTGTGCGGCCTTTAGGTCCTATCCACAGTACCCCTGGCCCACCTCTTCGTTGCTCTTCGACGCATCCATCACCGTAGATTGCTTCGAAGATTGGACGGTCTAGATCTGCTTGACACCCGCGGTTGACCAAAACCCGTAGCCTACGCTCCACATCATCACTCCACATGGTCTTGTTCCATTATCGTGAGTCTCCCTATATTTTTGTCTGAAGGTCATACACCTCCAACCTTCTACAAAACATCTCTCCACCACTTATATGCATTTTCCGCCACCCTGCACCATCTCACCAGTTTTCCCTAGTCTGTATCACCATTTCCATGGCCATCGCCGCATCCATCACACCTTGGTCCGATTTTCTTTGACATGTTTGTGATTTTTTCAGGTCTGCAGCGACGAAGAAATGGCTATTACTCAAGGCCACCACTTCAGAAGCCGAGGTTGCTCCGAAGGACAATTTTTTCATAAATAAATACATGAGGAAAGATCTGGAAAGCCGTCACGACACAGCTCTCATTAAAACAGTTGGGTTCGAAATCTATCAAACCCTCCAGAGCCTTTTAAAATAAATATTTTGCAGATAGGGATATTAATGGAGCAACAACAAAATATCAGGGAATGATCGAGAAATTCAGCCTCCGACATTTAAGATCTTAGATGTGAATTCAAAAGATGGAAGGCAAAAAGTACAAGTGCCTAAAAATCATATCCTCCAGGTTTTACTTCATCAAATTTTTCCCTCAGGAAAGTACAAAATGTTACATATTTTATTTCACATATCTTATCTCTGGAGAAATCTGCACCTATAGCATTTACTCCATAGAGCAGCAACAAAGTACACACAGCTTAGCATGGTCATTCAAGCAGTGTGGGCGCGAAATGTTTCCGCCATTTTGTTTCAATGAAACAATTGATTGTTTTCACCTACTTTTTTTTTATGAGTCTTTCTCCTTCTTCCTCTATAAAAACCGGGAAGAAAGACATTGTAAGGGTTCCAGAATTTTATCAGAAAATTGTGCAGTGAAAGGCATTTTTGTATACATCTTGTAAAGCTTCTGTATGAAGGCTCATAGCCCGTAGGGTCTCAGTGAGGAGGAGTTCTATCTGTAATGAGGATTCTGGTCTTTGGTATTTCACAGTATGTAACTTTCTCTTATGTGTTTAATATAACACTTCATTTCATCCACTTCCTTGTATCATGTTTTGGAATGCAAGTGGCTCACTGGTTTGGTAAGGATTCATCCTAGTTGATGCCCATACTTAAATCAGTCAAGCGCTTTAAATATGGCTCATGCATGATATATTGTTCCATATTCATCTCAACCATCTTTCTGCTATATTAGTTGCTTTGGGAGGGTGCTTTTAAAACGCCATTGTCATGTATGGATTCTTAGATTGATAAGCCCATATATGGTTTTGTTGTGTATCTGGGTATCAGCCCAATGTTGACTAGTATCTTCTTAACTTTTCTTTCACCGCATTCACTTTCTGATATTTGATTTCTGTGGCATATTACTTGAATCGGCCCTCTTTGCAGTAAATTGTCTCTTAACTGTCTGATGCTTTAATATTGGAGCTTTGCATTGTGCCTCTGCAACATTACTTTCCCTGTGACAGTTTCTGTGATCTCTGGTCCCATTTCAAATCAATTTCCTTGTTCTACAAGAGATAGCAGGAGAGCCTTTTGGATTGACACCCAAGTAATATTATGTGCTCCTTGCTATGATAAGATGTCCTAGGCACTGGTCTATGGCAACTCTAGACTGTCTCTAGGAGAGACAATTTATGTCGACAACAGGTACTTTAAAGGATAACATCCAACATGAAGTTCGCATTTTGGAACCTGATTCATTGGAGAAGGCATTCAGGTTGGCAAGAAAAATTGAATGTAAAATTATGGCGACAAGGAAGCCTACCACTCACTTCTATAAAGAAGGAAGTGTTGCTACGCATAGATTTCCACAACCTACAAGGTTGACACCACAACAATTGGAAGAAAAAAGAGCAAAAGGGCTTTGCTACAGTTGTGATAGCAAATACACTAAAGGTCATAAGTGTGCTGAGAAGAAATTATTTTACATAGATTGTGAAGAGGAAGAAAATGAACAAGAAGAGGATATACACCAGGAACCAACCCTAGAAGAGGAAGAAATGAGTCCGACAATATCATGCAATGCATTGGCAGGAATTACCACTCCTCAAACTCTCAAGATAGAAGGACATATCAAGAAGAAAAAGGTAATAGTGTTGATTGATTCAGGTAGTACCTATAATTTTATTCATTGTAAGGTAGCCAAGGAATTGAATTGTTTCCTATACCCAACACCAGAATGTCAAGTGATGGTTGCAAATGGAGGAACTATAAATTGCTCTGGAAAATGCCATAATGTCAAGCTAACCATGGGGTAATATGTATTGAATAGTCCAATGCTTTCCATTCCTATGGGAGGTGCTGATGTTGTACTAGGAGTACAATGGTTACAATCTTTTGGGACGGTAGCTTTTAATTTTTAAGAACTTTTATTGAAATTTTTTTCAGAAGGAAAGGAAGTCGAATTACGAGGTATTGCAGGGAATCCGAGAAATATAATAATCTCTAATGTCATGAAAAAGCTTCTAAAGAAAGAACAACAAGGCGTAATTGCACAATTATGCTCACTAGAAGTTCCAACATCAAAATCATATATTTCTGCAAATCTCCAAAAAGTCTTGGACAATAATTCCAAGGTGTTTGAAACTCCCAAAGGACTCCCACCTATTCGTGATCATAATCATTCTATTCATTTGATTCCAAGAAGTGTTCCTCCAAACATCAGGCCTTATAGATATCCTTATTTCCAAAAGAGCGATATTGAACGTATGATTGTAGAAATGTTAGAAGCGGGTATAATTCAACCTAGTCAAAGTTCTTTCTTTGCTCCTGTAGTATTGGTACACAAGAAGGATGGATCATGGCCCATGTGTCCAAATTATAGGGAGCTCAATAAGCTCACCATTAAAGATAAATTTCCCATTCCTGTGATTGATGAATTATTGGATGAATTACATGGAGCAATTTATTTTACCAAGTTGGATCTTCGTTCAGGATATCATCAAATTAGAATGAAGATTGAAGATATTCCAAAACAACATTTCGAACTCATGAGGGTCATTATGAATTTTTGGTCATGCCTTTTGGCCTTACCAATGCACCTTCTACATTTCAAGGGTTGATGAATTCCAATTTCAAACCCTTCCTTAGAAAATTTGTGCTAGTATTTTTTGATGATATACTAATCTACAGCAGGTCTTGGAAGGATCATGTTGAACATGTTGACAGGGTGCTCAAACTATTGTAGGAGAAACATTTATATGCAAAAACATCCAAATGTTTCTTTGGAGTACAAGAGGTGGAATATCTGGGTCATATTGTATCTCACGAGGGTGTTAAGGTAGACCCTAACAAAATTAAAGCTATTAAGGAATGGAAAGTCCCCACAACCATAAAGCAGTTGCGAGGATTTCTCGGGTTAACAGGGTATTATCGCAAGTTTGTTAAGAATTATGGGAGAATAGCAACACCTCTAACAACATTATTGAAGAAAGATGCATTTTCATGGACTCCTGAAGCAACTAAGGCCTTTGAACATCTTAAAGAGGCAATGTGCCTAGCACCAGTCTTAACTACGACAGACTTCACAAAAACCTTTATTGTGGAATGTGATGCCTCAGGAAATGGAATTGGTGTTGTTTTAATGCAAGAAGGAAGACCCATTTCTTTTGAAAGTCGTCCAATCAAAGGAAAGTATTTACAAAAACCTATTTATGAGAAGGAAATGTTAGCAATATTGCATGCACTAAAGAAATGGCGAACTTACCTAATGGGAAGACACTTCAAGGTAAAAACTGATCATGATAGTCTTAAACACTTTTGGAACAAAGACTATCGTCAGAAGAACAACAAAAATGGGTCACAAAGATGTTGGGTTATGACTTTGAAATAATCTACAAAAAAGGAAAGCTAAATGTTGTTGCAGATGCACTCTCAAGAAAGAATGAAGAGGTGGAAGCATTGCTTTGTGCCATTTCTATTATCCAACTAGATTGGATAACCGAAGCAAGAGATGAATGGAAGAAGGACGAAGAATTGTGGACACTCATTCAAAAGTTGCAGCAAGATCCTAGTACATCTGATACATTTAGTTGGAAAAATGATTCCTTATGGTACAAATATCGCTTATATCTTTGTAAGAATTCCCAACTAAGACAAAAGATTCTTCTGGAATTGCACACTTCTCCTTTAGGAGGACACTCAGGATTTTTAAAAACTTACCACAGGGTGAAGAAAGAATTTTTTTGGGATGGCCTTAAATCTGATATTCAAAAGTTTGTGGCGTAATGTTTGGTTTGCCAGCAGAATAAAGTGGAGACAATTAAGACCCCGGGACTTCTACAACCTTTATCCATTCCAAGTCAGCGTTGGGAGGAGATTTCAATGGATATTATCACAGGTTTACCTAAGTCTGAAGGAAAGAATGTCATCATGGTGGTAGTTGATAGACTTACCAAGTATGCACACTTTTGTGCATTATCTCATCCATTTAAAGCAAGTACAGTTGCTACTACATTTGTGGACAGAATTCAAAAGCTACATGGAAGCCCAAGGGTTATTGTGAGCGACAGAGATCCCATTTTTACCGGAAATTTTTGGACGGAGTTATTTTCTTGTTTGGGTACTCAATTAGCTCATAGCTCATCTTATCATCCTCAATCTGATGGTCAAACTGATATAGTAAATAAATGTTTGGAAGGATATCTTCGTTGTTTTGTATCTGATAAACAAACACAATGGGTCAAGTGGTTACCTCTCGCATAATGGTGGTATAACACTTCCTTCCATACTGCAGCAAAAATGACCCCATTTATGGCACTTTATGGATATCATCCACCATCGATCACATCATCTTTAAGGGAAAATTCGAAGGTTCAAGCAGTGGAAGATCACATCGAGCATCAGCAAGAAGTTCTCCAACTCTTAAAGGATAACCCGAATTTGGCACAAAATCGAATGAAACAACAGGCAGATCAACATCGCAGCGAGAGAAGTTTTGATGTAGGAGATTGGGTATTTTTACGGCTACAACCATACAAACAAATGTCCATCAAGCAAGCTAAGAAGGATAATAAATTATCGCCAAAGTACTATGGTCCTTACAAGGTGTTGCAAAAGATTGGTACTATGGCATACAAATTGGAGCTTCCTGCTTCTTCACGAGTGAATCCAGTTTTCCATGTTTCATGCTTAAAGAAGGTTATAGGTGAAAATATTCCAGTTCAAACAATATTTCCAGAACTTGATGAGGAAGGAAAAATCATATTGGAACTGGAAGCGGTCACGGAAACAAGAACTCGACAACTACGGAATCGATCAATTTCAGAGTATCTCATCAAGTGGAAGAACTTACCCACTAAAGATTCTACATGGGAGGATGAGAATTTTATACAGAAGCACCCAGAGCTACTCAAGCATTGAGGACAACAATTTTTTGAGGGATAGGGGCATGTTAGGTCCCTATATTACTAGTATAGTCCCTTATTGTTGTTAGTGTAACCCCCTTATTGTTATTATTGTACCCCTGTAACCCCCATATTGTTATTATTGTGCCCTTAAATTATTATTTTTAGGTCGGCTAGAATTACATTGTGGCCCCACTAGGATTACATTGTGGCCCCATGGACTCCTATATATAGAAAGGAGGTTTTGTAATTTGAGTGATCCAAAAAATTTTCATTTATGTAATGTATTGGAGGTTTCCCCCTCGAAGTGGCTTATTTATAAGGCATTGATATCTCTTTTCTTCTATTTTTGGAGCTGGTTTCCCAACAATAAAATTACGCTTTATGGTCCAATTTAATTAAGGGATAATTAAATTAGACACTGCACCAATTTATTAAATTGAATTGGAATTCAAACTAATGTATCACTAGGAATTGTGATCCCACACTTCTATGTGTGTGGTGCAATTCCTTGTTGACTTTAAACACTCCCTCTCAACAAGAAAGGGATTATCTGCCACCCCGATCCTGCTTTCATGGTATTCAAATTTTCTCCTGGTGAGCACCTTCGTCAAAATATCTGCATCTTGATCTTCCATGGGAATGTACTGAAGCAACATAATTGTTGGGCCGTTAATATGTCATTATTATTATCAATTTTGAACACTTATTCCACCCATTTCTACTATTCTTCATCATGTCATTTATTATAATTTATTATATAAATCCATTCTATGATGATTTATGCTTCTATGAATGAATATTATTTATTCTCCTTTATTTCTAATAAATTGATGATTATGCATGATTTTATCAATGATAGTTTTAATAAACCAGTTGTAACATTATTCACCATTTTTAGCCTCCAAGATAATTTCCAGATTGAAGATTTGATCATTAAAAGTGCCAACTCAGAAATTCGTTGGAATAAGAAGTGACGGTTTTGCGGTTGAGATTTCGAGCAAATGAAGCAGAATCTAGAAAATCCGGAACATGGGTTTTGTCCAGAACGGACCCAATTAACTTTAACAAATAACGGTTTGCCCAAATTCGGCTTTTAATGAGAGAAACGCAGGGTTCTTTGAGCATGATTTTCTGAGATTTGTTGTTGCGGCTGTCCTCAAATCTCAGCTGCAAAGCCAAATTCGCCTTGTTCTTGTTGATCAAATGGTTAGAATCAAACCAATTTTGTAATAGAAATCATGTTATACTTATCTTTATTGTAACTTCTCTCTGATCTCTCTCTATTTAAATGAAAACGGAGATCAGAGATGGGGATGATTTGGGGATGAAAAATGATGAAAAAATGATGAAGAATGATGGTGGATTATTCATGATAGGATAGGGATTGTTGCATGCTGTAATTCTCAAGCCTTTGCTGTTGTAATGATTCCACAATTTGCTGATTAATACATGATTTGGGAGTTGTTGTTCATTCTTTCCATTCTGAAGTAACCTAGCAGCGTCCGCTGGCGGCTAAGGGCCCAGCCTCTGGTGGAGTACGTTGTTGCTGCTGTGTATCATATATTTACAATTGCTGCTGTGTGATGGTTTGATTTATTTCCTATTCTTTTGAATTGCATTATTTTACAGTTTCATGTTTTTATAGTGTGCTGTTAGAATATTTTATGGAATTATTTTATTGCACAAGTTGAGATTGAATCGTGTGGCTGTTCTTTTCCATCATAACAGAGATTATTATCCTTTTCAACTTATATTGTTATGTTGTTCATTTCAAATGTAAAGCTTCGATGTTCATTTCAGATTGTTGGTTATTCGATTCCACTAATTAGAGTTTGTTGTTCAGATTTATTAAATATGATTCGTTGTTTAATTCCCTTAATTATAAGTTTGTTGTCCATTTACTTCGCTGTTTAGTTTGGTTGATTAATTGCAAGAGTTTGATTTTAAGGAGTTTTCCTAGTTTACTTTCAATGGCAGCTTTAGTTTAATTTCTATTTCCTTTTAATTGCTTTAAAGCAGGACTCTCAACTGTAGAGAACATTGGTTATTGCTTCCTTGTTCCTAGATTGATTGTCTTGTTCTGGTTTGATTTCAATTGCATCAATATCCAGAGGAATGAGTTATTGCTACTGTATCCTCGATTGATGGTTGTTTGAGTGAATGATTTAGTTTAGAACATTTCAATTTCTTGCTGTTCCAATTAGATTTTGTTTCCAGCTTTCATTTACTTTTGCATTTTAAGCACTATACTGCAAAACATTACTCTTGAGTAAATAGCCGCCTCAGACTGAGTACACTCTTGAAATAAAAAGTCATCCCTGGGCTGATAATTAATGTGAAGGTAATTAGGAGTTAAAAAGACCCTTTTTATCGCTCCACAATAATGCGCCTCTAAACACAATATCTGAGATGGTGGTACCGTGCTTGGACCTATCCTGGAATACCAGGTTAACAAAGAGTTTAATGAAACTCTGGTTATCACAATGTATCACTGTTGGATCCATCTGAGAACCAAGCAAACCAACCAGGATCTTTCTCATCCAAATGGCCTCACATGCATCCTGACTTGATGCCATGTAATATGCCTCAGCTGAACTGAGTGCCACAAATAATTGCTTCCTATTGTACCAAGAAACTATTGTTGATCCTATGCTGAATATCCCTCCTGATGTGATCTTTCTGTCTAATGGAATTTCTTCCCAATCTGCATCTGTGAAGCCTTGAAGCTTCACTCCCTCTATCTATCTATACCATAATCCATACTCTGTAGTGCCCCTGAGATATCTCAAGACATGCTTCCCCTCCTTCCAAAAGAGCTTGGTCAGCTTAACCATAGCTTGAATCAGCTTGTTAACTGCGTAGAAAATGTCTAGTCTGGTGTTCACCAAGTACATCAGTGAACCCACTATCTTCCTGTAAATAATAGCGTCCACTACTTCTCATGAAGTAGCATCCTATTTCCTCTCATTTCCTGTAAGAGGAGTCTCCATGGGTTTACAGCTCTCCATGTGAAACTTACCCAGAATCTCTTTGGCATACTTGCCTTGAGAAACAAATAGCTCACCATCCCACTGTCGTATTTCCAAACCAAGGAAATAGTGAAGGAGGCCCATGTCCTCCATTTTCAACTCCCTTGGAAGATCCTCCTTCCAAGAAGTTATCAGCTACTCATCACCTATCAAAATTAGATCACCAACATAAAGTACAATAATCAAGAGCTTACCATCAACCACAATTTGGTACAGGTGAAGCCCAACCCGGTGAAATAGCTATCAGTCTAAGTGCACCAAGCAAGAGGTGCTTTATTCATCCCATACAGTTCTCTCTTGAGTCAGTACACATGTGACTCACTATTAAAGATCTCAAATCCTTTTGGCTTCTCTATGTACACTTCCTCCTCAATAGCTCCATTGAGAAACATAGTTTTCACATCCATCTGATGAATATTCCACCCCATCTACGCTGAGAGTGCAAGGATAGATCTAATCGATGAGTATCTCGCAACCAGTGAAAAATTCTCCTCATAGTCAATCCCCTCAACTAGTGAGAATCCCAGGGCCAAAAATCTAGCCTTGTACTTCTCCACACTCCCATTTGTCACCTGATTCACCTTATAGATCCATCTAGATCCAACCACTAATTTTATTACCGGTCTTGGGACTACTTCCCATGCATTGTTCTTGACGATGGAGTCATACTCCTCAACCATAACATCCACACAAATTGGTTTTTGCACTGCTTCCTCAAAAGAGGATGGTTCTGTCACAATACACTTGCTCATAAGAGCCATGTATCCAGTAAACCTGTCTAGAGACTATCTCTGTCTGTGCAATGAAGTAGGTGCTCCTACATGCTCTGCCGCATCAAGTCTCAATCTATTAGCTTTCGTGGTGCGCCTTCTACCATTTTTGGTTGATGGCTCTACATGAGTGTTTTATGCCACTCCATGATCCTCCGCATGTGGCTCCTCCACATCTTAAGGTTCATTCTTTGGAACCAAGAGCTCCTGATCTGCATGCAAATCCAGCTCCCTCTCAAGGGACAATCACATGGCTTTCTCCTCATCAAATTTTATATCCCTTCTCACAACAGTCATCCTGTTGTTTGGAAAATACATGCGGAAGTTGTGGGGAGTATCAGTGTACCACACAAATATCCCAATCTCAGTTGTTGGTTTGAGCTTCTTCCTGGCATCTTTGGTCAAATGCACATAAACAGATGAGCAAAAAAAATTTAAATATGAAACATTAGGTTTCTTACAAGAAAAAGCCTCCTCTGGTGTACTCATGCTAAGTATCCGATGAGGACTACAGTTTTGCAAAAATACTGTTGTGTTTAATGCCTCTGCCATAGATGCAACGGTAGACCCTGATTATGCAACATTTCTTGTGCTACACCCACAAATTTTCTATTCTTTCTTTCTGCGACCCCATTCTATTGTGGGTTATGAGGCGCAATCAACTCTCTCTAAATTCCTTCTTTGCTGCAAAAGTTTTTCAATTAATTGGAGATGTACTCACCACCATTATCGTTCCTAAGAGCCTTCACATGCTTCCCTGTATATTTCTCCACCAGTTCTTTGAACTCAAGTAATTTTAAGAGTGTCTGATATTTCTTTTGCATGAACTAGATCCAACACTTTCTAGAAAAATCATCAAGAAAGATCACATAGTACTTGTGCTTTGTTGTCGAAGCAATAGAGAATGGTCCACACACGTCTAGGTGAACTATCTCAAGGATTTCCGAAGCTTGTTTCTCCTTCTCATGAAAAGTGGCCTTTACATACTTCCCCATAGTACATCCCTTGCATGTGTCTAACTGCGGAAGAGTACCCTTGGGAAGACCCGTAGAAATTTATTGCATGAAATTCAAGGCTTCGTGGTGTAGATGGCCCAATCTCAATGCCATAACTCACCCTCATCTCGGCTCACCACTTTGTTCGCCTTACCCATCAATGGTGTGCAACCATCTACATTAATTTTATAAATATTCTTCACATGAATCCCAATCCTCTTGGCTTTTCATGTGGCTTTTTGTCAAAGGAAAGCCTACCCTTCACTGAAAACCACATCATAGCCTTTATCCTCCAACATTGCGACTGAAATTAAATTTTTCTTCAAGCCTGGTACATGCATTACATCTTTTAACAATAAGGGTTTACCTTAATATCTCTAGAAGGTAACTATACCAATCCCGGTAGCACTGTACCGCCCATCATCACCCATTTCATTATGCATCTAGAGGTCCTTCTCCTCCAAGCTACTGAAAAGTTCTTTGTCTCCCGTAATGTGCAAAGATGCACCACTATCCAAGTACCAAACTGATCCCATTGCACTTGACACCATGCATGAAATGAGTGAGAATTCAAGCTTAAATTGCGAGGCCAAAGCCTCACTAGCTGCAAATCCTAAAGCCTTCTTGTTTTTCTTATTTTGTGGAAAATTAGTGGCATAATGTCCATGCTCGTGACAATGAAAAAATTTCACTCTAGACATGTCGTGCTTCTTGCCATATTTTCCAAACTCAGATTTGGAATAGGATTTATTTCCTTTCCTCTTCTTCGCATTAGAAGCCAAAGAGAAATTTTCTTCATCATCTATCTTAGATGAAGATCCATCCCGGGTATTCCCCCTGAATTCTTCTTGCACCAAATCCGACCAAAGTCATTCCCAATATGGAAACTTCTCCCTCCCATTAACAAAACCCTGATAACTATGCCAACTCTTGGGAAGTCCTAGAAGATCTAGGCTCACTAAGTCATCATCCACGACAGTAATTCCGACACTCCCAAGCTCATCCCAATATTGGACAAACTTTT
Source organism: Pinus albicaulis (assembly GCA_034641835.2). Taxonomy (NCBI): domain Eukaryota; kingdom Viridiplantae; phylum Streptophyta; class Pinopsida; order Pinales; family Pinaceae; genus Pinus; species Pinus albicaulis. The sequence continues at coordinate 27,075,795 of MU968363.1, read as the reverse complement.
TTAAATATTTCAGAATGGTGTCGCCTTTCTCCATTTTGATTTTCCTGAGCTTGTCCTTTAGTGCCAATTTTCTATGATCATTGTTGCTCTAAAAAAAAATTGTCAAAGCTTTCCACATTGCATATGGTGTTGCTTCTCCATGGAGAATTGAGACAATGTGGTCTCGTACTCCCTCTAGTAAGATCCTCCTCACCTTTGCAACCTTATTTTTCCAAGCATCAAAATTTGCGGCATCTGCTGCAACAGGTTTGGGAATTTCATTATCAGTTAATTCTTTCAACCCATTGTCCTCTAGTACAGCATCCATCCTATATTTTCACTCAATATAATTGGAATTTCCCTCGATTGCATACTCCAATATCAAGCCATTGAAATCCATCTCAATCCTGATTCGCCTGTCGCAACAAGAATACTTTTGCAAATTCGAATTCTATTCAGTCACAAACTTAGCTTCTCCTCCACTATAGTGATTTTGTGTGCTCTAATACCATGTAGAAATTATACAAACATATGTACATCAATGGATTCAATCCGATCAAGTAATGCACTAAAGCTAGATAATGAATCCTTCTACAAATCAATTGTGGAAAATAAACACGACCACCAATCACAAAAATTAAAGAAAGAAACAAATCAAACCACACCACAAATATTTAGCCAGGGAAAGCTTACTACTCAAAAACCCTCTATCTTCTATTGTATATTGACCATGGAATCATGAAACAAATACAATGCACTCTTCTCACAAGAGTCTCGTGCACTCTCACAACTGTCTCACACTGACCCGGACAAAATAGACCAACACTTAGCCAATTCTCAGCCTCTAATCAACCTGCCTTTGTTGCGCAATACATGTGGAACGCAATCCCTATTCTTTAGGAATTTTGGCCTTCCAAAACTATGCAAGGATCATTGGAAATCCAATGGATGTCTAGTTGCATGTGGGAAACCTACTAATGGTTCAATTGATAGTTAATATCCCTTTAACGTCTGTCTCAATTGGGTCTCCACTGGAACTGACATGCATGCAGATATTAATAGTAAATCATCATTTGCATGGCAGATCACTACATGTGAATTAAATCTTATTTAATTCACTTGATCTCTCACTAGTGCAACAAACAGTTACAACTATTTCAACTGAATTTAACTCAACTAACTGAGTTAACTGATTACTCATGCATTAAACTAATGCACTAACTGTAATTCAAACTCCATAACTAATAGAATCAGAATCACTTTGCATGCCTCACTAACCACCCTCAACTCGAAATTCATGAGCAAACTGAGTTTATCACACTCAATTAACTATTACAAGTGATTATGAGATAAGATTACATTTTATTGTCCAATTTAATTAAGGGATAATTAAATTAGACACTGCGCCAATTTATTAAATTAAATTGGCTTTCACACTAATGTATCGCTAGGACCTGTGGTCCCACACTAGTGTGTGTGTTGCAATTTCTTGTTGACTTTCAACAAAAAATTCTCTAATTCAACGATAGTTTACAGATCAAGCACAAGCCAAATCCCTTAGCCACAAAGGCATCCCTTTGAAGCCAAAACTATTTTGATACCAAATGTAGGTTTTAAGCTTGTATAATTAATGACTGCAAACAAATTCTTAATAAAATAGAAAATATGTAATAACAAACACAGACATAAACATAAAGATTTTATTTTGGAAATCGAAATTGGAATAACAAGCAATATTTTTCCAAATATGTATATTATTAAATATAGTTTTATAATGCAACATATATATCCCATGACATCCATGAACTGTCAATACATTTACCATGGATTAGAATACAAACATAGTTCCTTAACCGAAGCTACAAAACCATGGGTGAAGCCACCATGCGCCACAAAATCACTTTTAGCAAAACGCTATGTGAAAAAATTCCAAAAACAAATGCAAATAATCACCCAATTTTTTTTCAAGGGTTATGCCCCTAAACACCTTGAATATGAGGGGCTACCACCCCCTATGACCCCCTTGCTACTGGTATCAGAGCGGGTGATTGTTGGCCCTGCTCAAATCAACTAAATTCTAGTTGCATTCTCTGCGCTCTCTACATTACAAAATAGAAATGTACAGTATTTGCTGGTGACTTTGTCCTCTGGGAACTCTACCTTCATCTCTGGAATTTTCCTACCAATATTGCAGGGCCGTTTCTATGTGTGTCAGAGCATATTCTATTTTGGAAACCGATTACCTATCCCCAGTTGTAACATCGTTTCGTGCCTTATCCATATTGTTACAAATTATATAACGAACTCCATTATAACGTTGCCTCCGTTTCATATGCGCGTCGAATGGATTGTTGTCAAGACTGCTATAGGAGAACCGATCATAATGGGAGTCAAGTTGTGGTGTGAATTTCGTGGGGCAGTGAGCTAATAGTGTTGAAGTGTTGTATTCTGGTTTTGTGAGTATGTATACAATACACCGCTATTGCGTGTTAGTCTGTGCTACTATCTGAGTGTTGTGCTAGTGTTACTCCCCTCCATACGCAGTGCTCACACTCCTTTTTCTCCCCACAAAATATCATCGAACTTGCATCTTAGCCGCATGGCTTGTCAACCGTTACTCGCAAGTTAAGTACGCAAATCCCAACCGAGACTGTTGACATACCTATGTCATCAAACCCCTTGCTCTGCACTCTGAACACTCCATAGACAATGCTCCACACTGTCCACCTCGGCCTCTCGACCCTCCAACTACACTCCATACCAACCTCCTCTGCTTCGACATAGTCTCCCTCCCATTGTGCGATATACCAAACTGAGCTCGTGCCTCCGTCCACCGGTTTCTCGTGGCTCCGTGGACCTCCTTCCAAACCTAGACCAAATAATGTATGATTGTTTTCTAGTATTTTGTGACCATTGTATGCCATATCTCACATACCCTGCGTAGAAGATTTGTGTCGAGGCAGAATGCATTATTAGCTCGACTCTCCTCGTGCTCGGTCCTCATGCAACCTTTGTCTGTGTGGATTGAGTGTGTAGCATTTATCATCTCAAATTCATCACATCCTCCATGTGTTGATCAACAAGTATATATTGTGTTAGGTGGTTTTTTTTTTAACTTAGAAAAAAAAGGTAGCGGCTACAACAACATTATCTAAAAGAGGACACCAAAGAAAAAAAAAGAAGAAGGTTTTACAGAGAGAGGATGGTGTAGAAGTTGCCTTATTTTTTAGCATTGAACCAAGTTTTCCAACCCTCACACCATGCTTTCGATTGACATCATTCGTTATGCCTAAAGGTACGCATTACACTATTCCCTGGATTGATACAATTCTTCCTACAATAGATTGTTCAAGCACACAACTCAAACAGAGGAGAACCAATATTTTAAAACAACTTGTCATAGAGGAGATCTTTCTTGACTACAACAGTTTGAATATTGTCCTATTGTTGCAATCAACTCACATGTGTTCTTGTTGAGAATCCTATCACTGTATTAGACTGCAGTGGTGAATTTTCGGGGTCCTTTAATTGTAAATACTCCTTCTAGTTGGGTAAGAGTTATGATAATATTTCTAACATTGTAAAGGGACAATTTTTTTGGTCTTTGTATATTTATATTTCAAGGGAAAATAATCCCCCTCCTGTGAGTTGTTGTTGTTGTCGAGGAGTGCGTGCTCAATCAATTTGTTGGACATGTAGCTTAAAACCACCATTCTTTTGGCATGTGAACCAAATATTCTGATTTGGGTAGCTCGTGGATGTCATATGGAATGTGAGAAACCCATGTTGTTGTTGGACGTGGCTGAGACTCACACTAGCTACGTTGAGGATGTATTTATTCTTTTGGACCACGAGTTGTAGATTATTTGGCTGAAAAATAACCCGAGGGCTAGCGTCCTTCACTCGGTTATTGTTGGACGTGTATGGACTATGTACACATATAATTACAAGGCCCGTGGATATATGCCTCTGCTAAGAATTATTTCTCTTGCTTCTCGTATGTTCCCTCTTCTAAGGCATAATTAATCATTATTTAACATCATGTTCTATTTGTCCCAACTATTCTCTTTGTATTAAATTTCTGAATTTGAGGGACCAATTTATGAACATATTTTATGAGCAGTTTGAATATTATAGTGTTGAAGCAATATTAAAATTGCTTCCTGGAATGGTTCAAAGATCTTTTGGACTCCTTGCACACATTTCTTGAAAAGGAGACACTCCTCATTTGTTTCCCTGAGCCTTTTTTTCATTTTGATAACATAATGGAAAAAATTGATGATGTATTAGAATTACTGAATGCTCTAATACATTCCACTTGAAATGAGATAGTAAACATCAACAAGGAAACTCTCCTTAAAATTCAGACATATCTATAAAATGCACAAGAGAAGATTGATTTTTTGCAGCTTGAATCTCAGCTTCAGCAAGCAGAATTACAGCAGTGGATTCATCAATCTGAACTTGATTCTGTTCAGAAATTTGAAACAAACTCCTATAAGCAGCAAGTCAATAATGTTGCATTCGATTCACATTCATTGTCTAGTTCAAGAGAAAATTTGCATGCAGGTGTCAAAAATCATCCTTCACCTCCCAAGCCCATCATCAGACCTTGGGAAGAGCTTGTCCACAACAAGCACAGAACTGGTCTTGGATATGACAAGGATTTGTCCTTTCATATTCCAGACTACTCCAAGCCCATCAAATTTTAAAATGTCGGATTTCTTCATGACAGTTCACCTTCATCTGTTCCAGATCATGCTCCTCTTCCAAAGTAGCAACAACAAATTGAAAAATGCCAACACTGTGATCGAGTTGGCCATATGAAAGATAATTGTTTTGATCTTCACCCATGTAAGCACTGTGGTTGCCACACCCATTCTTCACACAGATGCTTCAAAAACAAGCCTCCTGCAAGAACAAAGATTCATCTTGGATGGATCGCTTCTTGGCAATGGGCATCAACAACCAAGAAGATGTTTAAGTCACATGTCAGAACTTGTTCTAGAATATTGAAACAATCTTGCAGTTGATTTTTCGCCATCATCTCACCTTGTACCTAACAAGGAGGAAAATGGTGGTCATATACAAGCTTCAAAGCCACATCAAGCGAGCCTGAGCCACAATCTCTTATTCTAGATTCAGAGTTGTAGCTAGAGACACAAAAGTTCAAGCGAGCCTGAGCTACAACCTGTCATTCCAGATTCAAAGTTGTAGCCAGAGACATGGATGCCCATGAGCATTCCCTTGGTTGGTGGTCAGCCTTAAACCATCTACGCGAGGTTCATATTCTTCCTCTTCAAATAATTTGGAGCACTTCCTCTAGCAGAATACTTCATCTTCTTTCCAGCTTTGGTAGAGTTCCGAGAAATGCATTAGCATTCCAGTGTTGGTGCTCATCCTTAAACCATCATGGGTTGTAGACCTCCCTTCTTCTAGGTTGAAGATCTCCCTCTTCAAATATGAGGGACACTTCCTCTAGCAGAAGCCCTCAACTTCTTTCCAGATTTGGAAGAGTTCTGGGAACTGCACTAAGCGTTCCAGTGTTGGTGGTCATCCTTAAAACACCTCTTTATGTCAACATTTTAGGGATTTGATTCAGCCTAAGTCCTGCCATGCATACTTTGCAGATTTGTATTACAACTCTCTTCTTAGACTCACACATACCCCTTCGGATTAAGGGGGGGAATGTTGGACACCTAATCCTCTATGGGTAGGTGTGGAAGCCGAATGGACAAAAGGAGTCCAAGTGACCTTGGAACGTGGAATCCAAGGGTCACACCAATGTAATATAAATGTACATCTATGGTGAATAATAAGATAACTCATGCTTATCCTACCTTTCTATGTGTGTTCTCCATTTACGATGCGTGTATTTAACAAAACCGTGCATTGGATAACACGTGGGGATAATCGTGCACATAATATAATACATACCTAACAAAATGAAGGTTTATGGTCCACAAAAACCACTTGATGTATTGTATGGCCCATGGTAACTCAAAACCCCTCAAGAACTTTAATGGTTGAGGGTAATCCATAAAAACCTAGAGAATGCAATGGTTGACCATAACCCACAAAAATTGACGATGTGGTTATGGGTAAGTCAAGAAAAACCTAGGATGTTGATTGATGATGATGCATAAAGAGTAAAAGGTACATGTATGAATATTTTTTATTAAAAAATTGTTGATGAATCATGCATAATAAGAAGTTACATAGAGAATAAATCGATATAGTTGTTAGTGACCAATGTATTCCCATGGATGGTAACTATTTTATATGGACTTCGAAAAACATAATTTTCCATGTATAAGATTAACATTAAAGTGTATAAATTTAGTAATACTGATAGTATTACTGGATTCTCTTGATATAAAAAATTAATCTTATGTTAAATACATAATCCTTCCACTTAATTCTTTGCAGAAATTAAATCGCCAATTGCAAAACACATATGAAGAAAATCAATCGCACATAAACACAATTGTTTAACGGGAAAGCTTGAAGCTAAAAACCCCAACTATCATATATTATTTATATCAATGGAATCATGTAATAATCTCATACAAATCTTAGTACATCAAGCTCTCATTACAATCAACAATCATTACACACTGTCATGCAGAAATTTGCATATCTATGCACCAATTTCTTGCCTCCTGACAGACTGCCTCCACTGCGCAATCCCTGCTGAAGAAGACCTCTGAATGAATTCGAATTGGCCTTGCCTTGACTACGCAATCCTCATTGGCATATCCAATGTGTGTTTGATGCATTGAATGCATCACTATAGTCATAACAGATAGTTCATCTCACCCTTTCACCTATCTCTCAAGTGGGTCTCCATTGGAACTGACATGCAAGTAGTTAACTGTTGTATTTGTTTAGTTGCAAGTGAGTCTCTAGTTATGAATTAATTAAATAATTAATTCACTAAACTCTCACTAATGTATCTTTAGTTAGAACTAGATACAACTACAACAACTGAGTTTAACTCACTTAACTGAGTTAAACTTAATATCAACTCCCATAACTACTCTTCCAACTCTGTCACAACTTTGCCACTTTAGTTCTAACTGAGTCCTCCATGCATGAATCACCAACCACCCTAGGAATTGCGTAATTCCTTCAGCCCACTGATTTTCCAAATCTGTTCACTGAAATAAAGTGCTCCAAGATAATAATTTGATATTTATTGTCAGATTATTATTAAAGGCTAATAATAATCGACATGCATCTATTTTTAGATTGATGTTCTATAAATAGACTTCGCCCAATATTCTAAAAATAGAATCTCATCTATTTTTCACATTTGACCAACCATCTACAAATGGCATCCTGCAACTTATAGAATATGCTCACCATGTTTAAAAATAGACATACACCTAAAAATAGCCTGCGGGCCCCACTTAGTGAAGGTGCATAATTTTCACTAAGCTCATCATCTTGTCGAATCTCAACATAAAGAATATTAAATATAATCAAAGATTAATATTACACATGGAAAATTTTAGGGGCCAATATTCGCAGGTGGGCTAATTTTCCATGTTTTTTCCAAAAAAAAGATTCGCCAATTTCCATTTTTTTGTAAAAATTATTCGCCCAAGTTTTACAATATAAAATTATTTTACCTTAAAAATAGTCAACATTATATAGAGACCATATATAAAATCATTATAAATTTGTATAATTTTACAAACATATCAATAAAATTTTATAGTTCACATATTAGGGACTAGTGAAATTCGCCAATGTTTTAAACTTCAAGATAATTTTTCATCCTTAAAATTATCCCTGATATTATTACATAAGATAGAAGATGAAGACAAAAAATTATTTTTTAAGAAGATTGAAGGCAAGGACTAGAGAGAATGAACTTGGAGTTTTGACCAATTCAAAATACTAGTTGAAGGCACCGAGGATGATGATTGAATATTGAAATAAAAAGTATTTGTTTAAGGAAAATGTGGAAAATTCCTCCTACTTGTGATATTTGATGAATATGTTAATGAAATGAATTATGCATAAAGGCTATCTATGGAGAAAAGTCGGGCACAAAAGAGAAAATATGGGGATGGAGACTAATGGAAAGATTTAGAGGGATATTTTTGGACATAGTTATGGACATAGTTGAGCTAAATATCTAATGAGATCGTTTTTATGGTCACCTAAATTTATATAAAGGGACACATTGTACAATATAAACATTGCCTTGAATCTTATAATTGAATATAACTTACCACTTTGTGGTTTTATTGAATGCAAAGTCCCAGTGTCCCTTGCTTGGTATGTGCATGGTATTATCTATTATGTATCACCCTCCCTTCTCACACCCATGTGGTGGTTGTGCACATGCATTTTTTAATAACTTGAAGTGGAACAATGTTCTCACTGAAGGATGAAGGGAGGAAACTACATGTTAAACTCAACATGTCTTCTTATCGAGATCAATCCCTTTATGAGTTAATACTCTGTGGAAGAAAAGTGTTGAGATAAATTTAAGGAGATCATGAAAATTAATGTTAGAGATAAGCTATGGCATCTAGGATCAAGATACAAACATATAAACATTATTGAATTCCATAACAAATAAATAATACAACTTAATAAAATTATATAATTTATTTCCTATAAAAATAAGATAAAATTAAAATAAATTAATTAATAATAATGAAACTAAAATAGATAAATTAACCATAAAGTTAAACACAAAATTATAATTACAAATAGCAGCAATAGCTATTTTTATTATTACAACGTCAATATATGTCCTATAAAAGGAAGAACAAAAATAAAATCATGCCCTGATTTCTCCGAACTGAAGCAAGACCTCTCACCATTGAAGACAAAGAAGCAACAACAATGGAAAAAAAAAATGTTAACAAAGAAGACATAGAGTGGTTAAACATCTTAACAAAATCAAAGGTAAACTTATTATGAAAAATGAGAATGAGAAGTTTAATTGTGCAAATTTGTTTTTTCCTTTGGAGAGAAAAACTATATTTACGCCGAAGGCATTCTATTGTGGAGCTTTTCACCGCGACACTGTTCAAAGATTCGTCGTAAGCCACCTATCCACCACCTATCTTAGTTTATTACGTCGAATTATTGACTGTTAAACTTGCTTACGTCAGAGTTCCTTCGGCGTTGTTTTGCACCAAAAAAGATGCAAAGGCTAGTTTATATTAATTGTTACAACGTTTAACAACAAATTCGAGATCAAATTGGACAATTTGAATGTCTCAATCGACGAAATTAAGAAATAAAGCAATGAACTAGTGAAATTTTGAAGAATAAAAGGTGTTAGTTTCAATGTCTCCAAACACAATAACATAAGTTAAAATTGAGAGTATTAAAATATTTGATATCCTCAACTAGTTAACTTGATATCATTTAGGTATGGTTACTTTGTTTTGTTTGAACACATCATATTTGCGAATGGTTATTTTGATTTATTTGAAGTCATCATATTCGGAATAGTTATTTTGATTTATTTGAAGACATCATGTTTATATATATAATTTTATAATTAATTTATATATCTATATATATATATATATATATATTGTTTATATAGAATTGTGGTAAGTTATTTATAATTTTATATCAGAATTATAAGATTAGTAAATATTAATGACGAATATTATGTAATACATATAAAAGGAAAAGAATAATGATGGCTTTTTCTTTATGGCTATTGTTATTGGCATTCTGTAATGTCATCTACCATGTAGGTAAGCATGCACTGATCATGATATACATATTTGGAAATTTATGGTAGAAATATGAAGTAAAAAGTATTTTAAAATTTGAGGTAATATTGTAGATTTTGGAGAATAGAGAAATTTGAAAGATATGCCATGTGATAAGTAAATGTGAAGGGGTAATCTAAATGGAAATTGATAATTTAGAATGTTGATTCATTTGAAGCTTATATTTATATACTTATAACCTCAAGCATGAATAAATCAACTAAGAGGTTGATTCTCCTATAGCATACATTTTGTATAAATGCAATCAATGTAAAAGAAAATAGAAATGAAAACACTTCCATAGCAATATAACCTACTAGTGTAGATATTAAATGTGTGATTGGTTGTGACGAATCTTCTAACTTGCAAACCATTACTATTTATTTTTATATTTATTAATTTTGCATATTTCATATTTGAGTGCTCTTAATGTAGTTAATAACTTTATGCAATAGAGTTGTATTCAATAAAGTTGTAGTCTATGAGAAATTTGACATTGTGCTATCATTTAAATCAATACATTTTGGAATCCTAACTTCTCAATGCATGATTTAATTTTGAATGCACATTGGTGATGGAGGAATCAACTTCTTGTAACTTAAAAGGGATTAGATGTAGCAAATTTATAAAGTTGTAATATTTTTAAAAGGTTAATTGATGTGACAAATACATGAGTAGTTTAGAGATTTAAATAATTAGACTACTAGAATAAATTAGAGCTATTTAAAAATTAAAGTTTGTTGTATTTATCTAAAATATGGATATTGCACTAAAAAATCCTTAACATGAGAGAGAGGGGGAAAACCTTTCTATCATCACACACTTTTATGTTGTTACATCATGGCAGGGATGCATGATGGTGCACAGGGTATTTTTTAGGGATTTAATATTTTTCCTATATATAATATTGTAAGCTACTATTCTAGTTTGAAAATCTATATGTATATAATTGATAAATTTTTGGTGAATATCATCCATTTAATCATATATATGTGAAAAAATAGAAGAATTTTTAATCAAATTGAAGAATATTTTTTTCATAAAATGTTCAAAAAATAGTCTATTTGAGAAATTTCGTCCCTAAAATTTTCCCTAAAGATGCTTTCCATTAACCATCACTTCCCACACATATTATATAACCTAAATATATATATATAAAGGAAGTATCAATCTTTATTGCATCAGATTTTGAAATATAATCATGTTTAGCCATCAAAAAATAAAGTGATAACATTAATAAATTATTATTTTAAAAATATAATAAACTTTTACCATAAAAAAGAGTAGTGATATTATTCCACAATTTTTTCCAAAACATTACAAATTTGATTCATAAAACAATTATGGGTACTAGTAGCACCATTTTGAGAAAATATTATAAATTTAGTCCATAAAAAGAATTGAGACTATTGATGGTACCATTTTTTTTTTGGTATATTTTTCTAAAGTATTTTACAAAATTAAGTGGTATATATTTCTAGAGTATTTTACAAAATTAAGTGGTTGTGGATATGGAATTTTCGTTTTGAAGTAAGAATGAACTCATCAAATAACTAGTTACATTTGATGCAAAAATATGTTGAGAATAATTTTTTTAATTAACATACCTCACCCTCAATAATATAGGACATGATTTTTCTTAGTTTTATAAAGTAATCATTTTTCAAATGTTTTAGTTTATGAAAATAATTAAGACCTTGGTACTTTCATTCCTACCCCTTTCAAATATGGAAATGATATTTTAAAGAATATTTTGTCTAGTTCACTTTATTTATTTGATATAATTTGAGTATGAGGGAAGCGCAAGTGTCATTATAATTAATATTTACTTTTATTAATTCAACAAAACCCAGAAAAAGTTGAATTTCTTTTGTAGAATATGGTAAACTCTTCTTGTAAATTAATATGTTTATCGTTTCATGCAAACCTCTAATAAATCCATTCTTATTAGATTTTATCATGATCTCTAATTGAAATGTTATACTAACCCAAAAATGCCTTTGGTTGAGAAAAATTATAAAATTTGTGATGCAAAGGAAATTAAGGATGAAAAACATTTTATTTTAACACAGTTTACTTTTAGTGATATAAGACATAACGTTACCCAGTTTCATAAAGTAATAAATTTTTAATATTTTTTTGGCTTATTTTTATGTATCTTATATTTAAATATAAATCAAATACAAAACATTTAGTAATAAGATTTAGATCTTCCACTTTTTAGTAGTGTCAAAATCTTTAAGGTAGATCAATACCTTATAATTGATATTTTTTATGATGGAATTCACTATTATTCACTTGCGTCTTTGAGGGGGCAACCATATAATGAGTTAAGATTTAAATTTAAATTCTCTTCCACACATGTTATAAGGAGAAATCCATCCTCATTTATAACTAATCAAGAGAATATTAATCATAAAAACATCTTAACTATCCAGTGGACCTTCTTTAATGAGGCCTCATTACATTTAATCAATAGTCACTACCATCGTGGGCCTTGTGTAATAATAACAAGCTTAGTGGACCTAGTCCACCTTACATTGAGTGTCCTCTAATATTATTACTCTACTATGACCCCACCATAACAACAACCCCCCAACACCCCTTGCCCCCGCCCAGAGAAGTATCCCAACATTCCACCGCCCTAAGAAAAGTGTTACCCTCATTTCTTGGTGAGAGGATTTACAACCATAAACTAGGGTAGGTCCCATGTACAAATGTTAGACACCATGTTGAAGTATTCCAATAAGCTCTACTTTAAACATGGGTCCCATGTCCAAGTGCTCATGTGGACTCCCCTCTGAAGAGTACCTAAACTAAATAGCCAACTAAATATAGTGCTTCAAATTCTACCTTTTTCATGCAGATCTAAATATGTAGATCCACCCATATCCTAATATCGTCCACACAAGTAACTAAATAATAGTAGCCATTACAAGCTCATGATTTCCCTCTGTGATGTTTTCTACATAAGGTGGAGTAGAGTCATTAAATAGAAGATGAAAGCATGTATCATCCCAAAAATGACAACTATCCTTATCTAAATCATATAAGGCATACATTTCTTGGTTACACTCTTCAGTAAAGAAAGGGTGTGTGTTCTCAACATGGGGGCTTCCGTAAATGAACCTTTGACATATCATGTGTATTTGTGGCATACTAAACAATACCCCTAATTTGACTACATATTGGAAAATACCTCTAAAATTCACATGTTTTAAACCCCTGCCAATACAAACCCAATACACCTTCCCAATTTAAAAATCCTATACTTTCACTAGATATTGTAGGTATTAATTTATTCATTAACATTTTTTATACCCCTTTATATTTTTTCATTAACATTGTGCTCCAACTTTTATACGTGCCAATATAAAAACCATTTACCCCTAATATATGCTCAATAAATTATGTCATTTTGCCTCAATATATATCCCCCAATATGAACGCATGTGGTATGGAATTTCCCCCTAGTGAAGCCCCCATGGTTCTCAATAACATAGGTATCCTTATATTTATTAATTATATCTCTAATGGTTGTTATCTCTTAGTATATTTTAGATGGATCATGGAGAAATTTTTCAATAACATTCATTCCTGCCATGTCATGTTCTACCATATTGCCATTCTATAGATCCATTGTGGTTTGAAATGAAAATTTCAAGTGTTGTAGTGCAGTTGATATTGATAAAAAGTATAACATATAAAATTTCAAATCAAAGTTCAAAAATCCTCTTTCTAGTGGTATTGGTTTGGTGGCAATTGAAGCATCTTGTAAAAATATATTTATTTTGTAGTCCATGCAGTTGCCACATAAATGCCTTAACATAAATGATTTTAAATCAACGATACCTTCACTTTCTGAACTCTAATTCAAGTGGTTTTTTTTTTTCAAGAGGAACTTAGATATATGGCTAGTTTTTCCAATTTCTATGAGGAAACAAATAAGAATTGATTTAAGTGTCACAATAATATGTTAAAATACAAAGAAAAAAAATTATTCTTTTGACACAAGAAAGAGCTCTAATATCACTTGTTATGTAGTTTTCATCTGAATATAAAATCACATATAAGATATCCAATAATAAGATATAAATTATCCACTCTTTATTAATATCAAAACCCTTAATGCAACCTAACACCTCACAATTGATAATTTTATGAAATAATCCATTATTGTTCTCTTGCCTTTTTGAGGGGGAAACCTTCTAATGAATTAACTTCCAAATACGATATTCTTCCACACCTCTTATGGAATTTCTCCTTATTTATAACTAGTCAAAATAATCCTACTGATAAAGACATCCTAACTAATTATTAGACCTTTTTTAATGAAGTCCATTACATTTATTCAATATTAACTACCATAGTGGGCCTTATTTAATGATAATGAGCATAATGGACCTTGTCCACCTGACAATCAAATGGCATCATTATTATTACTCTACTGTGGGCCCTTCATCCCCACATTACACCTTAGGGAGGATCCTAACGCTAATGAAAAGTACAAAGACCTCAGTACTTTCAATTCCATCATGTTCAAATACAAAAATAATATTGAAAAATATTTCGAGTCTATTACCATTTGTTTGTTTGATATACTTTGTTGTATTTGGAGATGATAATCATTATTAGATCATAATTTCCTAACAAGATAAGCTCCAAATACAATATTCTTCCACACCTTTTATAAGAGAGACTTTTTCTTATATACAATCTTAATCATAGCAACCTTATAAGTATCTCGTACACCTTTTTTAATAAAGCCCCATTACATTTATTCCATACTAACTATTATACTAAACCTTATTTAATAATAACAAACATAAAGAACCTATTCCACATTACATCAAATGACATCCATAATTCTTCCACACCTTTTATAAGCAAGATTTTTCTTATATACAATCTTAATCATAGCAACCTTATAACTATCTCATGCACCTTCTTTAATAAAGCCCCATTACATTTATTCCATACTAACTATTATACTAAACCTTATTTAATAATAACAAACATAAAGAACCTATTCCACATTACATCAAATGACATCCATAATTCTTATTCTAATATAAACACTTTTCCCATTACATTTTCAATGTTTATGAAAATATAAAAATCTTAATAATATAAATTTTATCATGTTCAAATACAAAAATGAACATCAAAAAAATATTTTAAATTTAATTTTATTTATTTGATTGATATGCTCTCTTAATATTGAAAGTAAATATCATTATCAAATCATAATTAATATTTATTTATCTTTTTCAATAAAAATACAAAAAATAAAATCCTTTCATTGTCATATTAGACTTAGATTTTTCAAAATCTTGTTTCTATGATCAAAGAAAAGAGAAATAATTGCTCCAAGATCGCTATAGGTGGGTTGGCTTATTAGGTCAAGTAGATTGGAAGTGTAGTAGATGGTAGAGAATTACAAATCTAGAAATTAATACATTAATATTTAATATCTTATATATGTATATAAAACCAATTAGTATTATTTTAATCTAAACTACAATTAATTATATCAAAAGTGTTTCTCTCTAAATTTTGGCGGGACAAAATCATTTATTATTATAATAAATAAAGTACTCAAACATTAAATATTTATAATGAAGGTGTTCCTCTATGGGCTTTGGCTGGGCAACCTTGAGTGCATACACTAAGGTGTTTGTCATGATGTTGTTGAATGGTTGTTAGAAGTTTTTTTTTGTAAGCTTAGTAAATATCATTCCATTGATGATTAAGTGTTCATATTAAGTGATAACAAAATAAGGTAAGGCGTTGGTTATTGCTGAAGAATTTTTTTGGTAAGTTTTGTAAATGTCATTTTATTATTGATAAAAATGGTAGTGGAAGATTTAAACTAATGAGCATTAGCACTTACTAGAGTTAAGTTGGTTTCTTTCTAAAATTGTATTGTTGTTATATTTGAGTAGAGAGTGGAAGGTAGTCTATGCATTTAGTTAAGTATGAGATTTGAGTGTTTTAAAAAGTTATATAAACACATATGGCAATGTAAATATATATAATAAAAAATATACATATTAAAATTATAAAAATAAAATATAGAAACAAAATTGTGATTTTTTTAATATTTAAAAATGGAGTTATATCCAATGAAATTATATATATATATATATATATATATATATATGAATGACATGTTGAGTATGTTGGTTCACATTTTTCATAGGTGTTTAACATGTGTGGTGTTATCACCCAAAAATTTTCAAAAAACATCATTGTGTTATGTTTGTTTTTGGTCATGGTTCAAATTAGGTTTAAAAGTTAATTTAGGGTTTGGTTAACGGTAGGTTAGATTTTTATAAGTTCAAAGCTCATCCTTAAGTTTAAATAAAGTCTTTTTAAGGTTCATTCATTGTCAAATATCTATAATTTTCATTTGTGAGTCATTTCCTAAAGCCTCATGTCAAAACTGGTCAAATTAGCCAAGAAACCTTACTTTCGTAGTATCGCTAGTTCAAAAAAGTTGATTTGCACTACGAAACTACTGAAAGTTATGAAGCAAAAACTCTATTTTCTGGTTTTGAGCAGTCAATTTCCAAGGAGGTTTCTGATCAAATGAAAACGAATTTGGGAAAAATAAAATAGGTTTTTCTTCCTAACCGAACTAACTACAAAAACCTCTCTTAGTTCCTTCAAAATCATTAGGAGGTGGGATAAATTAATAAATTAAAATGTGTTACGAAACTGTAGTTACAAAACTGTCCTGTACATGACTGTTTAGCAGTCAACTTCAAGTACAGTTTCTAGCCAAATGCAAACGTATTTTGGAATTATGAAAGAGGTTTCTCTTAATCATAGCCCCAGATACAATAACCTATCTCACTTTTCTCACAAGTGTTATCAGTTGGGAGATACAAAGCTTTCTTTGAAACCCTATTTTCAGAAAACAGAGTTTTCAAGTTTTACACATGTTTTTCAAAGGAAGTTTCTAGACAGCGGGAGATGTATTTCAAAAACCCAAGAGAGGTTTTTATTCAAGACATAATGGCCTACATAAAATTCCTTCCGCTTCTCAAAATACATCATGGATTAGGAGATATAAGCTCTGTCTCAAGACCTATTTTTCAAATAAAAACAGGAGAAATCTACAAGAAGTTAAGAAGTTATAAAGGCTGGAATGATTGTGTTTTCAGTTCATATGGCTTTTGATATGATGAAATCGGTTTCATTTTGAGTTTTTGCACATTTGAAAATTTTCATTTTAGAAAATTTTGGATAGAACTTCTCACTCAGCAGTTTCGTAGTGCAAACAGTGTAAAAAGAGTGAAAAGCGCTACGAAACTGTTGTAGCAGTTTTTTTCACTCTTTCTCCTAAATTTTTGAAGGGAAAAAGTGTGGATTATGACATGAAATTGATAGGAAGGTTGTGTAAATTGATAATGAAGATAAATCTGGAGGAAAGAAATCAAAATTTCGAAGAAACAAGGGTTAAAAAGTAGCGTTATGAAAGGCGCTACAAAACTGTGTTGTTTTCGTAGCACAGTTTACTTCAACTCATTTGAACAGTCTAATGATAGTTTTTGGACACCTGGAGATTAGGGAGGATTATTGCAGGTGTTATTTCAGTTTCCAACAGCAA
This sequence comes from Pinus albicaulis, assembly GCA_034641835.2. Lineage (NCBI taxonomy): Eukaryota > Viridiplantae > Streptophyta > Pinopsida > Pinales > Pinaceae > Pinus > Pinus albicaulis. The sequence continues at coordinate 27,058,446 of MU968363.1, read as the reverse complement.
AGGAATTCGAAATAATGAGTTCATGGTGGTCAGAATGTTTGAAGATGTGCAAGGGACTCTATGCCTAGAAAATAGGAGATTGTTCCTATTTTGGTGGAGGTCAGCATCATGGTCATGAAGAGTTGAAATATATCCTCTGGATTCGACCATGTGTTAGTACATTTGGAAAAGTATTTAGCTTAATTAATATAAGGTGGTTATCGGTAGGTGATTAAGAGTTTTAATCCTATTTGTATTACAATTGTTTAGTAGATTAGTTGTCTTTTTGTAATAAATCCCATGTAATATGGTTATGCAAGGTGTCAAGAGTTAGGAATTTGAAGTATCTAGCAGAAGATGAGTTCATCTCATGTTGTAAAGGTCTATTTAAGGCCAAGAGGTCGAATTAGCAAGGGGTGGGAGACTTTTTGGCAAAACTGTTGCTTTATGTAATTGATTGTGATCAGTCATGCAGAGAGGTTTTCTTCTTGAAAGACCTGAGATTATCATTATTATGTTTAACTAATTTCAGTAGATCTCATTTCTATTACTCAGAATTCATAACCCTATGCTCTGACTTCCTTTACTAATGATATGACTGTGTTTTTCTGTGCTTTAAGAGTGAATTTCCTTTGAACCACTAGCAGTAGATTTCATTGCTATTACTCAGAATTCATACCTCTATGCTCTGACTTCCTTTAGTGATGAAATTACTGTGTTGACCTATGTTCTTGAGTGAATTTTCTTTGTTAAAGACCCCTATTTTCCTCAGCTTCCATGTCAAGAAACATTGCCACTGAACCTACTGATTTTTTGACTCCATAAGCCCAATGGTAGTATTAGCCTTCATCTTTTCAACCTGCAAATATACAAAATCAAGACTTAATTCATGGAGTTAGCCATCTATATATATATTTATTCCATATCATTAACCCTTGAGATAGCCCTCTTAGGCTGAGGAGAATAAGCCTCGGTCACAAGATTGGTTTGAAATAGTTACACTGAAGTTGTCTGATCAATAGCCAATCAGGTACGATTTTGGTGATAACATTTTGGTGCGTCTGCCGGGAGTCGGAAGATTATACTTTCCCGAGATTTTGAAGCTAAACTTCTGAAGGTAGCAGGAGCTGAGGAAGATTTTTGAGGCTGCATCTACCTTGGCGACTCCACACATCAAATAATCAATTGGAAGGTGACTCCACTGCTTGAAGATCAGTATCTTGATGAAATTTCAGAATGAGTTCCATTGCAAGAATAAATGCCAGGTATGGCCCTATGAATTGATCTCACATCCCTGGTTTTCAAAATCCTATGCCAAAGGTTGAATGGTTAACTGATATTCCTGTATTCAAAGATGAAAATAAAGACAATGCTACTCTTCATTTGGTTAGATTCCATATGCATGTACACAGTCTTAAGGTTCAGTTCCCTGAGGATTGTCTTATGAAGATGTTTATGGCCACTTTAGAAGGAAAAGCATGGGCTTGGTATGAAATCTTGCCAAATGGGTCATTATATTCTCTTTTTGATTTCCATGTTGCATTTGATGAGATGTATAAAGAGTGTCATCCCTCCCTATTGCTGGTCAAAGACTGTTGTAAACACTATGTGAGTTTTATTGAATATTTGGAGAATTGTTATGAAGATGATGAGTTCATGGATGAGGAAATTTTAGAGGCCCTTCATGACGATACCTTTCATCACCAATCAGAAAGGATATCCTCTCTCTTGGATGAAAATGAAACCCAGCAGGAGTTTATTTATGATAATCATGTTACATCCTCTGAGTTTGATGAAAAGTTGCAGCAGACTTGTCAGTCTTTTGATCATCAGGAGTATGAGAATCATTTCAAACAGCAAGAGGAAATATTGGAAGATGATTACTACAAACCTCAGGTACAGGAAAAGGTTGATTCTTCATGTCATTTATTGCATTAGCCTACATCAAATAATGATCACACTAATGAAAAAACGGGTGAAAAATTCTCTGTATCCTTGTCTTCTAATCTAAAATCATTTGAGTGAAAATCAGAAGATAAGATTCAGTTTGTGGATGAAGTTACAGAGAACATTGAAAAGGGCATTCAATTTTCAAAAGATAAAATTCAATCTCTTAGTATTCATAATCAAGATCGGTCTTTTCAAATGATTTTAATGCCAGAACACAAAGAGGGGGTGTTGCTACCTTTCTTCTTAGAGATTGAGGAAGAATAGACTGTTTTTGTAAATGAGTTTGAAAAGCAATTTGAAAGCACACAACTTAAGTCTTATGTGGTTTATCAAAGCATGTATGACTGGTCCAATGTTGTAGAATGTCATGAGAAGCTTCAAACAGATTATGTCTTCTATGGTTCTATAGCTGACTACATGGAAAAGATTTACTGTTCATATTTCCAGTTATATTTTCATTTTTAAGATCACTTACATCTCATGTTGCCTTGGTCATTTCATTATCATGTTTACTTTTGGTTCAAGAACAATCAATAGATTCAAGTGTCAGATCAGATCAATGACTGGCTTCATTGGAAGTTTCATGTTCCTTGAGTTACAAATGGAGATGGCAGCTGATAGGGTGGGTAGGAGTGTGTGAATAAGCTCAAAGTTGACTGAGCATCTTTTCAGTAGGTACAGATTTGGTTCTTCTTCAGTGATCATCAAGCTTGAGCCCGAGGTGAAGGCTATAAGAGTTTGAAGAAGACCTGGTAAAATTTTAAAAAAAATTATTCCAAGAAAATGGATAGCAGCATTGGAACTACTGGTTCTTAGTGTACCACAGGGACACACTATCCCAAGTGGAGCCACTATTATCACCCAAAAATTTTCAAAAAACATCATTTTATTATGTTTGTTTTTTTTCATGGTTCAAATTAGGTTTAGAAGTCAATTTAGGGTTTGGTTAAGGGTAGGTTAGATTTTTATCAGTTCAAAGCCCATCCTTAAGTTCAAATAAAGTCTTTTTAAGGTCCATTCATTGTCAAATATCCATAATTTCCATTTGTGAGTCATTTCCTAAAGTCTCATGCCAAAACTGGTCAAATTATCCAATAAACCTTACTTTCGTAGCGCCGCTGGTTCAAAAAATTTGATTTGCGCTATGAAACTGCTAAAAGTTATAAAGCAAAAACTCTGTTTTCTGGTTTTGAGTATTCAATTTCGAAGGTAGTTGTTAAGCAAATAAAAACGAATTTGGGAAAACTGAAAGAGGTTTTTCTTCTTAACAGAACAAACTACAAAAACTCTCTCATTTTTGTCAAATTAATTAGGAGGTAGGAGAAATTGATAAATTAAAATGTGCTACGAAACTATTGTTACAAAATTGTCTTGTACATGACTGTTTAGCAGTCAACTTCAAGTTCATTTTCTAGCCAAATGCAAACGTATTTTTGAATTATGAAAGAGGTTTATCTTAATAACAGCCCCTGATACAATAACCTATCTCACTTTTCTCATAGTGTTATTAGTTGGGCACTACAAGGATTTATTTGAAACCCTATTTTCAAAAAACAGAGTTTTCATGTTTTACACATGTTTTTCAAAGGCAGTTTCTAGACCGCAGGAAATGTATTTCAAAAAACCAAGAGCGGTTCTTATTCAAGACATAATGGCCTACAAAAAATTCCTTCAGTTTCACAAAATACATCATGTATTAGGAGATATAAGCTCTGTCTCAAGACCTATTTTTCAGATAAAAACAAGAGAAATCTGCAAGAAGTTAAGAAGTTATAAAGGTTGGAATGACTGTGTTTTCAGTTCATATGGCTTTTGATAAGATGAAATCAGTTTCATTTTGAGTTTTTGAACATTTTCCTATTTTAATTTTAGAAAATTTTGGACAAAACTTCTCACTCAACAGTTTCGTAGTGCAGACAGTGTAAAAAGAGTGAAAAGCGCTACGAAACTGTTTTAGCAGCTTTTTTTCACTCTTTCTCCTAAATTTTTGAAGGGAAAAAGTGTGGATTATGACCTAAAATTGATAGGAAGGTTGTGTAAATTTATAATGAAGATAAATATGGAAGAAATAAATAATTTTTTTGAAGAAACAAGGGTTAAAAAGCAGCGCTATGAAAGGCGCTACGAAACTGTGATGTTTTCATAGCGCAGTCTATTTCAGCTCATTTGAACAATCTAATGATGGTTTTTGGACACCTGGAGCTTAGGGAGGATTATTGAAGGTGTTATTTCAGTTTCCAACAGAAAAGGAACTCAAAATAATGAGTTCATGGTGGTCAAAATGTTTCAAGATGTGCAAGGGACTCTATGCCTAGAAAATAGGATATTGTTCCTATTTTGGTGGAGGTCAACATCATGGTCATGAAGAGTTGAAATCTATTCTCCAGATTTGACCATGTGTTAGTACACTTGGCAAAGGATGTAACTTAATTAAGATAAGGTGGTTATAGATAGGTGATTAAGAGTTTGAATCCTATTTGTATTAGGATTGTTTAGTAGATTAGTTGTATTTTTGTAATAAATCCTATGTAATATGGTTATGAAAGGTTTCAAGAGTTAGGAATTCGAAGTATCTAGCAGAAGATGAGTTAATATCATGTTGTAAAGGTCTATTTAAGGCCAAGAGGTCGAATTAGCAAGGGGTTGGAGACTTTTTGGCAAAACTATTGCTTTATGTAATTGATTGTGATCAGTAATGCAGAGAGGTTTTCTTCTTGACAGACCTGAGATTCTCATGGGGTTTTAATGTTTTATTGATCTACCTATTATGTTTAACTACTTTCAGTAGATCTCATTTCTATTACTCAGAATTCATAACCCTATGCTCTGACTTCCTTTACTAATGAGATGACTGTGTTTTTCTGTGTTTTATGAGTGAATTTCCTTTGAACCACTAGTAGTAGATTTCATTGCTATTACTCAGAATTCATACCTCTATGCTCTGACTTCCTTTAGTAATGAAATTATTGTGTTGACCTATGTTCTTGAGTGAATTTTCTTTGTTAAAGACCCCTATTTTCCTCAACTTCCATGTCAAGAAACATTGCCATTGAACCTACTGATTTGTTGACTCCATAAGCCCAGTGGTAGTATTATCCTTCATCTTTTCAACCTCCAAATATACAAAATCAAGACTTAATTCATAGAGTTAGCCATCTATCTATATATTTATTCCATATCATTAACCCTTGAGAGAGCCCTCTTAGGCTGAGGAGGCTAAGCCTCGGTCACAAGATTGGTTTGAAATAGTTACACTGAAGTTGTCTGATCAGTAGCCAATCAGGAACAATTTTGGTGATAACATTTTGGTGCGTCTGCCGGGAGTCTGAAGATTATACTTTCCCGGGATTTTGAAGCTGAACTTCTGAAGGTAGCAGGAGCTGAAGAAAATTTTTTGAGGTTGCATCTACCTTGGTGACTCCACACATCAAATAATAAATTGGAAGGTGACTCCACTGCTTGAAGATCAGTAGCTTGATGAAGTTTCAGAATGAGTTCCATTGCAAGAATAAATGCCAGGTATGGCCCTATGAATCGGTATCACATCCCTGGTTTTCCAAATCCTATGCCAAAGGTTGAATGGTTCACTGATATTCCTATATTCAAAGATGAAAAGAAAGACAACATTGCTCTTCATTTGGTTAGATTCCATATGCATGTACACAGTCTTAAGGTTCAGTTCCCTGAGAATTATCATATGAAGATGTTTATGGCCACTTTAGAAGGAAAAGCATGGTCTTAGTATGAAAGCTTGCCAAATGGTTCATTATATTCTCTTTCTGATTTCCATGTTGCATTTTATGAGATGTATAAAGAGTGTCATCTGTCCTTATTATTGGTCAAAGACGGCTGTAAACACTTTGTGAGTTTTATTGAATATTTGGAGAATTGTTATGAAGATGATGAGTTCATGGATGAGGAAATTTTAGAGGCCCTTCATGATGATACCTTTCATCACCAATAAGAAAGGATATCCTCTCTCTTGGATGAAAATGAAACCCAGCAGGAGTTTATTTATGATAATCATGTTACATCCTCTAAGTTTGATGAAAAGTTGCAGCAGCCTTGTCAGTCTTTTGATCATCGGGAGTATGAGAATCATTTCAAATAGCAAGAGGAAATATTGGAAGATGATTATTACAAACCTCAGGTATAGGAAAAGGTTGATTCTTCATGTCATTTATTGCATTAGCCTACATCAAATAATGATCACACTAATGAAAAAATGGGTGAAAATTTCTCTTTATCCTTGTCTTCTAATCTGAAATCATTTGAGTGCAAATCAGAAGATAAGATTCAGTTTGTGGATGAAGTTGCAGAGAACATTGAAAAGGGCATTCAATTTTCAAAAGATAAAATTCAATCTCTTAGTATTCATAATCAAGATCAGTCTTTTCAAATGATTTTAATGCCAGAACACAAAGAGGGGGTGTTGCTACCTTTCTTCTTAGAGATTGAGGAAGAATAGACTGTTTTTGTAAATGAGTTTGAAAAGCAGTTTGAAAGCACACAACTTAAGTCTTATGTGGTTGATCAAAGCATGTATGACTGGTCCAACGTTGCAGAATGTCATGAGAAGCTTCAAACAGATTATGTCTTCTATGGTTCTATAGCTGACTACATGGAAAAGATTTACTGTTCGGATTTCCAATTATATTTTCATTTTGAAGATCACTAACATCTCATGTTGCCTTGGTCATTTCATTATCATGTTTAATTTTGGTTCAAGCACAATCAAGAGATTCAAGTGTCAGATCAGATCAATGACTTGCTTCATTGGAGGTTTCATGTTCCTTGAGTTACAAATGGAGATTGCAGCTGATAGGGTAGGTAGGAGTGTGTGAATAAGCTCAAAGTTGACTGAGCATCTTTTCAGTAGGTACAGATTTGGTTCTTCTGCAGTGATCATCAAGCTTGAGCCCGAGGTGAAGGCTATAAGAGTTTGAAGAAGACTTGGTAAAATTTCAAATTTTTTTATTCCAAGAAAATGGATAGCAGCATTGGAACTACTGGTTCTTAGTTTACCACAGGGACACACTATCCCAAGTGGAGCCACTGTTATCACCCAAAAATTTTCAAAAAACATCATTTTGTTATGTTTGTTTTTGTTCATGGTTAAAATTAGGTTTAGAAGTCAATTTAGGGCTTGGTTAAGGGTAGGTTAGATTTTTATCAGTTCAAAGCCCGACCTTAAGTTTAAATAAAGTATTTTTAAGGTCCATTCATTGTCAAATATCCATAATTTACATTTGTGAGTCATTTCCTAAAGTCTCATGCCAAAACTGGTCAAATTATCCAACAAACCTTACTTTCGTAGTGCCACTAGTTCAAAAAAGTTGATTTGCGCTATGAAACTGCTAAAAGTTATGAAGCAAAAAATCTGTTTTCTGGTTTTAAGTATTCAATTTCCTAAGTAGTTTCTGAGCAACTGAAAACAAATTTGGGAAAACTAAAAAAGGTTTTCTTCCTAACAGACCTAACTACAAAAACCTCTCTCACTTTCCTCAAATTCATTAGGAGGTAGGGGCAATTTATAAATTAAAATGTGCTACGAAACTGTTGTTACAAAATTGTCTTGTACATGGTTGTTTAGCAATCAACTTCAAGTTCATTTTTTGGCCAAATTCAAACGTATTTTTGAATTATGAAAGAGGTTTGTCTTAATAACAACCCCAGCTACAATAACCTATCTCATTTTTCTCACATTGTTATCATTTGGGCGCTACAAGGATTTCTTTGAAACCCTATTTTCAAAAAACAGAGTTTTCATGTTTTACACATGTTTTTCAAAGGCAGTTTCTGGACCACGGGAAATTTATTTCAAAAACCCAAGAGAGGTTTTTATTCAAGACATGATGGCCTACAAAAAATTCCTTTATTTTCTCAAAATACATCATGGATTAGGAGATATAAGCTCTGTCTTAAGACCTAATTTTCAGATAAAAACAAGAGAAATATGCAAGAAGTTAAGAAGTTATAAAGGCTGGAATGACTGTGTTTTCAGTTCATATGGATTTTGATATGATGAAATCAGTTTCATTTTGAGTTTTTGCACATTTTCCTATTTTCATTTTAGAAAATTTTGGACAAAAATTCTCACTCAACAGTTTCGTAGCACAAACAGTGTAAAAAGAGTGAAAAGTGCTACAAAACTGCTGTAACAGCTTTTTTCATTCTTTCTCCTAAATTTTTGAAGGAAAAAGTGTGGATTATGACCTGAAATTGATAGGAAGGTTGTGTAAATTGATAATGAAGATAAATCTAGAAGAAAGAAATCAAAATTTTGAAAAAACAAGGGTTAAAAAGCAGCGCTATGAAAGGCGCTACAAAATTGTGTTGTTTTCATAGCACAATCTATTTCAGCTCATTTGAACAGTCTAATGATTGTTTTTGGACACCTGGAGCTTAGGGAGGATTCTTGCAGGTGTTATTTCAGTTTCCAACAGCAAAGGAACTTGAAATAATGAGTTCATGGTGGTCGAAATGTTTCAAGACGTGCAAGGGACTCTATGCCTAGAAAACAGGAGACTGTTCCTATTTTGGTGGAGGTCAACATCATGGTCATGAAGAATTCAAATCTATTCTCTGGATTCGACCATGTGTTAGTACACTTGGCAAAGGATGTAACTTAATTAAGATAAGGTGGTTATAGATAGGTGATTAGGACTGTTTAGTAGATTAGTTGTATTTTTGTAATAAATCCCATGTAATATGGTTATGCAAGGTGTCAAGAGTTAGGAATTTGAAGTATCTAGCAGAAGATGAGTTAATCTTATGTTGTAAAAGTCTATTAAAGGCAAAGAGGTCGAATTAGCAAGGGGTTGGAGACTTTTTGGCAAAACTGCTGCTTTATGTAATTGATTGTAATCAGTAATGCAGAGAGGTTTTCTTCTTGACAGACCTAAGATTCTCATGGGGTTTTAATGTTTTATTGATCTACCTATTATGTTTAACTACTTTCAGTAGATCTCATTTCTATTACTCAGAATTCATAACCCTATGCTCTGACTTCCTTTACTAATGAGATGACTGTGTTTTTCTGTGTTTTATGAGTGAATTTCCTTTGAACCACTAGCAGTAGATTTCATTACTATTACTCATAATTCATACCTCTGTGCTCTAACTTCCTTTAGTAATGAAATTACTGTATTGACCTATGTTCTTGAGTGAATTTTATTTGTTAAAGACCCCTATTTTTCTCAGCTTCCATGTCAAGAAACATTGCCACTGAACCTACTGATTTTTTGACTCCATAAGCTCAATGGTAGTATTAGCCTTCATCTTTTCAACCTGCAAATATACAAAATCAAGACTTAATTCATGGAGTTAGCCATCTATCTATATATTTATTCCATATCATTAACCCTTGAGATAGCCCTCTTAGGCTGAGGAGGCTAAGCCTCGGTCACAAGATTGGTTTGAAATAGTTACACTGAAGTTGTCTGATCAATAGCCAATCAGGTACGATTTTGGTGATAACATTTTGGTGCGTCTGCCGGGAGTCGGAAGATTATACTTTCCCGAGATTTTGAAGCTAAACTTCTGAAGGTAGCAGGAGCTGAGGAAGATTTTTGAGGCTGCATCTACCTTGGCGACTCCACACATCAAATAATAAATTGGAAGGTGGCTCCACTGCTTGAAGATCAGTATCTTGATGAAGTTTCAGAATGAGTTCCATTGCAAGAATAAATGCCAGGTATGGCCCTATGAATTGATCTCACATCCCTGGTTTTCCAAATCCTATGCCAAAGGTTGAATGGTTAACTGATATTCCTGTATTCAAAGATGAAAATAAAGATAATGCTGCTCTTCATTTGGTTAGATTTTATATGCATGTACACAGTCTTAAGGTTCAGTGCCCTGAGGATTGTCTTATGAAGATGTTTATGGCCACTTTAGAAGGAAAAGCATGGGCTTGGTATGAAAGCTTGCCAAATGGTTCATTATATTCTCTTTTTGATTTCCATGTTGCATTTTATGAGATGTATAAAGAGTGTCATCCCTCCCTATTGCTGGTCAAAGACTGTTGTAAACACTATGTGAGTTTTATTAAATATTTGGAGAATTGTTATGAAGATGATGAGTTCATGGATGAGGAAATTTTAGAGGCCCTTCATGACGATACCTTTCATCACCAAGAAGAAAGGATATCCTCTCTCTTGGATGAAAATGAAACCCAACAGGAGTTTATTTATGATAATCATGTTACATCCTCTGAGTTTGATGAAAAGTTGCAGCAAACTTGTCAGTCTTTTGATCATCGGGAGTATGAGAATCATTTCAAACATCAAGAGGAAATATTGGAAGACGATTGCTACAAACCTCAGGTACAGGAAAAGGTTGATTCTTCATGTCATTTATTGCATCAGCCTACATCAAATAATGATCACACTAATGAAAAAATGGGTGAAATTTTCTCTTTATTCTTGTCTTCTAATCTGAAATCATTTGAGTGCAAATCAGAAGATAAGATTTAGTTTGTGGATGAAGTTGCAGAGAACATTGAAAAGGACATTCAAGTTTCAAAATATAAAATTCAATTTCATAGTATTCATAATCAAGATCAGTATTTTCAAATGATTTTAATGCCAGAACACAAAGAGGGGGTGTTTCTACCTTTCTTCTTAGAGAATGAGGAAGAATACACTGTTTTTGTAAATCAGTTTGAAAAGCAGTTTGAAAGCACACAACTGAAGTATTATGTGGTTGATCAAAGCATGTATGAGTGGTCCAAAGTTGCAGAATGTCATGAGAAGCTTCAAACAGATTATGTCTTCTATAGTTCTATAGCTGACTACATGGAAAATATTTACTGTTCAAATTTCCAGTTATATTTTCATTTTGAAGATCAATTACATATCATGTTGCCTTGGTCATTTCAGTATCATGTTTACTTTTGGTTCAAGCTCAGTCAAGAGATTCAAGTGTCAGATCAGATCAATGATTGGCTTCATTGGAAGTTTCATTTTCCTTGAGTTACAAATGGAGATTGCAACTGATAGGGTGGGTAGGAGTGTGTGAATAAGCTCAAAGTTGACTGAGCATCTTTTCAGTAGGTACAGATTTGGTTCTTTTGCAGTGATCATCAAGCTTGAGCCCGAGGTGAAGGCTATAAGAGTTTGAAGAAGACTTGGTAAAATTTCAAAGTTTTTATTCCAAGAAAATGGATAGCAGCATTGGAACTATTGGTTCTTAGTGTACCACAGGGGCACACTATCCCAAGTGGAGCCACTGTTATCGTCCAAAAGTTTTCAAAAAACATCATTGTGTTATGTTTGTTTTTGGTCATGGTTCAAATTAGGTTTAGAAGTCAGTTTAGGGTTTGGTTAAGGGTAGGTTAGATTTTTATAAGTTCAAGGCCCATCTTTAAGTTCAAATAAAGTCTTTTTAACGTCCATTCATTGTCAAATATCCATAATTTCCATTTGTGAGTCATTTCCTAAAGTCTCATGTAAAAACTAGTCAAATTAGCCAAGAAACCTTACTTTCGTAGCGCCGCTAGTTCAAAAACGTTGATTTGCGCTACGAAACTACTGAAAGTTATGAAGCAAAAACTCTGTTTTCTGGTTTTGAGCAGTCAATTTCCAAGGCGGTTTCTGAGCAATTGGAAACGAATTTGGGAAAAATGAAAGAGATTTTTCTTCCTAAAATACCTAACTACAAAAACCGCTCTCGTGTTCTTCAAATTCATTAGGATGTGGGAGAAATTGATAAATTAAAATGTGCTACGAAACTGTTGTTACAAAATTGTCCTATACATGACTATTTAGCAATCAACTTCAAGTTCAGATTCTGGCCAAATGCAAACATCTTTTGGAATTATAAAAGAGGTTTGTCTTAATCACAGCGCGAACTACAATAAAATATCTCACTTTTCTCACAGTGTTATCAGTTGGGCGATACAAGGCTTTCTTTGAAACCCTATTTTCAGAAAACAGATTTTTCCTGTTTTACGCATGTTTTTCAAAGGCAGTTTCTGGACCGCAGGAGATGTATTTCAAAAAAAAAAGAGAGGTTTTTATTCAAGACATAATGGCCTACCAAAAAATCCTTCAGCTTCTTAAAATACAACATGGATTAGGAGATATAAGCTTTGTCTCAAGACTTATTGTTCAAATAAAAAGAGGATAAATTTGCAAGAAGTTAAGAAGTTATAAAGGATGGAATGGCTGTGTTTTCAGTTCATATGGCTTTTGATATGATGAAATCAGTTTCATTTTGAGTTTTTTCACATTTTCAAATTTTCATTTTAGAAAATTTTTCACAAAACTGCTCACTCAGCAGTTTCGTAGCGCAGACAGTGTAAAAAGAGTGAAAAGCGATACAAAACTGTTGTAGCAACTTTTTTCACTCTTTCTCCCAAATTTTTGAAGGGAAAAAGTGTGGATTATGATCTGAAATTTATAGGGTGTTGAGATTCAACAAGATGATGAAGCTTAGTGAAAATTAGTCACCTTCACTAAGTGCGCCCGCGGGCTATTTTTAGGTGCTAGTATATTTTTAGACTATGTCTATTTTTAGAGATGGTGATCATATTTTAGAAGTTGCAGGATGCTATTTGTGGATGGTTGGTCAAGTTAGAAAAATATATAAAATTCTATTTTTAGAATATTGGGCGAAGTCTCGACGCATCTATTTATAGATCGTCGATCTAAAAATAGATGTGTCGATTATTATTAGCCCTCCTTAATAATCAGACTCTAAATATCAAATTATTCTCTTGGAGCACGTTATTTCAATGAACAGACTTGGAAAATCAGTGGGCTGAAGGAATTACGTGATTCCTAGGGTTTATTGGTGGCTCATGCATGGAGGACTCAATTAGAACTGAAGTGGAAAATTTATGACAGAGTTGGAAGAGTAGTTCATGGAGTTGTTATTTATTTTAACTCAGTTAAGTGAGTTAAACTCAGTTGAACTAGTTGTATCTAGTCTAACTGAAAGATACACTAGTCAGAGTTAAGTGAATTAATTAGTTAATTAATTCACATCTAATAACTCACTAACAACTAAAAAAATACAGCAGTTAACTACAGTGCATGTCAGTTCCAGTGGAGACCCAGTGGAGAGGTAGGTGAAAGGGCAAGATGGACTATCTGTTATGACTATGGAGATGCATTGATTGCATCACACACACATTGGAGTTTCCAATTAGGATTGCACAGTCAATTAAAGGTATATTTGAATTCATTCAAGGGTCTTCTTCAGCGGGGACTGTGTAATGGAGGCAGGCTATCAGGTGGCAAGAAATCAGCGCATGGATTTGCAGATTTCTTCTTATTAGTGTGTGACAATTGATTGTACTAAGAGCTTGATGTACTAATATTTGTATGAGATTGTTACGTGATCTCCATGATACATAATATATGATAGTTGGGTTTTTTAGCTTTAGGATTTCTCGTTAAACAACTATGTTATGTGCGATTGTTTTTACTGCTTCATGTGTTTGCAATTGAGTTTTTAAATTTCCGTAAAATATTAACAATGGAAGGATTCTGTATTTAGAAAGAAGATAAATATTGTTAGATCAGGAGAATCTGGATATATACATGCATATGTTATATAATTTCTACATGATATCAAAGCAGTGTTAATTCTTGAATATTTCAATTGTGAAGAATTGTTGAGTTTGTGTTGGTGGACAATTCGAATTTGCTACAGAAATTTCTTGGTGCGACAGTTGAGTATAAATTGAAATGTCTTTCAATTAGTTGCGATTGGAGTATTCCCTTTAGGGAAGCTCGAATTACATAGCCTGGAAGGATAGGATGGAGGCGGTGTTGGAAGATAATGGACTAAAGGACTTCATCGATAGAAATGTTCCTAAGCCTAGTTCTAGCGATGCTGTATTACTTGACGCATGGAAAAAGAAGGTAGAAAAGACAAGAAGAATTATGTTGGAGGTTGTGAAGGACCATATTGTGTCTAGAATTCACAGGAAAGCCACTCCATTTGCAATGTGGAAGGCTTTGACATATTTGTTCCAAAGCAGCAGTGACCAGAGGAAGTTGGTGCTGAAAGACAAGCTCAGAAAAATAAAAATGGAGAAGGGCGACAATACTCCAAAATATCTCATGAAGTTTGTCCACTATAGGGATGAATTGGGAAGTGTGGGGATTAATGTTGATGATGATGAATTGATGAGCTTGGATCTCCTTGGGCTTCCGAAGAGTTGGCATAGCTATGAAGACTCTATCAATGGACACGAGAAACTGCCTGGTTGGGAGTGACTTTGGTCGGATCTCGTGTAGGAGGAGATAAGGCAAAGTAACAGGGATGGCTCTTCATCGAAGAATGAAGATGAAGAGAATTGTGCTTTGGCTGCCAAAGAAAGGAAAGGGAAGGGGAAGAAATTCCCTTAAAAATCTGAGGCTAAAGGCAAGAAGCAGGATTTGTCCAAGGTGAAGTGTTTTCACTGTCACAAACATGGGCATTTCGCCATTAACTGCTCACAGAAGAAGAAGAAAAAGAAGGTTGCTGGAGTTGCAGTGGGTGAGGCCTTAGCCTCACAATTTGAACTTGATTTCTCTTTGATCACATGCTTGGTTTCAAGCACAATGGTATCGGTGTGGTATCTTGATAGTGGTGCGTCTTTCCATATGATGGGAGACAAGGAGTTTTTTAGTGACTTAGAGGAGAAGGACCTTCAAATGCATATAGAGATGTGCGATGATGGTTGATATAGTGAGACCAGCATTGGGACCATTACCTTTGAGAGAGATTCAGGTAATTCATTTCTGTTGAAAGATGTTATGCATGTTCTAGGTCTGAAGAAGAACTTGGTCTCAGTCGCAATGTTGGAGGACAGAGGTTATGACGTTGTTTTCAGCGAGGGAAAATCTTTCCTGCGACATAAAACAACGGGTCAAACCAAGAGGATATGGATTCGAGTTAAGAATCTCTACAAGATATAGGTAGATGGATGCGCTGCAATGATGGGCAAAGCAGAAGAAGTGGTGAGCCGGGATGAGGGAAAATTATGGCGAAGGAAATTGTGTCATCTTCACCATGGCGCTTTGAAGATTTTGCAGTAGATTTCTATTGGACTTCCCAAGGGTACTCTTGCGCAGTCATATCAGTGCAAGGGATGTACTATGGGTAAGTTTGTGAAGACCACCTTTCATAAGAAGGAGAACCATGCTTCGGTGATCCTTGAGAGAATTCACATAGATGTGTGTGGACCTTTCTCAATTGCTTCAACAGAAAAACACAGGTATTATGTTATATTTTTTTATGACTATTCTTGTATATGTTGGATCTTCTTCATGTAGAAGAAGAGTGAAATATTCTCAAAGTTCTATGAGTTTGAAGCATTGGTGGAGAAGGAGTCGGAGAAGCAAGTGAAGGCTCTGCGGAGCGATAATGGTGGTGAATATATCTCGAGCAAATTCAAAGAATTCTGTAGCAAAGAAGGAATTCGAAGAGAACTCATAGTGCCTCATAACCCACAGCAGAATGGGGTTGCAAAGAGGAAGAACAAAACGATCATGGGTGCTACACGAGCTATGCTGCATGACCAGGGCCTACCAATGCACTTGTGGGTGAAAGCATGCAACACTGTTGTTTATGTGAAAAACTTTGGTCCTCGTAGAGTACTTGGCATGAGTACACCTGAATAAGCTTTTACTGGTAAGAAGCCTGATATTTCTCATTTGAATATTTTTGGCTCATCTATTTACATTCATGTGACAAAGGATGCCAGGAAGAAGCTGGAGATGACTGTAGAATTTGGGATATTTTTGGGGTACACAAAAACACCCCATAATTATAGTGTGTATTTTCCAAACAGTCGAATGACTATGGTGCAACGGGATATAAAATTCAATGAGGTGAAAGCCATGAAGTTGTCGCTTGAGAGGGAGCTACACTTGCATGCAGAGGAGGAACTTCTTGTTCCCAAAGATGAGCCTCTAGATGTGGATCAGCCATAGGATGAGATTCATGGAATGGAGGAGTCCACTGATGCAGAACCAAAAATCAGACAAGGCAGAAAGCGTACCACGGAAGCTGAGAGACTGAAGCTTGATGTGGCACAGAATGTAGGAGTCCCTACATCACAGTCTAGACAGAGATAATCACCTAGCCGATTTACTAGATACATGGCTCTTATGAGCAAGTGTATCATGACAGAGCCATCTTATTTTGAAGAATCAGTGCAGGATCTTAGGGTAGATGCCATGGTGGAGGAGTATGACTCCATTGTCAGAAACAGTGCTTGGGAGATGGTTCCAAGGCTGGTGGGTAAATCAGTGGTAGATTCAAAATGGATCTACAAGGTAAAGCGAGCTGCTGATGGGAGAATCGAGAATTATAAGGAAATATTTGTTTCCCGAGCTTCTCATAGATCGAGGGGATTGATTATGAAGAAAAATTTGCACCTATCACATAGTATTCTTCCATAAGGACCATCCTTGCTCTCTCAGCACAGATGGGTTGGCACATTCATCAGATGGATGTGAATACTGTGTTCCTTAATGGGATCATTGAGGAAGAGGTGTACATTGAACAGCCTGAAAGACTGATATCTTCAAGAGCAAGTCGCATGTGCAGACTAAAAATAGCGTTGTATGGGCCGAAACAAGCACCTCGTGCTTGGTACACACCTGGACGTACAACTATTTCACCGTACTGCTTCTGTCAAGAGTATATGTATGAAAACATATACCAAATTGTAGGAGGGTAAGATTTTAATCATTGTTCTTTATGTTGATGATTTAATACTAACGGGGGATGAGCAGTTGATACACTCATGCAAGGTAGATCTTGCAAAGGAGTTTGATATGAAG
The DNA here is from genome assembly GCA_034641835.2 of Pinus albicaulis. NCBI lineage: Eukaryota > Viridiplantae > Streptophyta > Pinopsida > Pinales > Pinaceae > Pinus > Pinus albicaulis. Next base: position 27,041,731 of record MU968363.1, on the reverse strand, counting down.
GATTTGGGCCTCCTTCATTATTTCCTTGGATTGGAAATATGGCAGCGGGAAAGTGAACTGTCTGTGTCTCAAGGCAAGTATGCTCGGGAGATACTTGAGAAATTTCACATGCAAGGCTGCAAGCCTATCGACACTCCTCTTCCAGGAAATTGGAGGAAAGAGGATGCTACATCAACAAAGGTAGTGGATGCCACTGTTTATCGACAATCGGTGGATTCGCTCATGTATTTAGTTAATACAAGACCAAACATATGCTATGCGGTGAACCAACCTTCACAAGCGATGGTTAAGCCTACCAATCTCTTTTGGGAGGCAGGAAAGCATGTCCTAAGGTACCTCAGAGGCACATCTGAGTATGGCTTATGGTACAGAGAGACGGATGAGGTGAAGTTGCATGGCGTCACAGATGCAGATTGGGTAGGCAGCCCAACAGATAGAAAGAGCACATCAGGAGGGGTTTTCAGTATCGGATCTACAACAGTTTATTGGTACAGTAGGAAACAAAGATCCATGGCACTCAGTTCAGCAGAAGCAGAATACATGGCAGCAAGTCAAGCTGCATGTGAGGCTATCTGGATGAGGAAGATCCTAGTCGGTTTGTTTGGTTCACATTTAGATCCTATAGTGATACATTGTGATAATCAGAGTTGCATTAAACTCTCGATTAATCCTTCGTTTCATGATATATCTAAAAATATTTATATCTGGTATCATCATATCAGAGATTGTGTGCAGCGGAAGATCATGTTGCTTCAGTACATTCTTACGGAATATCAGGATGCAGACATTCTGACGAAGGCGCTCACCAGGAGAAAATTCGAATACCATAGAGGCAGGATCAGGGTGAAGGATAATCCCTATCTTGTTGAGAGGGAGTGTTGAGATTCAACAAGATGATGAAGCTTAGTGAAAATCAGTCGCCTTCACTAAGTGGGCCCGCAGGCTATTTTTAAGTGCAAGTCTATTTTTAGACATGGTGATCATATTTCAGAAGTTGCAAGATGCTATTTGTGGATGGTTGGTCAAGTTGTAAAAATATATGAAATTCTGTTTTTAGAATATTAGACGAAGTCTATTTATAGATCATCGATCTAAAAATAGATGTGTCGATTATTATTAGCCCTTAATAATAATTAGACTCTAAATATCAACTTATTCTCTTGGAGCACTTTATTTCAGTGAACAGATTTGGAAAATCAATGGGCTGAATGAATTATGCAATTCCTAGGGTTTATTGGTGGCTCATGCATGGAGGACTCAGTTATAACTGAAGTGGAAAATTTATAACAAAGTTGGAAGAGTAGTTCATGGAGTTGTTATTCAGTTAACTCAGTTAAGTGAGTTAAACTTAGCTGAGCTAGTTGTATCTAGTCTAACTGAAAGATATGCTAGTGAGAGTTAAGTGAATTAATTATTTAATTAATTCAAAACTATTAACTCACTAACAAATGAACAAATACAGCAATTAACTACAGTGCATGTCAGTTCCAGTGGAGACCGAGTGGAGAGGTAGGTGAAAGGGCAAGATGGACTATCTGTTGTGACTGTAGTGATTCATTGATTGCATCACACACACATTGGAGTTGCCAATGAGGATTGTGCAGTCAAGGCAAGGTAGATTTGAATTAATTCAGGGGTCTTCTTCAGCAAGGATTGCGCAGTGGAGGCAGGCTATCAGGTGGCAAGAAATCAATGCATGGATTTGCAGATTTCTTCTGATTAGTGTGTGACGATTGATTGTACTGAGATCTTGATGTACTAAGCATTGTATGAGATTGTTACATGATCTCCATGATACATAATATATAATAGTTGGGGTTTTTAGCTTCAGGCTTTCCCGTTAAACAACTGTGTTATGTGCGATTGTTTTTATTGCTTCATGTGTTTGCAATTGAGTTTTTAAATTTCCGCAAAATATTAACAGTGGGAGGATTCTTTATTTAGCAAGAAGCTAAATACTGTTAGATCACGAGAATATGGATATATACATGCATATGTTATATAATTTCCACATGGTATCGGAGCAGTGTTAATTCTTGAAGATTGAAATTGTGAAGGATTGTTGAGTTTGTGCTGGTGGACAATTCGAATTTGCTGCAGAAATTTCTTGGTGCGGCAGTTGAGTATACATTGAAATGTATTTCAATTGGTTGTGATTGGAGCATGCTCTTGAGGGCAGCTCAAATTACATATCCTGGAAGGATAGGATGGAGGCAGTGCTGGAAGATAATGGACTGAAGAAGTCCATCGATAGCAATGTTCCTAAGCCTGGTTCTAGCAATGTTGCATTACTTGACGCATGGCAAAAGAAGGTAGCAAAGACAAGAAGAATTTTGTTGGAAGGTGTGAAGGAACATATTGTGTCCATCCTTCAGGGGAAAGCCAATCCATTTTCAATGTGGAAGGCTTTGACAAATTTGTTCCAAAGCAGCAACGACCAGAGGAAGTTGGCGCTAAAAGATAAGCTCAGAAAAATAAAAATGGAGAAGGGTGACAATATTCCAAAATATCTCACGAAGTTTTTCCACTGTAGGGATGAATTGGGAAGTGTGGGGATTAATGTTGATGATGATGACTTGGTGAGCTTGGCTCTCCTTAGGCTTCTGAAGAGTTGTCATAGCTACGAAGACTCTGTCAATGGATGGGAGAAACTGCCTGGTTGGGAGCAACTTTGGTCGAATCTTGTGTAGGAGGAGATAAGGCGAAGTACCAGGGATGGCTCTTCATCGAAGAATGAAGATGAAGAGAATTGCGCTTTGGCTGCCAAAGAAAGGAAAGGGAAGGGGAATAAATTCCTTCAAAATCCGAGGCTAAAGGAAAGAAGCAGGATTTGTCCAAGGTGAAGTGTTTTCACTGTCACGAACATGAGAATTTCGCCAGTAACTGCCCACAGAAAAAGAAGAACAAGAAGGTTGCTAGAGTTGCAGCGGGTGAGGCCTTAGATTCGCAATTTGAACTTGATTTCTCTTTGATCGCATGCTTGGTTTCAAGCTCAATGGTATTGGTGTGGTATCTTGATAGTGGTGTGTATTTCCATATGATGGGAGACAAGGAGTTTTTTAGTGACTTGGAGGAGAAGGACCTTCAAATGCATATAGAGATGGGCGACGATGGTCAATATAGTGCAACCGACATTGGGACCATTACCTTTGAGAGGGAGTCAGGTAATCCATTTATGTTGAAATATGTTATTCATGTTCCAGGTTTGAAGAAGAACTTGGTCTCGGTCGCAATGTTGGAAGACAGAGGTTATGACGTTGTTTTCAGCGAGGGAAAATATTTCTTGTGACATAAAACAACGGGTCAAACTAAGAGGATAGGGATTCGAGTTAAGAATATCTACAAGATGGAGGTAGATGGTTGTGCTGCAATTATGGGCAAAGCAGAAGAAGTGGTGAGCTGGGATGAGGGAAAATTATGGCACGGGAGATTGGGCCATCTTCACCATGGTGCTTTGAAGATTTTGCAATAGATTTCTACTGGACTTCCCAAGGGTACTCTTGCGCAGTTAGATCAGTGCAAGGGATGTACTATGGGTAAGTTTGTGAAGACCACCTTTCATGAGAAGGAGAACCATGCATCGGTGATCCTTGAGAGAATTCACACAGACGTGTGTGGACCTTTCTCATTTTCTTCAACATAAAAACACAGGTATTATGTTATATTTGTTGATGACTATTCTCGTAGATGTTGGATCTTCTTCATGAAATTGAAGAAGAACGAAAAATTCTCAAAGTTCTGTGAGTTTAAAGCATTGGTGGAGAAGGATTCGAGGAAGCGAGTGAAGGATCTGCGGAGCGATAATGGTGGTGAATATATCTCGGGAAAATTAAAAGAATTCTATAGAAAAGAAGGAATTCAAAGAGAACTCATAGCGCCTCATAACCCACAGCAGAATTGGTTCGCGGAGAGGAAGAATAGAACGATCGTGGGTGTTGCACGAGCTATGCTGCATTACCAGGGCCTACCAATGCACTTGTGGGCGGAAGCATGAAACACTGCAGTTTATGTGCAAAATCGTTGTCCTCATAGAGTACTTGGCATGAGTAAACTTGAAGAAGCTTTTACTAGTAAGAAGCCTGATATTTATCATTTGAAGATTTTTGGCTCATTTGTTTACATTCATATGACAAAGGATGTCAGGAAGAAGCTGGAGCCGACTGCAGAATTTGGGATATTTGTGGGCTCCACAGAAACACCCCATAATTATCGTGTGTATTTTCCAAACAGTCAAATTATTGTGGTGCGATGAGATATAAAATTCAATGAGATGAAAGCCATGAATTTGTCGCTTGAGAGGGAGCTACACTTGCATGCAGAGGAGGAACTTCTTGTTCCCAAATATGAGCCTCTAGATGTGGATCAACCACAGGAAGAGATTCATGGAGTGGAGGAGTCCACTCTTGCAGAACCAAACATCAGACAAGGCAAAAAGCGTACCACAAAAGTTGAGAGATTGAAGCTTGATGCGGCACAGAATGTAGGAGTCCCTACATCACAATGCAGACAGAGACAATGACCTGGCTGATTTACTGGATACATGGCTCTTATGAGCAAGTGTATTGTGACAGAGCCATCTTCTTTTGAAGAAGCAGTGTAGGAGCCCACATGGGTAGATGCCATGGTGGAGGAGTGTGACTCCATTGTTAGAAACAGTGCTTGGGAGATGGTTCCAAGGCCGATGGTTAAATCAGTGGTAGATTCGAAATGGATATACAAGGTAAAGCAAGTTGTTGATGGGAGTGTCGAGAAGTATAAGGCAATATTTGTTTCCCGGGGCTTCTCACAGATCGAGGGGAATCATTATGAAGAAACCTTTGCACCTATCACACGGTATTCTTCCATAAGGAACATCCTTGCTCTCTCAGCGCAGATGGGTTGGCACATTCATCAGATGGATGTGAAGACTGCATTCCTTAATGGGATCATTGAGGAAGAGGTGTACATTGAGTAGCCTGAAGGATTTGAGAACTTCAGCAGCGAGTCGCATGTGTGCAGACTCAAAAGAGCGTTGTATGGGTTTAAACAAGCACCTCGTGCTTGGTACACATGGATCGACAGCTATTTCACTGGACTTGGCTTCACCAAGAGTGAGGCGGATGCAAACCTGTACCAAATTGTGGTGGAGGGTAAGCTTTTAATCATTGTTCTTTATGTTGATGATTTAATACTAACGGGTGATGAGCAGTTTATACACTCATGCAAGGAAAATCTTGCAAAGGAGTTTGAGATGAAGGATTTGGACCTCCTTCATTATTTCCTTGTATTGGAAATATGGCAGCGGGAAGGTGAAATGTTTGTGTCTCAAGGAAAGTATGCTCAGGAGATACTTGAGAAGTTTCACATGCAAGGATGCAAGCCTATCAACACTCCTCTTCAAGGAAATTGGAGGAAAGAGTATGCTACATCGGGAGAGGTAGTGGATTCCACTATTTATCGATAGTTGGTGGGCTTGCTCATGTATTTATTAAATACAAGAAACGTACATATGCTATGCGTGAACCAACTTTCACAAGCGATGGTTAAGCCTACCAAGCTCTTTGAAGGCAGAGTATGTCCCGAGGTATCTCGTAAGTACATCCGAGTATGGCTAATGGTACAAGACAAACGAATGAGGTGAAGTTGAATGGCTTCACCTGATAAAATTGGGCAAAGTGTACCCCAACAAATAGAAAGAGCACATCAAAGAGGGGTTTTCGTATTGATCTACAATGGGGCCAAGTAAGGCCAAAAGAGGAAACAAAGATCCGTGGCACTCGCCCGCCGGAAGCAACACATGGTAGCAAGTCAAGCTGCATGTGAGGCTATCTGGATGAGGAAGATCTTGGTCGGTTTGTTCGGTTCACATTTAGATCCTACAGTGATACATTGTGATAATCAGAGTTGCATTAAACTCTCTATTAATCCTATGTTTCATGATATATCTAAACATATTTATATCCGGTATCATCATATCATAGATATTGTGCAGCAGAATATCATGTTGCTTCAATACATTCCTACGGAAGATCAGGATGCAGACATTTTGACGAAGGCGCTCGACAGCAGAAAATTCGAATACCACAGAGGCAGGATCAGGGTGAAGGATAATCCCTATCTTGTTGAGAGGAGTATTGAGATTCAACAAGATGATGAGCTTAGTGAAAATTAATCACCTTCACTAAGTGGGGCCCGCAGGCTATTTTTAGGTGTATGTCTATTTTTAGACATGGTGAGCATATTCTGTAAGTTTCGGGATGCTATTTTTATATGGTTGATAAAATGTGAAAAATAGATGAAATTCTATTTTTAGAATATTGGGTGAAGTCTAGTTATAGATCGTCGATCTAAAAATAGATGTGTCGATTATTATTAGACCTTATTAATAATCACACTCATAATATCAACTTATTCTCTTGGAACACTTTATTTCAGTGAACAAATTTGGCAAATCAGTAGGTTGAAGGAATTACGCAATTCCTAGGTTTATTGGTGGCTCACGCATGAGGACTTAGTTAGAACTGAAGTGGAAAAGTTATGACAGAGTTAGAAGAGTAGTTTATGGAGTTGTTATTTAGTTTAACTCAATTAAGGGAGTTAAACTCAGTTGAGCTAGTTGTATCTAGTCTAACTGAAATATACACTAGTGAGAGTTATGAATTAATTAGTTAATTAACTAAAACTAATAACTCACTTAGTGAGCATCGGCAGTCACTGTCTAGCTCCCAGGCTCGTGGTCTATGCTCTGGTTTCCTTTCCATCAGTTTCTGAAGGGATGGGTTATCACTGCCGAACCCTTGACTGATAAGCTGTTGAGTTTTCTGAGTGTGTGATTTATTCTTTAAAGTAATTTAATTTTAGTCAAGCATCCGTTTACTCTTGTATTTCTTAAGCACTGTACTACTAGCATTACTCTGACAAATGATAGCCTCAGATTGAGTCACTCTTTGTAATAACAAAACGCTCCCGGATTGACATATTAATGTGAGGTAATTAGAGGTGAAAGAGACCCTTTTTATAGCTCCACATTTTGGCGCCGCTGCCGGGGAAAGAGTGTAGCCATTTGTCTTTTTCAGAGTAGTGTACAAGCCTGCTAGGGAGGAGTTGGATCCTAAAAACGGAAGGTAAGAACCTACGTGCGGAGCATGTAAAAGACCTGCTCCACTATCCGCTTTCCTAACAGATTTGTTTTTGCTTTGTTTGAATAAAAGTTGGTAGTTTATTTTTGAGTGCATGACTAAGCAGAAAAGGCTAGAAAAGAATATCAAACCCCCATCCAAGCCTGAAAAAGCTAAGGGGCCGGTGACCCTTGGCCGAACGACCTTCATAGACGAAATCTATAAGAAAACAGAATCTCAGCCATCAATAGGCCTCAAGAAAAACATTTCTAAACCACCTACTAGTTCCCTTCAGGCCACAGGATCACCATCTGTAGCCTGCGCTGAGGTGCATAGTCAAACTGAAGAGCAGGACTTTCAAGAAATTGAAAATTCTACTCCAGAATTATTGCAGGAAGGGAACTCTAGCAACTTTTGTGAAGGAGAAGGAGAAACAGGGGAAACCAAGGAACGAAAATCCCCTATTGAGACAAATCAACCTTTAGATAGCCCAGATAAGGGGAGTGCTGCGAAAGTCATTGTTGAAGGAATTCAATCTCCTCAGACACCTGGTATTCCCATTATTCCAGATAAGGGGAGCGCTGTTAAAACTATCCCTGTCCCTGTCAAAACAGTTCCCACTCAACCTAGGAATACCCTCCTAGATATCCCAGAAGGTTATTGGCATATATTCGATCCCATGGCTCAAAACCAACCAAATGCTCAAAACCAGCCAAACACTCAAACCTCTACATTACAATATCCTATAGTGGATTCTGCAGCAAATGCACCCATGAAAGCTATTCCTCTTCAGCATATCCCTACATTTCACAGACTCACATCAGAAGATCCGGATGCATTCTTATTCGAATTCGATGTGTTATGTAGGGGGTACGATTATACCACCGATCCCCAAAAATTGAAATTATTCCCCTCTACATTAAAAGGGGCTGCTTTAAGATGGTTTATGGGGCTAGGTGGTGGGATTATCAACAATTGGGATCAAATGAAAGAATCCTTCTTAAAGAAATATCAGGATTATTGTAGGTCTAGGGAATTAAAAGACGAAATATTTCAAATGTCAGCCAGACCAAATGAAACATTAGAGGAGTATGTGGAACGTTTTCAGTATAATCTACAAAGATCTCCTTATGCATCGCTACCTTTACCTGATAATGTGTTAAAAACTGCATTAATGAGGGGTATGAAGGAACAATGGATTGAAACCTTAAATATTATGGGAAAAGGGGACATTTATCAAGAGAATTTTACTAACATCCTTGATTTGTGTATCAGGAGTTCGAGAGGCAGCACAAGAATAAAACCAATAGAATATGATCAGTTTGCAAGAGATAACAAAGTATCAGCAGAAGGAGTAACACGTGCAGAAATTGGAAATTTATTAGAAAATTTTAAAACTGATATTATGGGGACACTAACTACACAACTTGATATTGTGCAGGCTAAACAGAAGCAGCTAGAGGCAGAACAGAATTTGGCAATCTTCTGCCCTCGATGCAGAAAAAAACATAGCCACAAGGAGTGTCCACCGGATAAAGTCCAAACATGTGCCATCTGTACAAAAGATCACCTTACGGAGAGCTGCCCCTCACTTCCTGGATTGAAAGCGGTATATAAGGAAGCAGAAGAAGAACCAGAATCGGTGAATTCGATCAACCAGCACCGCCAGTGGCAGCCGAGACAACCTGGTATGTTTCCGGACTCAACCTCTTTCTTTCAAACCCCACAGTATAATGCTCAACAATATGGTATGTGGCAAAATCAATCTCAACCCCCATTTACAAACTAGTCACCACAATCGTTTCCTTCTTCAAATCCATGGTTGAATCAAACAAGCCAAACTGGTTGGCCGAATTTCCCTTACACTCCACCATATTGGCAAAATGGCCCATATCCTTCACAATGGACTCCCTCTACTTCACAAAGTTCACCCTGGCAGACAAGCTGGCAAAGACCGATGTATCACCCAGCTGGAACTATTCCGCTCTCTCAACCTACTCTGCCAGCCTTACAACAAAACCCCCAGTCTAACCTGAGACCGCAACTCCCAGCCCAACCCGATCCCAATCCAAATAACAGACAGGTCCAATCTATTCAAATCATAGAATCACCAGAAATAGGACCTGACCTGAGGGAGTGCAATGACCTTCAGTTAAGATCTGGGCGTATAATTGAAACTGAGGGAGATAAAACAGTTCATATTGAAGATCAGTTACCAAAAGAACATCAGTTACAACAAGAGGATGTAAATAAGCAGCAGACTCATAATCAAGCAACCACATCCTCTCCTCCGTTCCCAGAACGATTAGCCATACCTCGATCCATACAATATCCTGACTTTGACATTCTGGGAGAATTACAAAATCTGTACATAAAAATTCCATTCCTCCAAGCCATTCAAGACATTCCCATATATGCAAAAACTATCAAAGAATTGTGCATAAAGAAACCAAGGAGGAATATAACAAATAACCCAAGAGTCCAAGTAGTCGGTACTTTATCTGATCTATTGTCTGGAAGAGAAACACCCCTTAAATATGAAGACCCCGTGAATCCAATTATAACTGTTCAAATTTATGGTCAGACCCTGTCTAATGCCTTAGTTGATCTAGGGGCTGCAATTAATATTTTAACAACCACAACTTGCCAAAAGCTCGGCATTACATCTGTAGAACCCACCTCTACTTTGTTAGAATTGGATGACCGATCTATGGTTAGACCAGAGGGCACTCTACATGATGTCATGGTCTCTGTAGAATCCTGGGAGTATCCAACCGATTTCCTGATAATTAATCCAAAAACCCGACTTGATGGACACCCGCTAATTTTGGGTAGACCTTGGCTCGCTACTACCGATGCCTACATTGGCTGTCGGCAGGGAAATATGACCATAACCAGAGGATCGAATAGCAAGAATTTAGTTCTATATCCTCCAGCGCAACCAAGTGTCACAATAATCAAAACCAATAAGCACCCTGTATCATATCTTACTGATAACATCATATCTCCATTAACTATACAAGAGGCACTTGGTTTCAAAGACCAAACAGAAGATGATGCCATTAATAATTTCATTACTCAAACTGAACCTCGCACACAGTGTCACATGATAGAAGCAGCATTTGATAATGACTTGGAGGAAGATCCTCTGAAAGAAACGCATGACCAAACGATACCTGTTACTTCTGTTGCAAATAGCAAAACTGTGGAAATTGCACCGGGGAAAACTTTAAACATCAATGCTAATCTCACACCTGAACAAGAAACAAAGCTCATCCATCTATTAACAAAGTATCAAGAAGCATTTGCATGGGACTACCCTGATATGAAAGGAATCGATCCCCAATTATGTACACACCACATCTATATAGAAAAAGATGCCAGACCTGTGCGTCAGCCGCAAAGGAGACTTAATCCTCATCTAAAGGATGTCGTAAAAACTGAACTTCAGAAACTTTTAGATGTTAATTTTATCTACCCTATTTCTGATAGTAAATGGGTCTCTCCGCTTGTGGTGGTACCAAAAAAGAATGGAAAATGGAGAATTTGTGTGGATTATAGGGAACTAAACAAGGCAACACAGAAAGATCATTTTCCTCTCCCATTCATAGATCAAGTATTAGATACTTTAGCAGGGAAGAAATTCTTTTCTTTCCTGGATGGCTTCAGTGGATACAATCAGATTCAGATTGCCCCCGAAGACCAGGATAAAACTACTTTTACTTGTCCCTGGGGAACATTTGCCTATCGAGTTCTACCTTTTGGCCTATGTAATGCTCCTGCCACATTTCAGAGGGCTATCCTTAGCATTTTTGCAGATTTAATAAATGATGGACTTGAAGTTTACATGGATGAATTTACACCATATGGAGATGATTTTGATCCAGCTCTAGACACCCTAGAAAAAGTCCTACAACGCTGCATTGTTACCAGGCTTTGCTTAAGCCACGAAAAATGTTTTTTGATGATGACTGAAGGACTTATCCTAGGACACTATGTCTCAGCAGCCGGCATTCAGGTAGACCCGGCCAAAATCCAAATACTTTTGCTTACTCCCACTCCTACTACTCAAACAGAGGTACGCAGTTTTCTTGGATTTTCAGGTTATTATAGACGATTTATAGAGCATTATTCGCACATTGCTGCTCCTTTATATGCACTGACTGGTAACGTTGATTTTCTTTGGACAGAAAAATGTGACCATGCGTTCGAGGATCTAAAGAAGCTTGTATCCACAGCCCCAGTCCTTCGAGGACCAAACTGGGACCTACCGTTCCAGATATCATCTGATGCCTCAGATACAGCTATTGGCGCAGTCCTTGGGCAGGAAGAGGATAAAAAACCATATGCCATCTATTACATCAGCAAGAATTTATCCCCTGCTGAATTAAATTACACTGTTACTGAAAAAGAATTCCTAGCCGTAATACATGCTGTCAATAAATTTAGACATTATATTACAGGCTATCCTGTTATCTTATATACAGACCATTCTGCTATAAAATATTTAGCAAATAAGCCTGTCACAAATGCCAGAGTAACTCGATGGTTGATTTTATTGCAGGAATTCGACATCACAATCAAGGACCGGCCTGGCAAAGAAAACCCTGTAGCCGATTTTCTTTCAAGAATACCAAAATCAAGCGATGCAGCAGCAGTGGAAGATCAATTTCCGGATGAGCACCTGTTTGCTGTTGCTGTTCAAACACCCTGGTATGCCGATGTTGCCAACTACCTTGCAGTAGGTAAATTACCAAAACATTTAACTCCTAATGAGCGTAAGCAGATTATTCAGAAAAGTTCTCGATTTTCGTGGATTGGAGGTTATTTGTTTCACACAGGAGCAGACATGCATATCAGGCGATGTGTTAGAGAGGATGAAATTTTTGACATCCTAAAAGCCTGTCACGATGGACCGTGTGGGGGGCACTTCGCTGAGCGTAGAACTGGACATAAAGTATTGCAGACAAGATATTACTGGCCTACGATCTTCAAAGATGCGAAGAAGTTTGTCCAAGCCTGTGACAGCTGCCAGCGAGCAGGACGACCTGGTCAAGCTGATGAGATGCCTCTGAAACCACAGTTAGTCATCGAACCATTCGAGCGATGGGCTCTCGATTTCGTTGGACCCATCAACCCCTCATCAAATCAGAAAACATATATCTTGGTGGCAACAGAATATGTCACCAAATGGGTTGAGGCAGAAGCATTGCCAAGAGCCACAGAGGACTCTGTCATACAGTTCCTGTTCCATCTATTTGTTCGTTATGGCCTTCCTAGGGAAATAATTACAGATGGAGGACCACAATTTGTTGGGCATAAATTAGCTGCAACACTCAACAATTATCATGTCCAGCATAAAATCACTACCCCATATCACCCACAGGCGAATGGGCAGGTAGAAAGTAGCAATAAGATAATAGAATCAATTCTAACGAAAACCATTGCGTCACATAGGCGTGATTGGGCTACCCGACTGCTTGAAGCACTCTGGGCATATAGAACCACATGGAGGAGCACCACCGGTTACTCACCTTACCAATTAGTGTTTGGAAAACAACCCATCTTTCCCATAGAATTCGAAATCCAAACATTACGGACAGCACAGGAAGTTGGCCTAGATCTAAGCGAGGCACAAATCAATCGACTATAGCAGAGCAATGAACTAGACGAAATTAGACTCTCTGCACTACAAAATACAGCATTGATTCAACAGCAGCGAGCTAAATGGCATGATGCGCTCATCAAAAACAAAGTCTTCCACGAGGGAGACTGGGCTCTGTTATACGACTCTCGGTTTCAGGACTTCCCTGGGAAACTTCAGACTCGTTGGTTGGGACCATACGAAATCCAGAAGGTGCATGACAATGGAACCCTTACTCTAATTACCATTGACGGTTCTGGATATGCATTCAAAGTAAATGGCCACCGAGTCCGTCTCTATCGCAAACCACTCACTCGGGAATCCTTTTGCCAGAAGCTACGCCGAGACACTGATATGGAGATCTTAGGAGAGGAGGAGAAATCTTCCTCACCTGTAATTCATTAAGGGTTCATTTCTTTTTGCAATTTGTACATAAGTTTTTGTTTTTGAGTGATTCTTGTACATAAGTTTGAATTAAATATTTCCTTGTCATTTTTGCTGTTCCTTTTCTTTCACAAAGTTCGATTTTTGCCCTTTTAAGAATAGCATCTGCGTGTTTTTTTATGATGTTGGTTTTGTTTGTTCTGCTGTTCCTTTTCTAAAGGAACAGCATTCGGATCTCTGCTGTTCCTTTTTCAAAGGAACGGCATTGTTACATTTTTCGTTGTTCCTTTTGGTTACCACTGTTCCTTTTTCTTCAAAGAAACAGCGTTCTTTTATTGCTGTTGTTCCTTTTTCAAGGGAATGGCATTTTGAGTGTTTTAGTATTTTTGCTGTTCCTTTTCCCAAAGGAACGGCATTTGCATTTTTGCTGTCCTTTTTTTTCTATCATCCGTCGTTGTTTCTTTTCCAAAGGAACACCACTCGCATACTTTTGCTCTCCTTGTGAAACAGCTTATTCCTTTTGCTGATCCAAATTGAGGATGCTTCTTGCCCGTCTTCTTTCTAGTCTTTAAGACACAACTATGTATTTGTGCAATGAAATATAAAATCACAACATACCGAAATCTACAAACCATAAATCGCTATATTTATAAGGCTCTGCATTAGTAAGAGAACAAAAGGAAGGACATATTTTTCTCTTATCTTTTGTTGTCATTGTTCTACTAATTTTGCCCTGATTGGTTATCTTTATCATGCTGATTCCCTTAAACTTTTTTGATTAGTACTTGGGAATAAGAGCAAAAAGCTTATATCTTCCTATTGAGATAATAAGACTTCTTCCACCATTCCTACTCTTCAGGAGTGTTGAACCACCCTTTGTGTATAAATAAGGAAAAGTATTCTATAAAAAAGAAAAATATCTGAACATGATATGTGAAGTGTCAAATGCAGGATAGGGGGTCTCATCGAGAGCCAGCCTACCATGATCATGAGGATGGAAGTGAAGTGGCATTCCCATTATGGCCACCACACCAGGGATATGGTCCGAAAGGTATATCAAATAAACGAACCTTGGAACAGGAGGTCTCATCACGAGTCGGCCTGCCCACGTTTCGCTCCTTCCTCGTGAATGGCATTATGGTTAACTGGTCACCAAGCCAGCATAATGGTCTACATTTTGACATAACAACATTCCTAATTATACACAAAGGATCATGGTTCCGAGGGTGAAAAAAACAACTCTGCCAAGGTTATGGACACCTGTTGGCAGCAGAGTACTGTTAATGGTATTGAAGTCACCTTGCTTACACCAATAGGTAAGATACTAATGCTCTTTTGTTTCTTATATCCTAGGAACTAATCATATGTTATTTCCCGATTTATACATCGCATGAACATTTATCATTACCAATCATGGCAACGGAAGTGACCATGACCACTTGAGATTTGGCAAGTACGATACATGCCCTACCTATCAGCCTCATATCATAACACAGCAGCCTCTTAAATAAATATGCGATCAATTCTCCGCCTCGATTTCGGTAATTCGTTGTCCTTTTCAACATAGCATAATTCCATATGCTGTTCCTTCCTGACTTGATTGCAGACTGGGTGCCGCTCCTTTATTTTGCCGGCTGGGACAGCCTATCACATTGCGGGGGGGGGAGGTTAACCTCATCATTCCCTGTATTACGTGTCAACTCACCATTTGGGAAAACTAGTGTACGACGGTTTGGCATGGTTTAACGGCATGGCATTTCTATTTTCATACAAGTTGCTTTCTGTTGCACTGTTGCATACTCTGTGTTTTTTTCTTGAAATCTTGCGATTATCACCCTCTCTGTGTTTCAAACAGAAAACGTTTTTGCTGTTCCATTTAGAATTCACAGTGAAACCATGGGAGGAAGGCAAATTCGAAGCGAGCCTCAACAGTTGACGATCTCCGCTGCTGCCCGGGAGATCCTGGAAAGAGCAGGATGGTTGAATTATTTCAATCGCCTACAGGAGTCTAATGAAACAGTAGCAATGGAATTTTTGCAGAACCTACAGGATGACCACTCCACAGTAAGAGGGAAGCGGATAGCGGTCACCGATGCCATAATTGCAGAAGTTTCAGGACTACCAGCCACCGGACCGGTATGGACATTAAAAAAGGAACGATTACAGAAGGTCATGGAAATTTTCTAGGACGAAGGCCAGAATTTGACAATTAAGGGGAAGGGAGTTCTGCCAGCAACCCTAGGAGAACCCTGGACGGAGCTAGCAAGAACAGTGCAGAGCTACATCACCTGCGAAGGAAGGAAAGACGTGGTAAGACCACGACATCTTAAACTTTTAGTTGTTTTAAAGCAGAAATGCTCTGTAAATTTACCGGCACTCCTGAACTCATTACTGCATGATGCTGCACAAAGTATAAAAAAGGCACAGCATTTAGAGTCAGTCGTTAGTCACCATGGGTTAATACGACTAGTTGTTAGTTATGGTCTCACCCAGCAGCAGAGCAGCTGGGAAGAGCTGATTGCAATGATTGAGGGGGATTGACAACGCCATCCCCAAAACGCAGAGAATTAGTACAGCAGAAACATGTTGCTAGTACATCGGAACGACCAGAGATATATCAGGAATCGGCAAAGCGCAAGCATGCCATCGATCCACCCGAGCAACCGGAGGAACCCAGAAAATCAGCTCGGTTAGCTCAGATGAGAGGAAGCATAGATAAGCCCAGAAAATCAGCCCGGTTAGCTCGGATACGAGGAAGGCTGGAAAAGCTCCAGGAAAGCGCCAGCCAACCAGTGATAATTGAGGACGAGCAATCCGAAGAGGAGACAGAAGCAGAAGCTGAACAGGAGGAGGAAATAGAACAGCAGGGAGGTAGCCCATTACAAGACCTACTGGGAGAAGATGACTTGGCCGCAATCCTAGCCAATATGAGTAAGTATGGCCAACCTTCTAGTTCAGAGGACCCTCACGACAAACCCCAAGAAGAAAACATGCCTGTTCATGATGAAGAGGAGGTAAATACTGAACGGGAACAATCTGTTCCCAGCTCACAAGAGGAAATTTTAGAGGAAGTAGGAGCAGAAACAGCAGTTGCTCAGGAAGAGACAGAACCAGTCGAGGCTCCTACCCTAGAACAGCCAGAGCAGAACAGTGAGGAAGAACCCCAAGAGGAAGATTTAGAAACTTGTCATGATCCAGACCGCAGCAGACAGTCTGTTGTTCCTTCTAGTGAAACGCTGGAAATTAAGAAGTTGCGGAGGGAACGACAGAAGTTGTTGAATACGATAACCCAGCTCAGACAACAAATTAGGATTCTGAAAAAGAACCAGAAGGTAAAGAGGAAAAAGAGGGCCAACAAACGGCCTGCTGTCCAAAACCCTACTAAGAATCCAGCTGTCGTTCCAAATGATGCTGAGGAACAGACGGATGTTCGTGTTAAAACAGAAAAGGATGATATACGGACCAGTGACAAGCAAATTCAGACAGAGGCACCACCCTCAAGGGTAATAAGGGTTCTGAACTCCAAACAGCATAATAAGAAAGTTCAGGTAAAACTCCCGACCTCTACTGACCTATGGAAAAAAGATCCGAAGACAAAAACCTTGCATAAGATGATGAAGCAAGCACAACAAGAAGCCGAACAACTTAAAGAGCAAACGGTTCCCCGAGAAAAATATGAAGAATTACAGCAGCAACTAAGGGACGTCAGTCAATCTAAAAGCCAGGCCTTTGAAGGGTGGAAAAAGGAACAAGAGGAAGTTGCACAGGTAACCCGTAGACTAGATACTGTTATCAAACAGAT
Organism: Pinus albicaulis; assembly: GCA_034641835.2. Taxonomy (NCBI): domain Eukaryota; kingdom Viridiplantae; phylum Streptophyta; class Pinopsida; order Pinales; family Pinaceae; genus Pinus; species Pinus albicaulis. The sequence continues at coordinate 27,024,804 of MU968363.1, read as the reverse complement.
GAATGACTTGTGTTCTTTATACAATGATGTTTTAGCATGTAGGGCCCCTGCTAAAAACTATGCTCTGTTTTTATTAGAACGGTATTTACAATTAAAAATAAAAGCTGTTAAAGCAGGCACCCCGATACAAATCAACACTGTCAATGACTTTATAGACTGCTGTAAACATTATGGAGTGAAAGTCCAGAGATTGTTGTGTGAAATTTATTTGCATGACCTTGTGCTAAGTCAGGAGACTGAATTAAACCCTGGCCCTTTCATTGGAGACATCCAATTCCAAGCATTCATTTCATTCGGGGTTAATCAGATTAAGTGGCTTAAAGCCTATGATACTTTCCAGGGTCAGAAAAATGGTCTAGATTTACGGGTAAGGGTTGAGCCTAGGAACCCAGTACAGTTGTGGAAAGCTCATAGAAACCACATAAGGACTCCGGGTGTCATTGAAACATTAGGACCCATGCATGAGGCACTCATTCGAGAGAGTTTAGAGTATTTCCTTTCCATCAAAGACTTGGCCATTAATGCAGCCAAATTTCGGTATCGAATCTCTGATCCAAACATCCAGCTCAGAGAACCATTTAAGTATGAGAATTTTGAGTTAGCTGCCAACCGTTTGAACCTCTATGGCGAAAGTATTTTGAAAGCAGGGTCATCCTGGTTAGGATATAGATTTCGTACTCCAATTATTTGGCACCCTGCACCCGGATACCAGGCCCTGTATGAGATGCCTGAGGGACAAACAGGTCAGTTCTTTGACTATCTAATCACTCATCATGGTTGTAGGCCTCCGAATGAGACTCCTTCTCCAGCATATTCTCTCACTGCCTTGCATTTCAACTACAATGTTTTCATGAGGACATGAAACAAGGTAAGCAGGGGGGTGTGTGGAGTCCTAAAAAGGTATGCTTTTGATGATTATTTCAGTGGCTTTTTAATAGAATTTGTGAACCTTTTTGTATCATGAGTTTGGAAAGTAATGAGGAACTATAACAAAACATGTGAGAATTGATATGCAAGACTTAGCCACTGATAATGGTTATTTTCTGTACAGGAAAAGGAGAAAACGAGGAATTGCCGTTCCAAAGGAAAGGACAAAGTCGAGATAACTGTTGTCCCTCTGAACGAGAACCGAATGCAAACAAGGCTAAATAGATTACAGCAAATCGGCTCGGAAAAGAAGGAGAAGACACCAGCTCGGCGCCAAAGAAAGGAAAGGATGAAGAATTAACAGTTTGGCGAATCCCTCAGGATCTTCGATCCTGAGGGATCGCTGCTTTATTTATCATGTTACTTGGACATCTCCGCCGTCGCCTTTATATAAAGGGACAACACCGTTAGCTTGATATATAGGATACGCTTTTATGTAATTTTCTGTAAAACATCAGCTTTGATTATTAAGTCTCGTTGAGAACTGGTTCAATGTATTTTTGACCGATGCATTAATAAAATCTTGGTGATTATTTCATCTCTGCGTCTGGATTAACTTAAAGCGGTGTATCCTTGGAGGCTAAGGGCCCGGCCCCGAAGGACACTTGCTTCTGTACCATTACGACTTGACTTCTGTGTGGTTTGTTTATCAGTGTTATTTGATAATTTGATATGCTTTATAAGTTCATATTACATGCTCTGTTAAAGATTGAATCATTGAGGTTGTTACAGATAGAATCGTGTGTTGACTCCGCATCAAGTTATTAATCCTTTCGAGAGTTAATTGCATGTTCTTACTGTTATGTCACAGAGCTGTTATACTAAACGTTCGTGTTGTGCGCGTTTCTGATTTATCAGTACTGTTCCATAATTCATTAATAGTTATTGCTGTTCCATTAGCGTGATTTGTGTGAATTGCCTTTAGAGTGAAAGAATGTTATTTGATTGCAAAGAATGCATTTGAGTTAATAGATTAAGTTTGGTTACAACCCGCGGGACTTAGTTATTTCAATTGCTGTTCCATTTTAGATTTGCTGTTCCATTCCAGAATTGTTGTTCAATCCTTTATTTGTTGTTCCATTTACTTGCATTTGTTGTTTTACGAGAGATGATCTAAGGCCGTAGTGAGTAGTGGCAGTCCACCTAGCTCCTGTGTCAGTGGGTCTATGCTCTAATTCTCTCCACCGCCTCTCCGATGGGTTATCACCCAACCCCTTGACTCGATAAGTCGTTGAGTTTTCTTCGAGTGTGTGATACACACACACAGGTAATTTAGCTATACAAGCAGAAAAGGACTCTTGTATTTCTTACAATCGTATCGCAACATTACTTCCGACAAATGATAGTCTTTGACAGTCACTTGTGGCCAACAAAACGCTCCCGGATTGACATATTAATGTGAGGTAATTAGAGGTGAAAGAGACCCTTTTTATAGCTCCACACCAGACATATGCTATGTGGTGAACCAACTTTCACAAGCGATGGTTAAGCCTACCAAGCTCTTTTGGAAGGCAGGAAAGCATGTCCTGAGGTATCTCAGGGGCACATCTGAGTATGGCTAATGGTACAGACAAACGAATGAGGTGAATTTGAATGGCTTCACGGATGAAGATTGGGCAGGCAACCCAACAAACAGAAAGAGCACATCAGGAGGAGTTTTCAGTATTGGATCTACAACAGTTTCTTGGTACAGCAGGAAACAAAGATCCGTGGCACTCAGTTCAGTGGAAGCAGAATACATGGTAGCAAGTCAAGCTACATGTGAGCCTATCTAGATGAGGAAGATCTTGGTCGGTTTGTTCGGTTCACATTTAGATCCTACAGTGATACATTGTGATAATTAGATTTGCATTAAAATCTTGATTAATCCTATGTTTCATGATATATCTAAACATATTTATATCTGGTATCATCATATCATATATTGTGTGCAGAGGAAGATCATGTTGCTTCAGTACATTCCTACGGAAGATCAGGATGCAGACTGATGCAGGGGCATTACACAATAGCCAGCAATGTAGGAGGTTTTGTCCACATTTGTGGCCAGGAGGGTTTGAAAGCATTTGAATTGTTACAGCTAGGTGTCGATACCTTAGCTGATTTCATTATTTAGATTAATTAGAGTCATAGGAAGTCGAATAGCTCAGTTAGTCTAGCTGTCATGTTTCAGTTAATCGAATTATTGTATTTAGACTGTTGATTTCCAAAACGGTCCTCCCTGAGGAACTGAAGAGCCACATTGTAATATCTATAAATTATATCCTCCGGATGTAATAAAGGGGAAGAGAGAGGATAGAAGAGAGATTTCTGCAATAACACTTTGTGCTTTAGTGATTGCTTCCAATTAAAGGAATTTCAGTCCTGCCGATTGTCAAATTGTCTTGAATTGTTGAATGTGGAGATTCGTTTGATTGCGAGGCAATTGTATATTGAAATTCTGTTCTCCTTCTTGAATTCCTGTAAATTTAATTGGATAAACCCTGTTGGATTAATTCCACCCACAGGCGAGGTTTGTACAGTGATATTGGTCGTGGAAATCTGGTTTATGGAAATGGAATCCCGCGTAATAAAGAAATTTATGGTTGTTTGTGTTAATTGAATTCCCAACCGGAGATTAAACCCGGAGTTAAGAAACGAGAGTATACAGGAGAGCGCAAACCGACACGTTAACCTTGGTAAGCACTGTAGCAGAACCACGGCGGAATTGCAAGGGCGGATTGTCCCATTTCGCACCGCTTTTGGTACGTCAGTGGTATTCCCCCGACGAGGAGTGATTCCATAGAGGAACTGATGCGTGGCAAGGTGTACCTCCGCAAAACCACCCGTTAACCTGTGCCATCGCGCGTTAAAGATCGACGCGAGATGCCGAGCGAAATGCATACGGGTCGTTGATCTGGAGAAGGGCTATCCAACGGTGGGCGCTTGTTGAACTTGCCCAGAGGATAACCAAGGTGTGTATACGATAAGGGAGGTATTGTACATGCGTTAAATTGACTATTGGCCATAAAGGTGGGCCCCAGAGTCACGGGGTTTTTACAAAGTTTATTGTTCATAAAGGTTGGGTTATAAATGTGAAATTCCACCTCATAATAATATTATTGCAAAGGGATGGATAGATATAAAAGGCAGAAATAATATTAAGTCGATAATATTGTTTTATCAATAAAAACTTATTTATCAAATTCCGTGAATTTGATAAATAATATTCCGAAAGAGGAGAAAGGTTTATTACACAGTTAATTATTCAATTACAGTGGATGGGTTTATTATAAAGTCGCAAATATGTTTCATTGCCAATTCCTTTGAAATTGACAAGTAAAACAAAGAAAAATAAAGGACCACGTGGGATAAAAGGAAGGGAGTGCGACCAGAGCCACGATTACGAGGATACCATCTCCCCATTGGGCTGACACTTTAGTTTTGTTGTGTCATTTGTGGTATCAGAGCGGGTTGAAGTTGTTTTGTTGACATGGCAGTCCGAGTTGGAAGAGGTGCTGGCAGGAGAAGACATGTTGCCAACGCTGAGGTGTTGGAGATGTTGCAGAGGGTCGAGGCCAGCATGGATGCCGCGGAGCGAAGATAGACCAGAGATCCTGAAGACATCAGCGAACCTGAGACAAAAGAAGCAGGAGAAAATGTGGAAATTCCTCCTGACATGAGGCTCCTTAGGACTGTTCTGGGGTCTGCAGTCAAACCCAGGATTGAAGTGTTGAGTTATGCAGGGGGACTGAATCCAGAGGAGCTGGTGGACTGGATAAATGAATTAAACAAGTGCTTCGATTATGAAGAAATAAGTGGAGATAAAAAGGTGAAGTTTGCAGTAACAAAGTTGAAAGGACATGTTGCACTTTGGTGGGATGGAGTGCAGGAAGAAAGGAGGAGAGTTGGCAAGCAACCTATCAAAAGCTGGACCAGAATGATGGCTAAATTAAAAGGTAAATTCTTGCCTAGTGATTACCAGTCGACATTGTATAAACAAATGCAGAACCTGAGACAGAGGTTGCTGACAGTAAAGGAGTACACAGAGGAATTCTACAGAGTGAGCATAAGAGCTGGGCAATTTCAAGATACACCAGAAAAGACTGCCAGATATGTAAATGGTCTCAGACTGGAGATCCAAGATGAGATTGGTCTTCTGTCTTTTAAGACAGTAGAAGAGGCTTATCAGATGGCCTTGAAAGCAGAGGAGAAACTCCTGAGGAAACAGTCTGCCAAGAAGAGAGGTACTTTCCGTGGGAAGGGAAGTCAGGGTGATAGAGGAAAGCCTACACCCAGGAATGGAGCTGACAGTAGCTCACCTCAGAATGCATCCACAGAGGATGATGCAAGGGGCAGGAGGGGTTCTTACAGAGGATGAGGAAGAGGAGACAGAGGCAGAGGCAGAGAGTTGAGGTGTTATAGATGCCAGGGAGTGGGACATAAGCACTATGAGTGTCCAGAGAATGTGGGTACTGGACCAAGAAATGTTGTTGTTGCCCAGGCTGAAGAAGAGGCAAAAATTGAAGAAGAAATTCTTCCAGAGAGGGGAGAATCCTTGGTGGTAAACAAGGTCCTGTTGAAGCAAGCTAAAGAGGCCACTGAACCTGCACAAAGGAAGACTTTGTTTAGGAGCATATGCAAAGTCCAAGGGAAATGCTGTCAGCTAGTCATTGATAGTGGCAGCACAGACAATCTGGTTTCCACTGAGGTAATAGAAAAATTGAAGCTGAAGACAAGGGAGCATCCAACTCCCTACAGGGTGTCCTGGCTACACAAAGGGCACCAGCTAGTTGTGAAAGAACAGTGTGAAATAGAGCTGCAAATGGGAAAATACAAGGACAAAGTTTTGTGTGATGTAATTCCCATGGATGTGTGTCATATACTGCTGGGTAGACCTTGGCAGTTTGACAGAGCAGCAGTGCATGATGGCAAGAAGAACACTTACAAGTTCTTCAAAGATGGGGTACACCATACATTGATACCCATGGAAGAAGGAGAGCCATCCAACAGAGTGATTGATCCAAAGACCTTGTTGCTGAGCGGGAAGGAATATCTGCAGCAGATAGAAGAAGAAGAGGTAAGCTTTGCTTTAGTTTGCAAGCCTAAAGTAGTTCTTACTTCTACAAAGATTTCTGATTTACCAGTAGAGATACAAGAGATGTTAGATGATTATTGTGACATTGTTGTGGATGATTTACCTGATGAGCTGCCACCTGTGAGAAAGATCAACCATCAGATAGATTTTATCCCTGGTTCAAATCTGCCAAATAAGGCAGCCTACAGAATGACTCCCAAGGAAAATGAGGAAATCAGGAGACAAGTACAGGAGTTGGTGGACAATAGACTGATTAGAGAAAGTTTGAGTCCATGTGCAGTACCAGCAGTTTTGAGCCCAAAGAAAGATGGAGGCTGGAGGATGTGTACCGATTCCAGAGCAATCAATAAGATCACAATCAGGTACAGATTCCCTTTTCCCAGAATTGAGGATTTGATGGACTGTTTGAGTGGTGCTAAATATTTCTCAAAGATAGATTTAAAGAGTGGATACCATCATATTAGGATAAGAGAGGGTGATGAGTGGAAGACTGCCTTTAAGACAAATGAAGGACTGTATGAATGGATGGTAATGCCTTTTGGGTTGTCAAATGCACCTAGTACTTTTATGAGACTTATGAATGAAGTACTGAGAGAATTCATTGGTAAATTTGTGATAGTGTATTTGGATGATATATTAGTTTTCAGCAGAACTAAAGAAGAACATTTAAGGCATCTTAATCATGTTTTGAAGAAGCTGCACCAAGAGAAAATACTTATAAATTTAAAGAAATGCTCATTCATGAAGTAAGAGTTGGTGTATTTGGGTTTTGTTGTTTCTGCAGAAGGATTGAAGATGGACCCAGAAAAGGTTAAGGCAATTGTGGAGTGGCATTCACCCAGGAATGTTTTCGAGGTAAGAAGTTTTCATGGAATTGCTAGTTTTTATAGAAAGTTTATAAGAAACTTCAGTAAGATTAATGCACCCATAATTGAGACCATAAAGAAGAGCAAACAGCCATTCAAGTGGACTGCTGAAGTAGACAGAAATTTTAAGGTTTTGAAGCAAAAGATAACAGAGAAGCCTGTTTTGATTCTGCCTGATTTTTCTAAACCATTTCAAGTGAAATGTGATGCCAGTGGAGAAGCCATTGGAGCTGTGTTGAGTCAGGATGATAGGCCTGTAGCCTATTTCAGTGAAAAGTTGAATGATACCAGAAGAAAGTATTCCTCATATGAGAAGGAATTCTATGCAATTGTTCAGGCACTGAAGAAATGGAGACATTACTTGATGTCCAGGGAATTTGTGTTATATTCTAACAATCATGATTTGCAGTATATTGTACAGCAGCCCAAGTTGAAACATAAGCATGCTAAATGGGTTGAGTATCTCCAAGGTTTTAATTTTGTTTTGAAACATATAAGTGGCCAAGCCAATAAAGTAGCTTATGCTTTGAGTAGGAGACACTTGCTTGTTCAAGAAAATAATTTTGAGGTTGTAGGATTTGATTTTCTCAAGGAATTGTATAAAACAGATCCTGATTTTAAAGAAGCATTTGAGGCATGTAGTAACCCTGTTTTAACAGACAGAAGCCAGTGGCTGGATTATTTTCTGTAGGAAGACTTGTTATTCAAAAAGAACCAACTGTGTGTACCAAAATGTTCCATGAGAGAAAATTTGATCAAAGAGAAGCATAGTGGTGGACTTGCTGGACACTTTGGTACTGATAAGACTTATGAGCAGCTGAGTCACTTTTATTTCTGGCCCAAGATGAGAGCAGAAGTAGACAAGTTTGTGAAGAATTGCAAAATCTGTCAGTATGCTAAGGGAAGGAGCCAGAATGCAGGATTGTATACTCCCTTGCCTATTCCATACAGGCCTTGGGACATGGTGAGTATGGATTTTGTTCTAGGATTGCCCAAGACCCAGAGAGGGAATGATGCAGTCTTTGTTGTGGTGGACAGATTCTCCAAAATGGCACATTTTATTCCATGTTATAAAACTAGTGATGCCACCCATGTTGCTAACTTTTTTTTCAAAGAAGTTGTCAGATTGCATGGGTTACCCAGGAGCATTGTTTCAGACAGAGACACTAGATTTGTGGGGCACTTTTGGAAGACATTGTGGAAGAAAATCGGCACCAAATTGAGTTCCTGCTCGGCTTATCATCCTCAGATTGATGGACAAACTGAGGTAGTGAATAGGAGTCTGGGAAATTTATTGAGGAGTCTTGTAGGAGATCATCCCAAGCAGTGGGATCATATTAAGTCAGAAATAATATTAAGTCGATAATATTGTTTTATCAATAAAAACTTATTTATCAAATTCCGTGAATTTGATAAATAATATTCCGAAAGAGAAGAAAGTTTTATTACACAGTTAATTATTCAATTACAGTGGATGGGTTTATTATAAAGTCGCGAATATGTTTCATTGCCAATTCCTTTGAAATTGACAAGTAAAGCAAAGAAAAATAAAGGACCACATGGGATAAAAGGAAGGGAGTGCGACCAGAGCCATGATTACGAGGATACCATCTCCCCATTGGGCTGACACTTCAGTTTTGTTGCGTCACAGACATTCTGACGAAGGCGCTCACCAGGAGAAAATTCGAATACAATAGAGGCAGGATCGGGGTGAAGGATAATCCCTATCTTGTTGAGAGGGAGTGTTGAGATTCAACGAGATGATGAAGCTTAGTGAAAATCAGTCGCCTTCACTAAGTGGGCCCGCAGGCTATTTTTAGGTGCAAGTCTATTTTTAGACATGGTGATCATAATTCAGAAGTTGCAATATGCTATTTGTGGATGGTTGGTCAAGTTGGAAAAATAGATGAAATTCTGTTTTTAGAATACTGGGCGAAGTCTATTTATAGATCATCGATCTAAAAATAGATGTGTCGATTATTATTAGCCCTTAATAATAATCAGACTCTAAATATCAACTTATTCTCTTGGAGCACTTTATTTCAGTGAATAGATTTGGCAAGTTAGTGGGCTGAAGGAATTACGCAATTCCTAGGGTTTATTGGTGGCTCATGCATGGAGGACTCATTTAGAACTGAAATGGAAAAGTTATGATAGAGTTGGAAGAGTAGTTCATGGAGTTGTTATTCAGTTTAACTCAGTTAAGTGAGTTAAACTCAGTTGAGCTATTTGTATCTAGTCTAACTGAAATATACACTAGTGAGAGTTAAGTGAATTAATTAGTTAATTAATTCAAAACTAATAACTCATTAACAACTGAACAGGAAGGGAGTATAAGGAAAATTGTTGCCGCTCGAGCCCGTGCATGCTCTGCTCGTGACCGCGCTGCTGGCCTGCGCAGGCCTGCTAGGGCGCTGCCCTCTCGACCCCTCTTCTGCAGATTCGGCCCTCTCGGCCTCTGGGGTCCCCGGACCTGGTTGGATCTGATTGGATCCACCTCTCTGATCTAGTTTCTGGCCTCTCCAGAACTGCGCCCTCTGCACTGATCTGCTGCCCAGATCCTGTGCTACCTCTCAGATTTGATTTGCTCCTCGATATTGGCGATGTCTGGAGCAGGTCGGTGGTGCTGCTGACCCTTTCTGCTGGCCATGGAGACACAAGGATCGCCTCTAGGGCCCTCTCAGTCTCCTCCTCCGGATGCCTCTGCCGCCTTCTCAAGCCTGATCGCCTCGCTGCCCAAGAAGAAAAAATCAGATGCCTCTAAGTTCGTGAAGAAGATCGATGATGTTCCGGAGGTAACCCTACCTCCTAAGGGACCGATTCAGGTTGCCTTGTCTCTAACAGATCGCGCCCTGGTGGGTCAATTCACGGGTCTCTGGCCCTCACCTAAATCAACGGAAAACTGGGTTGTTAAGAATTGGATTCCGCTGATCAAGAATAAAGTTACCTCGTATTTTCTTGGAAGAGGCTACTTCCTGTTTGAATTCAACACTAAGGAGGATAAAGACCTGATCTTCAGGAATGGGCCCTATTTCATGGGACCACAAGGTCTCTACCTCAATAAATGGACTCCCGACTTTGATCCGGCTGTGGATGTGCCATCGGCTGTCCCTGTTTGGGTTCGGCTTCCTAATCTACCGGTTCACTGTTGGAACTGGAATTCCCTTAAACACATTGGCAACACACTGGGCAAGTTCATCGACAGAGCCAACAACAACGACCAATATGATTGCGCCCGGATCTGTGTCGAAGTAGATTTAGAGGTAGGTCTTCCCGAGGCCATCAAACTAAAGGTCGGCAGCTGGACGCATGTTCAAGTACTGGATTACGAGCAGCTCCCTTTCAAATGTCGCAAATGCCACATCTACGGCCATTTTGCTAGAGGATGCCCGAACAAAAGTGAAACAGAAAAAGGGAAGGATGAAGGATGGAACCAAGTTAAGAGATCAAAGATAAATCATAAGAAAACCGGGGCACAAGGAGCTCTTCCTGCCGCTGCCCAAAATGTATCCTCGTCAAGAAGTCAAGAAAATAGGTTCGAAACCCTAAGCTCAGCGGAAGAAACTCCCAGGGAAGAGGAGAGGACTATCAATCCATTAGAAAAATCGAACTCAACAGGAATAAGACCTGAAGAGAGTAACATGGCAAGGGACAAGGAAAAGCAAATAGAAGCCTCCGAGGAGGAACAGGACTCAGAGGAGTCCGAGGAAGATGGAGAAATCAGAGAAACGCAGACGTCGGTTAGAAGATCTGCAAGGGGCCGAAAATCTGCAAGAGAAAAGAGAGATCAGGAAACCTACAAAGACAAGCTTCAGGGTAGCCAGCCTACGCTGGAAAAACTCCTTGGCAAGAATCCGAAGGCAGCTAAAAATCAAGCTCATGGCTTCAGGGGAGCCCCACATCAAAGAAACAAATGATGAAGACCATCTCCTGGAACTGCAGAGGAATGGGGAGTACAGTAAAAGAAGAAGCAGTAAGAAGTCTTATTAGAAGAGAAACCCCAGACATTCTTCTGATCCAGGAGACCAAAATGGAGGAAAATGAATTTCTCCAAATCAGCAAAAAGATCTGGAAGGGAAGTAGTGGACTAGCAGTATCATCTAGGGGAGCCTCTGGGGGACTGGGCTCTCTCTGGAACCCTCTCAAGTTCAGTCTGGTCCTGGAAGCACACAATAGCCATTGGCTATTCTTGAAATTACACTCAGTAGAAACAAGGGAGACTATCTGCCTGTTCAATGTTTATGTTCCTAATAACATAGGGTAGAAAAGGGAGTGCTGGGACTCCATAAGACAGCTGGCAGAGACCGAGAATCTGGAAAACATCATTATTGCAGGGGACCTAAATCTCACTCTACGCTCGGATGAAAAGCGAGGAGGCACAATCGTAAGGGACCCAGCAAGGGAGTGGGTGGAAGATCTCATGCAGGACTGGGATCTGCTTGATACCCCTCCAGATAACGGTAAGTACACCTGGACCAATAAGAGAATAGGTCCTAGTCATATTGCTGCTAGACTAGATAGATGCTTAGTGCAGAGTTCCTTTCTTTTGCTAGGTTTAGAATCCAGATTGCACATCCTTCCTTGCAGTGTATCAGATCATAAGCCCATTTTGCTAGAGATGTCAGGCCACAAGGATCTCGGTCCCATCCCATTCAGGTTCAATGCTCTTTGGGTTAAGGAGCCTGAGTTCTTGAATGTGGTCCAGGACAGCTGGAAATTTCCAGTGAAGGGTTCTCCCTTCTTCATATGGGAAGAAAAAATTAGAAGATTGAAAGCTGCCCTCAAAACATGGGCCAAAGGCCTTCCCACTCCTGCAAAAGAAAGAAAGCAGGCCGAAGATAACCTTACACAGCATCAAGCCCAAAGTGAAGATGTAGAAATCACTACAGAAGTTTTAAACAAGGAGGTGGAGCTTCAACAAATCTTTCACAAAGCCTGCCTTTCAGAGGAAGAGCATTGGAGACAAAAATCTAGGAGCCTATGGCTTAAAGCGGGAGATAGAAATTCTGCCTTCTTTCATAAACAAGCTCAAGCAAGAAAAAGCTTTAATTCCATAGCAGAAATTAGAGATGGCAATTTGATCCACAAAGACTTTGAGAGTATAAAGAAATCAGCCTACAATCACTTCAAAAACTTGTATAAAGAAGAGGGTGAGACTGATCCAAATTCTAAATTCCTGGAGGTCATACCTACAAGGATCTCCCCTCTTACTAACAAGCAGCTCGAAGAGAAGATTTCCACCCAAGAAATAAAAGATGCTCTAGACAGTATGGAGCCTGACAAAGCCCCAGGCCCGGATGGCTTCACAGCCAGATTCATTCAAACATGCTGGCAGATCGTGGAGAAAGATCTCTGCAAGATGATCCTGAAATCACAAAACTGCCAAAAAATTGGGGGCAGCACCAACTCTACCTTTCTCGCCCTTATCCCCAAGGAAAAGGGTGCAAAAGATTTCAACCGGTTCCGCCCAATCTCTCTTTGCAACATTGGATACAAATTAATCACAAAGGTAATAGCAAATAGGCTAAAAGGCATCCTTCCAGCGATCATACCTGAGAACCAAGGTGGATTTGTTCAGGGGAGACAGATTGTCGACAATTACATCTTGGTACAAGAGGCGATCCATTCGAGTCAACTTCGCAAAGAGAAGGGTATGGTGATTAAACTAGACCTGGCAAATGCCTTTGATCGTGTCAGGCAAAGTTTCCTTTGGGAAGTTCTGAAAAAGTTTGGCTTTGGGTTGGGGTTTGTAAATTGGATCCGAGCAAGTATTGCTGACCCATGGATCGCCCCCTTGGTGAATGGAAGAGCAGCTGGCTTCTTCAAAGCCTCAAGAGGGCTCAGGCAAGGCTGCCCCCTCTCTCCGCTGCTTTTCGTTCTCCAAGTCTCCGCCTTAAGTTTCTTCCTTGATCAGAAATTGGCAGAACAGGAGATCATGGGGCTTAATATAGCCAGAGGGGTGAAAAATGTAAACCACACTCTTTTTGCAGACGACACTCTTCTGTTGGGAGCTGCCTCAGCTAGATCTGCCTTAAGGTTTAAGGAGGTCTCAGATGATTTCAGTGAAGCATCAGGAAGCAGTTTAAACAAAGGGAAATGTAAAGCTTACTGCTGGAATATTTCTGCTCTCACACTTTCTGCCATCTCCAGAACTCTGGGATTCACTGCTACCATAAGCTGGTCCTCCTTCATTTACCTAGGTCTTCCCATCTTTCGCAATCTGGCTTATAGCAGAGATTGGGCCCCTCTTTTGGATAAATTCAAGGCAAAATTCCAGGCCTGGGGTTTCTCTTGGTTGAACCTCGCAGGCAAGCTCGTTTTAATCAATTCAGTTCTCAACAGCCTTCCCATATTCCAATTTTCTGTGCTTCTAGCACCCGCTGGCATTATTAAAAAAATGGAAGGCTTCATCCGAAAGTTTTTTTGGAAAGGAGGCAGCCTCAATGACAGAAAAATTCCTTTGGTCAGTTGGGAGAAATTGTGTAAGCCTCTGATGGAAGGAGGTCTTAATTTTAAAGATTTTGGCTTTCAAAATATCGCAATGGGGGCCAAGCTATTCTGGCGAGTCATTGCTCCTCATCCAGGCTGGGCGCAACGAGCTATTTGGAGGAAATACCTCACAGGGAGCAGGAAAAGAGCCCTGGACAATTTTCAACCCATGACAGGCTCACACTTGGTCAAGCGCTGTCACAGAGCAATTTCTCTCATCAGGGACAGGGCGTTCTGCATACCGGGCAACGGAAAATGCATTAAGATATGGGAAGACAGCATTATGCTGCAGCCTCCATTAGCGTCGAACAGATCTCTGCATGCGCTGAAACATTGGTTGGACAGCGCAGGGTTGGTCACGCTGTGGGATATATCACAGTGGTCCGATAGCGTTTGGCAGCAATGGTGCCTTCCTCCAATGCCACCAGATCTAGCGCATGCCAAACAGCTGTTGCTCGAACTTTTAAATGGAAAAGTTCCTTTACGCACAGGTAAGCGAGATGTTAGGGGTTGGGGATCAGCTACAGGTAAATACACAGTTGCGCAGGGGTACCACTGTCTACAAGAACGCCCATATGCCGCCCCCGACCCTGCAGTATGGAAGACTCTGTGGAAATATAAATCAATGCCAAAGGTTGACATATTCTGTTGGCTGCTTTGCCACAGAGGAATACTGACAGATGACAAGCTGAAGAAAAAAGGTTTTCAAGGACCATCAAGATGCCATCTTTGCTGCGAAAACGAAGAGAGTGCCCAGCACATCATGATGGACTGCAATTTCTCAAGAAGAATCTGGCAGACCCTTATGAATTACTGGAAGACAGAGTTTACTCTCCCTGTGTATATTGCTGACTTATTTGCTCATTGGCATACTTGTTATCCAGGAACTCTTCCAAAAAATGAAAGATTTAAAACAGCATGGTTCTCCTTACCAAAATTCATATGCTGGCAAATCTGGCTCGAGCGTAACAGAAGAGTCTTTAGGGATAAAAAATTAAATCCTCAGCTCATCACCAGCAAAGTCAAAAGCCTCTGGAAAGAAACTTTGGGTGAACAACTATCGGAAGTCAACTTAAATCCAAATGATTTAGGTTGGGGAGCCCCGTTGGGCCTTCAGTTCTCTGGCGAAACAAGGCAGCCCAAGAACATGAAAGAGTGGCAATTCAGAGGAAATGAGCAAGAGATGTCAGACTTGCTCATCAGAGAAGCCAGATCCTGTCTATTCTTTGATGGGGTTGCGAAAGGCAACCCAGGTAGGGCTGGGGCAGGAGGAATTATAAAGAATAAGGAGGGCATAACAGTGACCAAATATGCTTGGGGTCTTGGGCATTCCACCAGCATCCAAGCTGAAGCCTTGGCACTTCTGCAGGGGCTTAAGCAAGCAAAGGCAATCGGTACTTCAGATTTAAGGGTAATAGGAGATTCTCAGTCCATCATTAAAGTTTTAGTGGAGGACTCCAATCCGGTAGATCTTAGATTGGCTAGAGTGATCCTAAGAATAAGAAACATGTTGAAATCTTTCCGAATTGCAAGCTTCCTCCATGTATTGAGAGTAAACAATAAAGATGCAGATTTGGAAGCCAACAGGGCGGTGTCCCTTTCAGAAGGTTCCCTCCTGGTAGACGAAACTGAGGAGTGGGACTCTATCCCATAACGCTGCAATGTTTTTCCGCATCATTTTACATCAGTTTGTGTGTCTTTATAAGCTAGGAAAAATAACAAAGATATATTTTCTAGCCTCATGTAAAAATTGTGGATTTCCAAACTTTGGGGTCTACGATCAGACCGAAGATGAAAGACTAAGGGCTAGTCCCGACAATTGTAATCGATGAAGGCTTTAGCCACTCTCTAATATAAAATCATACCCGTTCTTGTAAAAAAAAAAAAAAAACAACAACTGAACAAATAAAACAGTTAACTACAGTGCATGTCAGTTCCAATGGAGACCCAACGGAGAGGTAGGTGAAAGGGCAAGATGGACTATCCGTTGTGACTATAGTGATGCATTGATTGCATCACACACACATTGGAGTTGCCAATGAGGATTGCGCAGTCAAGGAAAGGTAGATTTGAATTCATTCAGGTGTCTTCTTCAGCAAGGATTGCGCAGTGGAGGCAGGCTATCAGGTGGCAAGAAATCAGTGCATGGATTTGCAGATTTCTTCTGATTAGTGTGTGACAATTGATTGTATTGAGAGCTTGATGTACTAAGCTTTGTATGAGATTCTTACATGATCTCCATGATACATAATATATGATAGTTGGGGTTTTTAGCTTCAGGATTTCCCGTTAAAAAATTGTGTTATGTGCGATTATTTTTATTGCTTCATGTGTTTGCAATTGAGTTTTTAAATTTCCGCAAAAGATTAACAGTGGAAGGATTCTATATTTAAAAAGAAGATAAATATTGTTAGATCAGGAGAATTTGGATATATATACATGCATATGTTATATAATTTTTGCATAGGGAGGTTCTGTAAATTGAGAATGAAGATAAATCTGGAGGAAAGAAATCAAAATTTTGAAGAAACAAGGGTTAAAAAGCGGTGCTATGAAAGGTGCTATGAAACTGTGTTGTTTTCGTAGCGCAGTCTATTTCAGCTCATTTGAACAGTCTAATGATGGTTTTTGGACACTTGGAGCTTAGGGAGGATTCTTGTAGGTTTTATTTCAGTTTCCAACAACAAAGGAACTCGAAATAATGAGTTCATGGTGGTCAGAATGTTTCAAGATGTGCAAGGGACTCTATGCCTAGAAAACTAGAGACTGTTCCTATTTTGGTGGAGGTCAGCATCATGGTCATGAAGAGTTGAAATATATCCTTTGGATTCGACCATGTGTTAGTACACTTGGAAAAGGATGTAACTTAATTAAGATAAGGTGGTTATAGATAGCTGATTAAGATTTTGAATCCTATTTGTATTAGGAATGTTTAGTAGATTAGCTATCTTTTTGTAATAAATCCCATGTAATATGGTTATGCAAGGTGTCAAGAGTTAGGAATTCTAAGTATATAGTAGAATATGAGTTCATCTCATGTTGTAAAGGTCTATTTAAGGCTAAGAGGTCGAATTAGCAAGGGTCTGGAGACTTTTTGGCAAAACTGTTGCTTTATGTAATTGACTGTGATCAGTAATGCAGAGAGGTTTTCTTCTTGACAGACCTGAGATTCTCATGGGGTTTTAATGTTTTATTGATCTACCTATTATATTTAACTAGTTGCAGTAGATCTCATTGCTATTACTCAAAATTCATAACCCTATGCTCTAACTTCCTTTAGTAATGAGATGATTGTGTTTTTCTGTGTTTTATGAGTGAATTGTCTTTGAACCACTAGCAGTAGATTTCATCGCTATTTCTTAGAATTAATATCTCTATGCTTTGACTTAATTTAGTAATGAAATGACTGTGTTGACCTATTTTCTTGAGTGAATTTTCTTTGTTAAAGACCCCTATTTGCCTCAACTTCCATGTGAAGAAATATTTCCACTGAACCTACTGATTTTTTGACTCCATAAGCCCAATGGTAGTATTAGCCTTCATGTTTTCAACCTACAAATATACAAAATAAAGACTTAATTCATAGAGTTAGCCATCTATCTATATCTTTATTCCATATCATTAACCCTTGAGAGAGCCCTCTCAGGCTAAGGAGGCTAAGCCTCAGTCACAAGATTGGTTTGAAATAGTTACACTGAAGTTATCTGATTAGCAGCCAATCAGGCACGATTTTGGTGATAACATGTGGGATGCACATCCAATATAAAATATGTGTCTAACATATGTTGGATGCTCAAGAGGGGCATGTGAGGTGAATGAAAAACTCTAATATATAGATATATAACCAATAACGTGCACTTAGTATGATGAGATAAGGACATTTTGAAGCAAATGAACCTACAACATCTCCCTTGGATGTAAATGGATACTTGTTCTTGAAGTACATACAAAAAATTTATCACAACATTACAACATCTACCAATATTCCTATATAACTAATCTTCATTAATGAGTCATCAAAAACACTTTTATTTTACATTCTTTTATCAAACTTTTCCTTGGCTTTTAATCATTATGCTTGTCTGTAACCTTGTCTGCAAACCATTTTAATGTTTGTATGTGGGATTAGGATCCATATTTTTCAATGCATTTATTTTAGTACTTTAAGTGAGTTTATGATTAAATCTTAGAAAATTAACATGTTTTCACTTATACTAGAAAGTTGGGTGAGTTTGGTAATGATTACAAGTATATTTGGAGATTCCAATAATGCACATTTTTATCACTTAGCTTCAAATTTCGATTTCCTTTTCAAAAATTGAAGATTGTATATGGATTTGAGATCATTAATGAATTATCTTGGATATGTAAAGAATCTTGGAAATTTTCTATCAAATATTTTGGATATATTCATAAGAATAGATTTAAAGATATTTACCTACTACTTATTATAAAATTCTTTTAACCAAGATTTTCATAGTATATTGATGCAAGTATGATGTGCTTCCTTTCTCACATTGTTATTTATTTTTTTATCCTAACTCACAAAAAATGGAATGTTGATTTATGGAAAGAAGAAAATTATGAAATCATGTAAAGAAATAACTTGGTGACAACAGGATATCAATAACGTGATCAATGTCCAAGAGCATGGTAATTGTCAAGAGTGGTTGAGTTAGTTTTGTATTTCATACAAGAGCCTTTATGCAAGTGTTTTCAATGCTCTCATTTTCTTAAAAGTACTACTATTTTTTTATTGCAATGAATGTTCAAATACCATAAATAATAAAATTTTATGCATATAGCGCTTACATTTCACAAGTTTACGAACTCCCAAATTGATAATTAAATATAAGGGCCATATTTATATATATAAATTGTCTGAAATTTTGTGCACTATTGTTGGGGAAAGACTAAAGGATTTGGAAAGATATATGTCATTTGAGAAATATGGTCTTTGAATTAGCATTGAAGAGAATGCATATTATTTTCTTTGAACCAAGTTTTAAACCAAGTTTTTTTCACATATATTTTATTGTATACATTTTTCCACGATTTAGAATGCACTTTTAATATACAATATTAGAGTATTGATTGTTATTTTTTTTGCATTTAAATTTCTCTTTTTCTTATATATGGTTTCCATTGGTGCTAACAATCTAGATACAAAGCAGTAGAGATAGTAAGATGAAAGATGAGAACCTATGTATCTACTATAGTGGGTACTATATTTTACTAAATCTAAAGTATGTTAGTACTATAGGAATAAGCTTATATTTGTTTGTTGGTTACTTCAATCATTTTAACTTGTGATGTAATAAGAACTACTTCATTCACTAACCCATAGGCGAGAATGAATATCAGAGAGGGGGTGTGTTTGAAGGAGGAAGCAAAATAAGGATAAAGTTATTTTCAAAGGACAATCAAACACTTCAAGGTACATTACTAAAGTATTATTTTATTTTCCTAAATTTACATAACAAAGTGACAATGTGCAATATTTGCTACAAATCGATGAATTTACCACAAGTTTCGTAAACGCCATATTTTAAATCTAGAAATAGGTATTGGATATTTTTTAAGAATTAACTTATTACATCATCATAAATACACCCATCAACAATCTCACATACTTAATCACATTTGTTTTTGAAAAAAATGGTCATTTTTAGATTTTTGTACTAAAATGACTTCAAAAATTCCCTAAAACCAAAGTTAGTACAAAATATTTGAGGGGTCTATTACAAAAATATTTATAAAGGATATATCCCTTAAAACATAGTTTCCAACCCACCTTGAATCACCTCATATCAATGTCGGATGCAAAATTTATGCTTAAATTGGTAACTACTTGTCATGAAATATGCATTATGATAATCTTGTAACTTGATTATTAAATAGAATATTTCACATGTAAAATAATTTCATATCCAAAACTTGTTTATAAGGGAGATATATATTTAGGTTAGTTTAAGTCACAACTTGAATCATTCCATTTGGAGGTCAAGTGAAAAAGTTATGGTCAATTTAGTGACTACAAAACTAACATTGTTCAACTATGTCTCCTAGGTATGTTCATTAGTAGTTTTGAAATATCAAATCAAGTCATATTAAAAAATTGTTCTGTTGGAGATATCTAATTAAATATAACTTCATCTACAAGTGGAATCACATTGACTTGTCTTTTAGTGAAAAAATTATGCTCAAATTAGTGATTGTTGGTCTAAGTATAAATTCACAAACAACTTCATCAAATATGTTGTTCCTTAGCATGTTTGACACATTATTTAGGCTCACTTTTTAAAAATGTTTATACTAGAGTACATAGATAACCTACTTCGATATATATTTGGAATCACTCAAATCACACCTTGAATGCATATTTCATCAATAAAACAATGTCGGGAGGTATAGTCTAGCAACCACTTTTCAATGGGTAAAAAAATAAATTTATATTTTCTTATTTTTCCTTGGATTTGCTTCTTGTGCACTACTTTTCATTTTATTTTATTTTGTAAGTATTGGATTAATAAAGAAAATTCACCTCTCATCCTCCATCATATTAGGTTAGGAAAGTGTTGTGTTTTTGTAGGTTCTTACATGATTGTGGTCAATCGATGCACAAACAATTCTTGAAGAAAAAAAGTATGCCAAAAGGGACATGTTCTCCAAACATACATAAGAGAATATTCAAAACCCTATTGATTCCTTGCATGAAATTTTATTTTAAGCTCAAAATCCTTATATCTTGCTAAAGGTACATTCTAGCTACTAACCAACAACACCAACAATACCAAATTTTTGAAGATGGATCAATACCAAGGAAAATCAAAATGAAGATCAATATCAAAAGAGAATTCAAGTTCTATGCTAAGTCAAGACACATCCACCACACCATTAATACCTCAATTAGCATTCCAAAGATCCTATTGTTTATTATTTCATCGTATACCCAAATATTTCTTAACCTTAAACATACATACATACATACATATTGAAGTTAATAGCATTTCCTTGTTAATGTGACCGATTTTCAAAGTCCAATATTTTTCATATATTTTATGACTACCACATTATTATTTTTACCTATATTTCCTTCATGGGTTTCCATAGTTTCCCTCTCCATCCACCCCTAAGCCATGAACAAATTCACTCAGCTCCCTTACAAAGCTATGTTACAAATACATCCTATCCTTTTTCAAATAAAATACATCGGTGAAAATGTGTCTTAGGCGCCATTAGACCATGGAGTATTTGAAAACCAACTTGATGGCCAGCACATTCCATGGGAATAAAATTTCTAATTTTTTCACTATTGTAGTTTTTTCTATCTCCCTTTGCAAGATTCTCTAGAATATGTAGAAGCCTCCTAGAGACAACCCCAGGTTAAAGGAAAGGTTCAATGCCTAGGGCATCCTAGAGGAGTGCTTTTGAGGATCTACTGAGGTTTACTATTCCACTCCATATGTCACATAATTGGAAATAAAATGATTTAGATCTTGGTTCAATAACCCTTCACCAAGGTATACTCAAGCAGACACACATAGATATATCTATGGGTAGCTATGGCTCATCTGAAAGAGGAATGTCCTGATTCTGATGGCCGACACACAACAAAATGCAGCTTAATATATTAGTTGTAGTGGAAATGGAGAGAAGGAAGGAAAGGAAGGAATTCAATGTAGAGGGCTTGATAAAACACAAAATCCTAAGCAACAAGTTCTAATAGAAGTAGGGAAGAGTGAGAAGGTGATAACACAGAAATAGTGGAGTGTAATTTAATGTTTTTGGCTCTATATGTCATGGGCACATTCTATCACCAAATATCATTAGTAAATCTATGCTCACACATGTAATTCGGGAAATAAAATAACACAAGTAAATATGTCATTTTCACATGTATTGTTTTCTACTTCTCAACATATGTAAACCCATAAATGAGAGTGAAACCAACAGCTACATTAGACAATTTCAAAGGAGGATAAACATACATGAAGTGATATACAGAGGGGAAAACATATTGCACATTACTATGCATGGAATCAACATAATGGCTTCATTAATCCTTGAAGATAGAGTCCAAATCACAAGTCCATCATAGCTAACATTTTTATAAGCATGAGTGTCTCATGAACAATCAAATTGAACCAAAAGTGGAACCTCCTCCTCTACAGACAAATATCAGAACTTGCAAAGGCATAATTCGGGCCTCTAAAATGCAGAATGTGGGAACCATTAAAATGAGTTTCTTCCCCCTATTTATTGAGAGATGGGGAGCTTGAACCACTGTTACAAAATATCCTTAGAATTCTCCAGTTTTCTAATCAACTATTTTTTTGAGCATGCAGGGGATCATCATAAAAGATTTGATTATTTTCTTTAAAATGAAAAAATTAAAGAAATGTGAGAAAGTAACAAAACATAAAAAAATAGAATGATAGCCTCTTGCAAAATATATCCATGCAAATTTATGTGATTTTCTCTTATTAGGCCATGTCTCTGCCACGGTGTCCCAACCAGTTTTCCTATCGCTTTCTCCTCTTAACAACTTGAATTCCCTTCTCTGGATCGATCGATGATCTAATACAATGGAATTGGTAGGTGTCTTCTATAGGTGTGTGATTGAAAAAAATAGGAATCTACCGACCCATTCATCCATTTTTTACCTATATTATTCCATATTGGATCATAAAACATCGTAACTTCACTATGAAACCACAGGATTTTTCTACCTTCGACCCCTCTTATTTAAGCTCTTTTATCATTTATAAACCATGACACCATTACCTGTGAACAAGGGTGATCCAAACTTATACAGGAATGCAACATAATACAGATTTAACCAAAAATACAGATATGCAGCATAAATTACACTTCATTTCATTAATATCAAAGAAATGAAATATGCTT
Source organism: Pinus albicaulis (assembly GCA_034641835.2). NCBI lineage: Eukaryota > Viridiplantae > Streptophyta > Pinopsida > Pinales > Pinaceae > Pinus > Pinus albicaulis. The sequence goes on along the minus strand of MU968363.1, from coordinate 27,002,538 downwards.
ACAAACATAATGGAAATAAACTATCTCAAGCGATGGTAGCTTATCTCTAAGAATATATGTGACGGCTACATGCCTCTGAAATGTGTTACAATGAGGCTCAAAGGCCTATTTATCGTTTAGAAATAAAAGAAAACCCTAAACATCCAAAAACTTAACCCTATGAGATGAAGTGCCAAACTATGGTCCTTGTTTGGGAAAATTGGTACATCAACTTCCTGGGGTTGTAAATTTAACATACAATTTTATAATGCCTTGTTAGAAATATATATATGAGAACTGCAAATTTCGATGAGAAAAAATCAATTAAAAACCCCTTTTTTCCCCAGTTTTCCCAAAAAACGTCATTCAAGGCCTCAAAACGTCTCTGGAAGATCAAGACCCAAAAAACTGCCAAAAATAGTAAATTGTGCTACAATTAAGGAAATTGAAAAACTGAAAGAAACAATGGTGGGTTCCGAGTGGAATAGATGGGTGGCGACCTATATCCACCTAGATCAGGATTGACACTCAAAATTTCTCTTGAGGGCAGTTCAAATTACATGTATTGGAAGGACAGGATGGAGGCAATGTTGGAGGAAAAATGGCTAAAGGAGTTCATAGACAGTGATATTCCTAGGACAGCAACAATAGATGCTCAAAATATTGATGCATCGATGAATAATTAGGAGATGAAGCGCCAAAACTATGGGCCCCGTTTGGGTAAATTGGTGTTTCAACTTCCCAGGGACGTAACTTTGGCATACTATCTCCGTTTGACGCACATGATACATCATTAGAAATCTTTATCCAAGGACTACAACTTTTGTGACAATTTTGATGATCAAAATCGCAACAAATTTAATACCCAAAAAACGTCGTTTAGGGCCTCAAAACGACTCCGGAAGTTCAGGACCCGAAAAACTGCGAAAAATAGTAAGTTATGCCAAAACTGAAAAAATGAAAGAGACAATGGTGGGGCCCCAAGTGGAATAGGCGGGTGACCACCAATATCCACCTGGATCATTCCTCCTCCCTTAGGAAGCAATGGTCCCCATTGCGTTAAGTTCCTCCATGAGATGAGGAAATTTCTGCTGAACTTGGTCCCTGGTGAACCACTTTCCTTGGTGCAGGAGTTGGCCAGCTTTGACAACCCGATACAGTTGGATCTGCTGTTGACGAGTGTTCTTGACTTGCATGTCCATGATACAATCTGTGGTGGCCTGTTCTATGCAGTCTGGGTTTAACTCTGTTGGTGTGAGTTGTTCTGCAATGTCCGAGGTGTCCAGTAGAGGTGGAAAGTAAGGACGAAGGCGATCCACATTGAAGACTGGGTGCAGATCAAGGAATGGTGGAATACTAAGCTCGAAGGCATTGTTACCTACAGCCTTGGTGATGGTGTACGACCCGTATCGGAGCGGGCGAAGCTTGCGGTGAGGTCCAGTGAGGCGCTCCTTCTGCAAATGTAGCCATACTTTTTCGCCCACCTGGAAGTGGTGTGGCACCCGGTGTTGATCATGGCGCTGCTTGTACTTCGCATTGGCTCTGTCCAATATATCATGAACCTGTTGGCGGATGTGTTGAATGCGCTCGATGAAGCTACTTGCTTTGTCAACTTCGGACTGGACATGAGCTGAATCGGCCTGAGCAGCTGCAAACGGCATGGCTATGTCAATGGGACATAGTGGTTGGAATCCCAAGCCCACCTGAAAGGGGCTATGGCCAATTGAACTGTGGAGAGCCCGGTTATAACTGTGTTGTACATAGGGGAGGCTCTCGTCCCATGTGCATGGATGCTTTGAGTTGTACATGCGCAGAATGTGTACAATCATTCTGTTGACGACCTCTGTCTGGCCATCTGTTTGGGGATGGAAAGCTGTGGACTTGGTGAGCTTTGTGTCCAACATTGACCAGAGGTTGGACCAAAATGTGCTGAGGAACCTGCTATCTCGATCTGATATGATAGACTGTGGGATCCCAAAGTGCACCCACACTCGTTTAAAGAAGAGTTTAGCAATGGCTTCTGCTGTGATATTCTTCTTACAGGCCGCCATGATGGCCATCTTCGAGAATCTGTCAACGACCACGAAAACACAGTCATTTCCATTCTTAGTAGAAGGCAGGCCCGACATGTAATCCATGGAGATGGATTCCCACGGTCGACTAGGGGTAGGTAGTGGAGCATATAGGCCTTGCTTCTTGATGGTCGGTTTGGCAATGGCACAAGCAGTGCAGGATCTGATGTGCTTCTCGACATCCTTTCGAAGGTTCGGCCAATAGAAATACTTCTGTAGTATTGCTACTGTTTTCTCGACCCCGAAATGCCCAGCGACTCGACCGTAGTGTGCTTCCCATATCATCTTGGCACGCTCGCTTGAAGGAACACAAAGGTGTCCCAGGTGACATAAAAGTGCATCTTGGAGGTGAAAATTTGGAACTCGCGTGCCCCCCAAGAGTGCCTTGTAAGTGTGGCTGAATTCTGGGTCACTCTCATAGAGAAGCGGCCAATCATAAGTCTCGTGCCCACAAGAGTTGAGCACGGTGGTGAGCGCCACGATCGGTGGTCGGCTGAGGCAGTCTGCAACATTATTGGTGCTACCCTTCTTGTACTTGATGTTCAAATGAAACTGTTGCAGATATGTGGACCACTTCTGATGGCGATCATTCTGCAACTTCCCTTGTGTCTGTATGAACTGCAGGGGCCGGTGGTCCGTGTGGATGATTGTTTCCTTCCCCAAAATGTAATGCTTCCATTGTCGACAGGCTTGCACAATGGAATACATTTCTTTGTCATAAGTGGGATACTTGCGAACTATCTCAGACAATGTCTCACTGTGATATGCCACTGGATGTCCCTGTTGAGTAAGAACTGCCCCAATAGCATAGTCAGAGGCATCTGTCTCGATCTCAAATGGCTGCTGCAAGTCTGGTAAGGTGAGCACTGGGGCAGAACAGAGGCGATTTTTCAATTCGTTGAACGCCTTCTGTTGAGGTTCCGACCAAAAGAATTTTTCTCTCGCTCCTCCTTTGGTGACTTGACTCAAGGGCCAAGTGATATGAGAGAATCCCAACACGAATCTACTGTAGAAATTAGCAAGACCCAGAAAGCTACGAAGCTCTGTTATAGTAGTCGGGGCTGGCCAATCCCGAATGACTTGGATCTTGGCTGGATCCACATGCACCCCCCTTTCATCAATAATGTATCCCAGATATTGAACCTGGGTCATGCCAAACGTGCACTTCTTCAAATTGGCACACAACTTGTGTTGCCGCAGTGTTTGGAGGACTTGTCGGATGTGATGAAGGTGCTCTTCCCAAGTCTTGCTGAAGATCAGAATGTCATCCAAGTACACCACTACGAATGAGTTGGTGAATGGCCGCAAGATGTCGTTCATCATCCTCATGAAGGTTGCGGGAGCATTCGTCAACCCGTAAGGTATGACCAGCCATTCAAAAAGGCCTTCCTTAGCTTTGAAGGCAGTCTTCCACACATCAAAGGGTTCAATTGGTACCTGGTGATACCCAGACTTCAGGTCGATCTTACTGAAATATTTTGCACCTTGGAGTTGGTTCAGAAGGTCATCAATCCGTGGGATTGGGTACCTATTCCGGACAGTGATCTTGTTCAGCGCCCGATAGTCAATACAGAGTCTCCACGTCCCATCCTTCTTCTGTACCAACACGATCGGGCTCCCACAGGGCGATGAACTTGGTCTGATGTGACCTTTCTGCAACAGCTCCTGAATCTGCCTCTCGATTTCATCATTTTCCAGAACAGAGTGTCGATAGATCGGTCCATTGGGTAGCGACGCACCTGGGGTCAGATCAATCGGGTGCTTGACTTGACAGTGCAGAGGAACCCCTGTGGGTGAGGTGAAGATGTCCCCGTACTCCTCCACAACCTTATCCATTTGTTTTTGTCGTGCAGAGGGGCCCTGTCTGGAGGTCGTGGCCACGGTCTTCTTCTTGCCCTGGGGGCGGATCATCAGGAAAACGAATTTCCTGGTTTGGGAAATGAGCTTACTGCATTGTTTTGCAGTAACCAAAGAGATAGCCGGAGGAGGTGGTACCTCTGGTATCCTGTACAACTTATTTCCCAAAGTAATAATAACAGCACGAGGTCGAGACTCATACACAGCATGACGCTTCCACAAGTATGGTTATCCTAATAATACATCAGAAACATCAATAGGAGCAACGTCACATAATACCTCATCCGTGAAGGGCTTGATGCTATAGGGAAGGCGGCACTGCTGGCTGACGCGGAGATCTCGTCCTTGGTGAAGCCACTCGATGGTGTATGGATGTGGGTGAGCTGTGGTCGGCAAGCCCAACCGCTTCACGGCGTCTGCTGAAATGAGGTTCTTTTGGCTCCCATTGTCGACAATGAACCGTACAGGGGAGCCCTTTACCCACATCTGGGAGTGGAAGAGACGTTCCTCCTCCTCTGGATCTTCCGGTTCCTCCTTCTGGACCTTTGTAGTGGCAACAGTGGCGCTGGGCTCCGCATCAATAATCTGTTTCCCTTTTTCATTCCCCTTTTCAGGTTCTGATTCGGAGTCGGAGCATGCATCTGACTCAGAAGCCCTCATCTCGGCCACTTGCGACTGCTTGGCCCGACACTCACTTGTGTTGTGAGTGGAGCTCTTATGGAACTCACACCACTTGCCCGTGTCCTTCTTTGGCTTTACCGTGTTGTTCTTTTCTTGTGGCTTTGACGGGTTGTCTTTAGCCGCCATGCTCTGTCCTTTGTTCTGCGGTTTGGAAGCACCTTTTCCTTGCTTTTGATTCGTAGATCCAAAGTCTCGCTTCTTCTGTTTGAATTTCTGCTCAATCTTGGCAGCATACCGGTATGCCGTACCAAGCGAGGAGATGTCGAGGAACTCCATTTTCTCCTGAATGTATCTATGCAGACAGCTGCGATACTTTAGCACCAAATGTTTCTCTGAATCTTTGATACCCAACTTTGTGCGCAGGGTATGGAACAGATTCGTCAGCTCATGCACATCTTGATCCCTTTGTTGTCGCAGCGTGGTCCATTGTATGTACTTGTCCTCATAGCTCCCCACGGAATAGTACTGTTCCTTGACGGCGTCTCAGAAAGAATTCCAAGTTGGTACGGCCGAGAACAGAGAGGGTTCTGTCTGGTCCTTGTTCTCACAGTAGGTTTCCCACCAGTCCTTAACATGGGGGGTAGTTTTGAGGAGTGCAAAAATAATCTTCTCCCGGTCTGAAAAGTCATGAACAGAGAAATATCCTTCTAATAGATTCAACCATCTATCTACGGCATCCGCGTCTATTTGACCCTCAAATATGGGAATGTCAAAATTTACTTGTACCTTAAAGGGAGTCGCAACTCCAGAGTGGCTACTGGATGCAGATGCGCCGCCGGTGGGCAGCCGTTGAAGGATCCGAGCAAAGCTATCCATCATCGCGTTCCTTTGTTTTTCGAGGGCCTCCTCGAGCAATATTTTGATAGGATCTCCTGCTCCCTCATCTTTCTTTTCGTCCCCCATGGGCGTCCGTCGAGGTTTGCGAGGCTGATCTTGCAAAGGTTCCACCATATCAAGCCCTAGCTCCTTATACCCCGACCTCGTTGGGGACATGCAAAGAAGGATCGAGAAAAAGCAGACCGCTCTGATACCACTGATCCGGATTTATGCAGGAACGCAACAGAATAAACACATAACCATAAATACAGAGATGCAACAGAAATAACACTTCATTTCATTAATATCAAAGAACTGAAATTTGCTTACAGACAGAATGGAAATAAAACTAGCTAGGGCACTGGTAGCTATCTCTGAGAAGAGATGTGGTGGCTACAGCCCTCTGAACTGAGTTACAATGAGGCTCGAGGGCCTATTTATTATTGAGAAACAATGGAGAACCCTCAACATCCCAAAAACCTAACCCTAGGAGATGAAGCGCTAAAACTATGGGCCCCGTTTGGGTAAATTGGTGTTTCAACTTCCCAGGGACGTAACTTTGGCATACTATCTCCGTTTGACGCACATGATACATCATTAGAAAGCTCTATCCGAGGACTACAACTTTTGTGACGATTTTGAGGATCAAAATCGCAACAAATTTAATACCCAAAAAACGTCGTAGCAAAGGTGATAAGGATTCTGATAGAAGGAGTTCGTTATCATACTCCATATGCTATGTGGAAGGCCTTAACATATTTGTTTCAGAACAACAATGACCACAAGAATTTGGTGTTGAAGGACAAGCTCTAAAAAATCAAGATGGAGAAGGGTGACACAATACCAAAATACTTCACAAAGTTCACTCAATGTCGATATGGGATTGGAAGTGTTGGTGTGACAATTTCTGAGGATGATTTGGTGAGCCTAGCACTTCTAGGCATTCCCAAGAGCTGGCACAGCTACCAAGATTTGGTGAATGGGAGGGAGAAGCTACTAGAGTGGGAGCGATTGTGGTCCAAACTGGTATAAGAACAGATTCAACAGAATACCAAAGATGGATCCTCATCAAAGACTAATGATGAGGAAAATTGAGCCTTGGTTGGAAAGGCGAAGAAAGGGAAAGGGAAGGCATCTCATTCCAAATTAAATACTGGTCAAGCAGGAAAGAAGAAATACTTGTCAAAGATAATAATAATAAATAAAATCACTATCATGAGCTTGGACACTATGCTACAAAGTGTCCATACAAGAATACAGGAAAGAATCCCTCAGGAGGAGCGGCAGGTGAAGCACTTGCTTCAAATTTCGAGTTGGATTTCACTCTCATCGCATGCATGGTGTCATCCATGATGGGCTCTATGTGGTCCTTGAATAGTTGAAATTCATCCCATATGACCAACAACAAAGAATTATTCAGTAAATTGGAGGATAAGGATCTCCAGATGCACGTCGAGATGGGAGATGACTGGAGGTATAGCTCGATCGGCATAGGTACAGTTACCTTTCAGAGGCATTTTGGTACTCCTCTCACACTAAAAGATGTCATGTATGTTCCTGGTTTAAAGAAAAATTTAGTTTTAGTTTCTATGTTGGAAGACCGTGGCTATGATGTGATATTTATCAAAGGAAAGGTGTTCCTTCATCACAAAGCCACGAGACATGTGAAGAAGATTGGGGTTCGGGTAAATAACCTTTACAAATTGGATGTAGAATATTGTGCTTCCTTGATCACAAAAGCAGAGAAGGTGTAAAGCCGATACATCAGTGAGTTATGGCATAGAAGATTAGGCCATCTACACCATGTTGCTTTGAAGATCATGCAGCAGATTTCTTGTCGATAAAGATACAGGGAAGAAGGTGAAGGCTCTCAAGAGCGACAACGATGGAGAATATGTCTCGAACAAATTCAATAATTTTTTTGCTTTAGAAGGAATTCGACGGTAATTGATAGCACCTCATAACCCACAACATAATGGGGCTGCAGAAAGGAAGAAAATAACTATTGTGGGAGTAGCAAGAGCAATGTTGCATGATCAGGGCCTACCGCTGCATCTGTTGGCTGAAGCATGCAATACAATATTACTTGTGCAGATCAAAATTCCTCATCATATTATTAGGATGAGTACACCAGAGGAAGATTTTATAGGTAAGAGACCAAATGTGGTGCATTTTAAAATTTTTGGTTCATCAATATATTTACATGTAACCAAAGATGCTAGGAAGAAACTAGAGCCAACAGCTAAGCTGGAAATATTTGTGGCATACACCAATACACCTCACAACTATTGGGTGTACTTTCCAGCACACAAGATGACAGTGGTCAGAAGAGATGTGAAATTCGATGAAGAGAATGCCATGTGAATTTCCCTTGAGAGGGAGCTTCAATTGCATGCAATTGAGGAGCTATTAACTCCAAAAGAAGAACCACAAGATGTGGAGCAGCCACAAGCAGAGGAATAGAGAGTGGAAGCACCCACTCATGTTGAGACATCCCGAGATGGAAGGAAGCACCCCAGAGAGGTTGACATATTGGTTCTTGATGCTAGAGAGAATGTGGGAGCACCCACATCACAACAAAGGCATAGAAGGTCCCCAAAGAAATACACTAGATACATGGCTCTTATGACCAAGAGAGTAGAGATAGATCCATCCTCATTCGAGGAAGCAGTGCAACAATGAGTTTGGGTTGATGCCATGGTTGAGGAGTATGAATCCATTATCAGAAACAATGCATGGGAAGTTGTCCCAAGGCCGTAGGGGAAGGCAGTTATAGGAGCCAGGTGGATATACAAGGTGAAGCAGGCAGAAAATGGGAGTGTGGAGAAACACAAGGCTAGATTTGTGTCCAAAGGGTTCTCTTAGGTGGAGGGGATTGATTATAAGGAGACCTTTGCACCAGTCACAAGGTACTCGTCAATCAGGTATATCCTTGCACTTTCAACGCAAATTGGATGGAAGATACATCAGATGGATGTAAATACAACATTCCTCAACGGAGTGATTGAGGAAGAGGTGTACATTGAGCAGTCAGAAGGTTTTGAGACCTTTGAAAGAGATTCACATGTGTGCATACTCAAGAGAGTGATGTACAGACTGAAAGAAGCACCTCGTTCTTGGTACACTAGGATTGATAGCTTCACAAATTTTCCCAAGGTACACCCCTTGCACTGATCTGACTGCGCAAGAGTGCCTTTAGGAAGCCCAGTAGAAATCTGCTGCAGTATCTTCAAAGCTCCATGGTGAAGGTGGCCCAATCTCCGGTGCCACAACTCGCCATCATCCCGGCTCACCACTCCTTCTGCCTTGCCTGCCATTGCTGCGCAGCCATCTACCTGCAATTGATAAAGGTTATTAACTCGAACCCCTATCCTCCGGGTCTCACCAGTTGCCTTACTGTGTAGGAAAGCCTTTCCCTCGCTAAAGACAACATCATATCCCTTGTCTTCTAACATCGCCACAGAGATAAGATTCTTCTTCAATCCCGGAACATGCATCACTTCCTTCAATACGAAGGGTTTACCAGACTCCCTCTCAAAGGAAATGGTACCGATACCGGTCGCACTGTATCTACCATCATCGCCCATCTCGATGTGCACTCCAAGATCTTTCTCATCTAGATCAGTAAACAAATCTCGATCTCCTATCATGTGAAAAGATGCACCACTATCAAGAAACCACACTGAACCCATCACACTTGAGACCAAGCATGCGATCAACGAAAAATCCAGCTCAAACTGCGAGGCTAAGGCCTCTCCAGCTACAGATCCAGCAGCCTGCTTATTTTTCTTCTTCTGCGGACAATTTGTGGCATAATGTCCGTGTTGGTGACAGTGAAAGCACTTCACCTTGGACATGTCCTGCTTCTTGCTTTTCACACCGGAATGAGAAGCTTTCTTGCTCTTCCCCTTCTTTGCTTTGGTAGCCAAAGCGCAATTCTCTTCATCATATGCCTTTGATGAAGATCCATCTCTGGTACTTCGCCTTATCTCCTCTTGCACAAGATCCGACAAAAGTCGCTCCCATCCTGGCAATTTCTCCCGACCATTGACAGAGTCTTGATAGGAATGCCAACTCTTCGGAAGCCCAAGGAGAGCCAAGCTTACCAAGTCCTCGTCATCTACAGCCACCCCCACACTTCCCAGCTCATCCCTGCATTGGATGAACTTCGTGAGGTACTTGGGCATACTGTCTCCTTTCTCCATCTTTATGTTTCTGAGTTTATCCTTGAGCACCAACTTCCTCTGGTCGCTCTTGCTTTGGAATAAATCTTTCAAGGCTTTCCACATCAGGAATGGAGAAGCCTTACCATGCAGGCTGGACACAATGTGATCCTTCACGCCCTCCAACAGAATCATTCGACACTTTGTTGTCTTCTTTTGCCAAGCCTCAATTACAGCAGCATCGCTAGAAGTAGGCTTTGGGACTTCGGCATCTATGAACTCCTTCAACCCATTGTCATCTAACACCGCCTCCATCCTGTCCTTCCATGCAATATAATTTGAGCTTCCCTCAAGGGAATACTCCAATCACAATCCGTTGAAAAACATCTCAACTTCGACACCAAGAAAACACTACTGCAAATTCGAATTCCATCAGCTCAAAACTCAACCGCTTCAATGTCTGCAATTGCTCCAATGATCAATACTGCTCCAATACCATGTAGAAATTTGAATAATAGATAACTTATTCACTGATATTATCCTAATCACACACTATTTGAGCTTCATGCATAATACATAACCTCTTCTACTATTGATCATCAATTTGCGGAATTATAAACAATCGCATGCGCACATTAAAACCACATAATCAATCACACATATAAACACAATATGTAATGGGAAAGCTTAAAGCTGAAAACCCCCAACTATCTGTATATTATAATGATAGATTTCATGTAACAATACATAGCACAAAGCCCCTCACAAGCTCTCAGCACTATCTCACATGCTACACACTACACAAGCTCAGATCAAGCAAGTCACATGCTCAAATCTCCTCCACCTGTTAGCCAGCCTCTACTGCGCAATCCAATTTGGATAATCATGAGATCAAGGTTCAAATCCCACCAAGATGTACTGCGTAATCCTCATTGGCTTCTCCATCAATGTGTGTGCAAATCTCATGCACCAGTATAGTTACAACTGATAGTCAACCTGCTCTTTCACCTAACCTCTCCACTGGTCTCCACTGAACTATCCATGCACTTGAGTTAACTGATGTGTTCATTAGTTGATTTATGAGTTAATAATTAGTGAATTAATTAATAATTAATTCACACCACTCATCACTAGTGTATTAATCAGTTAGACTAAATACAACTAGTTCAACTAAGTCAAACTGAACACAACTCCATCAACTCCTCAATCAACTCCACCAAACTCACTCACATGAGTTCTAACTGAATTCATCATGCAATAGCTCCACTTAGACCCTAGGAATAGCATAATTCCTTCTGTCAGCTGCATGTGCCACATCCAGGCATCAAACTGAAGTGCTCCAAGAGAATAAGATAATGTTTAGAGTCTAAATATTATTAAGAGCTAATAATATTTGACATCCCTATTTTTAGACCGGCAATCTAAAAATAGATTCCGCCCAATATGTCTAAAAATAGAAGTCCATCTATTTTTCCAACTTGACCAACCCTCCACAAATAGCATCCTGCAACTCATAGAATCATGATCGACATGTCTAAAAATAGACATAGTCTAAAAATAGACTTTGCGCCAAAAATACCCTGCGGGCCCACTTAGTGAAGGCGACTTCTTTCCACTAAGCTCTGTCATCTTGTTGCATTCTCAACAAGATTAGGAGAATCTAGATATATACATGCATATGTTATATAATTTCTACATGGTATCAGAGCAGTGTTAATTCTTGAAGATTGCAATTGTGAATAACTGATGAGTTTCTACTGGTGGACAATTCAAATTTGTTGCAGAAATTTCTTGGTGCGACAGTTGAGTATACATTGAAATGTCTTCCAATGGGTTGCGATTGGAGTATGCCCTTGAGGGCAACTCAAATGACATAGCCTGGAAGGATAGGACGGAGGCGGTGCTGGAAGATAATGGACTAAAGGAGTTCATCGATAGTGATGTTCCCAAGCCTGGTTCTAGCGATGTTGCATTACTTAACGCATGGAAAAAGAATGTAACAAAGAAAAGAAGAATTTTGTTGGAAGGTGTGAAGGACCATATTGTGTCCAACCTTCACGAGAAAGCCACTCAATTTGAAATGTGGAAGGATTTGAAATATTTTTTCCAAAGCAGCAGCGACCAGAGGAAGTTGCCGCTGAAAGATAAGCTCAGAAAAATAAAAATGGAGAAGGGTGACAATATTCCAAAATATCTCACGAAGTTTTTCCACTGTAGGGATGAACTGGGAAATTTGGGGATTACTGTTGATGATGATGACTTGGTGAGCTTGGCTCTCCTTGGGCTTCCGAAGAGTTGGCATAGCTACGAAGACTCTGTCAATGGACAAGAGAAACTGTCGGGTTGGGAGCGACTTTGGTCGGATCTTGTGCAGGAGGAGATAAGGTAAAGTACCAGGGATGGCTCTTCATCGAAGAATGAAGATGAAGAGAATTGCGCTTTAGTTGCCAAATAAAGGAAAGGGAAGGGGAAGAAATTCCCTTCAAAATCCAAGGCTAAAGGCAAGAAGTAGGATTTGTCCAAGGTGAAGTTTTTTCACTGTCACGAACATAGGCATTTCACCACTAACTGCCCACATAAGAAGAAGAACAAGAAGGTTGTTGGAGTTGCAGTGGGTGAGGCCTTAGCCTCACAATTTGAACTTGATTTCTCTTTGATTGCATGCTTGGTTTCAAGCTCAATGGGATCGGTGTGGTATCTTGATAGTGGTGCGTCTTTCCATATGACAGGAGACAAGGAGTTGTTTAGTGACTTGGAGGAGAAGGGCCTTCAAATGCATATAGATATGGGCGACGATGGTCGATACAGTGTGACGGGAATTGGGACCATTACCTTTGAGAGGGAGTCAAGTAATCCATTTCCATTGAAAGATGTTATGCATGTTCCAGGTCTGAAGAAGAACTTGGTCTCGGTCGCAATGTTGGAAGACAGAGGTTATGACATTATTTTCAGCAAGGGAAAAGCTTTCTTGTGACATAAAACAACGGGTCAAACCAAGAGGATAGAGATTCGAGTTAAGAATCTCTACAAGTTGTAGGTAGATGGCTTCGCTGCAATGATTGGAAAATCATAAGAAGTGGTGAGCCTGGATGAGGGCGAATTATGGCACAGGAGATTAGGCCATCTTCACCATGGTGCTTTGAAGATTTTGCAGCATATTTCTACTGGACTTCCCAAGAGTACTCTTGTGCAGTCATATCAGTGCAAGGGATGTACTATGGGTAATTTTGTGAAGACTACCTTTCATGAGAAGGAGAACCGTGCTTTGGTGATCCTTGAGAGAATTCACACAGACGTGTGTGGACCTTTCTCGGTTGCTTCAATAGAAAAACACAGGTATTATGTTATATTTTCTGATGACTATTCTCATAGATGCTGGATCTTCTTCATGCAAAAGAAGAGCGAAACATTCTCAAAGTTATGTGATTTTAAAGCATTGGTGGAGAAGGAGTCGGGGAAGCAAGTGAAGGCTCTGCAGAGCGATAATGGTGGTGAATATATCTTGGATGAATTCAAAGACTTTTGTAGCAAAGAAGGAATTCGAAGAGAAATCATAGCACCTCATAACCCACAACAGAATGGGGTCACAGAGAGGAAGAACAGAACGATCGTGGGTGTTGCACGAGCTATGTTGCATGACCAGGGCCTACCAATGCACTTGTGGGCAGACGCATGCAACACTGTGGTTTATGTGCAAAACCATTGTCCTCATAGTGTACTTGGCATGAGTACACCTGAAGAAGCTTTTACTAGTAAGAAGCTTGATATTTCTCATTTGAATATTTTTGGCTCATCTGTTTACATTCATGTGACAAAGGACGCCAGGAAGAAGCTGGAGCCAACTGCAGAAGTTGGGATATTTGTGGGGTACACATAAACACCCCATAATTATCGTGTGTACTTTCCAAACAGTCGAATGACTGTGGTGCGACGGGATATAAAATTCAATGAGGTGAAAGCCATGAAGTTGTCGCTTGAGAGGGAGCTACACTTGCATGCAAAGGAGGAACTTCTTGTTCCCAAATATGAGCCTCTAGATGTGGATCAGCCACAGGATGAGATTCATGGAGTGGAGGAGTCCACTCATGCAGAACCAAACATCAGACAAGGCAGAAAGCGTACCACAGAAGCTGAGGGACTAAAGCTTGATGCGGCACAGAATGTAGGAGTCCCTACATCATAGCGCAGACAGAGACAATCACCTGACCAATTTACTGAATACATGGCTCTTATGAGAAAGTGTATCATGACAGAGCCATAGTATTTTGAAGAAGAAGTGCAGGAGCCCACATGGGTACATGCCATGGTGGAGGAGTATGACTCCATTGTCAAAAACAATGCTTGGGAGATTGTTCCAAGATTGGTGGGTAAATCAGTTGTAGGATCAAGATGGATCTACAAGGTAAAGCAAGTTGTTGATGGGAGCATTGAGAAGTATAAGGCAAGATTTGTTGCCTGGGGCTTCTCACAGATTGAGGGGATGATTACGAAGAAACATTTGCACCTGTCGCATGGTATTCTTCCATAAGGACCATCCTTGCTCTCTCAGCGCAGATGGGTTGGCACATTCATCAGATGGATGTGAAGACTGTGTTCCTTAATGGGATCATTGAGGAAGAGGTGTACATTGAGTGATTTGAAGGATTTGAGATCTTTAGCAGCGAGTTGCATGTGTGCAGACTCAAAAGAGCGTTGTATGGGCTGAAACAAGCACCTCGTGCTTGGTATGCACGGATCGACAACTATTTCACTGGACTTGGCTTAACCAAGAGTGAGGCGGATGCAAACCTGTACCAAATTTTGGTGGAGGGTAAGCTTTTAATCATTGTTCTTTATGTTGATGATTTAATACTAACGGTGATGAGCAGTTGACACACTCATGCAAGGCATATCTTACAAAGGAGTTTGAAATGAAGGATTTGGGCCTCCTTCATTATTTCCTTAGATTGGAAATATGGCAGCGGGAAGGTGAACTATTTGTGTCTCAAGGAAAGTATGCTCGGGAGATACTTAAGAAGTTTCACATGCAAGGCTGCAAGCCTATTGACATTCCTCTTCTAGGAAATTGGAGGAAAGAGGATGCTACATTGACAAAGCTAATGGATGCCACTGTTTATCGATAGTTGGTGGGTTCACTCATGTATTTAGTTAATACAAGACCGAACATATGCTATGCAGTGAACCAACTTTCACAAGCGATGGTTAAGCCTACCAATCTCTTTTGGAAGGCAAGCAAGCATGTCTTGAGGTATCTCAGGGGCACATCTCAGTATGGATTATGGTACAAACAGACGGATGAGGTGAAGTTGCATGGCTTCATGGATGTAGATTGGGCAGGCAACCCAACAGACAGAAAGAGCACATCATGAGGGGTTTTCAGTATTGGATCTACAACAGTTTCTTGGTACAATAGGAAACAAAGATCCGTGGCACTCAGTTCATATTGATATCTGGTATCATCATATCAGAGATTGTGTGCAGCGAAAGATCATGTTGCTTCAGTACATTCCTACGGAAGGTCAGGATGCAGACATTCTAACAAAGGCACTCACCAGGAGAAAATTCGAATACCATAGAGGCAAGATCGGGGTGAAGGATAATCCCTATCTTGTTGAGAGGGAGTGTTGAGATTCAACAAGATGATGAAGCTTAGTGAAAATCAGTCGCCTTCACTAAGTGGGCCCACAGGCTATTTTTAGGTGCAAGTCTATTTTTAGAATATGTCTATTTTTAGACATGTTGATCATATTTTAGAACTTGCAGAATGTTATTTGTGGATGGTTGGTCAGGTTGGAAAAATAGATGAAATTCTATTTTTAGAATATTGGGCAAAGTCTATTTATAGATCGTCGATCTAAAAATAGATGTGTCGATTATTATTAATACTTAATAATAATCAGACTCTAAATATCAACTTATTCTCTTGAAGAACTTTATTTCAGTGAACAAATTTGGAAAATCAGTGGGCTGAAGGAATTAGGCAATTCCTAGGGTTTACTGGTGGTTCATGCATGGAGGACTTATTTAGAACTGAAGTGGCAAAGTTATGACAGAGTTGGAAGAGTAGTTCATGGAGTTGTTATTCAGTTTAACTCAGTTGAGCTAGTTGTATCTAGTCTAACTAAAAGAAACACTAGTGAGAGTTAAGTGAATTAATTAGTTAATTAATTCACAACTAATAACTCACTAACAACTGAACAAATACAGTGGTTAACTATAGTGCATGTCAGTTCCAGTGGAGACCCAATGGAGAGGTAGGTGAAAGGGCAAGATGGACTATCCGTTGTGACTATAGTGATGCATTGATTGCATCACACACACATTGGAGTTGCCAATGAGGATTGCACAGTCAAGGCAAGGTAGATTCTGAATTCATTCAGGGGTCTTCTTCAGCAGGGATTGCACAGTGGAGGCAGGCTATTAGGTGGCAAGAAATCAGTCCATGGATTTGCAGATTTCTTCTGATTAGTGTGTGACGATTGATTGTACTGAGAGCTTGATGTACTAATCTTTGTATGAGATTGTAACATGGTCTCCATGATACATAATATATGATAGTTGGGGTTTTTAGCTTCAAGCTTTCTCGTTAAACAACTATGTTATGTGCGATTGTTTTTATTGCTTCATGTGTTTGCAATTGAGTTTTTAAATTTCCGCAAAAGATTAACAGTGGAAGGATTCTGTATTTAGAAAGAAGATAAATATTGTTAGATCAGGAGAATCTAGATATATACATGCATATGTTATATACTTTCTACTAAAAGTAATTAAAAAATCACTTAGATGGAGTCAAGAGCGAGCTTCTAGAATAGTAATATTATAATAAAATAACACATACCTAGAAGATTGAAGATCTATCTATTAGATCTTTAAAAGGAGGAGGAGGAGATCATTTGGGACAACTTGAAGTTGTGATATCTTCTTGTTGGAGACGTTTTGGGAACGTGGTTCTCAAATTTAGTGAGCCCTAGGACAAAAACTCTTGGGTTTCCCTATTATGAGTTGGACGAAAGCCCAACCCACTATTGAGGAGATTTCATCTAGAAATCTCAGAGAGCTTCAACGACGTTATTGGAGATAATATCTGGTGCAAATATTACAGATTAGAGTGAGGATCATCCAGATCCTCAAGTTGAGGTATATTTGAAGTCTAGTTTAGGGGGTCATATCCCGTGTTGCAGAAGATTATCTTGAGACCGAATTAAGTTTGCGACATTTTGGAGGGTTTTATCTCAATTACACACAAATCGTTTTATGGGAATGAGTAGCAACATTAATAATTCATGGGTTTTTATGTTATCAATTTCTATGGCATATATTCATGAACTTTTATGCTATTTTTGAATAAAAATTCACATCGTATTTTTCAAAAGAATTTTTTCATAAATTTAATGAAAATATCGACAAGGGATATTACAGTGGTGTCAGAGAATGATTTTGGTCAATTGTGGTTTTAAATAAAAGTTCTCGTATTGTTGCATGGTTCCTGAAAAATAAAGGAACCAAGTTTGTGAATTACAATTATCAATCTCTTTGCCGAAGAATAATTATTACACGTGTTGGAGCTAGAATTTATGGGAGAGTAACAAAAAATAGATATTTTGTAGGTTAATTTGTGGGCCAAAATCCATTGTTTTGCAGGGCCGAAATTAATGATCTTCTCGGGAAAAATTTATTTTATTGCACTAAATTTAGTCTGTTGGGCCAAATTTATCTTGTTGTGTCGAATTTCTCTTGGAAGGCTGGAATTATTCTGCTGGGAAGAAATTATTTTTCTGGGCTGAAATTATTTTGTTGGGCCGAATTTATCTTGCTCGACCGAATTTATTTTCTGGACCAAAATTATTTTTCTAGGTTGAATTTATCTTATTGGGTCGAATTTATCTTGTGTGGAATTTCTATTGTTGGGCCAAAATTATTTTGTTGTGCCAAATTTCTCTTGATGGGAAAAAATATTTTATTGGGTTGATTAATCTTGTCTTGCCAAATATATCTTGCCACAATGAATTTCTCCTGTTGGGTCGAATTATTTTGCAACAGTTGAATTTATTGGTGAAGAGATTCATCCTAAAATTATTAGTAAAATTGGATTGGTTTTCTATTGTGACATTTTTTTTCAATGGAAAATTTATGATCTATGAGCTACCCAATTTATGCTGGAATTTATTAAAATTAATTTCGACAAAAATTACATTTGGAGATTTTCTGAAGAAATTTTATTTGTTGAGGTCGTATTATTGTTCCATTTTTCGTAATTATTTTTTGAAGCCACATTTGTCTATAGGGATCAAGTTTATTTGTTGGGTTCAATTTATGTGTCAGATTCGGCCAGTTCATTTGCCAGAGGAAAATTTATCTATTGGGTCTGAGTTTATTTGCTGGGCTCAGTTTATGTGTTGTAGCCCAGTTTATTTACGAGAGCTAGATTTATAAATTATGGTTGAGTTTATTTGTTGGGCTGAGTTTATTTTCCAAAGCCCAGTTTATTAGTTGGAGTCAAATTCATTTGCTGAAACCCAAATTTATCTATTGGGTCAAGATTATCTATTAGGGATGAGTTCATTTGCAAGAAATAATTTATTTATTGGGGTTGAGTATAATCATGAATCCTTGAAGTCTAACTTAATTATTTCTATAAGGAAGTTGAGATTATCATTTTAGGAAGGCCAGATTAGAGTTGAGTTATTTATTGATGGGGTCAAAACTCTATGTGCTGAGGAACCAATACTTTTTGGGTAATATTCTGGAGAATATCTAGGTTCTTGATTATTGAAGCCATGTAAAGTTGAGTATAGGTTAAGTTAGAGTCTTGAGTGAGATTTTGTACAACATTTTGACCCTTGCTACAAAATGATGGGATTTGAGGAGACTTTTGAATATCTCAAAAACACTTTTAATGGCTTCGAAAGAAGTCAATACCAACAACAATTTGAGAAATCACTTGAAATTGGTGTTTGGGGCTACAATATTTCCTTGGATCAAACAAAAAACCCTTTTCAAAGGAGGTACATGCTATCCTTCAATTGGAGCAAATAAGAGATTTGCAGAAGGAGTGGGAGGTGGTGAATTGACTCTTTGTACATGGATTTGATTTGAAGAACCTAAAGATGACCGCAAGAAATTTCCTTAATCTAGAGAAGTTGGATTCACGCATTTTTAAAGTGATTCAATCATATTTGAGGGTCCTAAATTGGGAACTCAAACCAACAATTATTGCTTTGATGCAACCAATATTCTTGGAGCACCCTTATGAATGGGTCAAGACTTATAGTAGAATCATGTCTCAGTGAGAATATTAGAATAACTTCACCTAAGCTTCCATATGTTGGGTGTGGAGCCTGATTATATTTTTTATGTATCGCCACGTTGGACCCCTTTCCTTAACGGGGTGGCAACTCTGCCCGTTGTTTATGACCCCCCCACCCTGGCGGGGGCTTTCAGGGGCAGTGCCCCCAAAGCTAAAAACAAATGTAAAATTGCCTTGTAAAATATTGTAATTTCGTAGTCAATCTAGGTTGATCGTTAGGCAGATGATCTGATGGTAGAAGTTATGTTTAATTTAGGGTTGTTTGCCCTAGAAGGCAACCCCCAATGTTGTATGAGGGTATTGTATTGCGGTTGTGTATTGTGTTTATACTCTGAGCGAGAAATAGCAAGGGGTCTCTGTGAGAGAGTAGAGGATATTACAACGAATCAACTATAGGTTGTGTCTCTTCATTTTGTTGGATATTATAAAGGAAGGAATGGTAGTTTTCATGGACGCAGCCCAAGTTGGGTGAACCATATATATTTGTGTCTCTCTTGTTTTATATTTTATTTCTATGTTCGTGTTTCCACATATTTTACGTGTTCCATTGTCGTGTAATATATAATTTTCTATCACCTTACAATGATAACATTATTAGAAAATTTTTCCCAATAATAGAAGTTGATCTATTGGATATATGTAACATCTTGGGTCTTACCATTGAGAATAGGCTCAAGATCTTAGAAATCATGGTTGGAGTCATGGGTAACCATGATGACATTTGTAAGATACTGCAATCTAGGTTGTTGGCCATTTGGAGGAAGGAATAATCTGTCTCACTGGTTGCTTACAAACTAGCTAAAAGGTTGGTTAAGAAAAATTTAAAACTATTTAGGCGGTAGTTGAACAAGGAGGAACTGGGGAGGATGCAAATTGATGGAGAAGAACACGGTGCCAAGGCTAAAAAATGCAGAAAAATGAATTTAGGAGGAAAGGTTTATGGTTCATCTGCAAGGGACTTTAGGGGCCTAACCACTCATGTTTGAGTGACACGAAGAAGGTGACAAAGGTAGATCAAGAGGAGATTCATTCTGACATCCCAGATAAGGATTCTTATTTTATCGTTGGGTCCATGGGTTCTTACGAGAATGCCTTTGAGGAGCGTGAACAGTCATATGGAGTTGGGTACAATAGGCCAACTGTGCATTTATGTTTGAAGGATGAGTATGATGAGAAAAAAAGTGTTCCCATGAGTTAAGAAGTCTGGGGAGGAGATAATCAGGGAGATGAGTCATCGATGATGATTCAAAATAAGCAACATAAGGTGGAATGTGGGTGATATCAGGAGGATGATATGCATAGTGTGCGTGATTGGCCATCTCTAGAGAGCCAACTAGTGGTTCATGTTGATCCCATGATGGAGGAGGATGAGAAACCGTCCTTTGGGCCAACCATTGGTGAGGACCATGCATATTCCCATACAACCAACAGGGTTATAGCACTTGTAGACACTTGTTGTCAGGAGGTGCTAGAACCTGACAAGATAGTTTGGCAGGAGGATGGTAGATTAGAGGAGCATGGAGTTTACTGTCAAATGAGGGAGGATATTTTGGAGATGGTGGTGCATCCATATTTGGGTCTACCCATTGATAAGGTGCAAATCAATGTAGTGGAAGGCAACAAAGCTGCAACATTTTCAGGCAACATCCCTCTCCAATAGTACATAGACAGGGCTTGCAGCACGACTTGCCCACTTTTTCCCATTATAGAGAGAGGGGGAGGAATTCTCGGATTGATCTTGTTGATTGAACAAATAGAGCACCATGAGTTGAGCATGGACCAACATCATCCCAATATAATTTTTACACACACATGCGTCCATGCATTCGATTCTTCCCATGGGATGGATTGGGGGGAGATTGTGAGTTGGTATCCTATTGATGCAGTGTCATTCTTAGTCAGGGGCTTAGTACAATAAGGGCACTTAGGTGTGAGGGATACTACATGTTGCAGTTCATAGTGGGTTGTAGGATGATAATTAATCAACATTCCAATAACACTAGCCCAACATCAGTAGAGTGGGGTTAGCCTCGACCTATGACAAAGGTTGGATTGGAGAGAGGTGATGAGTTGGTATTCTATTGTTGGAGCAACATCTATGAATAGAGACAGAGCACAGTTATAGCCATGGGGTATGGGCAATGATGATTTTCCATGGTGGATTTGAGATCCAAGTGGATCCATTGATGGCAGGATGAGTCATGCATGGGTTTGGAATCCAGGTATTGAGGGATTCATTCATGATTGGTTAGTGTGGAGGCATGGCGTAACACAATGGTTCATATGGGATCCTGGCATCAGTTTTTCGATGCCTCTACAATGGACAAATATAGATATCTTGAGTGCAAGAAATCTTGGGGTGGGAGGATTTTTCATGTCCCTATTTTTATTTTCCTCTATAGTACAACCATAATGGGTTTCCATGATATGTGATGGCTAGGCCACAGGAGAAGGATTACATCATCAGGGTTCCAGAGGGGTTTTGAGGAGTTTTTATAGGATCAAATGGCATCCGCTTGGCATATTCCACAATCCACACAACTTTCCTTCTGTTCCATTACATTTTGATAACTTTCATAAAACATGGTTATTACTGGGCCTAACTTAATTAATTACGCTTGAGGTGGAATTTCATGAGGAATATTTGATGGAATACTTGAGTGTAATATATTGTTGGAATCAGAACAGTAATATCTACATGATGGGATGATGAGAAAAAACTCTGAGTGGCCAGATGAAGCATGGTGAGAGATTTACAATTTTCCCAGATTGAAAGTGACTTTAATTAGTCACTTGATTAAATAAAATGAGGGGAAAATAATTAATTGAAGGGAAAAAAGGTTAGAGGTGACCTAAGAAAAATAAAATAAAATTAATGAAAAATTCACGTAGATGGAGTCAAGAGGGAGCTTCTAGAACAATAATATAATAATAAAATAAGACACTTGTAGAAGATTGGAGATCTATCTATTGGAGTTTTAAAAGGATGAGGAGGAGATCATTTGTGACAACTTCAAGTCGTCATATTTTCTTGTTGGAGAGGTTTTAGAATGTGGTTCTCAACTTCAGTGAGACCCAGGATGAAAACCCTCGAGTTTCTCTATTGTGAATTGGACGAAATCCCAACCCAATTTTGAGGAGATTTCATCTAGAAATCTCATAGAGCTTAAGTGGCATTATTAGCGATCAAATATGGAGCAAATCTGCGAGATTGGAGTGAGGATCATCCAAATCCTCAAGTTGAGCTATATTTGCAATCCAGTTTAGGAGGTCATATCCAGTGTTGCAACAGATTATCTTGAAACTGGATTTAGTTTGCAACATTTTAGAGGGTTCTATCTCAACTAGGCATCAATTATTTTTATGGGCATGAGTAGCAACATTATTCATTTATGGCTTTTTATGTTATCAATTTCTCTAGCATAAATTGATGAATTTTAATGGTAGTTTCAAATAAAAATTCATGACATATTTTTCAAAAGAAAAAAATCATAAATTTAATGAAAATATCCAAAAGGGATATTACAATCCTCCTCAAAAGCTAGGAGTTCTCAACACATTGACTACTTGTGCTTTAAGAGTTTCTAATTAAAGTCACTTGGATGATGAAAAAACCCATCTCCTTAAAGTATTAGAAAATAATTGCTATAGTAAGCACCAAGGTTTCAAGGCTTTCCTTAAAGCATCCAAAGGTCCAAAGATAAGGAAGGAAACCGACGATCTGATTTTCAGGGTGCATCTTCCCTTTATCCACGGGACCATTGACAAAATTGCTCGGATCCTGAGGAAGCACAAGGTTCCTTCCATGTTTGGGCCCCTAAATACCATTCAGAGCTCCCTAATATCAATCAAAGACCAAGTGGATCCTAGAAATATGAAATATGTTTATGTTATCCCATGTTACTGTGGGACCCCCTTCATTGGAGGAACTAACTTCTACATAAATCAAAGGATTCTTGAGCATGCAACCAACATCAAACATGGTAGGACTCGCTCCTAAGCGTTCGCAGAACATGTAGAGAAGATGAAACACCACATCTGTATTGAAGAGGTCTAGGTCATTGCAAGGATTGAGAATTTCCATCACCAAAAGTTTAGGGAGGTCATAGAGATTGAGAGAAGACCAAATGCACTAAATAGAGACGATGGCTGGAAAATCAGTAGTTGTTGGATCCCTGCCCTTTCTTCTTAGTGTTCTTCATTTTTTGCTTGTTTTCTCCCTTTGTTATATTCTTGGTTTGATTCTTATTTGTGTTTCCTTTTTCAGAGAACTTCCCAATTTACATACTTATTATTTCTAATTTTATATATAATTAGTGTTCTTAATATTAATCTTATTCTATATTTTTAAGTCTTAGTTTTATATAATTTTATATACATTTTATTCTATTTAATACTTTCTAGTCCTTAATTCATTAATTTTTTATTTCTTAAGATTATACTTTATTTATTTTATTTTTCGCTCTTTTTTTCTAATCACTTATTATATATATATATATATATATATATATATATATATATATATATATATATATATATATATATATATATATATATATATATAATGAGAGTTTATTATTTTTTACCATTATTATATTTAACTAAAACATATTTATATTTATATTTTATTTATAACTTCCTCCTTCTGAAGATGGGTGAAGTGTTCACTGAAACGTCGAGTTCTTCAATCATATTACACAGGATTCGAGAAGCTCTAATCTACATCTATGTTTTATTTAGTTAAATATTTAATTTATTTTTTAGTTTGGTTATTTTTCATATTTTTTATTATATTTTATTATATATATTTATTTAGTTATATATATTAATATTATTTTATTATTTGTTTTGTTTATTTAATTGTTTATTTATACATGATAATATTTTTTTTATTTCAATTTTTATAATTTTTGATATTATTATATTTTATTAAATCATATTTTTATTTATTTATTTTGATATACTAGTTTATTAATACTTTTATTATAATTTATTGTTCGAAACATGTTGACAAAAGTCATGATGTGATTTTTACCAAATGTTTTCTTGCTTTTCATATAATTTTGTTTTGTTGTTTGTTTTTTATATAAAAATTAAGGATAATCTAATTAATTATATTTGATTTATTTTTATCCATTATTTTATATTAATTTTTATTCTTGAATTACTTTTAATTAATTAATTAATTAATATTTTTTTGAACATTTCTTGAAAGCATCCTTTGATTATTCTATTATTATTGTTGAAAATGAGTTTGTACACAATTACATTATTTATTCTCATGTTATAATCAAACTCTCTATCTTACTAGATAAACACATTAAATACTTCGAAATTTTGAAAAAAAAAATAAAAAAAAAATTATATATATATATATATATATATACACACACACACATTACGAAATTTTAAACATTACATCATCAAGGGTTCTTGAGGGGTTTTGAGGTGTTTTTACGGGATCCAATGGCATTAGCTTGGCCTATTCCAACATCCGCACAACTTGCCTTTTGTTCCATTGCATTCCGATAATTTTCATAAAATGGGGTTATTAGTGGGCATAACTTAATTAATTACATTTGAGGTGGCATTCCAAGAGGAATATTTGATAGAATATATTAGTGTAATATCTCGTTGGAACCGTAACGAGAAGATCTATACGATGGGATGGTGAGAAAAGACTTACAGTGGCTAGATGAAGCATGGTGAGAGATTCACCATTTTCCTAGAATAAAAGTGACTTTAATTAGTCACCTAATTAAATAAATGGAGGAGAAAATAATTAATTGAAGGAAAAAAAGATTAGAGTTGACTTAAGAAAAATAAAATAAAATTAATTAAAAAGTCACTTAGATGGACTCAAGAGGGAGCTTCTAGAATAGTAATATAATAATAAAATAAGACATACCTATAAGATTGAAGACCTGTCTATTAGATCTTTAAAAGGAGGAGGAGGCGATCATTTGGGACAGCTTGAAGTTGTGATATTTTCTTGTTGGAGACATTTTGGGAACGTGGTTCTCAACTTTAGTGAGACCTAGGACGAAAACTCTTGGGTTTCCCTAGTATGAGTTGGACGAAATCCCAACCCACTATTGAGGAGATTTCATCTAGAAATCTTAGAGAGCTTCAACGACGTTATTGGAGATAAAATCTAGTGCAAATATGCGAGATTAGAGTGAGGATCATCGAGATCCTCAAGTTGAGCTAGATTTGCAGTCTAGTTTAGGGCGTCATATCCAATGTTGCAGCAAATTATCTTGAGACCGAATTTAGTTTGTAACATTTTGGAGGGTTTTATCTCAACTACACATCGATTTTTTTGTGGGCATGAGTAGCAACATTATTAATTTATGAGTTTTTATGTTATCAATTTCTCTAGCATAAATTGATGAACTTTCATGCTAATTTTGAATAAAAATTCACAACGTATTTTTCAAAAGAAATTTTTCATAAATTTAATGAAAATATCCACAAGGGATATTACAATGGTATCACAGAATGATTTTGGTTAGTTGTGGTTTAAAATCAAAGTTGTCATATTATTGTATGGTTCCTTCAAAATAAAGGAACCAAGTTTGTGAATTACAATTATCAATATGTTTGTCGAAGAATAATTATTGCACGTGTTGGAGCTAGGATTTATGGGAGAGTAAAAAAAATAAAATTTTGTAGTTTAATTTGTGGGCCAAAATCCATTGATTTGCAAGGCTGAAATTAATTATCTTCTTGGGACAAAATTATTTTATTGCGTTGAATTTATTATGTTGGGCCAAAATTATTTTGTTGGGTTGAAATTATTTTATTGGGCCAAATTTATCTTGCTGTGTTGAATTTCTCTTGGAAGGCTGAAATTATTCTACTGGGAGGAATTTATCTTTCTAGGTTGAAATTATTTTGTTGGGCCGAATTAATCTTGCAAGGCTGAATTTATTTTTCTAGACCAAAATTATTTTGCTAGGCTGAATTTATCTTATTGGGTCGAAGTTATCTTTTGGGGCTGAATTTATCTTGTGTTGAATTTCTATTGTTGGGCCAAAATTATTTTGTTGTGCCAAATTACTCTTCATTGGAAAAAATTATTCTGTTGGGTTGAATTTATCTTGTCTTGCCAAGTATATCTTGCCACGATGAATTTCTCCTATTGGGTCGAATTATTTTGCAATAGTTGAATTTATTGATGAAGAGATTCATCCTCAATATTATTAATAAAATTGGTTGGGTTTTCTATTGTGACATTTTTTTTCAATGGAAAATTTATGATCTATGAGCTACCCAATTTATGCTGGAATTTATTAAAATTAATTTCGACAAAAATTACATTTGGAGATTTTCTGAAGAAATTTTATTTGTTGAGGTTGTATTATTGTTCCATTTTTCGTAATTATTTTTTGAAGCCACATTTGTCTATAGGGACCAATTTTGTTTGTTGGGTTCAATTTATGTGTCAGATTCAGCTAGTTCATTTGCTAGAGGCAAATTTATCTATTGGGTCCGAGTTTATTTGTTGGGCTCAGTTTATGTGTTGCAGCCCAGTTTATTTACGAGAGCTAGATTTATTAATTATGGTCGAGTTTATTTGTTGGGCTGAGTTTATTTTCCAGAGCCCGGTTTATTAGTCGGAGTCAAATTCATTTGCTCAAACCCAAATTTATCCATTGGGTCGAGATTATCTATTGGGGATGAGTTCATTTGCAGGAACTAATTTATTTATTAGGGTTGAGTTTAATCATGAATTCTTGAAGTCTAAATTAATTATTTCTATAAGGAAGTTGAGATTATCATTTTAGGAGGCCAAATTAGAGTTGAGTTATTTATTGATGGGGTCAAAATTCTATGTGCTGAGGAACCACTACTTTTTGGGTAATCTTCAGGAGAATATCTAGGTTCTTGATTATTGAAGCCATGTAAAGTTGAGTATAGGTTAAGTCAGAGTCTTGAATGGGATTATGTACAACATTGTGACCCTTGCTGCAAAATGATGGGATTTGAGGAGACTTTAGAATATCTCAAAAACACTTTTAATGGCTTCGAAAGAAGTCAATACCAACAACAATTTGAGAAATAACTTAAAATTGGTGTTTGGGGCTACAATAATTCCTTGGATCAAACAAAAAACCCTTTTCAAAGGAGGTGCATACTATCATACAATTGAAGCAAATAAGAGATTTGCAGAAGGAGTGGGAGGTGGTGAATTGACTCTTTGTACATGTATTTGATTTGAAGAACCTAAAGATGACTGCAAGAACTTTCCTTAATATAGAGAAGTTGGATTCATGCGTTTTTAAAGTGAGTCAATCATATTTGAGGGTCCTAAATTGGGAACTCAAACCAACAATGCTTGCTCTGATTCAACCAAGATTCTTGGAGCACCCTTATGAATGGGTCAAGACTTATAGTAGAATCATGTCTTAGTGAGAATATTAGAATAACTTCACCTAAGATTCTATACAATGATGACATTATTAGAAATTTTTTCCCACTAATAGAAGAGAATATACTGGATATATGTAACATCTTGGGTCTTACCATTGATATAGGCTCAAGATCTTAGAAATCATGGCTGGAGTCATGGGTAAACATGATGACATTTGTAAGATACTGCAGTCCAGGTTGTTGTCCATTGGAGGAAGGAACAATATGTCTCATTGGTTGCTTACGAACTAGCTAAAAGGTTGGTTAAGAAAAATTTAAAACTATTCAGGAGGCAATTGAACAAGGAGGAACTGAGGAGGATGCAAATTGATGGAGAAGAACAAGGTGCCAAGGCTCAAACATGTAGAAAAATGAACTAAGGAGGAAAGGTCTATGCTTCATCTGTAAGGGACTTTAGGGGCCTAACCAATCATGTTTGAGTGACACAGAGAAGGTGAAAAAGGTAGATCAAGAGGAGATTCCTACTGACATATCGGATGAGGATTCTTATTTTATCATTGGGTCCATGGGTTCTTACAAGGATGCCTTTGAGGAGTGTGAGCAGTCATGTGGATTTGGGACAATAGGCCATATATGCATTTATATTTGAAGGATGAGTATGATGATAAACACATTGTTCCCATGAGTTAAGAAGTCCAGGGAGGAGAGAATCGGGGAGATGAGTCATCGATGATGATTCAACAAAAGCAACATAAGGTGGAACATGGGTGAGATCAGGAGGATGAAATGCATAGTGTGCATGATCAGCGATCTTTGGAGAGCCAACTAGTGGTCCATGTTGAGCCCATAATGGAGGAGGATGAGAAACCATCCTTTGGGCCAACCATTGGTGAGGACCAGAGATACACCCATACAACCAACAAGGTTATAGTACTTGCAGACACTTGTTGTCAAGAGGTGCTAGAACATGGCAGGATAGTTTGGCAAGAGGATGGTAGATTGGATGAGTGTGGAGTTTCCTGTCAAATGAGGGAGGATATTTTGGAGATGGTGGTGCATCCATATTTGAGTCTACCCATTGATAAGGTGAAAATAGACGTAGTTGTAGCCAACAAAGCTGCAACATTTTTAGGCAACATCCCTCTCCAAGACTACATAGATAGGGCTTGCAACACGACTTGCCCACTTTTTCCTATTATAGAGAGAGGGGAAGGAATTATTGGAATGATCTTGTTGATTGACCAGATAGAGCATCATGAGTTGAGCATGGACCAACATCATCCTAGTTGACTTGTTACACACACATGTGTCCATGCATTCGATTCTTCCCACAGGATGGAGTGGGGGGAGGTCATTAGTTTATATCCTATTGATGGAGAATCATTCTTAGTCAGAGGCTTAGTACAATAAGGGCCCTTACGTGTGAGGGATACTACATGGTTTAGTTCGCAATGGGTTGTAATATGACAACTAATCAACATTCCAATAATACTAGTCCAACATCAGTAGAGTGGGGTTGACCTCGACCTATGCCAAAGGTTGGATTGGAGAGAGGTGATGAGTTGGTATTCATTTGGTGGAGCAACATCAATGACCAGAGACAGAGCATAGTTAGAGCCATGCGGTATGGGAAATGATGATTGGCCATGGTGGCTTTGGGATCCAAGTGGATCCATTGATGGCAGGATGAGTCAAAGATGGGTTTGGGATCCAGGTACTGATGGATCTATTCATGACTGGTTAGTGTGGAGGCATGACATAACACAATGGTTCATATGGGATCCTGGCATCAGTTTGTCGATGCCTCTACAATGAACAAATATAGATTGCTTGAGGGCAAGAAATATTGGGGTGGGAGGATTTGTCATGTCCCTATTTTTATTTTCCTTTATAGTACAACCATAATGGGTTTCCAAGGTATGTGATGGCTAGGCCGTAGGAGTAAGATTATATCATCAAGGTTCCTGAGGGGTTTTGAGGAGTTTTTATAGGTTCAAATGTCCTCTGCTTGGCATACTCCACAATCCACACAACTTTCCTCCTATTTCATTACACTCCGACAACTTTCATAAAACAAGGTTATTACTGGGCCTAACTTAATTAATTACTCTTGAGGTGGCATTTCAGGAGGAATATTTGATGGAATACTTGAGTGTAATAGCTTGTTGGAATCAAAACAAGAATATCTACATGATGGGGTGATGAGAAAAAACTTCGAGTGGCCAGATGAAGCATGGTGAGAGATTTACCATTTTCCCATATTAAAAGTGACTTTAATTAGACACTTAATTAAATAAAAGGAGGGGAAAATAATTAATTGAAGGGAAAAAAGGCTAGAGGTGACTTAAGAAAAATAAAACATATTTAATAAAGAATTCATGTAGATGGAGTCAAGAGGGAGCTTCTAGAACAATAATATAATAATAAAATAAGACACTTCTAGAAGATTGGAGATCTATCTTTTGGAGTTTTAAAAGGATGAGGAGGAGATCATTTGTGACAAATTCAAGTTGTCATATTTTCTTTTGAAGAGGTTTTAGGAATGTGGTTCTCAACTTCAGTGAGACCTAGGATGAAAACCCTTGGGTTTATCTATTGCGAAATGGACAAAAACCCAACCCATTGTTGAGGATATTTCAACTAGAAATCTCACATAGCTTCAGTGGCATATTGGAGATCAAATCTGCGAGATTGGAGTGAGGATCATCCAAATCCTCAAGTTGAGCTATATTTGCAGTCCAGTGTCGGAGGTCATATCCAATATTGCAACAGATTATCTTTAAACTGGATTTAGTTTGCAAAATTTTGGAGGGTTCTATCTCAACTACACATCAATTATTTTTATGGGCATGAGTAGCAACGTTATTCATTTATGGGTTTTTATGTTATCAATTCGTCTGGTATAAATTGATGAATTTTAATGGTAATTTTGAATAAAAATTCACGGCATATATTTCAGAAGAAAATTTTCATAAATTTAATGAAAATATCCAAAAGGGATATTACAATATTGCTCAAAAGGTGGGAGTTCTCAACACATTGACTAGTAGTGCTTTAAGAGTTTCTAATGAAAGTCACTTGGATGATGAAAAAACCCATCTCCTTAAAGGATTCGAAAATAATTGCTATAATAAGCACCAAGGTTTCAAGGCTTTACTTAAAGCATCAAAAGGTCCAAAGATAAGGAAAGAACCTAATGATATCATTTTTGGGGTGATTCTTCCCTTTATTCAAGGGACCATTAACAAAATTTCTCAGTGATCTGAATGGAGGAGTATTAGTGAATGCTATGCTAAGTACCTCTTTAAGATTTTAAACATGCTTGCTTCTTATGTGCATAGATTTGAGCTGAACAACATATTGCTTCAATGGTTTCTTTTAAGTGTCTTTCAACAGTGCAATTTCATTAAAAAATTGTGAAGCATGAAATCATCAAACACTTGAAAAAAAATATGCATCAAACCACAAGACAAAAGCCAATGATGAAGGACTTCACCCCTCCTGGGTTACATCTCCTGGCATGTTAACATGTCTATACTAATCTTGTATTCGGTGTCAAAAGTACATATTAGTTTGTTGCCAATAACATGTGGCTATTACCCCTTCAAAGTAATGTTCTTCTGCAAACAACTCTCACAATATCAACAACACGACATATCTCCTACAGAGACGACATTCTTTCACCGGTGAGAGCTAGAAGCCCCTCACATACACCCTTCAATTCCACACTGAAGAATATAATAAAAAAATTCATGAATAATTAATTCAAACCAGAGTTGAACCATGTTGGTCACAGCTGCTGCAAAAAGTTTTTTGGAATTGGGAAAACCCCTACAAGGTCTCCTCCTTGCTCAACAGCTTCCAAAACTGCTTCAAACATATGATTGATCCAACATATTACTTGTCAAACCTACAACATGACCCTGAATATGTGCTCAAATGAATAAACCAAGGTTACCAATGGATTCACAACATCCAGAAACCCCTAAGTAGCCTCTTTTGGCTCTTCAATTGGTCTTCAGTTGAAGTAGATGTGGCCTCCCCTCCTGGTGGCCCTAGACATATTTAATCTTCAAGCTGGAAAAATCACTTCCATAAGTGCTCCTATGCCTCTAAAACCTACACCAATGAGTCAGGAATTCTTGAGAATGGTTGTCTAGCCTCTTCTTGTGCTCAATTTGGTCGAAAATTTCCCAAGTTATGACTTCTTCCAGTTTCTCCTAGGAAAACTCCTCTAAAAGTGGAGAGAACTCTAGTTAACTCCACCAAATCTGGAGTTCTGGCGGACTTCGCCAACTAAACCGCCAAGGATAAGCTCAGATTAATTAATGGATAAGCGTGATTAAGTGGTAGTTAAGTGATGTTTTAGCGCACTAATGGTGCGGTTAAGTTGGAGCACTCCACCTGGTTATATGGTGAAGTCAAGTGGTGAGGGGGTTGGCCCCCTCCTCCACCCGTCGGGTTTAATATAAAACTTTAAATATATGTATTGTCCCATATATATTAAATTTCAACGCGTGGCGTGTTGGTATTGTTGTGCGCTTGTGTGGGGGAGGTCACGGGGTCGACCTTGACCTCCGCCCTTCCACCATATGTAATTTTGTTCAAACATATAATATGACATTCTCCCATGACATAGTTTAATTCAGCCTTTGGGAGGGGGCACATGGTGGCCCCTGGTTGCACCACATGTCCTCTTCCCATTTATGCATTCAAAGACCACTGGAAACGCGACAATAAACCAACTTAAAAACCAACCGTGGAATGACACTTGTCACCACCTCATAGGACCAGCTAGAGGAATATTCTAGACATATTCTTTTTTTTGCTGACTAGGCTGCCCAGTTATCATTATGTCAAGTCTGCACAAATTTTAGATGTTTGTGAAAATGAACAGCAGGCTCTAACATTCACATACGAAGTTGGTTTTCGATGAAATGAAGTGTGTCGGAATCAGGGTGACGAGACCTATTCAGTCATTCAGGTTTCGAGCGATTCTGAGAATTTTGATTTTTGAGCTTAATTTTGAGCTCCTGATCATATCTCCCTACTAAAAGACTTTTGGTCTCCAAAATTTCATTTTAATCTGTTTAAAATTTGAAGGCACAGTTCCTTCATTCTTCTAAACTCGACCCAATCAAATTTTTAAGTGCCCTGACGACTCTTTTTCATTCTGTAAAGTCCTTTCGGTAATAATCACATGCAATGGAACATGGCCTTTTTCATGTTGAACTTGAACTGTAACTTGACCAAAGGACCAAAGGTTTCAAGTTGGTTCTTCTCGACATGTCCATGTCGCTATGACCATGCATAACAAAATCATCCCCAAGAAGATTTGAATGGTGTTTATCTGCAAAAATCCTTATTGAGGATAAAATCCAAAAGAATTTGATGTAAACCAATACAAGCAACACATGGCCAATACTTGTAGAAATTGAGTGTTGAACACATTTGTACATACAAAATATGTTGCCACTTCTCATACAACAATTTTCAAAATGCTTTCTAACATAAACAAAGAGAAATGCATTTTACAACATGGAGAACTTGACACCCAAATTTTCCACTTCAATTGACTAACAACCAAGCGAAACTAGCATAAACATGCTAAAGAAAACATTGTTGCATGTAAGTGATTTATTCATGAATTATCACTTTTAAAAATTACCGACTATGGGGATATGCAACTAGTGCAAACAAATATTTACAACCTTCAACTGGACAAATAGTCTGAATAGTTCTTAACCAAAATGGTAACTGAACCCTCTATTTGAACTTTTCCTTCTTTTGAAGTTTCTTCATGGATGGTCGCATCTTGCGCCACTTTTGCTTTTGTCGCTTCCTTTTCCGGTGCTTGCATGACTTGCTTACCTTTACCGAGATGAAGTTGTGGAAACAATTTCCAACACTTCTTGACCCGATTCCCACTGATATTGCAGTGAGTGCAAAAGTTCCTTTGAGCTCTTCTTAGCTCACATGCCTTTTTCTTTGATTGAGTTTTCCTCTTCTCGTTCTCAATCTCAAGAGACATAAACATCTTCTTGATGATGGCTTTTCTTTTGTCACACTCATCTACGCAATGGTTAGAAGAGATGCAAAAAGTGCATGGAAACATTCTCCTCAACATGTCACTCAAATCAACAAGTTTTTTTCCTTTAGGAGAATCATTTAAATGAACAAGATGAGTATACCTTTTCTTGGTGTCCTTTCACTTATGCTTCCTAGATGATGAACCTGCATGACAAGAAGAACTTGAATCAACTTCTTCTTCAACTTTTTCATCTCTCTCTGGAGATACCTTCAAGTCCCTTTTGCATTTGGAGAACCAAGCAGGTACTAGTTCTGGATGCAAAGTCCAACACCTTGCCTTCTGATGTCATATTTTTTGAAATAAGGTACATGATACACAATAGGTGTCATCAGAAGACCATTATTCTGGTGAAACATAACCCAAGCCTTCATACTTAGGTCTCTCTTTTACCTCTATTGGGTTCTTGATGCCTTGTTGATTCACACCAAGACCTGAGCCTTCCTTGTAACCCATCTTTTCCAAGAGCTTAGACCCAATACCTTTGTTGTGTCTTTCAAAGGCTGCAAAAGAATTTACATTAACAGATGCATGTAAATAAGGATCATATGCATGCTCATCATTTGTCTCATCTCTTAATTGAGGCACAAATATGGTTTCATACTCCTTTCTGATTCTGAAGGTGTCCTTGTTAGTATGAATCTTTCTTCGTAAAAGATCACTTTAGCTATGCATAACAAATAGCCCTAACATCGATTATGGCTACAAAATACCTTTAATATTGCTGCCCAAATTCAAATCTAAGCACAAAAGATATTAAGCAGATAAAAAATAACATAGCTCCATAGATCCAATGAACAAGACAAGAAGAATGTATATGAAAGAATTTTGTATTATATTAAAGAATGGGGCACCTGTGAGGAAAACAAGAAAGGTGTTTTCCGGTTCTCCTCAGTGGGATGGGTTCTTGGAAGTCCTCAGTGTTTCAGATCTAACATTTCTCTCTCTTATGGATGTAGAAAAGCAAACATAGAACTCAATGGGAGTTCACAAAACAAAATGGAAAATGGTGACCAAGAGTAGATCCAGAGTGATCTAATGCAATGAAGGTGACTAATGAATGGGGAAAACCTCCCTATTTATAACAAAATATTGGGGCAGTCTAGAACTCGGTGCATGAATAAAATATTATTAATCGAATTCTAGAAGCACCCTTTAGGAATATTTTATTATATTTGTTGGAGGGAAAAGGGTTCTTGACTTGGGTCAATTCCTTTATTTATAAATAATAAATAAATAAATGGTTTATTTATCATTTTAGGGAAGTGATGGGAATATAATTAAATAAATATTGGTTTATTTAATTATTTATGGATGATTTAGTCAAATTTAACTAAGAATATTATTTAAATAATGATTTAAATAACTTATTCTTAGGGAATAATTAAATAAATAAGAATTTATTTAATTAAGTTCCTTATTTTGGGTTAAATATGACCAGGAAATATAAACAAATGAGTTATTTTATATGGTGAAAGCAATTTTACTTAGGGTAAAATTAGTCTTACATGGTGTACTTGGGTTCATCTAATAATAATAGGTTAGATGACCAAAAAATGGTGTAACAAATTGCCCCCCAACGTACGAGTGTTAGGAGCAAATCGTATGACTGAAGTACGTTGTAAGAACTCAATCACTAGATATCGAGAGGGAAGTGAGAGAGAGAAATGTAAGGTTGGCTGATGTGCTTAAAGGACTAGACCTGAGGAGATGAGACTTACAGGTGCAACAAGTCTCTAGTTGATGAAGTGGTACCTGTGCTAAAGGTGGCGGGGAAGGCATACATATGCCCACCGAGACAAAGTACAAAGAATAAGGCGCCCGGAACACCACGAAACGCAATAAGTACAAAGAGTAAGGCACCCGGAAAACCACGGAACGTAATGATGAAGCATGTGCTGGCTAAAACATGAGCCAGATAAATCATAGGATGAATCCCACATACAGGTGATGTCTAGAAGAATCTTCAGGACTTATACAGTAATACGATAGTACATGAGATACAAATATACCCAAATGCTCCCTACACATGGGGAAGGGCTCTCAAAATCTGACAGAGACATGTGAATCGAAAATGGCGCTGCAAGCGGTTGAAGCCGATATCATCAAATGGGAGGAGCTACATCAAGGGCAGGAATGAATTCATACGGGCATGTGGGGGGCTACCTGCAGGGCCACCCCCTCATGAGGGTTGAGACATCTCACACATGCCTGGGAATCACCAATAACTGCTGCGACATTACTGGACCATCGAGTATACGTATCGCGAACATACGGAAAAGGGGTTGGATCCAAGGTACCCAGACGAATACTAATGATGATGTTGAAATGATGAAAGGTCTAAAGGGGACTCGAAAAACATGAGTATGAAATGGTATCTCATGACGGAAATCGACACAGACAAGAATAAAGATGGAGGCTAAGTGGTGCCCTAAGGAAAAGTGTTGTAAGTGAGGAAATCTGATTTGAAAAAGGAGGAAAGGAAGACTTCGTGGACAACATGTGTCCTGGTGAAGTAGTGACTGATGAAAACAAACTTATATTGGCAATATACAAGAAAGTAAAACATGCATTTCGAGCGGGAAATGCTAAGGGTAATACCTCTTGAGATAGAGTGCATTGCGAGGATTAGGAAGGGGGTGGCCTTCAAAGTCCTCTAAAATATATGCCCCCTTCCCAAGATCTTTACTGATGATGTAAGGACCTAGCCATAATGAGTCGAACTTCCCATGACCGAGGGTATCGTGGGCCTGGTCATATACTAGAACAAGGTCACCTTTATGAAAGGTGCGAGGATGCACTTTTCGGTCATACTGAGCTTTGGTGCGCTTTTTGGCCGCTTCAAGAGTTTGTAATGCAACACGACGATCTTCAGAAGCACGCTTAAGCATGATAAGTTGTTGTTCTAGAGGTTGGGTATCAGGGAGAAGTTCGACGGCCAAATGAAGGGAAGGGATTTCGCATTTGATTGGTAAGACTGCCTCCTTTCCAAAGACAAGGTGGAAAGGAGTGAAACCGGTGGCGGT
This sequence comes from Pinus albicaulis, assembly GCA_034641835.2. NCBI lineage: Eukaryota > Viridiplantae > Streptophyta > Pinopsida > Pinales > Pinaceae > Pinus > Pinus albicaulis. The sequence goes on along the minus strand of MU968363.1, from coordinate 26,966,173 downwards.
TTTAACAGAAGTACGATAAGCCCACAAAGCAGGGAATAGCATGAGATGCCAATTGGTTTTGTGTTTATTCACCGTTCGTTGAAGCATGGTTTTAAGAACTTTGTTGACCACTTCAACTTGGCCATTACCTTGGTGGTAATAGGAAGATGAATATTGGTGTGCAAAACCCAATAAGGAGGAGAGCTCATGCCAAATCTGATCTTCGAAATGTCGGCCATGGTCCAAGATTAATTGTTTTGGAACTCCGAATCGAGCAATGACATGGTTAAAGAAAAAGAGGGCTGCGGTGGCTGCCGTATTGTTGAACGTAGGCATAGCTTCGGCCCATTCAGTGAAGTAGTCAACCGCCACGATGATATATTTGTGGTTACTAGCAGATGGAGGTCGACATTCCATAAAGTCGATGGCCCATTTACAAAAAGGACCGGCTGTGACGACAAGATGGAGAGGAGAGGGAGGAGCTCACGCCTTGGTGGTGAAATGTTGGCAATTGGAACAGTGTTTGACTACTTCAATGCAATCACTGAAGAGAGAGGGCCAAAAATACCCAGCACGCATGATTTTTTGGGCGGTGGCAAGGCCGGAGAGGTGGCCACCACAAGCGCCACTATGACAGGCATTTAGGACTTGCTCGGCTTCAGCGTGGGTGAGGCAACGGCGAAGGATAGTATCTACGCCGTGACGATAAAGATCATCACCGATTAGAAGGTAGCGAGAGGCTTGGTGTCAGATACGTCGCTGAGCATCACGATCAAGGTGAAGGGCGATCGCAAGTAAGTAAGGATGTCATCGTACCAAGGATCGTCGGTGGTGATGGCAAACAAATGTTCATCGGGAAGAGCGTCATTAATGGGAGTATCTTGCGTCCGGGTAGGTAAATCAAAAATGAGTTCAGCTAGGACTAAACCTTTTTTACTTTTTGGGGTGACAAATTCAAGGTCAAATTCTTGGAGAATAACGACCCAACGGGCGTACTTCCCATTGAGGATGCAGCGACTCAATAGGAAAGCCATGGGGTTGGAATTAGTCACAACCTTGGTGGAACACATGAGGATATAATGACGCAATTTTTGGACCGAGAACACGACAGCTAGCGCTAATTTTTCTTCATGCGAGTAGGACATAGGTGGACCGACAAGGTTCTTACTGACATAATAGATCACATGCTCGACACCGTTATCATCCACCTGGATAAGGACACTGGCAACCGAATATGTGGAAGCGGAGATGTATAGGGTGAAATCTCGGTCAAAGTCAGGGGACAGATCAAGGGGGTGGATTTGAGAGCATGCTTGAGGGCATCAAAAGACTCTTGAGCATATGTATCCCAGACAAAAGGGGTGTGATATCGAAGAAGTCTAAGGAAGCCGTGTGCGGTAGTGGCGTAGTCAGGAATGAATCGACGAAGAAAATTAGCTTTACCTTGGAGACTTTGTAACTGGCGTAAGGTACGAGGCAGAGGAAGTTCAAGAATGGCTTGAACCTTCAAAGGGTCGAGATTTAGCCCGTCTTTAGACACGATGAAGCCAAGGAGACGACCGACGGGAACACATAAGACACATTTCAAAGGGTTAAGGTGAATGTTATACTTGCGGCATCAGAGAAAAATGGTACGCAGGTCATGAAGGTGTTGCGCCCGATGTTTAGAACGTGCGGTAAGGTCGTCTAAATAGGCAAGGATAATATGGGCTAAATCATGGAAGCAATAAGACATGGCTCGTTGAAAGGTGGCACCGACGTTTTTAAGGCCAAATGGCATGACTCGGTATGCGAAAGTGCCCCACGGACTAATGAACGTGGTTTTAAGTTGATCAGCACGACATATAACAATTTGGTTGTATCCGGAGAAGCCATCCATAAAGGAGAGAATCTCGTGCCCCGCACACTCATCGATGATTTGGTCAATAAATGGTGTGGGGAAGTTGTCTTTGGGACAAGCTTTGTTCAGATCGCGAAAGTCGGTGCAAACATGAATGGTGCCTTGCTTTTTGAGGACGGGAACTGGGTTAGACACCCAAGTGGTATATTCAATGGGGTAAATGAAACCAGCCTGCTGGAGCTTGTCGATTTCGACTTTGATGGCGTCACGTCTAGAAGGATGGACGGGTCTCAACTTTTGACGAACTGGAATGGCATCAAGCCATGTGTCGATGTGATGTTAGACAATGGCAGGATCGAGTCCGGGCATTTCTAAGTATGACCAGGCGAAAACATCACGGAATTCTTTGAAGAGTTTCGTGTAGGCTTCAATTTCTTCTGGAGTGCATTGGGCGCCCATGGTGATATGTTCTTCAATACCTAGCTTGACAGAAATGTTTATTTTGATGGTGGGAGAGATATTAGCCATATTTCCTTCTTCGAAAGCATCAAGTGCAGGGATGGGGTTTTTGAACCAATCGAATTTATCAGGAATGAAGTCTTTGGATTCGAGGGCTTATTGGTCATGGGATTGATGTGGGAGGAAATATGCAAGATGGTGCATATCGTCCCATGGAAAATCAGGGTTGGTCATGGCTTCCATGATGTCTTCATCGGACTGGAAAATGGGAAGAGAGGATGGAAGAGGTTGACCTGAGGAGGTAGAGGGATGAGACTCTTGATTGTGATGGGAGGGGCTCACAGGTACGAAGTTATGTGAGGTGACAAAGTGAGCAGTTGAATGATCAGGCGAAGCATTGGGGGACGATACTAAGGGGTTGGTATATGAGAATCGTGGGGATGAGGAAAGGTAGGAAATGGTAGCTGAAGTCTCGGTCATTTCGGTATCAAGAGGAGGAATGGTAATCGAGGTAGACAGGTGGTCCTGTGTGAGGGAAGAAGGATTATGGGCGAGGGCGACTTCGAATTGGCGGTATGTGGCTAAATAGGCATGATACTCGTCAAGGCGAGGGCAAAGGTGGGTGTAGTGGCCATGGAAATTGCATAAAGAACAAGGGTGATTGGTGTGCAAAGTCTTAAGTTTAGGGGTAGAATCTGGTATGGTAACATGGACTTCTGGGATGTCTGATTCGGGAGACGTTTCATTAACCATGGTCTTGAGAGGTGGTAATTCAAGGCAGGTATGAGTGGCGTGACCAACAACATCACACAGAGCACACTGGATGGGATGCTTGGGAGGCCGAGGAGGGGTAGGGTTGGGTGGGGTAGGTTTTTCCTTTGATGCCCCCCTGCGAGCTTTGCCATTTTTACTCGAAGCGGTTGTAATAGGAGGTGGTGCTAGTTGAGGTGACTGAGGTACCAGTGGAGCAAGAGAAGTCGTAGAGATTGGTTGAACCGAGGTCAAAGTAATATATGGTTTAGGTTGACTGGGCGGAATGGTGGCTGGAGGGTCAAGATACCAGAAGGGTATACCCAAGGTCAAGTTGGGGAGAGAGAGGGTGAGCAAGGTAGGGACTGAATAAGCACCAGGAGGGGGAGCAAGGAAAGGGATCTGACCAACATGAAAATGGCCAGGAGGAATGGTGCCAAGGGGGTTGATTTCAGGTGGAATCAACCCACGAGGAGTGGCGAACGAAGAAGATTCAGAAGGAAGAAGGGTGTCTAACGGGGGCGAAGGGCTAGGAGATGGTTGAGGTTGAGGTTGTTGACTAGCCAAAGTGGGCTATGTAATGTTAGCCCAAGATGATTGCATCATGCAAACGTTCGCCAAGTTAGGATCAGAGACGAGAGGGGAGTCGACAAAGGTGCCAAGCAAGGAGGAGTCTTTGTAGACGCCGGGGGAAACACTGGTCAAAGAATCAACATTTTGCTTGTTGGTGACAGTAGATATGGTGGACTCGGGGGAGGACTGAGATTTTGGTTCATGGTAAGTCAACTGGTCAATGGTGACAATCTTGCCATTATGAGGTAAAAACATCTTGCGGTGGACTGCGGACGGGACGACCAACATGGCATAGGTGTGACTACGCCCCAAAAGGATGTTGTGGTCAAGAGGGGCGTCGATAACTTCAACGTCAATACAAACAGTCTTGCCGACAAGGGTGATAGGACAGTTACGAAAGAGGCCAATGGGCTGGGAGGCATGGCCATCCCATGCACGAAGGGTGATGGTGGAAGGGGCAAGTTCAGGGGATCCGAGTTGTTTCCAAACTGAAGCGGACATTACGCAGGTAGATGCCCCCTCATCAATAATACACCGAGCAACATGGGCGTTTCGGATTTTGACTGGGATTTGGAAAGCAACTGAAGGAGGAAGAGGAGGATGGTCTGACTGGCGAGCGTCGAAAACAATCAATTGGTCATCAGCAGGATCTATAGTGCCCACGGCAGCTAGTAGAGCCCTCTTTTGAGAAGGACACGACTGGAGGAGTGCCAATGTTGAAATGACAGCAGGAGATTGGGCCAGATCATCTACTATGCTGTATGAATGGGCAGCCCGACTAGAGGCAGCATGAACTTCGGCTTTGGGCAGAGGGAGTTGCAAGGGACCATTGGGTGTCAATAGAGGCTATGTAGGACCCGATGATGAAGACTCAGAGACAGGCGGAACAAGAGGTGTGGAATACTGACGGGACCGAGTTTGAAGGTTGAGGTCGACAGTGAGAGGTGGGTCAGAAGCCATCATGAGAATTGGTAATTAGAGGAACCAGAAGGGGAAGGGTGAGTGGTTACCGGGGTGTGAGGTGGTTGAGTGGCCACGAATCCTTGTTGCGGGAAAGGATCGGTAAACACAACAGGTTGAGAAGTAACGGGGGTGCGAGGGGTAATAGGGGGAGGAGTGTTGTCCCCGTACGGTGGCCTGAGAATCCCAAAGTTGTCGCATTTGTGGTAATAAGGGACAATCGTGAGTGTAGTGACCATAAACACTGCAACACGAACATGGCTTATTAGTGCGGAGTGGCCTGTCCGGCTTGGGCTGAGAGCCCTGTGGCTGGTTGGCAGTGGTAGAGTCGATATTGGAAGGATTGGGTCCACGATTACCAGAAGTGGATTGATTGCCCCGTCTCCTTCTTTGAGAAGGAGGAATGTTAGGTGCCCCCTGTTGTGCAAATACTTGCCCTGGGGGGGGTAGTAAGTGCGGTTGTGGGGGTGGAAAAGGCAATGGAGTGGAAGATCCAAACGCTGGAGGAGCGGGGACATTAAGTTGCAGATATGGATAAGGGGTAGGGTGGGCAGCAGTAAGGTAAGCAGGAGGGTGGGCAAAAGGAGGAGGCATGCCGTAGCCTGAATACATGCGATCGGGAGGGGAGAAAACGCCGGAGGGGCTGGCCCCTGGAGGAAAACCATGGCTCGGAAGAGGTTGGGCGGAGGTATGTGATAGGGCTCCAACGATACCGTCGGCAGAGTGAGATTCCCCCGAGGCATTAGGGCCATCGGGTTTGGGAAGGTCAGGGAGGACGGTATAAACATAACCAGATTGGGCGTAGATAAGGTCATACTTCAAGGCTATTTGGAGGGCGGTTTCTTCGGTTTGGGGAAAATGGGATGCGACATCTTTGCCAATGGGAGGTAAGAGGGAGCGAAGGAACCAGTCCATGTAAACCCGATCTTCAAAGGGGGGAGCGCGGCACAAGCTCCGTCTTCGCCGCCATTCCTGGACATGAGAAGAAAGGCGGGTCAAAGAGGATTGATGGAAAGAGGTTAAAAGATCGGTACCAGTGTCGTATCGGAGGGGGAGCTGGAAGTAGGATAAAAAGGCTTGGGCAATGGTCACAAAAGTGGTATGGGAGGAGGTGGCCTGTTCAACATACCATTTAGAAGCGTCGCCTGTAAGCGTGTGTTGGAACAATATAAGACGGATGGAGTCATCGGTGATGGAATTAGAGGAGCACCACATGTGGAAAGATCGGATATGGTTAGAGGGATCTTCGCTAGCAAGGCCTTTGAACTTGGGAATGTCGGAGGGGAGCTTGGTTGGCATAGCAAGCCAACTCACATCGTGGCGAATGGGATCATTAATCAGCTGATTGAAGTCGGGGAGACTGAGGCCAGCCATATAAGGGAGTAATGGGGCAGTCGAGGTAGGTCCCGTAGTGGTTCCACTGGAAATGGACCCGGCAGTAGAACTGGGGTTAGGGCTAGGTCTGGAACTAGACATGGTGAAGGGAAAAGAGGGGGAACCAGAAGTAGGTGGGAACCCGAACAATCAGAAGAGGAGTCGGAGTGCGGACTCAAGGGAATACTGACTCGTTGACGACGGGAAGGAGGAAGTCGTCCAAGCGGAAACTGAGGATGAAGGCCAAGAAGTCTCCGGGAGCGGCGCCTTGGGGGCGCAATGATGACAGGAAGAAGATAAATCGACGAGGGCAGGGGGGGACAAAATCAAGTGAGGTCAAGGGCAAAGAGGTGCAGTGACAATTGATTTTAAAGTCTTTTCCAGACGGTGTTAACCAGGCGCTTCTTCGCTTAGGGTCAGTGTGTGGCGTGCGTTAATTTTAATTGTTTAAACCCAGACGTTTTGAGAGTAAAAGAAAAAGTGTGCTTCGTAATGGAAAAGAAATATGCAGTAAATAAGACTGAAAGAACAGAAAATTAACAACTAATAATGTAGCAATCTAACCCAAAAAGGCGGGTCTCTCAAAACTAGTCTACAAGAGGGAAAAACCAGGCAAAGCACGCTAAAAGATGCCAATAGATATAAGGTTTGGAGGGACTGGGATCCAAAGGGTGAATCTGCTGAAAAGTGGTGCAGAGAACAACAAAGAGGCAGAGGCAAGGTTGCTGCTAAAAAGGAGGAGATCAACTAAAGATAGTAGAGACAAGGCAGTGGCCTTAGAAATGAACCCAAACAAAACGAGATGAGGTGGTTTTGAGAGGGAGAAGAGCTGATCTAAAGGGATCTGAAAAGGAGGTATCAGATCTGAGAAAAAGAGGGCTGAAACTCTGGAAATTCAGACTTCTGAAACAGTAAAGACTCGTCCACAAAAAGTGGAGGGTACTAGAGCCTTAAGGGGCAAGATTCCCTCTTAGGTGAGTGAAGCAGATTAGAAACAGGTCCAAACGGGCAAATACAGAGGCTGGAAAACCCTGACAGAAGCTTCAGACAAACCCAGAAAAAGTGCTAAAAAATTTGCAGAAAAAGTGCAGGTTGTAGGTTCTTACCTGTTTTCAGTCCAGGTCGCAGGTTTGGGGCATAAAAGTGCGTCCTTAGGCTCAGGTCGCACTTTTTGGGCCAAGAAGTGCGACCTGCAGATCCGGCTGTCTCAGCGGCAGATTTTAGAAAAAATTTGTCGTCTCAGCTGCGACTGATGTCTGTCACCTGCGCAATAAGGCCATAAACACACAGAAGTTAAAAATTTGACTGTTTAAATGGTTTTAGGGGTGAAAATCACCATAACAATAGGAAAAACAAAAAATGGAAGAGAAACCCTAGGGTCTGAAACAGCTGGATATGCAGGAATAGATAAAACGACAGTGGTCGCAAAAGAAAACCCGTGTGGAGTCGCCAATTGTTAGTATGAATCTTTCGTCGTAAAAGATCACTTTAGCTACGCATAACAAATAGCCCTAACATCGATTATGGCTGCAAAATACCTTTAAGATTGCTGCACAAATTCAGATCTAAGCACAAAAGATATTAAGTAGATAAAAAATAACATAGCTCCATAGATCCAATGAACAAGACAAGAAGAATGTATATGAAAGAATTTTGTATTATATTAAAGAATGGGGCACCTGAGAGGAAAACAAGAAAGGTGTTTTCCAGTTCTCCTCAGTGGGATGGGTTCTTGGAAGTCCTCAGTGTTTCAGATCTAACATTTCTCTCTCTTATGGATGTAGAAAAGCAAACATAGAACTCAATGGGAGTTCACAAAGAAAAATGGAAAATGGTGACCAAGAGTAGATCCAGAGTGATCTAATGCAATGAAGGTGACTAATGAATGGGGAAAACCCCCCTATTTATAACAAAATATTGGGGCGGTCTAGAACTCGGTGCATGAATAAAATATTATTAATCTAATTCTAGAAGCACCCTTTAGGAATATTTTATTATATTTGTTGGAGGGAAAAGGGTTCTTGACTTGGGTCAATTCCTTTATTTATAAATAATAAATAAATAAATGGTTTATTTATCTTTTTAGGGAAGTGATGGGAATATAATTAACTAAATAATGATTTATTTAATTATTTATGGATGATTTAGTCAAATTTAACTAAGAATATTATTTAAATAATGATTTAAATAACTTATTCTTAGGGAATAATTAAATAAATAAGGATTTATTTAATTAAGTTCCTTATTTTGGGTTAAATATGACCAGGGAATATAAACAAATGAGTTATTTTAAATGGTGAAAGCAATTTTACTTAGGGTAAAATTGGTCTTACATGGTGTACTTGGGTTCATCTAATAATAATAGGTTAGATGACCAAAAAATGGTGTAACAGTCCTCTTGGACTCTTTTGTTCTCTTCTTTTAGCTCCTTAGCATGAGGTGCTGATTGAACCTCATACTCCACATCATGTGGACAAAAGGCACAAACATGTCCATATTCCATCTTGGAAGGAATTTCTACATTAGCATTTTGCATCAAAGTTGTAGAAAAATATGAAGTTTGTGGAGAAGATGGTGGTTTATCACCATTATTTTTACCATCTTCCTTTGTTGGAGAACCTTCTCCTCTTGAAGATCTAGAGCCTTCACCTTGCAGTTGTGAGTTCCTCTCTTCATAGAGGACCTCACCATCTTTGACATGTCCCAAAAAGCCTTTTTGAAGCTTTCATATTTTGTCAGGTTTGTATGCTATCCTCCTTGAGACATGCTTACTGAAGCCTCAGAAATCTCTAGAGATAAAACTTGAGGTGGAGCTTGTGGCAACTCTGGCCTCCTTCTCCTTGTTCCAACTTGGGAATCTGCACCAACAAGTTTTTCTTCTCCTCTATGGAGATTTAACCTTGTAAGAATTTTCACCCTCTTTGTACAAGCAACACAAGCTAACGATCAACCAACAACTCTGATACCAACTTGATCTGAATGGAGGAGTATCAGTGAATGCTATGCTAAGTACCTCTTTCAAATCTTAAACATGCTTGCTTCTTATGTACATATATTTGAGCTGAACAAAAAATTACTTCAATGGTTTCTTTTAAGTGTCTTTCAACGGTGTAATTCCATGAACAAATTGTAAAGCATGAAATCATCAAACACTTGAAAATAAATATGCATCAAACCACAAGATAAAAGCCAATGATAGAGGAATTCACTCCTCCTAGGCTACATCTCCTGGGCTGTCAACATGAATAGATCACTCTTCTATTTGGTGTCAAAAGTACATATTAGTTTGCTACCAATAACATGTGGCTATTACCCCTTCAAGGTAATTTTCTTATGCAAAGAACTCTCACAATATCAACAACACAACATATCTCCTACAGAGATGACATTTTTTCAATTAGAAGCTAGAAGCCCCTCACATACACCCTTCAATTACAAACTGAAGAATATAATAAAAAAATTCATGAATAAAGAAGTTAACCATAGCTTAACCATGCTGGTCACAACTACTGCAAAAAGTTTTATGGAATTGGGAGAACTCCTACAAGGTCTCCTCCTTGCTCAAAAACTTCCAAAACTGCTTCAAACATCTGATTGATCCATACACGTTACTTTTAAAACCTGCAATATGACCCTGAAGATGTGCTCAAATCAGTAAACAGAGGTTAACAATGGATTCATAGCATCCAAAAACCCCTAAGTAGCCTCTTATGGCTCTTCAATTGGCCTTCAGGTGAAGTAGATATGGCCTCCTCTCCTGGTGGTCCTAGGCATATTTAATCTTCAAGCTAGAAAAATAACTTCCAAAAGTGCTCCTCTGCCTCTGAAACCTACATCAATGAGTTAGGAATGCTTGAAAATGGCTATCTAGCCTCTTCCTGTGCTCAATTTGGTCAAAAATTGCCCAAGTTATGACTTCTTCCAGTTTCTCCTAGGAAAACTCCTCTAACACTGGAGAGAAATCCAGTTAACTCCACCAAATTTGGAGTTCCGCCGAAAATGGAGACTTCGCCAACTAAACCGCCAAGGATAATATTAGATTAATTAATGGATAAGCGTGATTAAGTGGTAGTTAAGTGGTGGTTTAGCGTGCTAATGGCACAATTAAGTTGGAGTCCTCCGCTTGGTTATATGGTGAAGTCACGTGGTGAGGGGGATGGCCCCCTCCTCCGCCCCTCAGTTTTAATATAAAACTTTAAATATATGTGCCGCCCCATATATATTAAGTTGTAACGCGTGGCATGTTGGTATTTTTGTGCGCTCGTGTGGGGGAGGTTCTGGAGTCGACCCTGACCTCTGCCCTTCCGCCATAAAATTTTGTTCTAATATATAACATGGCATTTGCCCATGCAATAGTCTAATTTGGCCTTTGGGAGGGGGCACGTGGAGGCCTCTGGCTGCACCACGTGTCCTCTTCCCATTGGTGCATTCAAAGACCAATGGAAACACGACAACAAACCAACTTAAAAACAACCATGGAATGGCACTTGTCACCACCTCATAGGACCAACTAGAGGAATATTCTGAGCATATATTTTTTTTTTGCTGATTAGGTTGGCCAGTCATCATTCTGTCAAATTTGCACAAATTTTAGCTGTTTGTGAAAACAAACAACATGCTAATACAGACAGCATTATCACCATCAACGCCTCTGTCAATTCTGCGGTGGTGGACATGCGGAACAGGTTTTGGAATTCGGGTAATGCAATCGAGGTTAATGCCTCAGTCAACGACGATGTCAACAATCTGGATCACAACAAATTTCTTAAACCGTGTGGTAAGGATAGACATCAGTTTTCGCAGATAGGGCATAACCATGAACTATGTAATCCTTATATTAATAATAATAATCACAAGCGTTCTGTCAATAACTCAAAAGGTGATGCCATCGAAAAGCTTGGACATCTACCATTAAACAAGAATAATAAAAAAGCTGTTAATTTATCCTCTATGGAGCTAGGTCAAGATTCCATCAATATTCTTAGCAAAGGCTTAGGCTTTGCGGTTGCTCCTAAGGGCATCCCAAATGAAAGCATTTTGTGTAGCATTGAGGAAGGAATTCAAGGTTTAGCTCTCGATGATAAAGAAGCATTAAGACAAGAATGCTAACTTATTTTGAAAAAAGCTAGAACTCCAAGGAGCAACTTAAGTAAGGAAGAGCTTAGTGCTCTCAAGGCCTTACGTAATAATGACAACACTGTGATACTTAAAGCCGACAAAGGTGGTGCTGCTATTGTTCTGGATAAGGTTGACTATGTAAGAAAAATGAAAGAGCATATTGATTGCAGTAGCTACAAGAAACTTAACTCCAACCCCATGCCCAAAGTATTAAGAGAAGTCAAGAAAGTGATAAAGAATTCAGGGCTAGATGACAAGTTGAAAAAGAAGTTGACCCCTTCATGTGATGTCGTTCCCAGGGTTTATGGATTACCCAAAATCCATAAAGATGGAATCCCCCTTAGACCGATTGTCAACACCATAGGGTCCCCCACGTATGAGTTAGCGAAATATGTTGCAAAGATCCTGAAGCCCCTTGTTGGGAACACTGACTCTTTCATAAATGACTCAAATGATTTTGTTAAGCTTATCAAGGATCAAAGAGTAGAGGAGAGCGACATTTTAGTCAGTTTTAATGTGGTATCATTATTCACTAAGATTCCTTTAGATGAGGCAATTCAAGTCATTAAAGATGTCACTGATCCAGGAACAACCAAGATTGCAGAAATATGTCTTCGTTCCACTTTCTTCAGCTTCCAAGGGGAGTTTCATGAGTAGGTATCAGGGGTCGCAATGGGATCTTCGCTATCCCCTATTGTCACCAACTTATATATGGAACACTTTAAGAACAAGGCCCTCACTTCATATCCCTTAAAACCAGATTGGTGGAAAAGATTTGTTGACGACACCAACATAAAGTGGGCTCATGGGAAGGAGAAGCTGGAAGGGTTTTTTAATCACCTGAACTTCATTTACTCAGAAATTAAGTTTACTATGGAAACTAAAGTAAATAGGTGCATTCCTTTTCTGGACGTTCTTGTCATTAGGAATGAGGATAGAATGCTTGGGCACCGTGTATTTAGGAAGAAAACCAATACTGATAGTTATCTCGATGCCAAATCCTACCATCATCCAACCCAGAAGTTTGGTGTCCTTAATACCCTTGCCGTTAGAGCCATGAGGATATCCGATGCTGAACACCTTAACGAAGAAATTAGTCACTTGTCATCTGTTTTTAGGGATTTGGGTTATAAAGAAAGAGATATCAAAAAGGCCCTAAAAAGAGCTGAGGACTCGATCTTACCTCAAAAGTGCCATGAACCTCAAGAAAACAGAGGAAGGGTTTTTCTACCACACATTAAGGGTGTTACTGATAAAATCGCCAAGGTTCTGAGGAAGAATGATATTTTCGCACATTTTCAGCAATTGGGACTATTAGACAAAGAATGCGGTCAGTTAAAGATGCTACAAGCCCAGAACAACTTAAAGGAGTGTACAAAATTGATTGTTCTTGTGGGAAAAGTTATATTGGTGAAACCGGACGTTCACTTCATAAATGACTCAAAGAGCACGGAGCCAATATTAAGTATGAACGACTGCGCACCTCTACCCTTGCAGAACACTCGTCGAAAACTAAACACCAAGTGCGTCTTGAAGATGCAAAGATCATTGCAAGAGAAGATCACTATTATAGAATAAAAGTAAGAGAGACCCTTGAGATTATAAAACATCCAGATAACCTTAGGGGGATGTGAAATTAGCGACAATTGGCGTCCTCTTTTTCGACAAATCTGTTCCTCGAAAACGCATTCCTACCAGATATAGCTTTTCAGGTAAACGGTCTCAAGTTTGTCTCTCTTCTTTTATTGATGTTTTAATAATTAAGGAACTTACTTTTAATAATTATTCTCATTAATTAATTTTTATTTTATTTTATCTATAAAATAAAAATTAATTAACTAATTAATAATTATTATTAGCAACTTCTTAATTCCTAAATTATCTTCCTAACATAAATAATTTTATTAGATTAAATAATTAACTAATTAATGAATTAAAATAAAAATTAGTTTATTTTTACAAGTTAGTGATATTAAAATAAAAGTAAAAATTAATTCATAGGTTAATTTTAACATTATTTATTAGATTAAACAATAAACATAATTATTATAATAAAATAAATAATTATTTACTGTATTAATATTTATTTACATTTCTAAATAAATGTTAATACTTATTAGTAAATAATTAATTTATTATTTTTATGAATTATGGATTTTAAAAATAAATTTAAAATTAATTCATAAATTAATATTATTTATTACATAATTAATAAAATAAATATTTAATTACGATATTAATATTTATTTACATCTATCTTATAAAGTATTGATAAATAAAAATTAAATTAATTCTTAAATTATTTTTAATATTATTAGATTAAATAATGAACATAAACCATAAACATAATTAAAATAAAATAAAAATAAAATGAAAATATTTAACAATTTAAAAAACATTTTTGATAAGTAAAAATGGGTAATACTTATCAGTAAGTAATAAGTTTATAATTAAAAAAATTATTGATATTAAAATATAAATTAAAATTAATTCATATTATTAAATTATTAAAATATTAAAATTGGTAATAAAATTTGGTAAAAAAAATATTGGTTTTTGGAATTAAATTAAAAAATAATAAATAAAAATTTATAATTAAAAATTGAAAAATTAAAAATATTAATTTCTCTGGTTGGCTCCTGTCATACCTTTCTTCACTATTAATGAATTAAAACCCTTCTTAAAATTCTTCATTCTATTGTCCTGAAGATGGATCCCCGTTGGGATTTGAAACATCAACAAATGTTTTTCATACTATGGATAATCCGGAAAGCTCTTCAGAAAACAATATGCTCTAATTTTCACATACGGAGTCAGTTTTCGATGAAACGAAGTGCGCCAGAATCTGGGCAACGAAACCTACTCGGTCATTCAGGTTTTGAGCAATTATGAGAAATTTAATTTTTGAGCTTCTGATCACTTGAATCCCAAGGAAGCAAAGGTTACTTCCACCTTTGGGCCCCTAAATACCACTCAGAGCTCCCTAATATCCCTAATATCAGTCAAAGACTAGGTGAACCCTATAGAAATATTTCTTTTGTTTATTTAATTATTTATTTATATATGATAATATTTTTTTATATTTCAATGTTTTTTAACTTTTGATATTATTATATTTAATTAAACCATATTTATATTTATTTATTTTGATATATTAATTTATTAATTATTATAATTTATTGTTGTTAATAATGAATCATACTAGATGGTTCAAAAAGTTTGGACAGGATGATGTAATTTTTACCAAAATTTTTCTTCTTTTCATATAATTTTGTTTTGTTATTTGTTTTTTATATAAAAAGCAAGAATAATCTTTTTCTTGTAATTTATTATATTTGATTTATTTGTATCCATTATTTTATATTTATATTTTAATTGCTTAATTACGTTTAATTAATTAATTATTATTTTTTGAACATTTCTAAAAATCATCTTTTGACTATTTTATTATTATTATTATTATTTTTTTTTTTTTTGGTACATAATTACATTATTTATTCTCATGCTATAATCAAACTCTCTAGGTTACTAGATAAACACATTAGGTAATTTCAACATTCAGAAGAAAGATTTTCAATCCAAAAAATCTCTAGGTAAAAATATTCTGAACATTATGAAAGATTTTCAATCCAAAAAAAAATCTGAACATTCAAGTGGTTTAAGAAAGATTTTCCTGCTGTGTAAAATAAACTTGTAATACATAACATTAAAATAGACTAAATTGGTTTTTATTATTTTGCACTGAAATAAGACATTTTACTATCTATCAAATTTGCCGTAGGAAATGGTTTTACCATTTATTAAGTTTTCTCTCAGTTAGTTTCAATGGGAAGACTGCCACAACCAGTTATGTTTACCACTTAAGTCCTCTCATGAGAGACCGGCTCAACCAGTTTCTACAGGGAGACTGGCTCGACCAGTTCCTGTCAGGGTATGGGGAAGAAATTGTCAGAAAGTATTCTTCAAACTTCAAAAATAACACGACATGTCCTTCCATACATATTCTCGAAAGTGCTGCGTACGCTGCGATACCGATATATCGTGGATCAGCTCTGGCAGTGATTTATTTCCTTATAAATTCTCTGGCCTGCAATTCTTTATCTGAACTCTTGGTATTTTGCAAGGTACGTTGAGTTAATTCAGCTTCTTTGCTGCAATACTGGCATTTTCAGGGTATCTTGAAGTGTCTGCTTTACATTGCACTACTTGTTTTCTATTAGTTGAGCTATTTTGAGGCTATCGCGGCTCCTGTTGGCAAACTTGGTTGTTCCTCAAGCTATTTTAAGGAAATTTACTTAATTTTAGAGATATCTTTTGCCACGATGGCCGATGATGTATACCTTTATATTTCCCCGCATTTCTTGCCAAAATAGAAGTTAAAACACATCCAGAGATTAAAGGCTTTGATGAGCTTCGGTCAAACTCTTGGAAAACTAGTTTTGCAGGTAAAATTTATGTTTGGAAACCCTGTCTACAGCTTTTGGGCGCTTGATGTCCAGGAGTTGATGGTAATTCTCTTTGATCGGTTAGTTTTTGAGGCATTTTTAAGGATTAGATCAATACTACGAGAAATCGTTTTCTTTTACGGCATCTAACATAAATCCTTCCTCTGGCTTCGGTTTTATTGCAATTATAGCAAATAATGGAAGCTTCTTAGTGAATTTGCCTCTTTTACCATGCATTTAGATCAATTTAGTATGCTTATTTTCTTTGTGACATCGAATTTGATAATTTCTTGCTTCTAACTTGGTGATAATAATTTTCAAGGTTATCTTTAGGTTTTTTTGATTACTTTGAAGGACTAAACGAACTCCACTCTTCTGGCCATTTATTGCAATTAGAGCAAATGTTCAAAGGGTCTCCAGAAATTTGTCCCTTCTGCAATGCAATTAGACTAATTTAATATTTAGTTTGTATCTGTCGCTGCGAATTTGATTATTTTGTGTTTCTGACTTAGTTATTCTGGTGTATATGGCACACAAATTGCTCAACCAGTAGACCTGGGCTTTGATTTTTTCACTGAAGAGCTTTAGGAATGCTTGTGTGGCACAGCATTAAAGTTGTGGCAGCTTGGGACTTTTTGTTGCAATGAAAACGGAAGTGCAATTGGAGCATCGTAGCGAGCATCGTAGCGAGCACGACGTTAGCGATACAGATTCAGCTCCTCTTTTGCAGCCACCGTCAATTACATTGGCCGATAAAGGCAACGAAATTGGTGATGAAGAAAGTAATAGCTCATCCGCAGCTTCCTGCCGAATCTGTCTCGAGATAGAGGGCTCTGATCCAGGTATTTTTTATTTATCTTTTGCTTTTTTTTTTATAGTGAGATCGGTGATGCATTGACAATTGAATAAAATTAGCTGATTGATTTTTATTTTTGATTCTCAAGCCCCATTTGAATTGATCAGAGAGCCCTGGTCCAGGCAAGCTTTATCTATGTTATGGCTTGCTGTATAAGGATATTAAATTGATTGACAATTGGATAATTTTATATTGATTACTAATTCTGATTTCTCATTTCATGGCAAAGCTAATCTGGATTACTATTACAAAAGAAAAAGGGGTTTTAGAATTTCACATTTGTTTTGTGAGTAGTCCCTTACGTCGACATGGTAAATGGAATTCCTGAGGTTATCTAGGCCCATGTTGGCCATGCGTAACTACAGTTTCTAGGGCCGCTTTTTGCTTTATTGAGTCACAAAGGATACCTTTTCAGGTGTTTTCCTATCAGTAATTTCCATACGTGTATGCCATTACGTTGGAAATCAAGCAGTTAATCATGTTTGTATTTATCAAATGATGACCCCTTTTCGGGTGTTTTATCACCATTAATGCTTATACTTATTAAGTTATTTGCTATAACTTCAGAAATCAAGCAGTTAATCATGTTTGTCTTCGAATTGCTTCTTCTGAAAAAGAAAAATAAATGTGCTTAATCATCTTCTCCACGTTAGAAAAACATGAATTATCACACATTCCTGACTCATTTCTTATGGGAATTTCTGTGTAAATGTTATGATCACATCATCTGTTTCAAGAGTCTGTGTAAATATGTTTTGAGCAAAAGAAAATCAGCGGTATACTTTTCCTGAGTTCCATAAAATGAAGGGGCAAAGGTGGATAGATAGATGCAAAACTAATCTCTTGGTCTCTAGGGTGGTATCTTTAGTGATTATGTAGTAGTTGTTGAGGATGGTTGTGACCTAGGTTATGTATGGCTATCTCGGGATGTGAACTACAATAGGTGACAGTATACCTTAATGTTATTATTTTTTAAGGTGAGAAATTGCACAGATTGAAGGCTGATGTCCATGAAGACAAGAAGAAATAAATAAATAATGGCTCCAGTGATGTTTGAAAGGTCACTATCCATAGCCCAAGCAGTTAGCTATATGAAAAATTTAGAGATTGGTGATTAACCAAAAAAGAAAGGGTTGTGCCTTGAGCTGTTTTATTGGCATATTTCTCTAGTGCAAGTTTTCTCATATTTTTGCTGGTTATTCTACCTTGTAGTACTCAGTTTGAAGAATAATAGAAACTAATAATAAATGATTGATGGTAAGGTATGAGATGATATGTCACAACCTGTGGTGGTATACCTGTATTATCTATTTCTCTTATAACTGTTATTAGCTAACAAATATTTTTAATTAATCTCAACTAATTTTGCAATTGTATTTGTGGATTGATGATAAGATATGAGATGGTTCATTATAGTGTTGAAAACAGGGAGCGAAGGTCTTATCACATATATGGTATTAGACATCATGAAATAAAATCACAACACCAAATCTGTAGTGGAATAAACCATTATGGGAAAATTCCACCATGAAAAATTGTTAAAATTGGCAACTAGGGCCAAATTCCACTTTGGTAAACTCCTATGAGGAAGATAATTGCAGCATTGAATTCCTCTTTTCGAGAGGACCAAAAACGATCTAAAGATCGTCAAATTTGGACAAGTAGAAGTGGGATTTTGATTTTATTCTCCCGCACAAAGTTTAACAAGGTCGGCCTCACCTTATGTTGGCTCAATAAGCCCAAGAGACACATCTCTTCAAGCCCCCATCGGATTGCATATAAGGAGGTGCATTTCACCTCATTTAGCCCAACGAAGAGGGCTCAAAAAGCATCTGTGAGAGAGCTGCAGCCTGAAGGACACGTAATGGGTTCAGTTTTGGGTTTGTTTTTGTTTCCTTTGGTTCAATCTTGAAGATAAATGGCAGCCGCAGGTCAGGGCAGTGTAGATTGGTGAACTCTCTCTTTTGGTGAAGTATGAACCTTCTTATGTTCATTTCAGGAAGGCCGCAGTATGTATGAGTCATGGACAGGGGGTTGTATGGCTATTCTATGGAGCAGATCAGACCAGTAGTCATGGAACCATGGTGAGGGTTGTTTCTAACTCTGAACCTTAGCCAAATAAGGTCAGATTTTCCTGAAGGAAGGACCGCAGTGTGTGCCTCAAGATCTGGGCTATTTAGGCATCATAACTTCAAGCCCTAACTGCAGTATTCATTCACAGAACTTGTCAACCCTTTGACTTAGCTTCACTGCTTTATTCTGGGACTGTCTTGACCTTTTCATGATCAGCACGGGAAGCCACTTATGTGAACAAAGTCTGAGCTCATTTTGGAACCTATTAAGTAGCTGCTTTAAATTATATTACTGGTTAGGGCAGAACTTGTCTGCTATCGTTTGAAGACTGAATTACAAACTTGACTGGACAGTATATTTGGCATACAGTCAGTTGTTCATGTCATCATCTCGGCAAGTCATCCTTGATA
Organism: Pinus albicaulis; assembly: GCA_034641835.2. Classification (NCBI taxonomy): domain Eukaryota; kingdom Viridiplantae; phylum Streptophyta; class Pinopsida; order Pinales; family Pinaceae; genus Pinus; species Pinus albicaulis. The sequence goes on along the minus strand of MU968363.1, from coordinate 26,947,336 downwards.
TTGATTGTACTCTCTTTCTCTCTTTCTCTGCTGAACATTTGATGATTTATAATAATAAGAAGATTGTTCAAGGCTTTTCCCCATTATGGGGTTTTTCCTTGGCTTGAGCCATATTCTCGTGTTCCTCTGTCTTGGCTTGTCTTCAGCTCTTTTCATTCATGTTCTTTCGTTAGTTTATTCAAATGTGATTGCTAATGATTTAATGGGCATATGATTGGATAAAATAACCAACCTAAGCAAAGAACATGTTAATCCAAAATTAACAAAAATTGCTTTCATTATGTGATTCCATGACGGGTACAAGATCCCTTTAGATAGTGATTGGCTTATGCTAACTACCACATCGATAACATGTCACCAGGTCACCTTCTAATCACCATGAAAATAAAAGGGGCCCCTAAGGCCATGACACTAACTACCAGTGTGGGTTTAAACTTAGGAAAGCACATAATTAATTATGTTTACTATTGAGCTAAGAGACTTAGGAAAAGTAAAGTAAATTACTTTAGTGATTATATTTTAATCTCAGCTGTTGTTCTCAAGTGAGACGAGATCTAATCTTTGCTGTCAATCACTTTGAAGATTAGGGTTAGGGATTTAGCTCAACGTAAAGTTATGAAAGCAAAGCTAAGGAGAGGAGAAAGGCTAAGGAGCATTTTGTATATATAATTTTCTTAGTTGGGCCATTATCCCAGGATAGAAGCCCAAGTAAGTTCAGATTTAATGGAACTATTGATTGGGCTGAATCGAGGATAGAAGCCCAAGTATGTTTAGATTTAATGAAGAACTATTGAGTGGGCTGAATCTATTTGTGTCATTGTGATTGAGATTGGTTATCTGTAATTTTGCTTCTGCTAACTATGTTAAGAATAAAACTGTGCATTTATTTAGTAGATCTATAATTTGCTAGGTCACTGAATTGCAGTGTGCTAGGTTCAAGGTAAAATTAACATGTTATTAGAGTTTGAAAATTTGAAAATTGATCTCTGATTTACACAAGAAGTTAGGTCCGTACAAGGATTGCGGGGGCCATGTTCGGTTGTGATCATGTGAGGCAGAAATAAAATTTTATTGCAGGGGCTTAGAGGATTTCAAACAATTTTTTTCAAGGTCGAGTTTTTTTTTTTCCAAAGAAAAAATCTGCAACTTTCTATTAATAAATAAAAAAATTACATTTTGTAGATTCATTTAAGCATTCAAGACGCCCAGAGGGCTTGTGTGCTCAAGCACACATTGTAGCGAGGCTACGCGAAAATATTTTAAAAATTACAAATTGCTAGCAGGGCTCGGCTTTTCGCGCTTGCCTTTTCTCTTTTGGATAATCTGCCAAGTCCTCGAGTGCAGGGAAGAAAGAACCAAGGCCAGCTCATTGTTCCTTGTGTCATTTTCTTTGTTGGAATCTGAACTTTTAGACACATGTGATCTTTTATTTGCACCTGAGCTTACTATTGGTCGAGCTTCAGTTGGCGTAGGATCCATTGTGGTGTGTGCTTGCTGAACCGTCGTGTTAAGTTCAAAAGGATCTTGTATTTCATGTTCTTGTACCCTCAGATCAGTTGCTGTCTGTTTACTCTCATTTGGGATGGATACATCTGCTTCTTCTTCTGTCTCCTGCTTTGGTCCACCTGAGGGAAATTGCCATCCTTTGGTTGCTTTCCCTGTCTTCTTTTTTCTTTTTCTCTTTTTGCATCCGGACATGTGTCTTGTAAGTGATTGGTTTTCCTACATATTTTGCATCTAAATGCAGTGTTTTCATAGTCAAGGTGTTGCGTCCATTTTTGCTAGTTATGAATCAGTTGAATGCTTTTTGGTAGCGTCTTGCGGAGATCGACTTCCACGCAGATTCGTGCAAAGGTGAAGATTCTCTCGTCCAATCGTTGGGTGTCCGTTTTGATGTATCTCCTGATGATGTTCCCAATGCCTTCTAAAACACATTCATTCCAAAAATGAAGCGGGAGATTATACAACCGGACATAGACCGACATTCTGGTTATCTCCATCATGTTTGCGTCAAAGCCTGGGAACCATGGTGTGATGAAGAGTCTGGTGGAGCCCTAGAACCACGGTCCCGCCTTGAGTATGATGTCTCTGGCTTCCGAGGAAGGGAACTTGACTATAAAAAACCCCTTGGAACAGAGATGGATTTCACAATCCATGGTCCAGTTGGTAAATATCCAATGGAAAAGCAGTTAAATCTGCATATTATTGCTTGTAATTCGAAAGTGGAGTGATGTTCATCGATCTCTGGTGTGTCTATGTTCAGTGCTTGCACACAGTTTAGTTGCTCCACAGTGTATGGTTTGGGAGTATTCTCAGCTGGTTCGGGTGGTGTTGCTGCTTTATTTTTCCCCTGTAAAATGTTCCTGTAAGAGGGACCTTTTTGGTTGTCATATTTGGAGGTGTTGACTCCCCTTGTGGGTCCATGAGCTCTTTTTTGTTCTGCTATGCCTCCTCTCAGTCTCAGATTGAGATATATGGTAGATCTAAAGCATATAGGGTAATCCTTGATTAAGCAGGAGTCTTGTAAGGATTTCCCACCATAAATTAATGATTGCATGTGACAAGGGTATCCTGAAGATTTCCTGATATTTTGCTTCAGGTTTGTTACCCTGTTTGTATCTTGTACCCATATTAAAAGGTAGTTGCCAACAGGAGGTTTTATGAAAATTTGAAAACGAATAGATCTTACCCGTTGCTCATTATTTGAGGTCCTTTTGTTGGCTCCTATGGGATTCTTGCCTGTTTTCTTTAAAAGAGTTCAGTGGGTGCCTTAATTCGATGACCCATAGAGATCATCAACTTCGTGAGGATGGGCACCTTGAACTGGCTTAAGGTATAGTGTGTTGATGATTCTACGGCCTATGTACCCCTGTTCCCACATAGATCCCCGCGAGGAGACGTGATTCCGTCCACACCTTGCTGCCGCCGATGTATGCCCCGACCTTGTCTTCATTCTTTGACAACCCTGGGTTTGTTCCACCCCTTCCCCTCCTTTTCAGGGTTGAGTTAAATACTCAAGTAAAAAAAGTAAATTTTTTTTGGGTGAGGCGGTTGAATCAACCATTTACCCCTAGTTGTTAAGGAATCAGGTGGCCAATAGCCACTAGCCAACACCACCTAGCCCATAAATCTGTTCGTCTCACGGTGTAGGGAGATTGGGTAGATAACATACTAGTTGAGGTTGCGACACAGTTGACCAGACAATAAGGCAGTAGGCAACAAAGGAATCGTGAGGTATTAGGATGGGAGTAGTGCACAACGAGTCAAGCAGAGGGGTCGACAGGGGCATGTTGGCAATGGCTGTTGAGGATGCTCGACAGATGTAGGATTGTAGAGAGGCCGTGTTTGTAGAGAGATTAGTCGAGGGTGCAACAACGATTGAGGGATGTTGATCATAGTGGGTTAAGCAAGAGGTCCAGGTTGTGTGAGTGTCATCTGCAGGGTTCTAGTTGTGCAAGAAATAAATTAAAGGGGCCAGCCATCGTGTCAGCTATTGAGCAGTGAGGGCTATGTTTAGGTCGTCGAAGGTGATTAGTAGTGGGTGGTGGTTGACAGAGCTGCTATGTGGAGCTATGGGTACAGGGCTCAAACACTAAGTGGAAAGTGGACCGATAGCCGAGTGCACAAGCTGCAGTAAGTGTGGTCGAGAAGGGCACAAAATTGGAGGCGAACCCTACTATAATAGCCACTAGGTAGTCGGGCAATAGTAGTTGCAGATTTGGGCGGTAGGCTAGAGGCATGGTCGGGGCTCACAAGATTTTGGCAAAAGAGATAACAATATTGGTGTGATTGGCAAAGGTCAACCCTCAGTGGGAGAGAGGGATACCTTACCAATCAGAGCGTGCCAACAGAGCTTTGATGTTTTGATTCAGAGATGGCAACAATTAGTCTGAGGTTTGAGGACAGGTTGGAGGGCACATGTAATTTTGTCCATGGAAGGAGAGAATAACGTTGGTTCTCATGGAGAACAACCTATGGGAGTTTGTAGAAACTTAGATTACATCTCCTACAGATGCTACATCACTGGCCACACATAATTTGAAGAATTTAAGAGCCAGACGTATCATCGTGGATGTGGTGAAGAATCATGTGATCCTTCACATTTAAGGAAAGAAGAGCGCCCATGAGGTGTGGATCGCTTTGATGTGCTTATACTAGAGTGATAACCTAAATTGGAAGATGGTGTTGAGGGAAAATTTAAGGAACACCAAGATGACTACTGAATTAGACATAGTGGCATCATATGTCACTAGGATTTAACATGTTTGAGATGAGCTTGCAGCTGTTGGGGTAGTTGTGTTAGATGAAGAGTTTGTAAGGATAGTCTTGAGTGGGTTCACAACATGATGGACTACCTTTGTGACAGGTGTTCTAGCACGAGATAAACTATTTGATTGGAGTAGATTGTGGGACGACTTCACTCATAAGAAAATCTGGGAGCAATCATTATCTGGAGGACAACATAAGAGTGGGGATGATGTGAATCTTACTCTTTCCTGTTAAGCAACGAGGAGCAAAGTAAGAAGTTTGAGCAACAAGAGTGAGAAGTCAACCTCACAATTGAAGAAGAAGAAGGACTTGACTACGATTAAGTGTTTTGCTTGTCATCAGATGGAACACTATGCTTCAGAGTGTCTAGAGATGAAGAAGGGTGGAAAGGGTATGCAATCAACTGTAGCTGTGTAGGAAGAAGCTCATGAAGAGTTTTGCTAGGAAGTTTGAAACTGAGTTCACACTTATTTCGTACCTTTCCTAAGGCACTTTACCAGTTGGTGCGTGGCTATTAGACAGTTGATCCATATGACACATGATAGGGACACGAGTGCTGTTTGACACCATGACAGAACGTGACTCAGAACTACATGTAGAGTTTGGTGTTGATACCAAACATGTAGTGATTCGTGAAGGCGGTTGTAATGGTGGTATTCCAACGCGAGTCAGGAGGAAAGTTGGAAGTGAAGTTTGTGCTATGGGAGCCAGAACTGAGGTGGAGTTTGCTCTCAGTATCTATGATAGAGAAGATATATGGACGAGAACTGATCAAACCTATGGGATTTACCTCTGACGAGGGCTGCATCATAAGAGTTAGAGAGAGCAACTTGTATAGGGTAAAGGGCTAGCCTCCTATTCAAGCGATGGCAAGAAGTAGAGTAGTGACAAAGAACAAGGAGTAGGTAGCTTTGAAGGATGAGCAACCTAGAGGGAGTCAAACTTCTGGTTCAAATGGGGAGGAGCAGTTAGTAGATTCCTCCCAGTCTATCAAGAAGGTCTCTTAATATGAGATGACCTCACAAGATGTTCAGGAACAAAAGCTTCTAGGAATCAATCCAAGGGGAGTAGAATTTTGAGGATGTTTCCAAACCAGGTGGCTGGGAAGGCTTCCAATTTAGAGGGAGTAGACATGGAAAAAGATGTAGTTTCATGATTGAAGCCAGTTCTAGGGGGTAGAACTACCTCCCTGGTTAAGTGGGAGCGTTGATGTTTGTAGCTTAGGTAGGTACTTTTGCACAAGCCTAAGTGTCTAGGCGTGCAAAAGTAGCTCACAGTCTCCTTAGGACATTTGCTCAAGTATGAGCAAGTTGCCAATGCAACTTAACCTAAATTTAAACTTAGGAAAGCACATAATTAATTATGTTGGTTAATTGAGCTAAAGAAAATTAAGAAAAGTAAAGTAAATTGCTTTAGTGATTATGTTTGAATCTTAGCTATTGATCTCAAGTGAGAATGCCCACACGTGGGAGAGAGAGAATGCCCAATGTTGTACGAACCAATGAGAGGAAAGAGAATATGTGAGTGATGATGATGCCGAATGAGGTGAGAGGTCACTTGTATTTATACAATTCGTTGAGGGTGAAGAGTGATGTCCATTGGGCTTCATGAGCCTACATGATGATGTGGTTGACCTGAACAATTTGCACGTGTGGGCATAAATTCAAAAACACACTTTTGCTTGTCCAAATTGGATGATCTTTATATCAATTTTGGTCCTCTCGAAAAGAGGAATTTAATGCAGTCATCTCCATCAAATGAGCTGTCCCAAGGTGGAATTTGGCCCTAGTTGCCAATTTTAACACTTCCTCTCAACTAGGGAGAATTCCACCTGCTAATCCATCCATCATCATTGATCATCATACCATCCTGTCGTCATGTACCGTCTCTGAATCACATCTCATCTCTGTTCTACTGAACACTGATATGAATAATGAAGAAGAATTGATCGAGATTGAGTCACAAGGCCTTTCCACTCTCCACTGGCAAAAGTCAGTCCAGACGTAGAACCTCAATCAGACTTGATCCCAGATCAAGTTGTTGAACACCATGCATCCTAGACATAGGGAGTATGGCAGTACATGATGCGTCCATCGGTAGTGCTATGGTCCCTATCCACTTTTCCCAACTTGTTGGCAAGATGAGAGGTACTTCCCATGAGTCCCATACCGCATGGGGATGTGTGCTGGGGCATTTGCAGGAGAAGGTGAACCACTCATCCTTCTCATATGCCATAGGAGAAGGTGAACCACTCATCTTATGCATATGTCAATCATAGGGGAAGGTGAACCACTCACCTTACAGACATGTGCCATCAATCTTAGGGGAAGGTGAACCACTCACCCTACACACATGTCAACCATCATGGGACCAATAGGGGAAGGTGAACCACTCACCTTGTACATAACACACCAATAGGGGAAGGTGAACCACTCACCCTATGGCTGCTCATAGCTCCAAGAAGTACCCCAAGCCCCCAGGAGCTCCCAGAGCTCAATGTCTAATTCAAGCGGGACCCTCATAGGAGAGTCTTTCCACGACTCCAAGTCTCTCTTGGAAGGCTAACAATTTGACCTTTCCTAAGGGTTTTGTGAAGATGTTTGCGACCTGCTCATTAGTCTTGATGTGTTGGAACCTTATTGCTCCTCGCTTTACCATATGTCGAATAGAGTGGTACCTGATATCAATGTGCTTGTAGTGGTCGTGGAACACAAGATTCTCTGAAAGGCGAATCCCACTTTGGTTTTTGCGGAAGATCACGGTGGTATCCAACACATGCTCAAATAGCTCACTAAAGAGCTTCCTCAAGCAAACAACCTCACAACAGGCCATACTAGCAGCAATGTATTTGTCCTCGGTAGTGCTTAAAGCAACCGATTTTTGCTTCCTGCTCATCCAAGATATTGAAGTAGACCCCAATGAGAAGCAACATCCAGACGTGCTTTTACGATCACAACCCAATCAACCTAGTCAACATCAGTATATCCATGTAGCCTCAAATTCCTGGCAGTGTATCTCAGTCCATAGTTGATTGTGCCACGGAGATATCTAAAGAGATTGTTAATAGCAATCCAGTGTATGTGACGAGGCTTGACCATGAATTCACTCAATGTATTCACAACGAAGCATATGTGCGGACGAGAGTTTACCAAGAACATCAGGCCTCCCACAAGTTGTCGATATTTGGAAGGATTTGCCAATGCGGGCCCGACAACACTTCCACATAGCTTCTTGAAGTTGAGTTCCATTGGAGTAGACACAAAATTGCAATCCACCATCCCACATCTCTTGAGCAGCTTCACAATGTATTTTCCTTGAGAAAGGAAAATCTCAGCTGGCTTTTGCCAGGCCTCTAGGCCTAGGAAGTAGTGCATCGAACCTAGGTCCTTCATCTCGAATTTAGAAGCCAACCCCCTCTTGCATTGATAACTGAGAGGGTTTGCACCTGTCAGAAAGAGATCATCTACATAAAGGTCCAGAATGAGAGGCATGTATTTTTCAACCTTGAAGTATAGGTTAGGATCAGCTTTGATCCTTGTAAATCTCAACTTCATAAGATAGCTATTAATCCTCTCAAACCAAGCCCTAGGGGCGTGCTTCAACCCATAGAGGGCTTTCTTCAACTTGCACATGTGTGTCCTTCGATCTTGTACTTCGAACCCCCGAGGTTGTTCCAATAGACTTCCTCCTTAAGCGAGCCATGAAAGAAAACAATCTTAACGTCCGTTTGGTGTAGGCTCCATCCTTGAGAGGCAACGAGAGCAATAATAGATTGGATAGTGGTATATCGGGCAACTGGTGCAAATATCTTGTCATAGTCCACTCCTTCCTTTTGAGAGAAGCCTCGAGCAACGAACCTGTCCTTATATTTTTCAGCACTCCCATCAGCTCCATGTTTGATTTTGTAAAGCCATTTAGAAGTGACCACAAACTTGTCCTTGGGTCTAGGAACCACATCCCAGACATTATTCTTCATGATTGATTCGTACTCCTCGTTCATGTTGATTTTTGTAGCATCAGAAAGTGATCTAAGTCTCAAATTTGGTGAGGAGGCTTAGACACCAGTATTCCAAAGAACCCAGAAAGGAAAGAAAGACGCAGAAGGGCAGAGAGGCAACACTGAGGCCTCATGTTGGCTCTGCGTAGAGAGGTACGCAGGAGTGACACAGAGTGACGCAGGGAGGGCCAGTGAGACCCTCAAGTCCCGAAAATTCTACGGAGGTCTAGGGAAGAATTATCTCAGGTGTATCTCAAGAATTTTCTCAGTTATTTCTGCCAATCTTTCCTTTTTAAGAATTTACTACTGAAGACTAAATATAAATCCTCATCTGCTGCACCGATTTTCCCACATTGGGTTTTTCCGAGGACAATTGTCCAAAAATAACTATCATTGTGATTGGTTCTTGTGCTTGCATTTTACTGTTCTTTTCTCTATATGTACTTGAGTGATAACTGCAGTATTGTTTATTTCAAAATTTACTGTAAGGGTTTTGTAAATAACTTATTGTGGAAATAAGTAGGAGAAATAAATCTATAACTATAGTAGAATTTCATAATTGAAATTTTTACATGGTATCAGAGCTGAGTAACAGGATTGGAGACTTTGCGATGGAACAAAGTCTAGAAGCTGCTGCAGCAACAACTCGAAAGGGTTCACACAACTCTTTAGAGAGAAGGGAAAGCATGGAAGAACAGAGAGATCACGACATCTCTGTATTGGCCTCTAGACTGGAAGAATAATTTGCTTGCGTATCAAGCTCTGCTTCTCTGAAAGTCTGGTATATTGATAGTGGAGCTTCTGCACATATGACGGGAGTACGAGAATGTTTTTCAAGCTACCAGGAAGAGCAGATGAATTTTCAGGTCACCATGGGAAATAAGGCGAAGTGTACCCCTGTTGGGAGAGGTACCGTAGTGTTTCAAACTGAAGCTGGCAATAAGCTTCGAGCCAGCAATGTGCTGCATCATGCATGTGCTTGGTTTGGGGATGAACTTACTCTCAGTGTCTCAGCTACAAAACAAGGGCTATGATGTCTACTTCATCGACAAAAGAGTATATGTCACACCCGAGTTGGAAGAAGAAAGCACAAATCGGAGTAAGGAGCAATAAACTGTATAAGTTGCAGCTCGAATCTCCAATGGCACTGATAGGCAACAATGATGAGAAGGATTTGAATGAGTTATGGCACATGAGAATGGGACACTCACACCATGGGGCTTTGAGAATTCTCAAGAAGACCGTCACAAGAGTTCCATATTTGAGCACCAAACAAAATGACATTTGCAGATGGTGTGTAATAGGGAAGTACACCAAGGCAACGTACCCCGGGAGAAGAAATAGGGCTAAGAGTGTGTTGGGATTGATACACTCAGACATCTGCAAACCAATGTCCATTAGAGCTCTTAGTGGTGCTGAATATTTCGTCACCTTCATTGATGACCATTCCAGGGAAACTTGGATCTACTTTTGAAGACCAAAGATGAAGTCTTTGATCGATTCACTGGATTGGAAACCCAGTAGATCGGAAAAGTACCAATGGTACCGCTTCAATGTTTGGATCATGAATGACTTCTTGGTGCATCAGGAAATAGAAATTCGTGGCTCTAAGCTCAGCGGAGGTGAAATATATGGCAGCAAGCACTGCTTTGTGTGAGGCCATATGGCTTAGGAAGCTACTTGTGAATCTACTCAAGGAAAAGTTGGAAGCGACCAACACTCTATGTGATAACTAGAGTTGCATCAAGCTCTCTGAAAATCCCGTGTTTCATGATCGGTTGACATCAAGTGTCATTTCATCAGAGATTGTGTCCAGCGGGGAGCTGTGCAGTTGCAGTACACTTTGACAGGAGAACAGGTAGCAGACATCCTCACTAAAGCTCTGGGAAAGAAAAAGTTTGTCTACTTCAGAGAGAAGATGGGGATGATCAAGAATCCATTTCAGTAACAGAAATGGATAGATGCAGAATTGAGAGGGAGCTGCAATACATATGAGGCAATGACAGTGGCAGTGTCATGGGTAGCAGTACAGAAGGCAGCAGCGCAATAGATGATGGGTAGTAGCAGCCAAGCATCAGCAGCACAAAGGATGCTTTAGGGTCAGAGCAGTATGTAGCAGGCAAATTACTAGAACACTTTCCTCGCTAAGAGGGAGTGTTGGTTTTTGTAGCATCAGAAAGTGATCTAAGTCTCAAATTTTGGTGAGGAGGCTTAGACACCAGTATTCCAAAGAACCCAAAAATTGTTTGTGGAAATTTCACTCGGTTCATGTTTTATTAAAATAATTAATTATTTTAATGGAGATCCTAAGTCTAAACTTAGGAAAATTAAATAATTAATGGGTATTAATAAAACAGAGTGTGAATCTTCTAGATAACGATGATCAAGTCAAGTTTTAATCTTACCCATTGATTAGACTTCTAATCTGGGCCGTTGATTCATCAATGAGAAGATTATAAAAGAAGGCTTGAGGGTCATTTGGAAAAACGCTGGGCAAGCATTCAGTAACCTGAGGGAAGTCGATTCCGAAGGAATAGAATTCGATTTCAGAGGGAGATTTGCAGGGTGGATGAAGTAGAGGGCTTCAGTAGTGTCAGGGCTCAAGGAAAGAAAGACATAGAAGGGCAGTGAGGCAGCATTCAGGAGCAACGCTGAGGCCTCACGTTGGCTCTGCGTAGAGAGGTACGCAGGAGTGACACAGGGAGGGCCAGTGAGTCCCTCAAGTGTCGGAAATTCTCTGGAGGTCCAAAGAAGAATTATCTCAGGTGTATCTCAAGAAGTTTCTCAGTTATTTCTGCCAGTCTTTCCTTCTAAAGAATTTACTGCTGAAGATTAATATATAAACCCTCATCTGCTACACCAATTTTCCTACATTGGATTTTTCTGGGGATAATTGTCCAAAAATAACTGTGTCGTTATGATGGTTCTTGTGCTTCCATTTTACTGTTCTTTTCACTATATGTACTTGAGCGATAACTGCAGTAGTGTTTATTTCGAAATTTACTGTAAGGGTTTTGTAAATAAATTATTGTGGAAATAAGGAGGAGAAATAGATCTATAATTGCAATAGAATTTCAGAATTGAAATTTTCACAATTCATTGCATCCTTCCATACTTGGTGTTTTATGGCTTCTTCGAACGTACATGGCTCAGATTGAACAATAGTACTCATAGCAGTTAAGTACCCTTGATAGTTGTTCGACTTCTTACTTTCACGGAATGTCCCTCTTGGAGCAATTTGTCTTTCAACATCTTCGAGAGTATCTTTGAGCCACAAAGGTCTTTTCCTTGAGGTAGAGGGATCATTGGGAGGTGGACCAATGGGATCCATCAAGCCTTCAACATCGGGCATCAACTCATATGTCGGAGGTTCATCTTATCTTCCTGCATTATCATCATTGCCCTTCCTTGGGATAGGGATATCTCTAGCTTTCCCAAGGGTAGAATCTTCATCGAAAGTGACATCATGGCTTATTTTCACTTCTCTTTGACTAGGCACATAGATTCTATATGCCTTTGAATTTTCACTGTAGCCCACAAATGTACCTTTCTTCCCAGATGCTTCTAGCTTGTTTCTTTTCTCTTTAGGCACAGGAAAATACACGGGACAACCAAATATTCTAAAATGAGAAACATCAGGTTTCTTACTAGTGAAAACTTCTTTAGGTGTCTTGAAATCCAATGCTTGATGCAGGCTCCTATTTTGAACATATACGACAGTGTTGGCAACTTTTCCCCATAGGAACTTTGGTAGGCTTTGGTCATGGAGCATGGCATTGGTGGCCTCTATGATTGTTTGATTCTTCCTTTCAGCAACTCCATTTTTCTCGGGAGTGTATGGAGTGGTGGTCTCCATCTTAATGCCAACCTCTCTGCAATATTCATTGAATTCATTTGATTCATATTCGGTTCCATTATCGATTCTCAATATTTTGATCTTCTTCCTTGTTTGATTTTCCACCAAGGCTTTGAAAGAACAAAACCGTTTGAACACTTCGTCCTTCTTCTTCAATAAATAGATCCATGTTTTGCAAGAGAAGTCATCCACAAAAATTGCATAGTATAAGTATCTTCCTAATGTTGTTACGACCAACATACCAGATAGATCAGAATGGACCAATTGAAGAATGTCGGTAGTTTGACTTTTACTTGAAGGGAATGGTCCTCTTGTAAGTCTCCCAGCCGCACAACCCTGACAAAATCCTTCATGATTTATGTTGAACTTGGGCATACTTGTGACCATCTTCCTTACCCTAGGTGATGGGCCTCTAAATTAGACATAAAATAAGGCCCATCTAACCTTTCTTAGGCCCATCTACCTTTCTTATGTACATAAAAAGATATGTTAACTCTCTCCTTTTGCACTTAATAGTGTTTTCTTATGCTTTAATATGTTCTTAGGAAGGTTTATAGGTAATTGCATGTTTGTGCCTAATATTGGTTATTTTTGTAGAATATTGTGAGAATATTGGGCAGATTTGGAGGAGGAGATAATTTAGGGACTTGCCCCTGCCACTGGAAGATCAAGATTGAAGAATAAATGAGCACAATGTCAGGAAATTACGGAGAAATCTTGGAGATATTCAAGGGGTTTGTCCGCCCTCCTTAACTATCAAAGGCTACCAAGCAAACTGAGGACGAAGTGCACTCAATCTATGGTTTACTTGGAGTCAAAAGGGACTCAATCACTGTTTTCTAGGGAGCTATTGGTAGCTGCCTTGTAGAATAAATAGAGCAGAGCTAGAGTTAGGAAGATTCGATTCGATTCCATTCAAAACTTCTGCTGCAAGCTATTAAGATTTTTATTATTGTACTCAGTGATTAAACTTTCAGAAATGTAACGAGGCTATTCTCTTCCTGAAATGAGTAGACAGACCCCATTTTACTTATTTAGTTCCAGAGCGCTAGGCTCGTGGGTTAGGGCCCAACCCATGTGCCTCAACTTCTCTGTTGTTATCATTCTTTCCTTTCTGTCATTTAGCTAGTTTTGTTTCTGTGATTTAGCTAGTTTTGTTTTTGATAGTTTCATTGCTATTTAGTTTTTGCTTGTTGTAGTTTTTCATTTGCTTATGAGAGTAATAGAATAGAGGAAAACTCCAAAAGTTGTGGATCGAGCCTTCTCCTCTCATCTCTATACATAGAGTTCGAGGAGGGTAGGCCTTCCCAAGGGCCCAAAATTACTCTCTGTTCACTGTTTCTGAGTTTAGGGAGGAAATTTCATTACCAGTGCGAGTCTTTCTTTCACTGTATTATCGCGCGTTCATCTATTTTTCGTGCATGGATCAGTAGGGTTGTTTATAGGAATAAGTATCAAAAATTCCAGAGAAGTTCATTAAGCTATTCTGCTTCATTTTCCAATTCCTCTCCATCTCTATGTTACGCATCTGAACCTTGCTGTTGCGCCTCCATTTCCCTCCCTTTTCTCTTCTTATCAGCTGCCGCACCCTTTTTATTCACAAAAACCATTAAAAGTTTGACCTCCGCCTTTCCTCCTCGAAATTCCCACTATCGCATTTCGCATCTCGCAGGATCCTCCATATCCTTCCTTTGCCGTTCATCAACATCTCTGCGATTTTCCCTTTCACCTTACCTTTACCGATCATTACGAAATTATTCGAAGAACCCTTTAGAAATCAACCTCTCCCTTTTTCCTTTAAAGACTTGCCGCAAATCGCAAATCGCGTGGTTTCTATTAATACTTTCCACCTCTGAACCCTGATTGCGATATTACTGTACTTCGTTGCCACGTCACCCATCGCATTTTGCATTTCGCAATTTCAGCGTTATCGTATTTCGCACTTCGCAAATTTCGGTCTTATCGCAATTGCATCATTGCACCTTCCCGTATCGCATTTCGCACTTCGCACTTTCCTCCCGACTATGTTGCCACTTCTCCACCAACCTTGCGATATTGCGATATCGCATATCGCATATCGCATATCACACTTCCTTCCCGTATCACATTTCGCACTTCACACTTTCCTCCCGACTACTCTGCAGCTTCTCCACCAACCTTGCAATATTGCGATATTGTGATATCGCATATCGCACTTTCGTCCCTCCATCGCAATTCCGCCATCGCACTTTTCAAAGCCTCCCACTCCAAAGCATTTTTGCGATATTATAAGTTTTAATAAAGTCTAAACCCTCTTTCACACTTCTAAGCCTTGCCTTATGTGCTTTAGCCTTCCCTTGACACCTTTAACCCCTTTTCTTCTCCGGACTGCAATCAATACTCTTTCAATTAGAATTAGGTCATGGATAGTTGCATGGATAGAAGCATGGTAGATAGAGCATAAGATAAGTAGGGTGTGTTTAGCCGATTGGCCAAGTTAAGTGTGATTTAAATTAGTTTCTTTTCTGCCATTTATTTTCAGCAAGTTAAATTAGTTTCCTTTCCTGTCATTTCTTTTCAGTAATTTAATTTAGTTTCCTTTCTACAATTTATTTTAGTTTCATTGAAGTGTGACAAACTTCATCGAGAAACCCTAGAAGTAGCAGCCTTTCGTAAAGCGGAAGAGGAGGACATGAGTAGAATGCATCTGCTATGTATATAGCACTGTCACCTCCAAGTTTGTACCAATCCTGGGTTGATAAAGTAAAGTAGGGCAGCAGCCCCTGGGAGTTGCAGCACTCTTGGTGCAATATCAGGACTCACCACTAAGTAAGGCGTTGTAATGAAGGCAAGGCATTGTAATGAAGGTGAGCAAATCATTTAGATTGAAGAGAAGTATTGCAAGTCAAAGCTCCCAAAGGACTTCCTCCAACTTGATAGAGACCTTCAACCCTAAATCCAAGTGTAAAAGCATCTTTAGGGTTTCTTTGCCAAATACGTACCTTTCCATGAATGAATGCTACCTTGAAGCCTTTATCTTCCATCGCAGAAATAGACACTAGGTTCTTCTTCAAATCGGGCACATACAATACTTCTTGTAGATAAACGGTTTGGCCTTGATTGAAGCGAAGAGTGACAATCCCTATTCCTTTCATGGGGTAGGTGGCATTGTCTCCAAGTATTTTCAATCAAATTTGAGAGGGCCTCCTTGTACCCAGTGAAGTGTGTTGAGGCTCCACTATTAATCAACCAATGATCCAAAGTATCCGGAGGAGAGGCAGTAGATAGAGCGGAAATAAGATAAAACTCCTTTTGTTTTTCTACAACATTACTTTCCTCATACCTGGAGTTTCTCATCCTTTTGGGAGGTCGACCATTTCCATATCGAGTAGCTGGAGCACCTCTCTTTCCTTTATTGTTGAACCTGTTGTTCCTTTGATTGCCATTGCATTTGTAATTGTTGTCATCATCCCTTGGGGTATCTTTATTGTGAGGACACTCTCTAGCATAGTGGCCAAACCTGTTGCAGTTGTAGCACCTTCCTTTTCTTCCTCCTTTGAATCCCTGCTTGAATCCTTGACCTTGTCTCTTTGGACCAACATTGTTCTTCCTCTTCGCATGAGTGGAGAAAGCAGTTGGTTCATTTCCATTTGAAGGCTTGTCTCTCTCCATCATCCTCGTCTCTTCTTGAGTGCATCTAGCCAATAATGCATCGAAACTAGGAATCCTGTCATTGTTGAGAATGGTGGTGTTAAACACATTCCATGCTCTTGTAAAACCTCCAAAAGCAATGAGAGTGAGCTCCCTATCAGCAGCAACTTCTCCAATAGATAGAAGGTCATTCTTGATTTTTGTGATCCTCATAAAGTGGGATTGGATAGACTCCCATTTGTCCATCTTGATGTCCTTCAACTTGTTCTTGAGAAAGAGGATTTGATTTGCATTGTTTACTTTGAACATCCCAAACAACTTATCATACATCTCCTTAGATGTTCCCAAATTAGAAATATAGGCAACCAAATGCTTTTAAATGGAGTCTGTGATAATTCTTTTAGCTTTGACCTCACCTTTCTTGTACTTTGTCTTTGCAACAAGAAGTGCATTTGAAGGAGGCTCCACCACTTTTCCCTGCACATAGTCCATGGCATCATGCTCTTCCAAAGGCAAGTCCAAAGTCATCTTCCATGCATGATAGTCAGATTTTTCCTTGAGCTTATCCTCAGATTTGAAGTAAAATGTAGTAGCCATTGAGGCTAGTCCAATGATCTTGTCCAACAGATCTTTCTTATTGATTTCTTTTCCCTCTCTTACTTGGGCTTTGTCTTCACCTGGGCTCTGATACAATGTTAATTTTAGATAACAATGGTATGTTCTATACTTAGCACAATTACTTCAATGTTTCTTAGCAACCCAATGACAATTTCCAATTTAGTTTTCCAATAGCAATCGCATTAACAGTAAAAGTAGATAGAACATAAAATAAAATGCAGAAGACAAGCCAAGAAAAGAGGACACCAGATTTGGCGGATGCTAGGGAAAAACCCCAATGTGGGGAAAACCCTTTGATCAATTCTTCTTATTATTATATCAAAATGTTCAACAGAGAGAGGGAGAGTACAAAAGTCAAATTGACTTTGCCAAATTTAAAGTCAAAACTTTCCTGTCAATTCTGTAGTCAACTGTAGTCAAACTTCAACCCTAACTAGAAGTCAAAGATGGTCAACAGAACATTCAAACTTCTCCTTTGAAGCTCGGTCAAAGGTAGTCACACTTGGCCTCTAGCAGCGGTCAAATTCAACCCAAAATAGTCATAAATCTGTGGTCAAAACTTGCGGTCAACGAAGGTCAAAGTCCTCCTTTTGCCTCGGTTCTTGTGCCCAAAAATGTGGCTTGCTAAGACAGAAATTCACCCTGAAAATCGAAGTCAAAGGATGCCCAAAAAGTCGAAGTCAACACTGGTCAAACTACAGAAAATTCTGAGATTTTCGGCCTTGCAATTCTGTTCTATAATTCGACCTACTTGTGCCACACGTGGGAGAGAGAGAATGGTCAATGTTGTATGGACCAATGAGAGGAGAGAGTATGTGTGAGTGATGATGATGTCGAATGAGATGAGAGATAACTTGTATTTATACAATTTGGTGAGGGTGAAGAGTCACGTCCATTGGGCTTCATGAGCCTACATGATGATGTGGCCGACCCGAACAATTTGCACATGTGTGGGCATAAATTCAAAAAACACTTCTGCTTGTCCAAATTGGATGTTCTTTATATCAATTTTGGTCCTCTCGAAAAGAGGAATTTAATGCAATCATCATCTCCATCAAATGAGCTATCTCGTGGTGGAATTTGGCCATAGTTGCCAATTTTAACAACATTAGACATAAAACATGAAAAATTTCGCATGAGAGAGCACTTACATGACGAAAAGATTATATCCAACCATTAGAATTGCAACAATGAAGCTCCAAGGTAAGATAGCAATCTTCCAAACATCAAAATGCGTCAATTAACATCCAATTCGTCCATCAATAGTAGGTATGAGTTATTTTCTCCAAAGAGATACAAATCCAAGTGATGATGATTGAGAGAGAATGCCTCTCTTCTATTTATACAATCCTCTAAGGGATTCAAATAGCCTATTTTAGCCTAATAATGCCCCTAAAATAAATTAATGTGGAAAATAACAATACTTTTGGTGACAAGCCCACCAATTAGCTCCATAATAAGACTAATTAGCCTCTCAAGAGGGCCAAAATGATTGAAAGATATCTAGAAGGGCCATTGAAAGGCCAAATGAATAGGAGGGCTCCAATAATAGTGATGAAGGGTGTGGCCCCTTGATCTCCAAGCAAATGACCTATGGTGCTCCCAAGTGGCTATGGGGTCACAAAGAACATCCTCATGGGTCTCCAAATGAAACAAACCAGCCTGTGCTTCATATGTAAGGGTTAGAACAATGATGCAAGCCCTCCCTTGTCTCCCTAGGTGAGACAAAACCCCATCTGGGCCTTGGATGAACTGCCAAGTGCGTGGTGCAAGTGTGTAGCCGGCTGGGTAAGGTGGTCCAGGTGCATCATCATCATTGAACAAGTGGGGCATGAGCAAGCAATAAGTGGTGCTGATGATCCCATGGTGTGGCCATCTGCTCTCTGCTATAGTGGAGGCCCATGGCTCTCAACGCTCATCCTATAGATTTCATTAAGACTCTCTGGAGGGCTTGGATCCCATATAGGGAGACCAAACCCCAAGATGAAGACCCATCTGCAATCCTGTATAAGGTACAATGCGTCTCCTTGCCTTCCAGTACAACAATTCATTAGTACAATTGAGCAAATGAGCTTACAAATCATGGAACCAAGTGGGCACTGTTACTGCTCAAACTAGCAGGGGCTCATAAAGGGGGTCCTTAGAGGGTTACTACTAGATTAAGGGCAACAAATGGAGCAATATGCCACTGTCACCTCGGCTAAGGATCCCTACTGTTTACGGACTTTCACAGATGGGAGGAGACCCGATATAATGAGGACCACAAGATAAGTAGACAATGATAGTGTGAGGGGTGATCTTAGGGGCCTATTCACGAGAGAGGCTCATATATATAGCTTGCTTGCTTTGGAAGGCAAGGTTGAAGGCTCTCAAGGAAGGGCTCAAGAGGAATTTTAAGGTTAAGGTTTAGGGAATATATCTTATAATGGAGGCCCTTAAACCCTAAAATTCCTATAGAGGCTTAGATTCAAGTGGTCTTTAAAGAATTACTCTTAATGGCTTGTGGGAGCACTCAGGACCAAGTGGACCCGAGGGTAGGGTTTAGCAACCAATGATGTACTTGACCTATTCTAGAGGGGAAAGGGACCAAAGAATGAATTTTCAATGCAAGACAAGGTGAGTATCCCAATGAGGTCTTTAGCCTAAGTAAACGAAGGGCAAGATTGATCTTGAGGCTGGGGATTGAGGTATCTCACAATCCTATCGTTGGAATAACTTCAAAACTAGAGGGTGCCTAGGAGAAACCCCAACACAGAGGATGCCAAAAGATCAATTTTTTCCAGTGGGTGCTTTGCAAGATAAATGATGCCCTAAGTGACCTAGAGGGCTAGACCTAGAAAAGAGAAGGTGAGAGAAGGAAAATAATTTGAGGTGATGACCTTTATGGTGGACCAGTGCCTAGTCCTTTGGGGAGATTTGGAGTCAAGAGTAATTATGACTATGGACATTCAATTTTTTTATGTCAAGGAGGCCTCAAAGACAACTTCGCATAGCATTAGGGCAGCGACAAAAGCAACTTCAAGAACTTTATACTTTGTTTTGCAAAATAGATGGCTTATCAAGCTGAATTTCAGTGAAGAAGCATCTCTAGGAACATTAAGGCCTTAAAACCCCAACGCAGGGGCCTGAAGGGAGGGTCGAGGCCCTTAGAGGCTACGACCTTCCTCCAAGAGGCTGAAAAGGCTGACGCAAGGGCTGATGAGGGGGATGCTGGCCTTTGGAGAAGCTAGATCTAGGCCCAAGAGGCCTGAAAAATAAAACCCCTGGAAGAAGATAGACACAACGGAGGATGATGAGGTTGATCCCACCTTGTATAGGCAGCTCATCAGATCATTGATGTATCTGGTCAATACTAGACCAGACATTTGTTATGTAGTAAATACCCTCAGTCAGTTCATGGTGGAACCAAGGAGGGCTCACTGTGCAACATCCAAACATGTTCTCAAATATCTAAAGGGGACAGTCGAGTATGGGTTGAAGTACACCAAGGGCAATGAGGTCCAGTTAAGTAGGTTCATAGATGTAGATTGGGCTGGAAGCACAGTGGATCGGAAAAGTACCAGTGGGTACTGTTTCAGTCTCAAATCAGGAATGACCTCCTAGTGCAGCAAGAAACAAAAGTCCGTAGCACTAAGTTCAGCCGAGGCAGAGTACATGGCAGGAAGCACGGCTTCGTGCGAGGCCATATGGCCTTGCAAGTTTTTCTTGAACCTGCTCAAGAAGCGGATGGAATGGACCAAGATTATGTGTGATATTCAGAGTTGCATTAAGCTCTCTGAAAATCCTGTGTTTCATGACCGGTCGAAACACATTGACATTCGGTGCCACTAGTTAGGCCTAATAGGGCTAGCATTTTAATTATTATTTTTACTAGTTACTAACGCTATCTTAGGCCCCCCTAAAGCTACTCTACTTAAACACCCCTACCCCCTCTATTTCACTCACACTATTCATTCGAGTCTCTTGCAATTCTTGAGCTGACTTTGGTGCGGAGAATTCAAAGAGTTTTTTGCGGGGTTGTTCTAAGGGAGTTTTTTGCAGATTTGAGGAGCTGATTGGAGCTTTGGAGAGTTGTTGGGTTGGCAGATTTTCGAGCTACTTCAAAGATTTTTTTTTCCCCAAAGATCTTTGGGTTTTCTTCAATGGTTTTTGCAACCGATGGAAGATTTTTTATTTATTTTGTTGGGGCTGCTACAGTTGATTTCAAAGGATTTTGGAGTTGATTTTCTCCAAAATTTTAGAGGGTAAATCAAGGGCCATGGGAATCAAGCCATAATCCCATTACAGACTTGGATGCTACTCATTCTTCAGATAAGGATAAGGAGGATGATCATTTTGTTGATAATTGATGATTGATGATATGATCATTGATTTATTGTAGCTGTAGCTTGTAGTATTATAGGTTGTAGTATAATACTATGATCAATGATGTTATTTTGGACTATAAAGGCCTTTTAGCCTCTTGATGTTTGTAACAATTTTGTTTCAACGATGTTTTGCACTAAGTGCTATTTTGGTTGTATGCACTATTACTTGCTTTATAAATGAGAACTTTTGCATATTTGTCTATAAATGGTTTGGATTCATATGGATGCACATGATTATATCTGTTTTTTCTTTAAAATATGAATATTTTATGTGTTTTTGGTAAACCGGTTTTTGTTCCGGTTTTTTTTTCCAGTTCCGACCGGTTCCCAATCCACAAGGTTTTTTGATTCGATGACCAGTTTGGTTCTGTTGAAGCCTGGAAAATATCTACTTCAAACATTGGGGAAAACCACTCGGTCGGGACCTTAGGACAGCTCCTTATCCGTTTGGTATGGTGGCTCCCACTGGATTGAAAGGACCAGTTTCCTTATAACTAATGGGTTGGTGATGGGTTGATCTGGATGAGTGAAAATGGGACTAAATGACTGAAATAAAACTATCTAATTTAATCTAAATACTGATAAAGAAATTCTAAAATTAACCTGAGTATCATATGTGAATACAACTTAAATTATTCCAATTGAACAATAACCATAAAAATGTATCAAAGTTTAATTGAAATTGTGCAGTAACAAATAAAGATAACTCTGTTTAAGAATTTAAACAGAGTTATATTAGCATATTGTATTCATCATTGTATATCATTTTACATACATTTATGAAAAATGAATATTTCTAATATACTAAAAAATGATATATAGAGAAATATTATGAAAACGAAATATATATAAATGATAGCGAATTTAAAAGAGAATATCATATAACAAAAGAAATTACCAGTGAATAGATAAAAATACCTTATCCATCTTGAAATTTTCAAATGAAATCTGATACTCTGATCCAGTAATTCCAATACAAAATCAAATCCAAGGGACAAAAATGCAACTCTTTAAAGATAATTCCGCCTAAAATCACCATATGTGATCCTTTATAAAATATAAGAGCCAATGGAGTACAGAAATGTAATCTCCAAGTCAAAAATATTACAACTCAGGACCCCTTCTCCAATGCATGAGAGGGGTTTAAATATGACATTACATGAAAACAGAATCCTACTACTACTGCTACAATCTATCAACTTCAAAAACAGAAATGCTATCTTTTGTGGAACTGATTCATTGCTTTTGCTTCTCGTTCAATGTAACCAAGTGGCAAATTTTCAGCATTTCCTGGGCCTCCGATGGATGACTCATCTTGGATTGTAACTGTCCAGCGTATGTGGCATCGGAGAATTCTGAAATCAAACAATCAATAGCATTTGATAGGAATTTAATAGCTACTTGTTGATTGTGTGGTTTAATTAGATAAGTCCACAGATTGTCCCAAGATATTGTTTGAAGCTTGTTGATCTGTTGACTTTTATTCATTATTTCTTCTTTCCATCTGCAATCGGTTTCTTTAACTCTAGGCAAACTGCCTAGAACACAATCTGAAATGAGATTAATTGCATACAAGCTGTCATTGATAAATTGCGTTATATTACCCATCATGCTTCTAGCTCTTGATATAGCTCTCAATCAGATTATAAACTCCTTCCCATGTCATTTTGCCTAGCCCTTGACATGATGTATCTGTAACTAGCTTTAGCTTTACTGGCCTTTCCTTCGAGACTGTAGGAATCTCAACAAGCTTAGCGGCACCAGCAGCCTTCATTCTCCTTGTTCTCTTCGACATTTCGATATCTGGTATTGTTTCCCTCGGTCTACGAATGAAAGGATTTAGTGTTCTTTGATTCTGCAAAGCAATAAGTTATTAGTTGTGATAAACAAGCAAGTGAAAAGAACAATTATGAACTCATGATTCATTATTTATTGATTCCGTATACGGTATAACACTTAAATGTTCTCTTTGGGTCACACTCACGTATTCAAAACAGAATCATAAACCAATATTCATTTGATTTTTTATTGAATGCTGAACGTACAATTGGAGATTTGGCGCTTGTGAAATATTATAAAATTACCTATTTTGAATTCTTCCAATGTGATGAATGTAGTATATTAAATATCAATCGTATCGGAAGTATTCAAATGGTACATAGATATCACAATACAGATTTCTCCGATTTGCCGATTGCGATTGCAAACTTCTCCGATTTCCGATTGCGATATGGTGGGGTCCACCATATAGAGATTCTTCTCATTTAAGCGAAACAAATGTTTATTTCCTTTTGAAAAGTGTTTTATAATAAAGCGCGTCGCATCAGGGAATTTTCAATTGACCACAAAGAATTTATTAAAAGTGCTCCGATCATGCGATTGCGATTGATCGCATCACATCGGAGATATGTAAATGAATAACTTAAATCCTTTGCGATTGGTGATTTGCAATTGAACTAATCGCATCGGAGATTTTTGAACATGTATATAAAACTTCTCTTAAAGATTTCTCTGATTTCCGATTGCGATTACTGTTCATGAGACCTTTTTCAAACTGATTTATTTTATATGATAAAGTCTTTTATTATTTGATCGGATCGGAATTTTTTGAATGTTGTATTTGTTTGTACACACTTGGTAACAAAGATATGCAATGAGTCTTTCAAAACAATGAATCTTTATTTCTAAGTCTTTTATTTCGATATGAAAAGAAAAAAAAGGGACCCTATTTCTAAATGAATTTTATTCTAAAATTTTGAAAAAGGGAGGGTTGTTGTACAGTACAACAGGTTCCGATAACATTGATTTTCAATACCCGATGGAAATCGATTCTGAAGCAAGAGAATTCGATTTCAGTGGGTGAGTTTGTAGAGGCAGGGTTGTAGAAGCAGGAGGAGGAGGGAGGATTTAGTTATCGGAGAAGCAGAAGTCTACAGGATGAAGGGAAGGGTGAGCTGATTGGCAGCAAGATCCCCTCCATGCAGAGTTACGTAGTCCAGGGAGAGACTGCACAGAGCTCTCATGCCGGATGACACAAAGGGTAAAGGAGGTCACCTCGAGGGTCGGAAATTCTTCTGAAGGTTCCAGAAAATTCAACCAGGTGTATGCTAATTTTAGTCTTCTCATCAACCTCTTGCAAATGTACTTTCCATTTCCGAAGATAAATACAAAACCGTCATCTGCTGCACCGGTTGTCCCACATTGGGTTTTTCCGAGGACAATTGTCCAAAAATAATTGTGTTCATATGGTTGTTTCTACTGTGCTACTTGTGTAATTTTCTGTTCTTATGCTTTTGATTAAAGTGAAGATCTTCAAATGTGTTTATTTCAGAATTTACTGAAGCATCTGTAAATAAATTATCTCATAAGTAGGAGAAATAAACCAAGTATTGCAGTAATAATTTTCAGTCTTGAAAATTTCACAGGCCTTTGAGGGTAAGATCTAGTCTCTAGGAAATTTTGCAGGGCTACCCATTGAAGATTTTGAGTTGAATTTCATATCTAGAAGGAAAATATTTTTCTAAAGCAGGGGTTTTATTTTTCAGGCCTCCCGGGCCTAGATCTATCTTCTCCAGGGCCAGCGTCCCCTTCCTCGGCCCTTGCGTCAGCCTTTTCAGCCTCTTGGAGGAAGGCTGTAGCCTCTAAGGGCCTTGACCCTCACTTCAAGCCCCTGTGTTGGGGTTTTAAGGCCTTAAGTGGCCTAGCCATGGGTTTAAGGAGCCTCAACCCCCATCCATTTCCCTTGACGACTGGCCTTTGGGCTAGCTGTGGCCTTTTAGGGCCATAAAATGACCTAAACTCTATTCCATCCAGCCTTTTGAGCATTTCTCCCTCTAGCGTTGCCCCTTCTTGTCCTTCTTCCTCCTCCTTGACCCCTGATCTGCCTTCCTATTCCTTGTATCCCTCAATGCTAGCCCTATTAGGCCTAGTGTTGGGCCTAAATTGCCTTAATTTGCCCTAGTTTGTCCTAGTTCCATCTCTAAAATTTTCAAGACTGAATACTTGGTGGTTTCATAGGTTTTTGAGTTTCAAAATTTTGATTTCCAAGTGGCATTTTCATCCCAAAATTTTGGGCAACTTGGGCAAGTTCATCTTCAAGGCCTTGGGCTTAGGGTTTGCTCTCTAAACCCTCATTTTGCCTCTGTTTTATTACAACAGTGATAACATTGATCTAATAGCCCCAAAATCACATTTAATTTGGCCAAAATACTTCAAACTTGCAAAATTTTAATTTTCCTAAATTTGAGCCACTTGGGCATCTAGGATCCAGCCTAGATTTAAATATTTCCTTGCTGGAATTTTCTGCATAATTTTCTGAATCATACACCTAAAGAGGGCTCAAAAATTGATTTTTTTAGTTTTGGTAAATTTTTCCTATTTATGGGCATATAGGGCATTGGTTTAAACATATTAGCTTGCTAATCTACTGATTTTCTTACTGCTGTTATAAGATATATCAGATCTGATCTAGCACTAAATACTGCATTTTAAAGTGGCTTAAAACCAAGGTTGCAAACATCGCGATCGGGATTAAATCGGCGAGGGGAAAAAATCGGAAAAAATCGTAAAAATCGGGAAAAAATCGGAAAAAATCGGGAAAAAATCAGCACATACAAAAATATTCATTTTTTTTCAATTTTTTTAATATCTAAAGCATCTACAGCATAAAATAAATGCATTGACACATAAATATGAAAAAAAACTAATATATAAGATGTGTAATATCATGTCTAGTGCTACATCACACATAAAATTGAATCCTGTCCTGAATACTAAGTCCCGAGTCTCAAGAGTCAACTCAGCCTCAAAATATCAACAAAAAATATAATAATGTATCTCATATCATGAGTCATAATGTCATATACAAAGGAATGTCAATGCACCATATAACCTATGGTCCTATACTACTGATTTCCTCTGCCCCTCTTGCGAGAAAATACAACAGCTTTGCCTTTCTCTCTATATGAAGAAGCTGGCGGGACTGGCAATGGGCTTTGTCGTGCTCTAGAAGTAGAAAGTGAAACTGAAGCACTAGAACAGGAACCTGAAGCACTAGGAGCTAAAGGAGGCAGACCACGTCCTCTACCGGTAGTAGTGGTAGGTGGTGTCACCTCCTCCTGCTGCTGCTGCTGCTGCTGCTGCTGCTCCTCCTCCTCTTCGTCCTCCCCCTCCACTACCTCCTACTCTATCCAATCAGGGGCTGACTCCATGACAGGCCTCTTAGTCTCAACCCTCCATTCAGCAGTGGTGTCAATCGCATCTAAAGAGATGGCCTCCATATCAGGGGTCCTCTCAAGTTGTCTCACCCACAATCTAAGATTGTAGTAGACGTAAACCATGTCATTGAGCCGCTGGGCCTCCAACCTGTACAAGGGTCATAAATTAATAAATTAAATATTAAAAAAAAAAAATTTAATGAATTCAAAAAATCAGTTGGAATATTTTAAGTTTTTTACCTGTTGCGCCTTTTGGTGTGTATTTTGTCAAATACACTCCAGTTGCGCTCACATCCTGAAGCGCTACATGTTTGGCTGAGTATTCTAATGGCAAGTTTTTGGAGTTTTGGTAATCTGCTACCGTAGCTCCTCCACCATGCATCTACAAGTTACAAGTTACAACAAATAAGATAAACTTATAAAGTTATAAACATAAGAAAAATTTTAAAATAATGAAAATCTTACCTGGCATTTTAGTAGTCCTATCTTGGACAAGGTGCCACCTGCCATTCTGTATACCTCCATCTCTTTGGATATCTCTGCATGTTCTAATGGATTTGGCACCATCTTCTGAACACAAGTGAAAAAGCCATCCATAACCTCAGCGTCAAATAGGAAACCACATGAATAAGAAAATGCGGGGTTCAGAAAGACCCCTGCAGCATGAATGGGATGATGGAGTGTGTTGTTCCATCGATCATCAATCACTTCCCATAAAAGAAGTTGTCTCTGAAACCCCTCATCACCCATATCATCATAATAGCCGCGAACAGATTCTTTGGCCCTATCTATGGCCTCATATAAGTAGCCCATTGCGGGCTTGTCTCCATCCACCAATCTAAGAACCTTTACCAAAGGTTCAGTAATGCTGCACACCTCTTCCACTCCAGCCCAGAAACTTTCCTGATATGACACCAACCTGCAGATGGCCTGTCCCTCTGATTTGCGGCTGATAGTCAAAGCACGCCACTCATCTGAAAGAAACATTCTCTTCAAATCCCACTTAGAATTCAAGAGGGATTGAAGAGATATGAAAGTAGTGGCAAATCGTGTAATAGCAGGCCACACCAACTCCTTATTGTTGGTGAATGTCCTTATCAAATGAAGTACAGATGCATGATTATATATAATTTTTGTGATTCTCTTTGATGATTCTACAATCTCTTTGACAAAATCAATCTTTCCGATGTCCTCCAACATCAAATCAAGGCAATGTGCAGCACAAGGTGTCCAAAATATGCTCGGATACCTCTCCATAAGCATCTTGCCAGCAGAAACATAGTTTGTAGCGTTGTCCGTTATGATTTGGACAACATTTTGGGGCCCAACCTCCGTAATGAACACATCTAATAAATCACATAATAATCTTGCATCTTTGACATGTGCAGATGCATCAACAGATTTCATAAACATTGTCCCCTTGGGACAACTGACCAAGAAGTTAATAAGGGACCTACCCTTTTGATCAGTCCAACCATCTGACATCACAGTGCATCCTGTGACTTCCCATGATGCCCTTAACTCTTCCAATCTCTTGGTGCAGTCAGCTTTCTCATTTTGCAGAATGCGCCCTTTAAGGTCATTATATGAAGGGGCTTTGTATCCTAGGCCAACAACAGCGATAGCATCAATCGTAGCCTGATAAAATGGATTGTTCCTGGCAACATTGAAAGGAATATCACTCCAAAGAAACAGTTTGCCCAACAAATTATCAGCTTCTTCCTTCTCCTTTTTTTTAATAAGGGAGGAGATAGATGGTTGTGCCCCGTGAGTGGTTCTAGGAGCAAAAAATGAGGAGGCAGCTACGGGGTTGCCTGTAGAAGAGGCTGATGCTGAAGAGCCACTACACTCTCACGTTCAACTCCAAACCTTGATATTTGACTCTTCAGAGCTGCTTTGCTGAGTTTAGTGGTTTCTATTTCTCCCAATGAGTTCATGGCTCTTCTGATTATTTCTAGATTGGTGTTTGTGCAAGGGCCTACTTCATGCCCAGGAATTTGTGCTAGGTGGTATTTCAACCTGTATACCCCTCCTGTCATGTGATGACCACATAATTTGCAAGTCAAGTTTGATCGATCAAACCCTTGATCAGGTTCACCAAATTCCCATAAAGGATCTAATTTCCTTGGCATGTTGGAAACTTTGAACTTTGAATGTTGAAATTTGAACCTAGGGCACAAGAAAAATTGCAAGTTAAAAAATAAAATTAAAAAATTACAATTTTACATACAACATTTTGATTTTTTTCACAAAAAAAAACCCTCAACTCAATGCAAAAATAATGGGAAAAAATACATGTTGAAACACAAGCAAAAATAATGGGAAGAAACTAAGAGTACAAGAAGAAATATAAAAAACAAAATTTAACAAACAATTTTTTGCATTTTTGACCAAAATAAACTCTCTCCTCTCAATTATTTAAAAAAAAAAAAAAAAAATAAATAAAAAAAAATAAAAAAATTCAATCACAAATGATGAAAAACACATGGGTAATAGAAACCCATGGAAGAACAAGAAAAAAACAAAAAAAAATGGTCAAATTTGATGCCCATACCTGGAAAAAACGTTTTGTCGGAGACACTTGGTCCAAATTCGATTTTTGTTCGCTTGGCTTGGAAGAAATTCTTCACTTTTGTCCAATCTTGGGCTTGTAGATCACGTATCTCCCTCCTTGGCTCTCCTCCTTCACTCAGCTCTCATAACCAAACCTGTCCATGTGAAAATGAAAAAAAAAAAAAAAACATCAAAATCGCCTTATAACCGCGCTGTTTTAGGAGGCCATAATTTTTTCTGATCGAATCACGATTTTTTCCAAAAAATCGTGATTTTTTGGCGATCGGCGATTTTTTCAAAAGATCGGGAAAAAATCGCCGATTAAATCGGCGGCCAGAAAAAATCGCGATGTTTGCAACCTTGCTTAAAACCCATATTTTACTTTGGCAAGTTGTTGGGCATCTCACTGATCATTGTTAGTCACTATTGACTTGTCATCTATTGGATTTAAGGTGTTTTCCTCACTGCTGTTATAACTTTCGTACTGCTGTCATAACAATCACATATAATATCTTAAGAGGTTTGAAAATTTTAAATTTACATTGGCTAAACATTGGTAAATTCTCTACCTCATATGTGTTGGTAATTTTCATGTTAAAGTGATTTCATTGCTGCTGTCATAAAATTAAGAAGTGTTGAAGTGTTATTGTTGATTTTGGAATCTAACACTCGTTTATCTTGAGAATTTGTTAACTTGGCACTAAAACCACTCACACATCTAAGTTTTGACCCTCTAATCTCATTGGTGGTCTATAAGTTGTTTGAGCATTGGTCATTGGTATCAAATATCCATTCTAAGCATTTTGTGGAATATTGTTGAATATTGGCACTTGTATATTCTAGCACCTATCTTGGCTTAAGATTGTCACCTAATTATTGTTAAGTACTCTTGCTATAAGTAATTCACCCTAAGTACTTAAGTAACATAAACAATCTTAACTCAAGTAATCTCACTCATCATCATTGCATAAGCATTCTAGGATCTTGCTTGCTAAAAAATTTACCTCCTAGCATAAGCTATGTTGATAGACTCATAGGGCAACCTTGTTCTGATTAGCTTGAGGGATTCAATGTTTCTTAGTGGTTAACACAATGACCTTGTAGTCGTCAGAGCCACAGTGTCTGTAGCACTGGAGGCACTGGGTGGTTGGAACAGAGGGGAAGGTATCGTTAGTCAGGCCTTTGCCTGCTTCTCGGTGGCTTCCATCCAACAACCTATTCTAAAGACTGTTTCTCAAAGGAGTTAAGGGAGAGGTTCTACTTAGACTAGGTATTTAATATAAAATTTACCAACATCCTTGCATCACACATAGATTCTAGGAATTGCATATCATATAGGTAAGTCAATCATTCAAGTAATGGGTGTCCATCCGGTTACTTGGAATTAATTTACATTAAGCAAGAGTTGTGACTCCATAAGGCACCGGTCTCATATTTTAAATCTAATATAATCATAGATCTTGCTAAATTTAACTGAATAGCTAGGTCACTCATCCGTGTCTCCCAAACAAGTTGGTTCACCAACTTGTTTTCCTTCACCTCATCCCATAGGGCCTACCCCCCATAGACTTCCATTGGGAGACAACTAGAATAGAGTGGGTGGGGATCAGAGTGACAACCCCCGTCTTGAGTCGTTGTCGCGGTGCCTGTACAATCCGAGCGACAATAGGACATTCAATTTTCTATGTCAAGGAGGCTTCAAAGACAACTTCGCATAACATTAGGGCAGCAACAAAAGCAACTTCCAAGAATTTTATACTTCATTTTGCAAAATAGATGCTTATCAAGATGAATTTCATTGAAGAAGCATCTCTAGAAACATTCTTTCATAATACATGGCCCATACGTGAAGCATCACTATCTAGAAACTGAATTTCCACAACTTCGCATAAACGGATGCAGTAAATTAGCCCTAGTATAGCAAAATCCAAGCAACAATGTATGTGGCAAATTATAAAGAGAAAATAGCATTAAATTGCACTTACATGTATTAAGAGTATATCCAACCATCAAAACTTTGCCATTCAAGAATCTTCAAGACAAGATAAAATAATCCAAACATCAAAATTCATTCCATGCTCCAAAATTTCGTCCTCCAAGAAGGATAGCGAAATTCTCTAAAGAGATACAAATCCAACCAAGTGATGATGCTAAAATGAGTTCACATCACTCGTATTTATACACTTCTAATGAGTTTGATTTAGCTAATTAGGCCTTCATTAGCCCTTAAAATAAAGTAATGTACAAAATCACTAACTTTTGGTGACAAGCCCACCAAACTAGCCCATAAACAAAAGAATAAGCCACTCAAGCGGTTGAATGATGAATAATGCATGTTGTTGGGCCTTCTAAGAAGTCTGATGAAGTCCATAAGTGCCATAATGATGAATAGGACTTCCAAAAGTAGTGGACAAGGGGTTGGCTCCTTGTTCTCGAAATAAAAAACCTGTGGTGCTCCCAATGGGTGTGGGGGCACACAAGTATTCACATGGGTCTCCAAGTAGATCGAAGATGCCTATAGACCATCTGTAAGGGCTTAGATGATGGTGTAATTGATGCCACATCAACATATAAGTCCTGGGTCATTTTCCAAGTGTATGGTACAATTGTGGAGCCGACTAGGCATGGTGAACCAAGTGCACCTTCCTTGTCCAATAGGTGAATCTCGAGCAATCTATGAACATCTCTTTGGATCCATGGAATGTTGTCTACTGCTGTGGAGGCCCATGGCTCTCTACACTCACCCTACATGTGCCAATGTATCCCTCTGGAGGGTTAGGACCCTGTATAGGGAGACCAAACCCAAAATGGAGACCATTTGCAATCCTGCATAAGATCCAATACGTCCCTTAGCTTTCTAGTACAACAAGTCATTTAAGGCAATCGCGTTAATGAGCTTACAAACCGTGGACAACGGGTGGGCACTTCATAATGGCATGTCCTTCCATAGTGGGCTTTGGCATGTGCTAATGTCTTCGAGCTCGAAAGGGGGTTAACCAAGTACCTTATTAGGTGGTTTCTACCTTTAACGGGGATAGTATGTCCAAGGCACTGTTGATAATATCGCCGAAATATCGACGATATTCAGAAATATCGCGATATTTTCAGTGAGTTGAAAAATTGCCGAGAAAATATTGCCGGGCACTCCTGGGTCGCGGCTAGAAAAGGGAATTTTGTCTTTTTTTGTCATTTTCGTTTGTGAGGCTTGGAGAAGGAAGGGGAAGAGCTTTGTGGTGGTTGTGAAGGAGGGATTGAGGATCAAAGAGCCATTATCACTATCAACTAAGAATTTTGTGTTGATCAAAGATTGAAGAACAGTGAGAGAAACTTCATTTCTTCCATTAATAGGTATGTTCTTAAAAACCCCTATGTTAATGATCTTTTTCATAGATTTAGGGTTACTCTTGCTTGCCTCTTTGCCTACCAAGATTTTGTTTCTTTGTTTTTTTCCATTTGCTATGATTTTCATGCCCATGAGCCAATGCAAGGGTTTTCTCCATATTTGGACAACAAGCTTCATTTTTTTTTTACTTTCTTATGCGCCCTCTTATTGCCATTTTTTGTGTATGCGTGTTTAATGCCAACTTTTTGTTTTTTTGGTGCCCTAGGTTTGAAATTTGAATTAGTTTACTGCAAATATGCCAAAATTCTTGGACCCATTTTTGGAGTATGGGGAGCTTGATGGTGGGACAAATCAGGCACATCTATCACGCAAATTGTGTGGGACCGAGATGGCAGGAGGGGTTACACGATTGAAATACCATCTGGATAGACTCCCTGGACATGATGTTATACCTTGTACAGTTTCTAGTGCGGAAATTATACAAAAAGCTCTTGAAGCAATTGATGAAAAAGACAAAGATAGCTGCTAGGGAGAGGGAACTGATCTCAGATAGATCGTTGCTAGTTTTATTTGTTTTGCAATTTTGCTACATATAACTGATGATGATGAGATACTTTTATTTATGTGATGTTATTTTGTATTGGTTCTCCACATTTGAGTCCTTGATTGGACAATTATCAAGGATTAACAAGATTTGGTATCGCTTTTGATATCTCGTTTTTATTTTACATCCACTACATCATATATATCAGTGCTTTCTTCATATTTATTTGTCAATGTGTTTATTTCATGTTGTTATTGCTTTATATGTTTAAAAATCTGAAAAAAATGAATATATTATGCATTTTTTATGCTTGCTGATATTTTCGCCGATATTGCCGATAAGATGTTTTCTGGACCCTCGCCGATATTTTGCTGATACCGATATTATCAACACTGGTCCAAGGTATATTCTTCAAATGGTGGTGGCATGTGATAAAGAGATGAATGGAGTAGGGAGTGAAAGGGGCAATCCTTGGCCACAAGTCAGGGTACAAGGGTAGCTAGTAAAGGGAAGCCCACACTTGGGTATATAATGTATAGGAGGGAGCAATCGTGGTGCATGAGATACATCGGCCTTGATTTTTCCACCCTTCTTTATATGCCTTTTGCCTTTTATGATTTTTCTCTTATTAACTGCTCAGGGCTCAAGGATAAGGGCATGGTGTGTAAGGTATAGCAGTGGGTACCCCCTTTATGGTAGGGTGGTTCATTGCCCACCAGGGGTTGGGACAATCATGGGTTGCAGAATGATAGGGGAGGCTCATCTAGGACCTATGGAACTAGGGTGATGGCCATGGGTATGGGGTAGAGCTCATGCATTGGCTTTTGCCCACATGCTAAATATGTTTGTCCTGACCATCTTTTGCATCTTGTGGTACATTTTCCTGTTGAATGTAGCCAATTATGCTTTTACCTTTTCTTTTCAGTTGTATGAACCTCCGAGGCATCGTTCCAAACCTGACCCAAAGTGTGGACAAGGGGAAGGGGAGGCTAACCCTATGTGGACCCAGTGGAGAAATATGGACCCAGGTGGGAAACATGATGAATGGGTTATAATGAATGGAAGGGGAAGCAGGACCACACAACCAAAATTAGGGTTTTCCATGTAATACCATCTCTAAATTCCAAAGGTCAATAAAAGAAATCCCACAGGACGAGGATCCAAGGGTAACATCCGAAAGAGGTCTAGGGGACAGGAGCACACAAAGACCTAGCCCACTCTTTTCGCCGAATCCCCCCATTAATCCATGCCCAAAAGTGTCCATGATAAGCAAACTACAATACTCAATTACCAAATTACAAGGCATACCTTTAAGTTCAGGAGGCCCACCTTCAAACATACGATCATGACAGATGGGTGAGGGACCACATGGCTGGCTCAGGTGGCAGAGAAATGGCGCAATGAGCTAGTTGGTGGTTGCAAGGTGTTGCCGGCTGAGGACCATCTTGGAGAAAATTTTCTCCTAGGGATATCACCCACAAAATGGTGGGTAACAGGCACTTCATAGTGGAATTCCCTTCCATAATGGACTTTACAATGTACAAGTGTCCCTAGGTTTAGGAAGACATTAATCGAGGACCCTATTAGGTGGTTTCAATCTCTAAGGGAGTGCCAAGTCCATGGTACGTCCGTCAAATGGCAGGTGTCATGTGAAATAATGGTGGAACGAAGTGGGGTAACAGGGGATGGCTCGAAGCCACATGCGATGGTACAAGGGTAGCTATAATGAGGGAAGCCCACACATGGGTGTATAGATGTAGGAGGGAGAAATCGTGGTACATGAGTTACCCCGACTTTTGTTTTTCCACCCTTTTTCATATGCCTTCTACCTTTTATTGATTTTTCTTTTTATAACTGCTCGGGGCTCTAGGGAATGAGAGCATGATGTGAATGCTATAGTAGTGAATACCCCCTTAAGGTTGGGTAGTTCATCGCCCACCAGGGGTTGGGACAATCATGGGTTCCTTAATGGTTTAGGGGGCTCATATAGAGTCCCTAAGAACCAGGGTGATGGTCATGATAAGGGGTAGCTCATGTTTGGCTTTTGGCTGCGTGCTAAATTTTTATGTCTCGGCCATCTTTTGCATTTTATGGTACATTTCATGTTATAAGTGGCCAAATTATGCTTTTAACTTTTTTAGCTACATCAACCTTCAGGGCGTCATTCCAGGCCTTGCCCAAAGTGTGGGCAAGGGGAGGGGGAGGCTAACTCCTTGTGGACGCAATGGAAAAATGTGGACCGAACGGGAAATATGTGAGCAGGGGTTATTATAAGTGGAGGGGAGCGATGTTTGTGATGTCGGGAAGCGGTACCACGCAGCCAAAATCAGGGCCTCCCATGTAGTGCCACTCCTAAAGCTAGTAGCCAGAAGATGAGATCCCACGGGATTAGGATGCAAGGTTAACAACCAAGTTGGACAAGGGGACAAGAGCAAGGTTACTTGGGAGTGAGAGCGGGGAGCGACATTTTCAAAAGCTCTCGATTCGGGAGCGGATTTTTATATAATTTTTATTTTTATATATTCTTATGCATATATGTCAACAAAATCATGTAGAATGATGAATTAGATTAAAAAAAAATAAAAACATGGATTGAACCATATAACATCAATCATCTAGAAGTTATAATCTTCATCAACCACGTCCACAACTTAGTAACATACAACATATCGAGTCTCATGATTCATCAATATTAAAGTTTCAAGCTTTCAAAATTCAATATATAACATTCATCATCATTGAACACTAAATTTATAACTTGTACTTGTAACCATTACCATTACCAAGTAACCAAACAATAACATAGAATATCTAACATGAAATTAAATGTTTCAACTTTCATGAAGCATCATATTCATAATTCATTACCAATGAGTTATAAATGCCAACTTCATACTTCAAACTTAAATTGCCATATATTGTTTACAAAAAATACAATAATAAATATGAAAGAGGCAATAGTTGTAAAAAGTACTAGAAACTAGAAAAGACAAGTAAATCTATTATCTACTGCTTGACCCTTTTGCCATGAGAAATTTCTAATTTCTTGTCTCGTGTTTTATTGGGAGTCTCCTCCTGCATAGTCGAATGACCTTGGTGCTCTTGATTAAATACAAGTTCCATACCCTAGTACCGTAGGTGCTCTTGATTATTGGGAGTCTCCCCCACAAATAGGGCTTGGTGCTCTTGATTAAATACAAGTTCCATATCCTAGTACATGAAAAAATCCAATGGAAACATTACAATCCCCTGCAATCCTGAAAAAATGATAAGTCTGCTGGATTTTGAGTGAGATCTAAAATTCTACTCTCTCCATATGAAATCCAATGAGGTCGAAACCACTCTCAAACATCCCAAGTCATTTCATAGTAATGTTAAAAATTTAAGTAAAAGGATGAAAATGA
The DNA here is from genome assembly GCA_034641835.2 of Pinus albicaulis. NCBI lineage: Eukaryota > Viridiplantae > Streptophyta > Pinopsida > Pinales > Pinaceae > Pinus > Pinus albicaulis. The sequence goes on along the minus strand of MU968363.1, from coordinate 26,911,539 downwards.
AAGATAAAGGAGAATTTAACATTACCATGAACTGCATATGAACACTAGGGCCATAGACTTGAACATTAGGCTTCCCCACTCAAATAATTTTGTTTTCAATCTTCAATAGCTCCCTCTATCACTCCTTAATAGGTAGGGAGCAGAATTTTTTTTTGGGAGCGCGCTCCCAAAATTCACTCCCATAGGGAGTGGATTCGGGAGCATGCTTCGGGAGCGTGTTCGACTGGGGGGGGGGGGGTTGGGGTGCGCTCCCTCGTATCCCTGGATAAGAGTAAAAACCAAGCCCATTCTTTCCGCTGAATCCCCCCACTAATCCATGCCCAAAAGTGTCCATGATAAGTAAGCAAAAATACCCAACTACATAATGAAAGCCATACCTATGGGCCCTGGGGTTGGAAGGCCCCCTTCAAACATATGATCATAACAGATGGGTGAGGGCACCTAATGGTTGGCTCAGGTGGCGGAGATGGTGGCACATCGAGCTATGTGGTGGCTACAAGGGGCTATTTTCTTTTGACTGAAGATCATCTAGGAGAAAAAATTCTCTTATGGGTGTCACCAATGGGTGGTGGGTAACATCTAGCTCCAACTGGGACATGATCTATTAGTAGAGAGCACAAATGTACTTGAACGGGGAGGTCATGAGAACGCCAACAATCTCTTGGGACCATAGACCTATTACTTGCACATCAAAGACTCAACACACGGGGCAACATGTTTTTGTGGCGTCTTATGATCGCCCATGCATTAATTAGGCCATAAAAATCCACAAGAAATAAAATCTAAATATAAATGCAAATCCTATCTAAATGCACCTAATCTAGCATGATAAAAGGACTATGATATTATTTCTAATGCAAAAATCAGCATGCCATGCATCCTACTCTAACATGCATATAATACATCGTCAAATGTCAATGAAAGGGGTGATATGACTTAATTTGACTAGTTTTGGCCAAAGTTCATCGTCAAGTCTAGCAATATAGTAATAATCCTCATCGACGTTACCATGAATCTTGACGGGGATAGGATTATTATCGTCAACCAATACAACGTCACGTACCTTGAATTCCCTTTTATGCTTCCATTTCTAGCTTTGTTTTTGATTTGGCCTCTTAAGGATGTAGACTTCTTGGGAGGGAAGGATGGGAGATGGTTTCTCAACTTTAGGGATCTTGTAATATGAAATAGGACCGAGTTTTACCACATGAGTAGGGTACAATGGTTCTTTATAGAGAATAAAAGGGGTTCCATCTGATTGTGGGATAGCGACATAAGATAAATCCATTTGAAGTTTTCCACCTACCGTAGCACCCCATTTCCTAGACAATAACATTCCTCATAGCTCAAGTATATCTGACCACAACATCCATGAGCAATGATATATCAAGGTTCATAGCTAATGACACCTTGAGATCTTTTATGAGGCCTTCCACTTCAATAGGTTGGGTGTTGAAACCACACACATTTTTGTACGTACGAGTGATGTTAAGATTGAGTTGCTTCATGAATTTTAAAGGCATGATATTTGAGGAAGCCCCAAAGTCCAACATACAATTATGCAAGAGGAGGTCATTAACAACTAAGGTGAGCAGAAATGGCTCATGACCATGGTTAGTATTGGAAAGGTGTATATTTTGCAGTGTGATTGGTGTGTTCTCTTCTTCAAACCCTAAAGCTCTCTTTGCTTGCCATTTTTGCGGTGGGAGTTTTACTAGCTCCTTTATGGGAACTTGCATGGTCATCTTTCCTATGGTAGTGCCCACATCAATATCAAGTTTGACCTCCTTACCTTTAGCTTTGTGTTTAGGCTCTTTTTGAAGACCCTTTTTGGTATTCTCCTTCTTGGGAGGATCCTTTTTGGTTGGTTCTTTCGGAGGAGGTTGCTTTAGGGGAGCCTGCTTAGGAAGAGATCCCTTTTTGTTAGGTTATTCTGGTATTGTCCTTCTTGTGGGGATCCTTTTTTGTGGGTTCTTTCGGAGGAGGTTGCTTAGGAAGAGATCCCTTTTTGTTAGGTTCTTCGGAACTAGTGGAGGTGTTTTTGTCATTCTTTCTTGAGTATTGGACCCCTTTGAATTTCCCACTATCATTAGCATTGAGGATTGGCTCATCCTTTTTTTCTTTAAAGGTTACTTCCCTAATCGAAGGATGATTGTATGCGGCACCTAACATAATGTTGAAGGCGCGGGATTCGACAATATTTGCTTGCTCATCACCATCTTCATCTTCACTTTCTTCTTTGTCACTTTGTTCATATTTAGAAGATGAATATTTCTGCACAACACTGGTTGGGGCTAAAGTGTTAGGAACTTGGGATGAGTCTTGGGAAAAGGCTTGTTCTTGGGAACAAAATTTGATTTTTGAGCCTTTTCAAGAGTGGTGAACTTATTCATGTAAAGCCTATCCCTAGAGTTCATGTCCTCAGACAACATTTCAAGCTTCTTAAGGACCACAACAAGGGTTTCCTCAGGACTTACTCTTTTTGGCTTCCACCTTAGCTTTAGGATGCTGAAGCATTTCCATTTTAGAAATATTGAGGTTTTGTTCAACTTCCATAACTATTTCTTTGGCCTCAACGAGACTCTTAAGCCTCTTATCCTTTAATGCTTATGTTAGGTGACTTCCTACAGCCTTAGTAAATTTGTCAATGTGATTGCATTGTGAGGCCTAAGATGACTAGGGATGTCCCTAACTATTTTGTCAAATTTTTGGATAAATTCTTTAATGTCTTCCATTCCTTTAGCTATGTGGTAAAAGTTTTCAATATTGAAAGACCCTTGGGCATCAGATGGCCACCTTCTCATGAAAGCATCCTCAAATTGGTCAGGGTCATGTACACTACCCACAGGGAGGCTAAGGTACCATTCCCTAACTTGTCCCTCAAAATATAAAGCAAATAACATCATGATCCTATCATCATCATCGATTTCCTAGTGGAAATCATCCAATAGAAGTCATGAACATGATCATGAGCATTTTTGGTGGCATCCCGTTTGAACTTGGGTAACCAGTGATGATATTTTTTAGGCAAAGGTTCGGGATTGTTACTCAATTTCAAAGGTCCAAAAACACTAGCAAGGTGCCTTTTATTTTTTGGGACTTTTGATTGGTTTTAATTTTGGTTGGCATTGGAGGTGGTTGCCATATCGAGAGTTGAATTACCAACCTTTTTAAACTTAAGGAGAAGGTTAGTTCTAACAGGCGATGGAGTTCTTTCTCCCCTTTTTGCAGCAACCCTAGATAAAGGAGGAATGTTGTCACCGTAAAGCAAACTAGGGGATTGGATGATGAATGGAGTCCCTAGAGGAATATTTGAAATGTCATAAATGAAGCAATTCCTCAATGATTCACAAGGGAGGTAGACTTGCTTCCTCTTTGGCAACAAAGCCAAAAATGTTACCGCTCAATCTAACAGGGGTCCTAGGAGGGGTTCCAAAGAGGAAACTACTAGACCAAGTGGCAACAATGGGACAAGGACCCACTGTCACCTCAGTCGATGTTCCCTGCTCTTTACATACTTTCATCGATGGGATGAGTCCCGGTATAAGGAAATTACAAGGAGGGATAATTTAATGATAGTATATGTAGTGATTCCTAAGGCCCCTTCACAAGAGAGACTTAATTGAAAGGTCTGCTTGCTTTGAGGGCAAGGTAATGGGGCTCTCTAAGAAAGGCTTAGACCTAGGTAATGATAGATCAATATGATGGCTATGCCTAGACCAAAGCTTCCCTAGGAGTAGGGAATGATCTCTTTTGAAGTCCTTGTAAGATGATACGCCATATAAAGAATGGGACCACAAAGAAACCAAGGATACCCAAACGAGACTTAGGGTTTAGCGTGAATCTTCAACCAAGCATCTAGGGTTTAGCGTGAATTTTCAACCAAGCATGTAGGTCAAGCAAGGGAGAAGAAGGGATCAATAACATGTGAACTTTCTTTGAGTTTTCAAGCAGAATAGATCCCTTTGAAGGTCGCTAACTATTAGAAAATTATATATTACAGAGCAATGGAACACATACAATATGCGGAAACAAAAACACAAAAATAACATATAAAACAAGAGAGACACAGATATATTTGGTTCACCCAACTTGTGCTACATCCACGGAAACAACCAGTCCTTCCTTTTTATTATCCAACAAAATGAAGAGACACAACCTACAATAGATCCTCTGTAATATCATCTACTCTCTTACATAGTCCCCCTTTCTATTTCTCGCTCGAAATATACACCCGATACACAGCCGCAATACCATACCCTCATACAACAGAGGCGTTGCCTTCTAGGGCAAAAAGCCCTAAATTAAACATAACTTCTACCGTTAGATCATCCGCCTAATGAACGGTCCAAATTGACTAAGAAATTACAGTATTTTATAAGGCAATTTTGCATTTGTTTTTAGCTTCGAGGGCGCTACCCTCGAAACCCCCTGCCTAGGGCGGGCTCCAAAAGGTCGTCGCTGCTCCCCCTGGACCCCCCTGATGGCGATCAAACGATGGGCGGCGTTGCCGCCCCGTTAAGAACAGGGGTGCAACATGGCGATACATCTAAATAAAGAAGATAATCAAGCTCCACACCAAACACTAACCCAGGACCAAGAATCAAATGACTTTGGAGCTAGGGCTTGGTGTATCTCACAAACCGACTATGGGATTGACTTCAATTCTGGAGGGCTTGTAGGAGACACCCCAGCATAGTTCCTCACCACTCGCTAAACAAAGTGATGGCCCTAATGGAATTCGTTGGATGCCCTGTTTGACATTGGATAGACCAACACTCCCCGTGTGTTTCGCAACATGGGCTAACCGTCTCTCGTGGATCCTTATCTCTGGTGGTGTGATCGTTGAATAACACCTGTGGGTTTTGGTTGAATGGAAATCATGATTCCCAACAGGTGGTATTAGAGTGTAGTTCACGAGTTCAATACACACTCGACTCGCGTTGGGGGGGGAGATTGTTGGACATTGGATAAACCAATGCTCTCTGTGTGTTTCACGACATGGACTAACCACCACTCGTGGATCCTTATCTTTGGCAATGCGATCGTTGACTAACAGCTGTGGGTTTTGGTCTACCAACAATCGTGATTCCCATCCTGCCCTAGCTAGGCCGTCTAGGGTTAGGGCATAAAATTTGAAAAGGGAGAATATTTTAGGGTGATTACCAAGGACTAAGACCAGTGCTAGCCAATTGTGGAGAATGGTGTCAAAGTGAAATTGATTTTAGAATTTTTGCTCTTTCAAGGAACCTTATTGCAACTTCGCATGCCCTAGAGAAGCAGCTACAAGGTCACAACAAGGATTTATACTGTGCTTTGCAAATTTATGGAGTTTCAAGGTGAAAAGTGTTAAGCCACCCCTAGGAATAATTCGATCTTCTTGTCAAGAAGAAAAAATATATGCAACGAGCCAAGTGTACCAAGTGTTCATGAAATTCCCATCAATAATTAGGGCACAAACATAACCAAAGCATAACATTCCATACATTAGACATAAAACATGAAAAAGATTATATTCATCCATTAGAATTGCAACAATGAAGCTCCAAGATAAGATAACAATCTTCCAAACATCAAAATGCATCAATTAACATCCAATTCGTCCATCAATAGCAGGTTCGAGTTCTTTTCTCCAAAGAGATATAAATCCAAGTGACAATGAATGAGAGAGAATGCTCTCCTATTTATACAATCCTCTAAGGGATTCAAATAGCCCATTTTAGCCTAATAATGCCCCTAAAATAAAGTAATGTGCAAAATAAAGAAAATTAAATAAACATAAATAAAATCTCAAAGACAAACTTTGGCAGAAAAGGCTTCTCAAGCCTTAATGTATATTTTGTCTCACACACACTCTTCAAAATAATGAGAATGGTACAATATTAATACATCAAGAGTATGTCTCAAGATAGTGTGTCTATCTTGGACACAATCACTTTGGTTGAGTAAATATCTCAACCACAGACTAATCTAGGAGCCTAACTAGTTGGAGAGAATCTCTCAACCAACTAGACCAAAACAAACTCCCAAGTTTGAGGAACTGACTCATTCTAGAATAGACAAGTAGGAATTAATCCAAGTTCTATAATTTTAATTATTTGGACTTATTGATTGTTTTATGTGAGAGTGAGTCTAATATTTCCCCCCCTCAATCATAAGTCCAAAGTAAGAACCTGGTACTATCTCCAAGTCCTCATGCTGAAACTGATGCGCTGATCCTCAATGAAGAACTGCCTGAAAACCGCCAAAATTGGATGTCAAAAACTCCAATATGAAGAGAACAAACCAAGAAATATGAATCAACTGCAAGTCTGATACATCCCTCAAATTTGCTTGACAACTCCATCAAATGCCAAGCTGCAATGAAAAAGGGTCCATCTATCCTATGCTTGGTCCAATGACCATCCAAGTGAACAAAAGAATGTCCACAAATGCTCTCAATCAACATCCCAATCGCTTGTCCACTGACAAAATTTTGATGACACCCACTGGCATATTTGTTGAAGTTGAGATAACGAATCACTTTCCCACTGGAAAATTTGATGATGTCCACTGGCTGCTTTGATGATGCCCCACCGATTGCTTTGATGATTCCCCACAGGCAGATTTGTTGATGTTGTCGAAAATTTTAGTTTGGCAACAACCTACAATTCCATTGTCATTCCCCTCCTTTGTTAGCTGAAAGGTGTAATATCCCCAAATGGGGTTTAACAGTAATAAAAGAACAAATAGACAATAAACTACATCAAACGTAAAAATATCATTAAGACACAAGAAATGAAGCCAAAACCAGCTGAGCCATTTTATTAATTTTTGTCAGAAGAGTACAATGGAGGTGCTCAGAATGATGGCACTTGGGCCTACACTAGACAGGCTGAAGAACGACTCTAAATCCGGACAAAACACTGTTGGAATGATACTCTGCGTGGCTCCATCTTTGCGCTGCCAGTGCTGGAACTGCTACTACTGGTTGGAATCGGACTATGATTTGGGCTTGCTCCCATGCTCAGAAAATTCTAGGCTTTTAACTCCAGGCTCTACTCACAAGACCCACAAAAACCCGTGAAGGGTTTCCAGAAATCCCATCCTCAGAAAATGGTCCCCTTGGGCTTGGCATGCTGCTATGTTGGGGAAATCGGTATGCTGGTTGGAACTGCTGGAAAGTGTCTCCAAAACTCGGCCCAAATCCCTGGTATGAGGTGGCTAGCCTCTCCTCCAAATCCTCCGGCTGAAAATGCACTGTTCCTTCACTTCCTTCACTTCCTCTCTGCTGGACTGCGCAATCACTACGCAGTCTAGACTGCCTCTGTGCTGTCCTGAAGGGACTGCGTCTGGTTGTGATGTTTCTTTGCAAGCTCTTCACAAAACAAGTGGAATTCCTCCCATGAGCAAGCACTCGAAGTCCCCCGAGGTAGAGGTTGAGATCTCCGCTTGGAAATCTCTGTGCTAAACAACACTGCAGACTTGGCTAAACAGCTCAAGCGTGCTTCAGTCAGTCAAGACATAAAATCAGATAGATGAATCAATGAGGAAATGAGCTGCCTTCACTTCATTTTATCAATTGAGCCCCCAATGTTCCCTTGGGCCCACCATGGATTGCGTAGTCCCCTCATCGAGCCAATCGCTATGCTGCCCCCATAGAGCCTCTCCCACGCTGCCACCTAGGGAGCTGCCTCCAAATCGAATGTTGGCCACATGGACCCAACTAAGGCCGCAATTTTTCCTTGTGAACTATAGGAGTAGGATGTAGTTTTTCCCTTAATCATTTATTGTGGGTTCTGCCCCACCTTATTTCCTCTTGACATTAGAAACATCAAAATTTATCAAAAATTAATATTCTAATTAGCAGAATTGCTAATTGGGGATATTACAGTCCTCCCCGCCAAAAATTGCTTGTCCTCAAGCAATGCTTGAACAAGCATCATCTCTAGCTGATGCTCCCCACTGTCACTGCAAAAATGTGCCAGGGTCCCAGATGCACCACTGAATCATCCATGACCTCTGCATCTCCCTGATAAGCCATCCTGTCCAACATGAAGCCCCCCCTGCTCCACTCACCATCCTGCCAAGAACAAGTAGCAGAAGCCCTCTGAACACCATCAGTGAGTAGGGAATCATGATAATATGGCAGTATGCCCAACTCCTCATGAAGTTTCCCTACCAAGTAGTCCATCCCATGCACTTGAAGAGTAAACCCTCGCAGATACCACCTAATCCCTGCAAAGATAATGTCTCGCTCACATTAGCCCCTCTTGCTATCATCCCGCTCACCAACCTGCCATGCTAATGAAGTCCCCCACTCCATCAGTGACTCGCTAAAGCCCAATGGAAGATCTACATGATCTCCCCATGTAGTATACAACTCATCCCTAAGGTTATCGAGTTGTGTAGAACTGTAATGCTCGGGTCCCCTGCTAATCTCGGAGAGGTGCCACCATGCTAACGCCACGCCACTCTGACTATGAGATACTCCCCACATGCGCAGATTGTATCCCCCTCTCTTGGGGCCTTATGGCGAAAAATCTGTGAAGCCCAAGCTCATCCTGTCCGGGCATCTCCATGATGCTAATATCTACCCCTCCACTGCCAATCATGACCCTGAGCAACAACATGATAAGTCTGCCTCGCCATGTAGTGGAGGTCTCAGTGCTCCTTGACATGTCAAACCCAGGGTGGACTGGATCACCCTCTGCCATGTCCCTGCTCATCACAAAGTGGAGTGATCCACCTGTCCAACAGATCCCTGGATCCCCCAACAATACTAGGAGCTCACAACTCCCACTCCTCATGGGATGTCGCTGCGTAGCACTGCTACTTGCTAGAACCCATCTGGCCCTCATCTTTGACCCCTGTATGTATCTCCTAGTTGGACCCCAAGTATCAGGAGTCTGTCCCACGCATGCGTACTTGCCCTGCTCCTGCCAGACCACGTAGTGAATTCCGCTATTCCAATTCCTGATGATACACCTGGACACTGCTCAGAGTCTGGGTACCCTCCTGTAGACGAAGTCTACCATCCACCGTCCCTCAAATGTGAGCCCAGGGGTGGAACATATGCTACTTGGGCAATCAACCACGCCATCGTTAAGCCTGTACCCAATCAACTCGTGCACCTACCAAGTGTCTCAATTGGAGAGTCTCCTCTCGGTTCATGACACGCGGTATCTCATCCAACTGGCTAGGGTGAGCCTCCCATGCCCTGCTGCCTGAATGGAGAGTGTCAAGGGGCATCGACCAAACACTTCGCGACTGTAAGAAACATTGGAGGATGATGGGTGGGTATGCCCCAAAGGGTATGATCAAGAGTCTACCTGAATGCTTAAGAGTAATCCTCCGAACGACACTGTCTTTGCCTCATATCTGCTAATAACACCCTCGTAGCCCTGTCTCCGCTAAATGTGGTGTCTCCAGATGCTCAACAAGATCCTCATCGATCCTAGGTGAGATGCATCCCATGGTACACCTAATGTCCTTGTCCATAAGTCCCCTTGGAGGCAACGCTCCAAGAGCCCGCTGCGTCGTATCATTTGTCACTGCATCCACCAAGTGTCTCCGCACTCTTCGACATGCCACTGTATGCTGCAACTTGTCCTTGTACACCACCGAATACCCCCGATTACGACTATACCTTCCTGTATCGTCATGTATCCCTCCTGTGTCACTGCACCTGTCACTCCCCACATGTACCCAGTGCGATGTGAGGCACTCCTACTCCCCAACGCGGTCCGACATACTACAACACACCCCCATGGATCTCCAAGATGTGGGCTACATCTCCCCATTTGCTCTGAAGGACCAAAGCGGCTCGACTCCTCACATGCCAACGAAAATGACACCACTGCGCCTATCCTCCATAAATCAAGTGTCCCATATACTAATGAGAGGACAGTCTTTATGTAATGCCTGTCTGGTGGCTTGTCGATACCACCTCCTCCTACCAGCTCCTGCCAAATTAGGTTAATCACCCTGTGACTCCACACACAGTCATTATGCTGAGATAACTCATGAAAAGTGTAATCCCCCCTGTCGAACCATCCTATCACTAGGGTTGTTCGGGGCTCTGATAAAGATTTGGAAATGTGTGTGTGCCTAAACATCAGGTCCATCGCACAACTACTACCACCACCTACTGACTCTATAATGTGATGGGAAATCCCACCTAGATCCCAACAACAGTCTAGCCCTCGTGTCCCTCTGGTTATCCATGGACTCTGCTGAAATGTGGCCAATGGATGTATCCAACTGCGTAACCTGCTCCATCGGGTACCAGCTCAGTCCCTCTTGCCATCCAATCCCAAGGGAGGGATCAAATGTGCAACCCTTTGTGGAAGGAACAAGCCCTCCAAGCTGGTGTGGTGCCATGCTCAACTCATGTTGCTCATTCCTGCTAACCTGGCCATCCCCTCGACTACGTCTAGACAATTCCGCCTCCCTCAATTCAATGTGTTAGGGTGGACTAATAATGTTGTAGTCCTTGCCAGTGTGCCTCTGGGGTGAACTAACCCAACGGATGGCTGCACATCGTCCTCCGCCATGGACTCAACAGGAGCCTCCCGCTGCTCTGACAACCCAACATGCAAGACATGATCATCAGTCAACTGTAGATGGCTGTCGTTCTGAAGCTTTGTCATAGATCGATATTCCTCATTAATGGTTGTGTGCTCCACTACCTCTTCGAATCTGTCCATTTGGGCTACCAAAAGGAACTCCATCAGAGGTGACTCCTGTGTAACACTAGGTGTATCTACGAGCTCCCCACAATCTTGTGTGCCCTCATCCTCCAAGTGCGAGGTAGCCATTTTGATGGCTTCCCCCTCTATTATTTGTTTAAGTTGGAAAAAGGTTTCCAACTTTTCCACACGATCCCGAGCCGTGCACTCAATGGATCCGTCATATGTGGGAAAAGGTATCCTCCCAATGGTACATTGCAACTCTGAGCTTTGCATGCTAGACCCCCCACTGTTCCTGCATTTTTCATCCTGCTTGATCTGGCAGTAATCTTTGAAGGACAAAGCTGCTCTGAAGTTTTTCCCTATGGACTGCCATTCTCAGAAATAATCTCCCATGGGTATATGATCATGCTGCCTACCTTGCACCCTCGGTACTGAAGGTAAAAATGTAGGCATCGTGGTCCTGGTTGGCCTACTGAAGGCTGGCGGGTGAGTGGCTGGTAAAGGGTGGGCACACTGTTGTGAGACCCCTGAAGTCTCCCTAAATAGGGACTCACGATGGATGTTCTTATCCTTATTCTGTTGCTTGAGTACTTCCAACTTTCCCTTCTGTCCTTTGGCTAAATCATTTAGGGCCTTTAAGATGCTACCAAATGCTGCTTCCCCTTTGCTCCTTGACTCCCCTGTATTTGCTACCTCTACTGCCTTTGGTGGGTAATGTTCTGCCTACCCTCCTCATTCATAGTAAAAGATTCTCACGACTGAGCCAAAAACGAAGCTCTGATACCACTATAATATCCCCAAATGGTGTTTAACAGTAATAAAAGAACAAATAGACAATAAACTACAACAAACGTAAAAATATCATTAAGGCACAAGAAATGAAGCCAAAACCAGCTGAGCCATTTTATTAATTTTTGTTGGAATAGTACAATGGAGGTGCTAAAAAAGATGGCACCTGGGCTTGCACTAGACAAGCTGAAGAACAACTCTAAATCTGGATAAAAACACTACTAGAATGATGCTCTGCGTGGCTCCCTCTCTGCGATGCCAGTGCTGGAATTGCTGCTGCTGGCTGGAATCGGACTATGGTTTGGGCCTGCTCCCATGCTTAGAAAATTCTAGGCTTTTAACCCCGAGCTCTACTCACAAGACCCACAAAAACCTGTGAAGGGTTTCCAGAAATTTCAACCTCGGAAAATGGCCCCTTTGGGCTTGGCACGCTGTTCTACTGGGGAAATGGTCTCCTGGCTGGAATTGCTGGAAAGTGTCTCCAAAACTCTGCCCAATCCCTAGTAGGAGGTGGCTAGCCTCCCCTCCAAATCTTTCGGCTGAAATTGCACTGCTCCTCCACTTCCCGACACATCCTCTCTGCTGGACTGCACAATCACTATGCAGTATGGACTGCCTTTGCGCTGTCCTGAAGGGACTATGTGTCGCTGTGATGTTTTTCTGCAAGCTCTTCACAAAACAGGTGGAATTTCTCTCCCGAGCGGGCACTCGAAGTCCCCCGAGGTAGATGTTGAGATCTCCGCTTGGAAATCTCTGTGCTAAACAACATGTCAGACTTGGCTAAACAACTCAAGCGTGCTTCTATTAGTCAAGACAGAAAATCAGATAGATGAATGAATGAGGAAATGAGTTGCCTTCACTTCCTTTTATCAATTGAGCCCCTAACGTTCCCTTGGGCCCACCATGGACTGCGTAGTCCCCTCATCTAGCCACTCACTGCGCTGCCCCCAAAAAGCCTCTCCCATGTTGCCATCTAGGGATTTGCCTCCAAATCGAATGCTGGCCACATGGACCCCACTAAGGACGCAATTTTTCCTTGTGAACTATAGGAGTAAGCTGTAGTTTTTCCCTTAGTCATTAATTGTGGGACTCGCCCCACCTTATTTCTGCTTGGCATTAGAAACATCAAAATTGATCAAAAATTAATATTCTAACTAGCAGAATTGTTAATTGGGGATATTACAAAAGGAGAGACAATCATCTGCATTTGATTTTTGAACTCCCCCCCTTAAGGTGTAGGAGAGTTTCTCTTTTTAATTCTTTTCTTGAATAAAGATAGGGTCTTTTGAGGTCTCCTTTCTTGAGATGATGATTTGAACGTGAATCCCAAGAATACTTTAACTGTGAACTTTCTTCTTTGATCGATCTAAGGTTTTTGACACTTCAAGATAACAAAGTAGCCTTTATTTTCAAATTTCCTTGGGGATGAGAGAACCTTCTTGATTCTTTGATGCTCTTGATATCCTTCTAGAACCTTGATTTTTGAGATCTTAAGTGTCCCTTGTTGAGCTGCCCTTCCTTGACCTATTACTTTAGCTTTGATACCATGTTGAGAAATCTAGGGCAAAGATATTAGATGATTTCTCTTATAGTGATAACTGCTTGTGAGGACTTTTTACTTTTTTTAATTAGGTTCTTCTTGTACTTGATTATTATTATGTGTTCTTCTTCATCAAACAACCACCAAACCATAAGGAATAATGAGACAAAGACACAAGATGTAGGCGATCAGCCAGGGCCAAAACCTCTCCAACCTGACAGATAAACCCACAAGAAGTTTTCTTCTTATAAAATCTTCAATTGGCGAATTCCAAGACCTAGACCCTTGACCTAGAATCCCTCCAAGACCAAGTCATTGCTTCCTCTTTGAATAGCTTCTCCTTACAACAACTTCAACTGCAACTACAACTATAACTTCGACTTGCCCAGAAACTGCAACTTCGACTTGCCTAGAAACTGCAACTTCAATGTGCCCAAAAACTGTGATTTCAGCTTGCCCAGAAACTGCAACTTCGATTGCAACTAGAAACTGCAACTACAAATGCAACCAGAAACTGCAACTACAACTAGAAACTGCAACTGCAACTTCGATATGCCTAGAAACTGCAACTTCTCTTCTTTGCTTGGGTAGATTCTCTCTCCTAGAGAATTCGGCTTCCAGAACAACTCTTCTTGGTGACCTAAATTCAATTCTACAACTCCGGTTCACTGTTACAGTATGTTCTATGTTCCCTAATTCCTTCGCATGTGTGGAGAGAAGTAGCCCAACACCAAATCCAAAACTTTGACTTTTTCTCCTTCTTTAGTCTTCCTCTTCTTCGCACTTCCTTTTGTCTTTAAGATCGAACTTGTGTGAGTGAGAGTGTGTTCTCCAAATGAGGCTGATGTCTTCTTTATATAGGCTTCGCATAGGGTTGAATTGCTTCCTTTAGGACGACTTGAACTTTGTGCCATGATGAGGTCTTGGAGGGTCTTTTGACTTGATTACGACTCAATAAATTTGTCTTTACAATACGTAACATCCCCAAATGGGTCATTCATACATGAAAATGACTCAATGACTTTATAACAAACCTAGAAGAACTCAATGGGTGCTTTGACCTATAAATAAATTCTTTTGAGCATGAAACCCATGCCTCAAGCCTTACAATAATAAATTCATTTTTTCTCTTTTCATTAAATACATAAAATCATGATTACATCTGTCATTATGAAGACCGAACACATTTTTCAATAGACTGGAACCTGTAACTCGACCCTATTGGAATAATTCGGCCCAAGGAAAATCAACCAACTGGAAATTGACTTCTGAATAAACTTGGTTTGAAGAAAATTGGCCCACCTCTCACTAGGAAATTGACCTCTGCGCCTAGCTCTCACTTGATCTCTACGCACTCACAACTTGGCCTTGGCAAATCGTCCTCCTTAGCAACAATGCCTCCTACTCACTTCAATAATTCAACCTCTCCAAATTCCCAGCGAATTGGCCTCTTGGAAACACCTTGAAATTGTCCCTCTATTCTTCTTCCTTCTCCCTAGTCGAACAGAGCCTCAAGTTCTAGAGAAATAACTCTCCCCTTTTTGAGAAAATTGCTTTCCCAAAAATGCCATCGCTGCCTCTCTCACTTGTATTCTTGTGTCTTCATCTCTTTGCTAGGCTTCTTTTATAATCTTCATTAAGCCCAAATTGCTAACCCTAATCTCCCTTATAGAATACGTTGGAGATGAATGTTGAGATTATTTCTAAGTCACTTAAATAATTAAATTATTTATCCTTAGAAAATGACTTAATAGTCCAAAATTATTAATTGACTTTTATTATTGTACTTTTCCTTAGCTAGACTTAGCAAAGAAGACATAAATCACTTATTCCAACAAGCAAACACTGAAAGAGACAATTAATCATCTCCACATGCTAAGACAACAAGCCTATGCAGAAGACCTTTCGAAGCTACCAGAAGCTTCAACAAATACCAACATCATACATCAACACACCAAGCCACTAGGAAACATCAACAACATCATGAAACAATAGGGGAATTTTGAGGTCAATGTAGTGACAAAACTCTAGTCTCTGAGTTGTTGTGCTTTAAATGTAAAATACACAAATGTATTGAATAATAATTTTTATCGATAAGTTTATAGTACAAGGATTGAATGAATGTTACAGTGAGGGCCCACTTATATATCTAGGCGGGTGCCCTTTCATATACGGTCATGTCCTTAGAGAGATGCTTCTTCATTAACTAATCATCAATTTTTTTTTGGTAAGTCAATGATCTATTCATATTTGAATTTTTTTTTGGTAAGTCGATGATCTATTCATATTTGAAAAAAGGGGTACATAAAGTCGTTCTCAAAACAGGTGGTCTCACCCCAACCAAGTTTGTTGACCAAAAATTGCACCAGGTGCCAAAAATACAAAAGAGTAACTAAGGACATTGTCCATAAACGGTTGGGCTAGAGGCACCAAAACACAACTAAAACATCAAAAACACCAGAAATCTTACTAATTGTTCGACGTGATAGATGCAGGGTTGTTTGGGGCTTTTCCTGGAGGCGATGGCAGACGTGAGTCACACTGGATTTGCCCTTCAAAGTGTGCCATCCAAGTCCCCAACTTTTCTACTTTCTTAGTGAGTTGATTTTGGCCTCGCCAGACCACAACCAATCTCTCCCAAACTTGGCATTGAAAATAGTGAATTTGGTCCAAAGAGACTATCTGCACTGCATGCTACTTGCGGCGAACTCTCTCAGTTGCATCCACTCTCTCCATCAGACTGTTGATAAGATATCGACAGTTCTCCAGACATCAGTGTTGGATGCCCTGCCTCTCTTGCACGTCATAGCTACCAGGTCCACATTTCCCCTTGCCACCACGGGCCCCTACACCTCGATGACTTTGCCTCTGACCCCGCGACTCACTTCCCCTGTCGGCCCTGCGCTTTTCTTCACCTTGGCCACCCCGCACACCCTCACTGGCCTGCTGTGCATGACCCGCTGTCTTACCTCCTCGACGGGGGGCCGCCATGCCCATTTCAGAATCCGCCACCCCCACCGGGCCACGGATGGCAAGGGACGGGGAATGCCCACAACGCGACAACGGTTTTGTGATTCTCAACAGAGGAAATCCACCGCAAACCGAAACTAAAACCCAGACCCCCCACCAGAGAAAACAACCCCCACTAGTCTTCATAATGACATATGTAATCATGATTTTATGTATTTGATGTGATGAGAAAAATAAATTTATTATTTTTTTTCTTGTGGCATGGGTTTCATGTTCCAGGAAATTTATTTTTAGGTCAAGCTCCCATTGTCAGCTCCTAGGGCTTTTCATTGGATCTACAGGTCAGTAAGTCATTGTCATGTATAAAAGACCCATTTGGGGCATGTTACATATTGTAAAGAATTTATTTCAGTCAAAATCGAGTCAAAGGACCGTCCAAGACCTTGTCAAGATGCAATGAACAAGTCGGCCTAAAATCATGGGCCTATATAAAGAAGATTATGACCTCACTTTGGGGACACACTTCACTCACTCAAGTTAGATCACAAGGAAGAAAAAGTGTGAAGTAGAAGAGGACAAAGGAAGAGAAGAAGGACGAGGTTTTTGGATTAGTTTTGGGCTACTTCTCTCCACACGTGCGAAGAAATTAGGGCATCAATCTATCGCAGGGAAGCCGAGTTGCAATACCATCAAAGAGTTAAGTATTGGTGTCAGTAAGGACTGTTTTGAGGACCAAATTCACTATGAAGAAGAGGGAGGCCTAATGAGGGAAAAGAAGGCAAATCTCTCCATTTCCTCTCACACGTGTGGCCTAGGGTTTCTGCAGCAGGGGCCAAAAATTGCAGATGAGCCGAAATTGCAAAAAGAGAGGTTGAAGTTGCAGTCAGGATGTTGTAGGGCTGAAGTGGAAGACAAAGAAGAAGTTGCAAGTTTGACTTGGCAAGAAGAGGCAAGGTTTGACTTGGTCTTGGAGGAGTCTTGGTCAAGGCTCTAGGTCTTGGAATTCGTCAATTGAAGATTCTATAAGAAGAAGAATTCTTGTGGGTTTTGGCCCTGCCTGATCGCCTATATCTTGTGTCCTTTGTCTCATTGTTCTTTATGTTTTGGTAGCTGTTTGATGATAGAGAACACTAATAATAACATAGCAAAGAAGAAGTTAATCAAGTAAAGTAAAAATACATCACAAACAATTATCAAGAAGAGAAATCACCTACACTTGTTGCCCCTAGATTTCTCAACACAGTCTAGGTTGTTGTAGACATATTCTCTCATCGCCACACAGTGTAGCGAAATGTAACTGAGTTCTAAGGTTGAGATAGACAATAGCTTCCTAACACAGTTCCCCATCTTGTTTCAAATAAATTTTGAATGAAATGCCGCTTAATCTTCCATTGAAATACATCACTACATACATATTTCCTCTACTTTGAAAATACTAATCTATTATTCTTTCAACTCATTTGGTGGAAATCTCATAATATTCCTTCAGATAAAAAACTTTCAACATTGTCAACTCTTCATTGTAAATCACGCCCCTGTAAGTTGTAATATCTAAATCCCAAGTAATGGTGTCCGCCTCTTCTTCATAAATCTCCCTGTATTCAATTGTTCACCATGCTTTTATAGATGTTATTTCCATGCTTAAAATCTTGAGGTAAGGAAATGATTCATGATAACCAGCCATTATGAGTGAATTATTATTAGAATTGTTGTAGGCAAACTCAATCTCCATCGGAAAATTCAGTATTATGGGTTTACCATATTCGTCCATCAAGGGTGATATTTCCCCCTCTAGTCTGAACAAAATGAGATGGGCATTGCAAAAAACACATATTATGTCATTTGTTATGACCAAGTCTGTGACCCTTTCGTGTATGGGCAAGGCTTATAAATGGTAATCCCAGAAACTATTTGGCAGTTTGTCCATTAACCCTTGACGTTGCAGGCGGTGGAAAGGATTCATCGACGACCAACGATTCCTGTCGCTTAACATTTTCCCTCTTCTATGAAATTCACTGTCATATTTGTGCACTAGATCACTATTAAATCGAAGTTTAGGTTCGAGGCATTCACAAAGTCTTCTATTAAAGTTCCAAGGAAGTAGACATGCCCAATTTTTTTTAAAGGATCGGATCATCAATCAACAGTTTATTGAGTCTTTGTGAATCCATTTTGCAAATTTGTAATGTAAATGATGCTAGTAAGACCGTGTATGTATGTAACAACCTAGGTAAGGCTATTATTTTGATGAAAATTTCATCCTAGGAGGTTTTTCGTCTCACTGATTCATTTGTGTTTCTAAACATGGATGGTCGACAGAGTTTTTTCCTCCAACCTCACCCCAAAGCGAGGGTGGAATGCTTTGTCAAAGTCTTAGGTGGGTCCTAGTGTTTTAGTCGAGTGTTAAGTAAAAGTGATTTGGGAATAATTTAAGCTAGTTGGCTAAATGATTTTATTACGAATTACTTGGTCTACTAGATCATATTGTGTCACAGAATTGGGTGTGTAATATGAGGGTCTATATCGAACATGTGTTCCCCCTTTGAGGGTTGAAATGTAAAAATAATATGTAAAAAATATTTTAGTGCATAGTCCCTCATACTTGGACACCATGGCTAAAATATTAAAGGGTGGAAAAAATATTAAATCCCCTCAAGTGTCAATTAATTAAATATTCTGGCAAAAATTAAATAAATCCTAAGCCAAAAAATTAATTAATTAGTGTCTTAGAGAAATTAAATTCTCCAAGTGGGAAAATTTGTGGGTATCAAAGAAATTAATTTTTCGAGGCCCCCCACCAAGGGAATATTAGAAATTTCAAGAAAAATTGGACCCTTGGACCTTGGTGGTTAAGTCAAAGTTAATTTTTTGAGGAAATTAACTCAAAATAATTATTTTTGAGCTAATAATAAAAATGGGTTTAATGAGAAATTCGAAAATTCCCCAAAATTAATATTTTCAGCGACAGAGATTAAAAGATCATCGAGGATTTATCGACGACCAAGATTATTTTGACAAGGATCAAGCGAACTAGCCATTATTTTTCTACTTGCAGGGTTTATCTATAAATTAGAGAGTCATTTGTGTCAAAATTCATCTGATGTTTGGCTAAGAAAATTCTGCAGAAAAGCTAATGTAATGCTACTGTCTTGCTGGGAACGTTTTTTGAATCATAATAAAGACTTTGGGGTGCAGTTCATGGTGTTTATTGTCTACTGATTTGTGGTATGTGCCGGGTATGGGCATTCTTATATTGTGCTTAAATTTTTTAAACGTTGTGTATTCATTAGATGGTGATAAGAACATTCTATTGGTAGATTTTGGGTTTATCTTAGGTGATCTGATTTGCCATATGAATAACAAGCTTTCTTGGAGAAAATATATAGTTTTTGCAGGTTCCCCAGTCTTTGGGCTCTAAGTTCACAAACCGTGGATGTAGGCTGACCTTGTTGGACTTCGAATATTTTTATGGTTTATCTAACTTCGCTAAGGCTGTAGCTTTCATCTATTCTTCAAAGTACACTTAGGCATTTATCAAAAAAATCTCTAAAAAAATATATTTCTAAAGATTTCTATCAAAAGCATTTTATAAATGAACTTGTACAATGTATTTTGTAAATTATTTTTCTAATTGGGGTTTTGAGATTTTTGTATATATTGAGGTTTTGGGTATTTGTGAATTCATTTGTGCAGGTGCGAGCAAGCGAGAAGAGCTGGATAAGAGCTAGATCTAGGCCCTTGAGGGTAAGATCTAGTCTCTAAAATTTTTTGCAGGGCCAACCATTGAAGAATTTGCAACAAACTGAAGATCTGAAGCAAATAAAATTTTCAGAGTTGGGGTTTCAAGTTTTAGGGCTCCTAAGCCAGGATCTGCCCTCTCCAAGGCTAACGGCAGCCCTTCTAGGGTTTGCGTCACCCTTTTGAGGCTCCCTTGGAGGCTGGGGGTAGCCCCTAAGGGCCTCGGCTTGCCCTCTCTCCCAAAAATAGGGGCTACGACTAGCCTCATCTAAGCTTGAGGGATTCAACATCTTTATAGTGGTTAACACAGTGACCTTGCAATCGTCAGAGCCACATTCTTTGCAGTGCCAGAGGCACTGGGTGGTTGGAACACAAAGGGAGATATCGTTAATCAAGCCTCTACTTGCTTCCCGTTGGCTTCCATCCCACAACCTACTCTAAAGCCCGGTCTCAAAATAGTTAAGGGGAAGGTTCCAATTAGACTAGGCATATAACTAAAAAGTAACCAAGATCCTTGCATTACATCTAGATCTTAGGATTTTCATCTCATATAAGTTAGCGAAACATCTAAGCAACATTGTCCATTTAGTTACTTGGTCCTAATTTATCATAAGCAAGAGTTTTGACTCGATAAAGCACTGGTCTCATTTCTGAATCTAATTGAATCCTTAAGTCCTGCTAAATTAAACCAAGTAGCTATGCCACTCAATTGTGTCTCCCAGACAAGTTGGTTCCCAACTTGTCTTTCATTGTTTTGTTTCCATAGGGACCACCCCCCATAGCGTGCTGTTGAGACACAGCTAGAACGGAGTGGGCGGGGATCAGAGTGATAGCCCCCGTCCTGAGCGGTTGTCGCGGTCCCTATACAATCTGAGTGACAACAAGTGTGTTCTTCTAGCACATTAATACTGTATTCTTTGTTGAGAGCCAATTTAACTATATTTTTCTCCTCTTCAGTCAATGGATCAAGTTTTCCAAATTCATTCAAGGGAACATTCTGCATAGCTTCAAATGTTTCAAGGTCATCTTCATCATTATCATAATCATTTGTAATAGTCATAACCTCTCCATGATCTTCTACGAAATGTAGTGATTCTTCATCAATAGTTTCTCTAGATTCATTTTTTTCTTCCCTGATTTCATCCTCAGCTGTCATATATTTCTCTTCCAAAACACTTGACTCAAACTTATCCTCTTTGACATTAATGTTAGCTTCTATTGTAGGTGCCAAAACTGATGTTTCAAAAATCTTTTTTGATTTTGCAAGTATTTCTTTTATTTCTAGTAATAATTCTCTTCTAGTCATATGGTCATAATCTTGGGAATATGTTCCCATGAGTCATGGACCTAAGACTTAATGTATAGACTATGCAATGATTAACGTGCAGAGGGTTGAATGGCTTTGATACCACTGTAGCGACAAAACTTTGAGTTGTTGTGCCTTAAATGTAAAATACACAAATGTATTGAATAATAATTTTTATTGATAAGTTGATAGTACAATGGTTGAATGAATGTTACAATGAGGACTCGCTTATATATCTAAGCAGGTGCCCTTTCATATATGGTCATGTCCTTAGAGACATGTTGCTTCGTTAGCTAATCATTAATTAACTATAATTATGATTTTTATTTATTCATTTATATTTATTTTATTTTTATATGAATTATATTCGTAACAGTCAATCTTTGGCCTCAAAAAAAAAATGTAATAACAAAATCAACTTAAAAGTACCAATAAGATTCAAGGTGATGATGTCATCCTTAGGGGTAAATATTTTTGGAGGGAAAAGAGGAAAACTATTTTTGTTAATTGTATTTATGGCTTATCTCCTTTTAGATTTACTCAAATGTTATGTGTTGGCACCTTAAATTCCACATCCAATGAGTACCCACTGCATACTTTTGAGTAGATCCACATCGAAGAGAATTGGAAATACATGAAACATGTTTTTTATTTTTTTCAAATTTTTAATTATAATTTAAATATGTATCTTCATTTTCTTGAGTGTGGGTCTACTCATAAGTATGCAAAGTAGGTATTCATTTGATGTAGAAGTTAATTCTGGATGCAATGGGTGTCTATACTTGACATTTAAGTAAACCTATAAAGGAGATACACCAAAAATAGAGTTAAAAAATAGTTTTCTCTCTTATCCTTTAAAAATTCATAACTCTTGTTTTATTATTTTCTTTAAGAGGCCCATTTTAGACCTCAGAATTCCCCTAATACATCTACTTTTTAACATGATTGTCTAAGCCCTTGGGGGGCTAGAACCATTATCCATATCCAAGATAAGCAAATATACCAAACCACCCCAGAATGAAATAGTATGCTTCACAAACTATCCAAGAGTGCAGCCAAGGGGTGATCAACAAGGCAAGCACATGTGAGAAGACTGCCAAGCAGAATGCACAGTCATCCAGTCAAGGATAAGTGAGACTCTCCCAAGCCAAACAGCTCTAGGAAACAACCAACAAGTCTCCATCAATGTGATGAAAATCACAAAATGGAACCTCCAATATGTGGTGTAAAAAGAGGAAATCAAGCTGTGATTGAGGGGACCACCACACATAGAGATGGATGCAATTTCCAAAAGAAAGACAATCCCACAGATAATGCTGAGACCGAGCTGAAACCATTTCAAGGAGGGCATGTCAATAGGTTGATCTATCACATGATTTTTAGATAAAATGTCCACACCTTAATCACTGTACACCTCACAAATAATATGGGCCATCTAAGCAACTGCAATTAGATCATGGTAAAGAAACTCTGCTTATAGATGGTGCACAAGGCTGATATATATCATGCAATTCAGTGATGAAAATTATGGTGTAAATTAGTTAGCATATTTTGTGATCTGGAACTGCAAGATGAGATTTTCTTATTGTTTGATCTATGCTATTTCATGATGCAGACGATGAATTGATAGCTCCTTGCTTGTGCAAGGGCACACAACAATTTGTTCACCGATCATGTCTTGATCACTGGCGCTCTGTGAAGGTAACTATATCTAAGTCTGCACACACTCTTTTTTTCAAATCTTGTAAACCTTTTGTAAAGAAGATATGTAATTTCAGTGATTGCTTTTAACAGTTTTTACTTCCACAGGACGGTATGGTAGATTTAATTAGTAATTGTGAATCGTGATATCCTGTGTTTTGCTCATCCATGGAGTATTAAAATGTAATCTTGATTTTTTATGTTTTTGAAGACTTTCTAAAAGTGTAAAGTTGAAGTTTGTCAACGATAAAATGATTTCAGGTATAATCAGAATTGATCATAACTATTTTGTGTCCAGGAAGGGTTTGCATTTTCACATTGCACTACCTGTAAAGCTCAGTTTCATCTGCGGGCTGAAGTACCAGAAGATTACTCATTGCGTAAACTAAAATTTAGGATCTTTGTTGCACGAGATGTCCTCCTCGTGTTTTTGGCAGTGCAAACAGTAAGTATTAGATCTTGATAACTGGCTCTGTGAGCCACAATTTGAAATTTTTTTGCATGTTAGGTTTTTATATACGTGTAAACTACTTTGGAATAAGAAGCTAATTTCTAATTACTGAACTGTACTTGTTTTTCACTCATCTTGTATGACTTACTATATCTGTTTTACTGTGGATCCTATGGTGTATTTATGTTTCTTCCTTTAACAAAGAAATGCTGCATACAGTACATTGAATCAAAGGCTATTGGTTGCTGGGAGTGGGAGTGGCAAACACTTTTCAAAAAGCCTATGGGAGTGTTTTTAATATAATTTCAATATATTTTGATGCATATATATTCAAAAAAATCGTTCAGAATGTTGAGTTAACTACAGAAAACATGAAAACATAGAATTAACAACTGGATTAATGATGATCATTAAAGCATCAACCATTTAGTATACATTTAGCATCAATCATCTAGCAGTTATAACATTCCCATCAAATGATTGATCATAACATTGACCTTCAAGTTTCAACATATAACATTTATCAGCAACAAACTGAAACAGATAACCTGAACACAAAAATGTAATAGAGCATCATATTCATTATCAAAGAGTTGTAAGATGCAGTCAAAAGTTCAAACTTAATAGGTAGGTTCAAAGTTCAAATTTAAATTGTCATATAATGTTTACAAAATAAGCGATAATAAAGACAAAGTAGTAAGTTATGGAGACTAAATTCTAAACAGGAAAATGACAAATAGATTTAGTATTTATTGAGCTTTCCTCTTGTGATGAGAAACTTTTAGTTTCTCTTCCATGATTTATGAACCAGAGTAGTAGTAGGTTGTGTTGAAATTCTATGGCAAGTGTAGTAGAATATAATTTTCTGATCTGATAATTACTTCCTAATGATTTTCAAACAATTTTTCTCATGCCATTGAACAATTACACACTGAAAATCTCAACTGTAAATGCAGTGGAAACAGTGAAGATCATAGAAAGATAGCCATGCAAAATAGACACAATATTTTTACCCTGGGAAACCCAACCTTGGGAGAAAACCCAACAATCTTTGCTTGAGGAGAAATTGTCTTTTAACAAGGTTTACAAATGAGAAATGTTGAAAATGTAGCAATGGAAGGTCTTCTGGCTTGTGCCTTAGCCAGTGAAGAGTTCGAATTAGTCTTTTCTCTGGCATGAATGTGAGTTCATGAGATAGACTTCAGTTACGATGAGTTGATTTCCAGTTTACTGGAATGGTCATCAAGTTTGCATGCGTAGTGTTGGAGCGTCAGTTAGTTGTAGTCTTCTTCAGTTAAACTACATGAGGTGGCAGTGAGAAGTTGAGTTAGAACGAGTTGAGACTTCATTGTTGATTGAAGAGAGAACGAGTTGAGTTTTCAGTCAACTCGCAATCACAACTAGAGCAAATCAAGGAGGAACTTGAACTAGTTAACTGAAAGCTAGTCCAACTGCAACTGGGACTCGCTCCAGTTAACTAGTGAAGGAAACTTGTAACACTAGTGTGAACTGATATTCGACTAGGCCTCCTTGCATGCATCGATTTCTATCTATAAAGAGAAGGATGAAGGCACATAAACACATCGTTCTTCATTGTGGAGTGCACATAATTGAGGAGCAAGTGTGGATAGATTTAGGAGCCTAAGTGTGCAAGGAAATAGGAGCAATAGTGCACAAAGAAATAGGAGTCAAAAGTGTGCAAGGAAATATGAAGCAATAGTGCGCAAGGATTGTGGAGCCGGGATTAGGATTTGCAGAGTAGGTCAAGGCTATTCAGCAGGGGAACAATTGTGTGCAAGACCGAGATTGAGTAGTGATCAAGGTAGGCCGAGATCAATTGTAGAAGCTGAGGTTAGCAAAGAGAAGCCTAGTGCTTTCTTAGAGACAGATTGCTGGCTGCAGTAACAACGTGAATTTTAATAGATCCATTTGATCAAGAACAATCAATAAAATACCACAACAAAGAAAGTAGGTTTTCCGTTTTGGGTTTCCTAGGGTAAAACAAGCATGTCAATTTTATGTGCATTTATTTTTATCTCGACTATTTTATGTTGCATGTTGAACGCTAAGAAACTCTATATCTTGGTGAAAGTAAATTTGGTTTCACTTTTCAGTTGCCTTGTTTTCAATAATCCATCTAAGTAGTGCGTAGAGTTTCAAGAAAATTAACAAGAAATTTGTCTAGAACTCTATGCCAATAATACAAGTAAATTACTACTAAAACCTAGTCAAACTGTTGTTTAGTTAATGTTGGCCAGACTGGTCAAAAGTCAACTCTGCAGTCAAACTCCAACTTGGTCAAACTCAGCCCTGCGGTCAAACTGTGGCTGGTCAAACCCTCACACGTGTGGCCTTCCTGTGGTCAAATCCTAATACGTGCGACTGTGGTCAAAGTAAAAATACAGTCAACTGTTCACATGTGCGGTTGAGGTCAAATCGGTCAAATGACGACTTTACAGATCACTCATGCGGCTTGGTCAAACTTGGTTAACCCATGGTAAACTCGGTTGGTCATATCAATCAACCTCCTCATACATGCAGTCTCCAAAGGAGAAATAGAAGGATGAAGAAAATATGAAGATAAACAGATTTGTCCTTGGCTGAATTTCTCATCCACTAGAAAAGATCAAATGAGATTGCTATGTTGATTGATTTGCCTCTCACAGGCTTGTCTATTTATATAGAAATCTAATGTTTAGTGGAGATCCATCAATGGGCTCCTCATCACAATAAACCCCTTCACTAATGGAACCTACACCACAACTCAACATTAGGCTAGAATTGTTATACAACTGTTGGGTGAAAAACCTAAATCAATAAACAATTCAAACACACTATAAAAAATAGATCACTCCATATCAGAGCATAATGTGAGCATTGTGGGCAATCTCCCCTAACCAAATCAGCGTGGCCCCATGGGAGAAAGACTTCCCTTGGGCCATTCACCCCTATTTAAATCTGCATTGCCCCATGGGTGAATGTATCATTCCCCCACTAGTCAAATCAGCATGACCCGTTTGGAGAATGTCTTCCCGATGTTGCAACAACATCAACACACCCTCTTAGCGAGGGAGACATTTTGCATCACACCAAGCTCGTCTTTGAAGTATACAAACATCCCCCTAGATAGAGGCTTGGTGGGAATGTTTACAATATGCTCGTCTATGGATATGTATTAGAGCTTCATTGCTCCCTTCTAAGAAGTGATATTTGATCTCAATGTGCTTTGACCTATCATGAAATATTGCATTCTCTGAAAGCTTGACACAACTTTGATTATCACAATATATCAAGGATTCAAGGTTATCTCTAGCACCTGATTAAATTGACCCACAAGCAACTTTTGAAGCTACATTGCTTCCTGAATTCCGACATTGGATATGATATACTCTGCTTCTGTTGTACTAAGTGTGATAGAAGTCTGCTTCTTGCTAAAGCAATATATCATAGCTTATCCGAAGCTGAAGTAGCAACTTGAGGTGCTCCTTTTGTCCACTGCATTCCCAACGCAATTAGAATAAACATATTCCTACAACCTCACTTCACCACTTGAGACATATCTTAGACCATATTCAATTGTGCCACACATGTACCTCAATGCATGCTTCGCTGCAACGCAATATACATGCCTTGACTCAACCATAAACTAGCTCAGGGTGTTCACTAAGAAAATATATGGCTTGGTGTTATCCAGGCACATCAAGGATCCAATCAACTGCTTGTACATAGCGAGATCCACGAAATCTGAATCTAAAGCGGAATCACTAAACTTCTTCAGATTGGTCACCATAGGTGTAGCCATGGACTTGCGGTCCATCATACTGATTCTCCTGAAGGTCTGAATTGTGTAGTTCCCTTGTCCAAGGAAGATCTCACTAGGTCCCTGCCACACCTCCAATCCCAAGAAATAATGCATCAAGCCAAGATCCTTCATCTCGAACTATGAAGCAAACTCCCTCTTGCACCCGATAATGAGCCTCTCGGCCCAACAAGGAACAAATCATCAACATACAACACCAAGATCAAAGGATCACCATCGACAACCATGAAGTAAAGGTTAGGATCTGCATCACTCTTAATGAAGCCCAAACTCATCAAGTATCCATTAATTTGGAATACCATGCCCTGGGAGATCGCTTGAGTCTGTACAAAGCCTTCTTCTTTCTTCAAACAAGGGACTCCTTTCCATGAATCTCAAAGCCCTGAGGTTGCTCTATGTACACTTCCTCCTCAATCACACCATTGAGGAACATAGTATTTACATCCATCTGATGTAACCTCCAACTCATAACTGAAACAAGAGAAACAATAGTCCTAATAGAAGTGTACTTGGCGACTGGAGCAAAGGTCTCCTCAGAGTCCTCTCCCTCTTTTTGGGAGAATCCTTTCACTACAATCCTCGCTCTGTACTTCTCAATGTTGTCGTTTGCTGCATGCTTGATCTTATAGATCCACTTGGAAGTCACTATTGACTTTACCTCTGGTCTTAGAATTATCTCCCACACATCATTCTTCATCATGGACTAGTACTACTACATCATGGCATCCTTTCAAGCCGGTTGGCTTGCTTCCTCCTCATAATTGGAAGGTTCAAACTTCAAAATCAATTATGTGGCTCTTCAATGCCATATAGCTTAAGAACCTCTGTGGTCATCTGCTCTCCCTGAAAGTACCCCTGGGTGTTGCATGCCTTTTTGCATCTTGCAAAGTGTTACGAAACTATGCCAACCTCTTCTTGGTTTGAGGGTTTCATGAGCCTTGGATCAATTGAATATCATTGTAAGAAACCCTTTCCTTCGGGCCTTGACCTTGTGAATACCTATCACCATAAAAAATATGAAAACCCTACATCTTGAGCCTTCTTTTCAAGGGCTTTTCTTTGAGATTGATTTGCTTTTTTCAAGCCTTGTACCTTTATCATGCCTCCCTTAAGCCTTGTACCTGTAAGCATGTGCTGAGGTACTTGCAAGGTACAATGGTCTTTGGACTGAGATATGCCAAAGTTGGAGGAGTGGAGTTGTAGGGGTACACATATTCTAATTGGGAAGAGAGTGCTGTGGACAAAAAATCTACGTCTAGATGTTGCTTCAACTTGGGATCCACCATGATCTCATGGTACAGTAGGAAGCAACAGTCAGTGGTACTTAGTTCAACCAAAGCAGAGTACATGGTAGCGAGTATGGTGAGTTGTGAGACAGTGTGGCTTTGTAAAATGCTTGCAGGACTATTTGATCTTGAGATAGGGCCACCGGTGATTCACTGTGATAATCGGAGTTGCTTTAATTTCTCTGAGAATCTCGTGTTTCATGATTAGTCCAAGCACATCGAGATTAGATATCACTTCATCAGAGATAGGGTCTAGAGAGGTGTTGTGAGATTACATTACATTTCCACAGAGGAGCAAGTGGCAAATATTCTCACTAATCCTCTTGTGAAAGGGAAATTTGTGAAGTACCGAGATAAGCTGGGGGTGATGGAGAATCCCTTCCTTGCCAGAAGGGAGTGTTGAAGCTTGTAGTACCTTCTTAAGGTCTTTCTCATAGGCTTGGTGTCTTAGCATGTGGAAGATGATTTATTACCTCTTTAGGTGCTTGCTCGATGGAGTAAGTGATTCATGTCTTCTTTCTCGAGTCAAACTTAGGAAAAGTACAATAATTAAAGTCAATTAATTATTGTTTACTATTAAGTCATTTTCTAAGGATAAATAATTTAATCAATGAATATTGTAAAAGAAACCTCATGAAGAGGTGAAAAAAAGGAACATTAGAGAGAGAGGTAACTACAACATTTTTGGGAAAACAATTTTCTCAAGAAGGAGAGCGAATTCTCTGGAGCATGAGGCTCAGTTCGTGTGAGGAGAAGGAAGAAGAATACATGGATAATTATGGGTGTTTCTGGGAGGCCAATTTGTTGGGAATTGGAGAGGTTGAATTGCTAAAGTAAAGAGGAGGCGCAGTCGCTGGGAGGCCGATTTGCTAAGGCCAAGTTGTGTGTGCGCAGAGGCTGAGTGAGAGCTAGGCACAAAGGCCGATTTTCCTTGGGTCGAATTATTCAAGTGGGGCCAAGTTGCAGGTTCTAGTCACTGTATTTTTCTTTGTAAATTCTTTGTGGGTTGAAGCCTTGATTTTGCAAATTAATAAATGACGGAAAATGTTGTGGGTGAATTATTTCTATTGCAATGTGTGATGTTTTGGGTGAATATAAGAATAATTACTTTCGGGTTTTCCTCTCCAAGAGGGAGAGGTTTTGGCCCTGGCTTGAAGAGCCTAAACTTTGTGTCTCTTGTGTTATGATAATTGACTTGATGAAAGACATAATAAGTTAACGAAGATAAGATCTAAGTAAAAGAAGCATAAAAAGTTCACAAGTATTATTAAGAAGAAAAATTGAAGTAAACGCCCTAATTTCTCAACACAAGAGAGACTCAATTGTATGGCTTGCTTGCTTTGGAAGCAAGGCAGTATGCTCTCTAGGAAGGGATAAAAGGATTCTTGAGGCTAGGGTTTGGGAATGTATATTGAAGAGATGATTCCTATGCCTAGAAATCCTTATGGATACTTGGTCTTTATGAGATCTTTGTTGATTTGGAGTTATAAAGTTGCGGGACCACATGGGACCAAGTGGACCCAAAATTTGGTCAAGTAAGTGGAATTGGTCACTTAAGGAGGGGCTTGACCTAATTGTGGAAGAGAAGAGGATCAATGTATAAATCTTCTTGGAATAGAATGCAATGATCCAAATGAGGTCACTAGCCAAGGGAAACCTGGGGCAATAAATGGTCCCTGAGCTAGGACTTGCTATATCTCGAGATCCCACCGTTGGATTTGCTTCAAATTTGGAGGGCCTCTAGAGAAAACCTCATAAATCAAAGTGTTTGGATGGCTAGAACGTGAGATAATTGATGCCCTAGGTGACCTACGGAGGCTAGGCTTGGAAAGAGAAGGAGAGGTGAAATAAATAAGCTTTGAAAGTGATCACCTATCGAAGGATCACTGCCTTATCCTTTGGGAGAGATGGAGTCAATGATAATTTATTGTTTGGAAGAGGTTTACCCAATCAAGGCGGTCTCCAAGCAACTTCTCATGGAAATTAGGGCATGAGAGCAGCTACTTGGGATCTTTATACTTCGATATGCAGTAATTGATGACTTATCAAGATATATTTTGACAAAATAATCTCTAGGAACATTCACCCATTCACACAGGGCCCATGCAATGATGCAACACTATAAAAGAATCCACAGTTTTATACAAGAAAGCAGTAAATTTCAGACTTGTATAGCAAAAATCCCAACAACATTCATGTGACAAAGTAAATAACAAGAATTACCTTGAAAAAATATTACTTACATGTGCAAAAGAGTATATCCAATCATCATATTATGCTAATAATGAAGCTCCAAGACAAGAGAGAAAATCCAAACATCAAAATTCATTCATATCATCCAAACTCGTCCTCCAAAGGAATAACGAAAATCACACAAGAGATAAGAACCCAATGCAAGTGATGATGATGAAAATGAATCATCTCACTTCTATTTGTACACTCTCTAATGAATTCAATTTAGCTAAATTGGCCTAATTGAGCCCCTAAAATAAAATAATGTGCATAATAATAATATGTTTGGTGACAAGCCCACCAAATAGCTCAATAATGTTGAGAAATCTAGGGCATAGCAATTAGGTGATTTCTCTTTTAAATGATAACTGCTTGTGAATGTTTTTTTTTATGATATTATTATGTTGTTCTTCTTCATCAAACAACTACCAAAGCATAAACAATAAAGAGATAAGAGATAGAATATAGGGGATCAACCAGGGCCAAAACCTCTCCAACTTGTGAGAAAAACATAAGCGAATTCTTCTTCTTATAGAAACTTCAATTGACGAATACCAAGACCATGACCTAGATCCTTGACACAACCTCTCCAAGACCAAGTCACAAACCCTTCTTTCCTGCGTCTTCTTCTTGACCAAGTCAAACTACCTTCCTTCACTGCTAGTCTCGGTTATTCTGAAATCTAGGCTCCTTTCCATAGACTTGCAATCTTTGACTTGCTTATACTTCTACAATTCCACACGTGAGCTGATAGAGGGAGATTTTGAGATGCTTTCTTCCTTCGCTTAGCTTGGAGACTTTTTCTTAAGGCTTTAGTCAGCAAGAATGATGATAGGTGACTTCCTTAGTGGTTTCTCTAGGGATTGTTGTAACCCCACTTCAGAAACCCTAATTTCTACCACACGTGTGAAGAGAAAATACCTAAAAAATAGTGCTAGATTTCTTCGCTCTTCTTTCCTTTCACTTCGCTTGTTATGAGACTACTCCTTGTGATCTTCGGTCTTTTTCATATTGCAGATTGCTTGACTGAAATTCTGTCTTTCAAATGAGGCCGAGCTGCCCTATTTTTAGTGGTTTGTGCATCATAATAAGCCTACTTGAACTAGAGCCTAGGCCGACATGTCATTCTGGAAACGTCCTTAGCCGACATGATAAATAGCTTGTGACAAGGTCTTGGAAGGTTATTGACACATTCAAAATTACTTCTTACAATATGTAACATGTCTTCAACACATGACATTGACTACCTAGAATTTATGAGTTGATGACAAAACCTAATAGCTCTCAATGGGAGCTTCAACTAAAAATAAATTCCTTGAGCATGAAACCCATGACTCAAGCATTACAAAATAATTTTATTTTCTTCTTTTCATCAATTACATAAAATCATAATTACACATGTCATTATGAAGACCGAACCTAGTTACACTTTTCAACACTCCGTCTTAACTGGGTGGTATTCATAATCTACCCAAGGTACTTGGACATTCTCAATTTGAATAATTATCAAAAGAAGAGTCAGATTGGTAACCCATCTATTTAGCATTATATCAACCAACATTGTCGCATAACAAGGCCTTGGCTAACAACTCTATCTTGCCACAAGATCATAACAGAATGCTGGTGAGACCAATAATGTATAGATACCCGCATCATTGTCTCTCTTGGAACATACCCTACCCAGGTTCTCAGAGTGTGTTCCACTAGGACTATTCTTATCTTGGATTCCCAGTCCTCAAAGAATATCGGTCCTTTATGACTACTCTTATATTGGATGCCCTAACTCATCCTCAAAGAGTATCAGATGCCAAATGTTTAACCAATCCTCCATTCTGTCTTCCCGAGTGAAGACAAGAATGATGTGTCTATCTCTCCCTCTCAACTAGGGAGGACATACCCATTCCATGGAAAGAATGTACCCATTCCTATAAAAGGAATGTACCCAAGCTCCCTCTTGACCAGGGAATTGCTTCCAACAGCTCTTCAGGTGGAGATCATGGGACAACCAATTGCTTGTAGAACTTTGATGTCATCAATTTCTTTTGTCATAGAGTCTACATCTTTTGGGACTTCTTCATAGGGCACAAACCATCCATCTGTTTCATCCATGAGCCATGTCATCATTCCTTTCATTGGAAAGTGATTCATCAGTCCATATCTGGCCTTCCTTCATGCCATGCTGCCTTCTTCATGCCATGTTTCCTAAAGGATATTTCATCCTACTATATGGTCATTAGTGTTGGAAGACATCCACAACTCTTCCCTTGGTAGCCCTGCATGAACCCATCCAGATACTATATGAAATGAGCGTTAAATCAAAATTACCTTTGTGATGGTCTTCCATCATGACATCTTCTAGTTTGCATCAACATCCTACATATAAGTTGACACATTTCCAAAAGATATACATTGTCAAGGGTCTCTTCTTTTTCAGACTTCATGAGGGTCTTATATCTTTCATGGAGATATCCTAGTCAAATCTCATAGTCCTCGGATGTTGATTGCTTTCTCCATAGTTGCATGGTTCACGATCTTCTTCCTTTCTTCCTTCACACATTTCCTTATAGGAACTTCTGATGATAGTTCCTTCAATTATTGTCAACCACTTCATATTTTATATGAGGACATATTATGCTGTTTTCATCTAGATAAGGTGTGACCTATGTCTTCCTACGTGCTTTCAGGAGGAGATTCCTTTCATTTGATCATGCTCTCGGGGTAGAGCATTCATCCATGTTACCTAAAACCATATGACATGACTCTTCATTTTCAGATACAAGCATACATACCTCATTTTCCTGTAGGTCATCTAGATTCCCTTCAACAACTTCCTTGATTGAAAGAACTTCAATCCCTTGACCCGCTTTACTTCTTTTGACATCATACCGCTTTGTTGTCCACAGTTGTCGGGGGACCACAGCGGCTTCCAGTTGAGGCTGTCACCTTTATCTCCAATCTCTCTATTTAAGCTGTCTCCTTGCAAGCTAAGGGAGGTAGACCCTATTAGAAATGAGGATGAAGAATCCAGGAGACACAACTAAGACATCAAATACTTGATAAAATGAACGAGATTCCACAGATCTAAATTAGATTTCACGTTTAAGACCAGTGCCTTATGGAGTCAAACAAGATCCCGTTATGCAATTATAAACAAGTAAATGACGATTAACTGCTTGCTTATTAAAACACGATTGCTCACAATGATGTTTAATGCCACAACCATGAATAACAATAACATGAGAATGCCAGATGCTTGAAAGATTTCCGAAAAATAAGATATTCCAATTATAACCCAGTTCGAAAATCAAAATGTTCCACGATCAAGCTTTAGAATAAAAAATTTTAGGCTTATTTGACCATAAGACTTAGAAAAAATTTTAGAATTTGAAATTTTTATAATTTTTTATTTTTTTTTAGATTTTTAGGATTTTGAAATTTTTTATTATTTTTATTTTTAAATCTAAAACAAGTTTTAAAAAAATCTAAATCTAAATTAAAACAAAACTAAAAAAAATTAAAATCCTAAAGCTAAAACTAGACAAAACAAATTTAAAATCTAAATTAAAATTAAATTAAAACAAAACTAAGTTAAAACTAAACAAAATAAAATTTAACCTAAACTAAACGAAAATTACAAAAAAAAGAAATTTAAAACTAAATAAAACTAAAAGTCAGAATCCTAAAGAAATAAACTAAACTAAGACTAAATCTTAAAACTAAACTAAATTAAAACAAAATAAAACTAAGTTAAAATCTAAAAAAAAAAAACTAAAACTTAAAACTAACGTTCCAAACTAAAACAAAAAAAGAAATCGAACTTTAACTAAAATCTAGCCAAAGGAAAAGTATTTACATCCACATAAAAAAATTTAAAACATATGGTAAGGGTTCACGTTTTTTATTTGTGTATGCGATTTTTTTTTGTTGTTTTGTATGGTAGGTGAAATGGAGCTTCGAGGAGCGGACGACGCGAGGAGGAGGATCGACGGAAAGAGGGAAGAAACCTGGACGGTGCAGAGCAGATGATGCTGGACGAGGGCAGCGGCTCGAGGATGACGCAGATGAAAGCTTAGGGCGAAATGGATATGAGATGATTGACGCAGATCAATGCAGATGGCAGGGGCAGCGCAATTCCAAGGCTACGGATGACAGTTCGATGACAAAGGATCGATGAATCAGTTTGATGAGGACGCAGGGATAACAAAGGGAAGCCAACAGCTAAGATAGCTAGTGTATGCAGGAAAGGCGTGAGGAATGGAGCAGCCAAGAGGACGTTTTGGAACGTATGCATAAGAAGAGCGTTGGTGAGAAGGGGCTTGAGTGATGGCAATGAGAACTGTAGCAAATGGAGGACGGAAGATATATAACGCAGAGGAATAGGAAAAGTTTTTGCCAACGCACAGAACAAGCAATGAAACCCAGTACATTTAAATTTTTCCCTTTCCAAATTAAAAGAATCTTCCTGCAAACTCAGATTTATAATGCTCCTTAAAAAAAAATATCGCCCAGACTCGTCCACAGTAGTAATTTGAGGCTAGATCTGCCTCAGATCTTAAAAAAAAATTCGATTTGAACCCTGAATCTGCAAGAAACCAGCCGATCTAAAGATACACACTAAGAAACGATTAAACCCTTACAGTCCTAAAAGAAAATTTACAAATTTACAACTAGTTTACAGATTTAAAACCCTCATGGTCAGATTTGAATCCATTTTAGCACAGTTTAGAAATTAAAATTTTTAAATGAGAGGCACAAGCCTTTGAAACCCTGCAAAATCACAAATATCGTAAGATAGACCTGAAATTTAACAAATAAAGAACTTATCAGATTTATGTTTATTGAGAGTCGGCTGGTCCAACCGAAAACTTCCCCAGACACCCAATCTTAAAAAATTTCCCTGCACACTTATTTGCACCTTAGATCAATAGAGATTTAAGAAAACAACATGAGATCCTCCAGAAAAATCAGAATGTCATTTTATAAACCCAGAAAACTGCACAAGATACCTGTATGCAGATTAATCCATGAAGGCCATCAACCATCAAATGCAAAAAAACAAAGTAGCAGAGTTTAGAGACAATTCACCACATAGATCCGAGAAGGAACATCAAAATTTGTAACCCCAAAGTCTTTATGCTTTATTACTCCAAAATTTACAAGAGCTTCTAAGAACAAGTGCACGATCCTGAGATCGGATGATTCAAGAATGAGAAAGACCTCTAAATTTATAGGACAAGATCTCTAACGGCTAGTTTGGATGATCCTCGTCAAAATAATCTCAACCGTCCAAAAGATTTAATTATCTTTTAATCCGGAGCGTTGAAATTAAAATTTTGGGAAAAAACGAATTTATCATTTAATTCAATTTTAATTAACTCAAAAATATTATTTTTGAGTTAATTACCCCAAAATTTTGACTTTGACTTAACCACCAAGGCCCAAAGGTCCAAAATTTCTTAAAATTCTCAATATTCCCTTGGCCTGGGGCTTTCAAAATCATTTTTCAAGGACCCACAAATTTTGCTTTTAAAGATTTAATCCTAACTTAGGACCCTAAATTAATTAAATTTCTGGTTTAAGATTTTATTAATTAATTGACTAGAAAATTTAATTAATTGACTAAGAGGGGATTATAATTATTTTTCCAACCCTCTTTTACATGAGATAATACATTTACATACATGAAGGGGGAAAACCCATTCGTATAGACCCTCAAATAAATACCCGATTCTGCGACTCAAAATATGATCTAGTAGACCAAGTAGTTCAAACTACTTTTACAAGGACTCGATAGAACACTAGGACTCACTTAGCATGCTGATGACAAAATCCACCCTAGCTTTGGGGTGAGGCTGGAGGGAAAAACTCTGCCGATCACTTTCGTGAATCAGTGAGACAAAAAACCTCCTAGGATGGAAGTCATCAACAACATACTAGGCTTACCTAGGTTGTTACATACATTGACGGTCTTACTTAGATCATTTACATCATTACATGCAGAATGGGTTTACATCATTTATAACAATGTCAATTGTCGATGAAATCTGGATGATGGAATCTGAATGGGCGCAGTAGCAAGCTACATGGCCAGATCCATTGAATGTCAAAAAATGGGGGTGTCTTGCTATGTGGTAGTTGGTAAAGTGTAGTCCCATGCAGTCATCCCATGAATTCCCACAAGTTGGGGCCTTGATGAAACCCTTGCTTCCCTTTTGATTGGTGAACCTTTCGATGAAGATTCCTATAGGATCTTGAGCATCCTCATTCGACAAATGTTCTGTTGTGTATCATGAGCCTTGTGCTACATGACCTTTTCTTCTTTTTCCCATAAGTGCCACTTATGCTTCCAATGAGGTTACCAGGAGTATCCTTCCATAAGTTATTTTGCCACCTATTTCTTCATTGTTTTCTCTATGATCTGAGCCCCTTACTTTTAATGCATTTATGATGCAGTGCATCCTCCGATGATCTCGACCCTTAGTGATTCATGATAACCATATCTAGCAGAGAGAACTTGAAAAGAACTATGTGAGGAAGACTATCTTAATCATAATAGAGATCTTTTACTTCGTCTTTCTTGGACTTTTGCTTTTCAGCTTCCTCCACATTTTCAGTGATATGGGCTTCTTCTCTTCCTCTTTTGTTATTGCCCTTCTTGATCTTAGGACAATCTCTCTTGTAATGCCCATATTCTTTACATCCATAACATTGAATCTTAGCCATGTTCCTTTTCTTTTTGTCATTGTAGCATATGCTTGATTTTGCTTACCTGATCCTATATCAAATTTTGCCTTTAGCTTGGATTCTTCAATCTTGCATAGTGACCATAGATCCTGAAATGGAGTAGCTTCTTTCTTCCAATAAGTGTTTGAAGTAAAGTTACCCCATTCCTCCGACAGTGCATTTAGTACTATTGTAGTCATTTCCCTATCAGACATGATTTCTCCCAGATCTTGAAGTTGATCCCTGATTTCAGATATCCTCATAAAGTATGAGGCTATTCCTTCTTCTTTTGACATCTTCAGCCTGTAGAGTTCTTGCCTTAATGAGATAAGTTATCTTGCAGTTCTTACGGAATACAACTCTACTAGTTTGTCATATATTTCTTTTGAAGTTTCGAGTTTTGATACATATGGAATGAGGGGATCCTTGATGGATTCTATGAGAATCCTTTGAGCCCTAACTTCCCCTTTCATAAACTTTGCAAGTGCTTCAGCATATTCCTTCGCTGGTTTGGTGATAGATCCTTTGATATGATCCACGACCTTATTTTTAATGAGATTTAGATCTGTCCTCTTCTTCCATGCAAGATGGTTTGAAGCCCCAACCAATTTGTTGCTTTCCTTGCAAACATACATTTTGACAGATTCAGATGTGGACATAAATATACTTACTTGTTAAGATGCTTCTTCCACTTGCTGCTTCCTTGAATTTGATAATGATATAGATAATAGAAAATTTCTCCTTGATGAAGATATCTTTCTTCAAGAATGATCCTTGATCCCATAAAGAGGGAGATCACTTTAAATCCTTTGATGGTGATGTATTGGTTGATGATGATCAATGATGACTTCTTGATGATGTCCTTCAATCGATGGGGAGATTGCCTAAAGAACCTTTTGAAGATGATGACAATGTCCTTGATCTTGCTTCTTTTGGATGAATAGACTTCAAGTTATCTTGATTTGTAGATCTCTTCAACTTGATTAGGGTCTTTGTGGTCTTTAGAGGATCCCAAAACTTTTGCTGGTGTAAACTTCTTCTTCGATCTAGGGTTTTGATACTTCTTTGTAGATCTTGACTTCAAGATGATCTTCTTAAATTTGCTTTGATGTCTTTCTTGAGATTTGATCCTTGAGTGTCCCTTGATAAGATGCCCTTCCTTGACTTTTGTCACCTTAGGTCTGATACCATGTTGAGAAAACTAGGGCATAACAATTAGGTGATTTCTCTTTTAAATGATAACTGCTTGTGAATGTTTTTTTTTAGATTAGGATCTTCTCTTTGATATTATTATGGTGTTGTTCTTCATCAAACAACTACAAAAGCATAAACAATAAAGAGACAAGAGACACAGGATATAGGCGATCAACCAGGCCCAAAACCTCTTCAAGTTGAGAGAAAAACCCAAATGAATTCTTCTTCTTATAGAAACTTCAATTGATGAATACCAAGACCATGACCTAGACCCTTGACACAACCTCTCCAAGACCAAGTCAAAAACCCTTCTTTTGAACGTCTTTTTCTTGACCAAGTCAACACTATTCAAACTACTTTCCTTCACTACTAGTCTCAGTTATTCTAAAATTTTGGCTCCTTTCCATAGATCTGCAATCTTCGACCTGCTTATACTTCTGCAATTCCGCACGTGTGAGTTGATAGAGGGAGATTCTGAGATGATTTCTTCCTTTGCTTAGCGTGGAGACTTTTTCTCAAGGCTTCAGCCAACAAGAATGATGATAGGTGACTTCCTTAATGGTTTCTCTAAGGACTGTTGTAACCCCACTGCAAAAACCCTAATTTCTGCTACACGTGTGAAGAGAAAATACCCAAAAAACAGTGCTAGACTTCTTCGCTCTTCTTTCCTTTCACTTTGCTAGTTATGAGACTACTCCTTGTGATCTTTGCTCTTCTTCCTATTGTAGATTGCTTGACCGAAATTCTGTCTTTCAAATGAGGCCGAGCTGCCCTATTTATAGTGGTTTGTTCATCATATTAAGTCGACTTGAACTGGAGCCTAGGCAGACATGTCATTCTGGAAACATCCTTAGGCCAACATGATAAATAGCTTGTGACAAGGTCTTGGAGGGTTATTGACACATTCAAAATTACTTCTTACAATATGTAACATGTCTTCAACACATGACATTGACTCCCTAGACTTTATGACTTGATGGAAAAACCTAATAGCTCTCAATGGGAGCTTCTATTAAAAATAAAATTCCTTGAGCATGAAACCCATGACCCAAGCATTACAAAATAATTTTATTTTTCTTCTTTTCATCAATTACATAAAATCATAATTACACATGTCATTATGAAGACCGAAACTAGTTACACTTTTCAACAAATAATATATGAATAAGCCTCTCAAGAGGGTCGAATGATCAGTAAAGTGAGTTGTTGGGCCTTTGAGGAGGCATAATGAAGTCCAAGGGGTGCCATGATGTAGAAATGGACTCCCAACATAGTGGACAAGGGGTTGGCCCCTTGTTTTCCAAGCAAGAACTTGTGGTGCTCCCGAGTGGGTGTGGGGGCACAAGGGCAACCTCATGAGTCTCCAAATGGATCAAATATGTCTGTAGACCATTTGTAAGGGCTAGGATGATGACATAAGCCCTCCCTCTGCAATAGGAGACATCCTTTGGACTTTGGAACATTTGCCAAGTCTTTGGTGCAACTATGGAGCCAACTGGGCATGGCGGATCAGGTGCATCATCCTCATCCCAAATGGTGGAACCCGAGTAATCAATGAGCATTGTTGGGGATGCATGAAGTAATCTCTGCTATGGTGGAGGCCCATGGTTCTCAACACTCAATGTGTAGAGAATTTAATACTTTTTACGATAAATGAAAAAATATTCTTCTAAACTGTCAACTTGATTACGTAGTTTGTTGCTACGAGAAATATCGAATAAATTTATTACTACAATTTTCACAATAAATTATTGCAGAAAATAAAATGTTGGAAATAGAGAAATTCTAGCACACACATAGAAAATATTAATAGTTATTTTTGGACAATTGTACCCAGAAAAATCCAATGTGGGAAAACCGGTGCAACAAATAAGGGTTTTCTAATTAATCTTCAACAACAAATTTGAGTACAAGAATTTTGACAATTTAAATAGAGGAAAAATACTGAGAGAAATTTTGTGATAAATTTCTCACTCTCCATAGCGACTCCCTGACCTCGAGATGGACCCTCTGCCCATACGTTGTTGCCTCTGCGTCACTCTCTGCACAGTGACTGTGCAGAGCTCTAGTGGACTTCCTCTTTCCTCATGCTGCCTCTTGAATTCGATATGTACCTCTGCTGGTACCCTCTCTCTCTCACCTGCTACTCACCCTTTGGCTCTATCTCCTCTATTGAATCTTAGCCATTGAAAAAATCGATCTACCTGGGCAACTGAGTAACTGCACTGGTGTGTTCTCCATCCACCCATCGACTTCTTCTTATAATCTTCTGTTGGATCACCAACGACCAAGATTAAAACATAATTGATGGCCTGAATTATTTCCCTGTCAATCTGTGTGAGTGTCTAGAGCATCACACCATCACTTAATTAATTTGATTAATTAATCATATTTCCTAAGTTTAGACTTAGGAAATATTAAAAATTGACTAATAAATCTAATTGAGTCGTCTCTAGGTGGAATTTCCAGAAACGATTTCTGGGTATTGGAGAATACATATATTCTAGCCTCTCCACCAAATCTCGTGGCTAGAACACATCCAATGCTACAAAAACTAACACTCCCTCTTAGCGAGGAATTTGTTCTAGTGCTGCAACCCACTGAAACAACACCCTGTCTCTGCATTATCTCCTGTCACGCTGCTGATTTTTGGCTACTGCTGCCCACCAACTACTGCGTAACTCTTATATGCGCTGCATCTGTGCTGCTGTTGACCCTGCTGAACTGCTGCCAACACTGCATCTGCACTGCAACTCCCTCTCATCTGCTGCTGTTGCAACTGAGAAATATCTAAAATACATGCTCTCTTTTACTGAAACGGGTTCTCCACCATACCCATTTGTTCCCTGAACTGGATGAACTTAGCTCTCCCTAGAGCTTTCGTGAGTATGTCTACTACCTGATCTCCTGTGGGAACTTACTGCAGCTGGACTGTCCCACATTGTACAGAGTCTCTGATGAAATGAAATATGATATGTATGTGTTTCGACTTGTTATGAAACACTGGATTCTCAGAGAGCTTTATGCAACTTTGATTATCACAATGGACATTGGTCGCTCCCATCCTTTGCCTTAACAAGCTCACGAGTGTTGAAGATTGTAACTAGGTTCGGTCTTCATAAATTGTATTTGATTCAATATTTATTGTACTTAACGAAAGAAAAAATAATTTTATATTATTATTAAATGACTTATTAAGGCATGGGTTTCATGCTTGGGTCATATTATTTTAGGTCAAAGTCCTCATTGTGGACTTCTAGGTTTTATTCTGAGTTTATAGTGTCATTGCAGATTTAAATTGACTCATACTGGGCTTTTGAATCATGCAATTAGGTCAAGTATTCAGTGATATGATTTATGGAGCCTCCACATTAAGTCGACCTTCAAGTGATCAAGTCGGCCCCAAGTCCAACAATTCAAACCCATTAGAAGCCTATAAATATAGGGAGATCAAATTTATTTGGAGACATCTATCTCACACTCATAAATTCGATATCATTTGCTACATCAAGGAAAAGTGCAAAGTAAAGAAAGAGGTCAATTGGAGTGCGGTTTTGGGCAAGCTAGAGGAGTTGAAGAAAATAAAAATTTTGGTGCTACTCTCTCTCTCTTACACGTGCTATAGTTTGGAAGATTGAAATCTCCAAGTATTTTGCTGCGTCAGTTGCTGCTGCTAAGAAGAATAGGTCGAATTTGATTTTGCTGGATGCTGCTGCCTTGAGAAGTTGTATTGGGTCAAAATCGAACTCCTAGAAGCAAGATCGAAGTTCCAAATGCAAGGTCGAAGTTCCAAGGTCGAAGAAACTGCTGCATAGTGCTGTTGCTGCGAGATTGAAGAAGGATCAAAAGAAAGGCTGACTTGGTGTGGAGGAAGTCGAGTCAAGGTCTAGAGTCTCAAGAATTACTATTGAAGGAAGAATTAATGACTGGGTTTTCCCCAAGATTGGGATTTTTCCCTAGCGGCTGGCCTACATCTGGTGTTCTTGATCTATGTGCATTTGCTTTGATATTTGCTTGATGAACTAAGATGAAAGAACATAATAAGAGCTAATGAATATCACAAGTAAATAATCAAGAATAAGAGAATAATTTTTTCTTTTTGATTCTCTAACATGGTATCAAAGCTTTGGTGAAAGAAGAAGGAAAAGGCAGTGTCAAGAATTTGATCAAGGAGACATAAGAAGTTCATTAAAGGAAACTCTTTAAGGAAAGAAGTCTTCACTAGCTTCAAGGAAGATGTCTAGCACTATCAACGGAGAGAACAAGCTTGAAGGAGCTTCAAACTATAGATCTTGGAATAAGAGGATTGACCTCCTCCTTGAAAATAACAAGGTCTTAGACTTGGTAAAGGGAAAAGTGAAGATCCATGTGAGTTTCATGCTTGGGTCATATTATTTTAGGTCAAAGTCCCCATTGTGGACTTCTAGGTTTTATTCTGAGTTTATAGTGTCATTGCAAATTTAAATTGACTCATATTGGGCTTTTGAATCATGCAATTCTGAAAATTCCTTAACCCAAAATCCCTATTGCAACAAATGGATATTACTTCTACTTGATTAATCATGCAAGTTATTCACTGTGTTATACAAGTAAATACTGAAGCAAATACATTTCAACCTTCACTACATAAATAAATTGCGGAAAAATAAACGCGGAAACAAGATCTAAGAAAGAAGAAAACTAAACACACATGACACCGTTATTTTTGGACTAAGTCCCTGGAAAAACCCATGCGGGAAAACTGGTGCAACAATTGAGGGTTTGATATTATTAAGTAGAATTTCTGAATACAATATGGGATGCCTTACCAGCGATCCACACAGAGAATCTGACTGACAAAGAACTAGTGAGGATTACCTCACATTGACACTAGAAATCCGAAACTGACCCAACATCGAGTTGATGAGCCCCACGTTGCCTCTGCGCAAATCAACGTCACTCCGGTTGGGGATTTCATCAACTCTTTCTGCTGGCTGGATGCTGATCTCTGGCCCCTTCGGTCTCATACCCCGACACTCTGGAACTGGATCTGATTGATCCTCAGCAAAATCTCGGATCTCCTTAAGGCTATAGCGCTGCCTTTGCGTGGCACTGGGCTGCGTAGCGTAGCTGCCACACTACCTCTTTTGTGTACTGCCCTCTGCCTTCTCTGCAAAGTATTCTCGGCTCTGGAAGAGATCTTCCAATTGGAACTATCACTGCCCCTCACTGCAATCGAATCAACCTGAGCAAATCCTCTGACTGCTTTGTGCTGCTCACCTGAGAAATTCGATCTCTAGACTCTGTGTGTTTTCCAAATGCCCATCGAAATCCTTCTTATAATCTTCTCGCTAGATAACGAACGGTCCAGATTAAAACATAATCAATGGCTTAGATCATATTGACTCGATCTCCGTCTTTTTCTAGAAGATTCCCACCCAGTTCTATTAATATACTTTAATTATTTTAATTCCCTAAGTTTAGACTTAGGGTCCCATTAAAAATAATTGATTATTTTAATAAAACCCTAGCTGGGTGGAATTTCCCAAAACGCTTTCTAGGTATTTTGGAATACATGTGTCTAAGCCTTCCTGCAAAATTTGAGACTTAGAGCACATCGATGCTACCATAAATCAACAAAAATTAGGTCAAGTA
Organism: Pinus albicaulis; assembly: GCA_034641835.2. Lineage (NCBI taxonomy): Eukaryota > Viridiplantae > Streptophyta > Pinopsida > Pinales > Pinaceae > Pinus > Pinus albicaulis. The sequence goes on along the minus strand of MU968363.1, from coordinate 26,867,482 downwards.
TTGAGTCAAATATGATTTATGGAGCCTCCACATCAAGTCGACCTTCAAGTGATCAAGTCGGCCTGAAGTCCAGTAATTCAAATGCATCAGAAGCCTATAAATATAGGGAGATCAAATTTATTTGGAGACATCTATCTCATGTGAAAATTTGATATATCTTACTGCAACAACTGATATTAGTTCTTTTATTTGTTAAATTGGTTAGAAAAATTATTTGTAGTTTTCTACGGAAAATATCGAAACATATACACTGCATCCTTCACAAATAAAATACTGTGGAAAGTAAATGCAAGGAAAAATATTAGCACACATATAACCACAATGATATAGTTATTTTTGGACAATCATCCCCGGAAAAGCCCATTGTGGGAAAACCGGTGCAATAAATGAGGGTTTCTTTATTATTCTTCAACAATAATTCATGTACAAGATACCAGATGGAAAAATAGAAGAAAATACACAGAGAAATTTTACTGATCAATTTCTTGTAGGAATTTACAGGGTAAGTTCCTTAGATCAAAAACCAAAGGTTAGCGCTCACAAACAGATCACAAATCAGTACACCAGTATATCACGTGGTTAAAACCATCGAAGAGGGAAACAGTCCACGACCTGAGCCAACGCCGCCACTTCAGGCAATTTATTAATATAAAAAGAAAAGTTACATATGTTTCTCTCATAAATGGTTACCGGACAAATGACCCTTCATGTTCTTTAAATAGAGATCATGGACCAACCGGGTGTTAAGCCACGGATCAAGTGTCATTAATACCGAGGAGAGAGTGAACCGTCGGATTATAAATTACAAATGTACATAGTAAAGAAACACATTTTACCTAAATCTACACTAGACTAAGTTATACTCAACTATTTCCTATGTGTCGGAATATCCCAACTTGGGATAGGATTGAAGGATTTACAAAGGTGACACAATAGGAGAAGGAAGGAGGCATTAGAGCCTATCCCCCCCTTAATGATAACTTTCCTGAACTCCAAGCATGGATCGAAGTTTGGTAAACTTTGCTTCTGTGAGAGTCTTTGTAAAGATATCAGCTACTTGATCATTGGTTGGACAATACTGCACTTCAAGAACACGATCGTGAATGAGCTTTCTGATGAAGTGTATGTGGATCTCAATGTGTTTCATACGCTGATGCTGAACTGGATCTTTACATAGCTAAATGGCACTCTGATTATCACACCAAAGTGTAGTTGGATGTTGGTGATGAAGACCAAATTCAGACAGGATCTGACGAAGCCACATGGCTTCCTTGCTGGCTTCAACTGCACCACGATACTCTGATTCTACTGGAGAAAGAGAGATGGCACTTTGTTTCTTACAAGACCATGTAATAGGTCTTGAACCAAGAGTGAATACATAGCCTGTAGTAGACTTTCGATCATCAGGGTCACCAGTCCAATCTGAATCAGTGAAACCAATCAACAATGGAGAGGCTCCTGTATTATAATGATTCCCAAACTGAATTGTACCTCGAATATATCGAAGTATTCTTTTAGCTACTTTCTAGTGACTTTCATGAGGTTGGTGCATAAACTGAGCAACAAGACCAACGACAAAGTAAAGGTCGGGACGGGTAATGGGTTAGATACAAAGTTTGCAACAAGTTGACGGTATAAGGTAGCATCAACTTTGGGGGCCAAAGTATTTAAGAAAGCGACTCCCGGAGGCGAAAGGAGAAGGGGGTGGCTTACGGTCTTCCATGTGAAAGTGCTGTAGAATCTGAGCACACTTTGATTGAGAAGAGGCTAATACCTTCTTTGAATTGCAAGACTTGAAGACCAAGGATATGGCCAAGTGTCCTAAATTGTCATTTCAAACTTCTTTTGAGGCTAGACTTCCATGGTTTATATGGTTTGGATCACTACCAGTAAGGATGAGATCATCAACATAAAGAACAAGGATGGTGAAGGACTTACCCACTTTCTTGGTGTAGACAGTGTTGTCAGAATGACACCTAGAAAGCCATTATCTAATAGAAATATATCCATTTTGGCATACCAAGCCCGAGGAGCTTGTTTGATACCATAGAGAGACTTCCTAAGGCGACAAACAAGGCTAGAGTCGTTTTGGATAAAGCTAGGGGGTTGTTCCATGTAGATTTCTTCATGTAAATCTCCATGTAAGAAGGCAGATTTAACATCCATTTGATGGACTTCCCATTTAAATGAGGCAGCAAGGGAAAGAACAAGGCAGATAGAGTTCATTTTGGCAACCGGGGAGAAGGTTTCAGTATAGTCAATGCCTTCAACTTGTGAAAATCCTTTAGCGACAAGACGAGCTTTATGTCTATCCACTTTTCCATCTAGTCCAAACTTTGTTTTGTAAACCCATCTGCATCTGACAAGTTTTCTTCCTTTTGGAAGAGGAACAAGATCCAAAGTATTGTTTGCCAATAAGGAACGATACTCTTCATTCATAGCTTCATCCCAATCTAGATGACCGGAGGCTTCTTCAAAGGTTTCTGGATCAAGTTTTTCTGGAACTTGAGCCAATAAGGAAGAAGCTCTTTCGAACTGAGAACGTGTACGTCGTCGATCGGCAGGGTCACCTGCAAGAGAACCTGCTGCATCTCGAGTAGAGCGGACCCATCTTGGAAGCGGTGGAGTATAAGGAACAATTTCACGAGCTGGAGGAGGATTGTCATCCTCGCTGTCATCATCTGAACTAGAAGGAATGCTATTAAAAATAGAAGAGACAGAGAGAGGTGGCACATATGCCGAATCAGGCTCGCAAGCCAAATGTGGCACACTCGCTGAACTAGGCTTGCAGGCTGATATATTTTCATCAAATTTTACATCTCTTCTAATGATTATATTTTTGGATTTTGGTTGAATAAGTCTATATCCTTTGACATCTTCATAATATCCAACAAAAATGCATTTTTCACTCTTAGGTTCTAAGGCTTTATGTTTCGCATCTGGAATATGTGCCCAAACACCACTTCCAAAAACACGAAAGTGACTTACATCTGGTTTGATTGAGCTCCAAGCTTCTTCTAGAGTTATATTCTTTAAAACCTTAGTAGGAGTGTGATTTACTATGTAATTTGCACAGTTAATTGCTTCTGCCCAAAAATTGAGACTAAGTCCTTTAGATTGAAGCAAACAAGTAGCCATTTCTTTTAAGGTGCGATTCGTCCTTTTAGCTACACCATTTTGTTGTGGAGTATATGGAACAGTATGTTGTAATTGAATGCCATGCTCAGTGCAAAAGTTGATAAATTTGTTGTTAACATCCTCCATTGTCTAATCTTAACTTAAGAATTTGATGTCCAGATTGTTTCTCAACAAAGGCCTTAAGGGCCAAGAATATGTAAAAAACTTCACTCTTGAGTTTTAAGAAGTATAACCAAGTGCATCTGGAAAAATCATCAATGAAAGTTAAGAAGTACTTGCAACCAGAGAAAGAAACAACAGGAAGTGGACCACATAAATCACTGTGCACAAGCTGCAAAGGGGCTGAAGCGTGCCAAAAGGCACGTTTGTCAAACCTATCCCAATGATGTTTTCCGAGTACACATCCGGAGCAAACACCATCTCGGCAAGACACCATAGGAAGACCTGTCACCATATTTTCTTTACATAGAGTTTGAAGAGTGCAATAGTTTAAGTGACCAAATCACTCATGCCAAAGTTTGCTCACTTCATCATTATGAGCAACAAAAATGGAGGGAAGACATAATGACCCAAAGTTGTCAAACTTATACAACCTTGTGGAATCATCAACAATGCCAGTAGCTAAAATATGTCTAGGATCTTTGAGGTCCTTGATTACAACATCATGAGGTGAGAATTCAACTATTTTCCCTTTACCTGAATGAGTTATCTGATAAACAGATAGAAGGTTGCATGACAAAGTAGGAACACATAGTACATCATTAAACTTACCATTATCTAATGGTTCCAGATCCTACAACACTAAGAGATCTATCATCACCAACATAAATATGCTTGGTGTTACAACCATTTAAAAAAGAAAACATGGCTTTATTTTTGGCCATGTGGTAAGAGGCTCCAGAATCAATGAGCCACTCATGAGAATGAGAAGAAGAAGATACATTTAATGCATAACCAGATGCTTGACAACCACAAGCAGAAAGTGCCATTCCTGAAGATGAAGGTGAAGAGTTCTACAAATTAATGTTGTGCTTCTTCATTGCTTCTTCTAAGGCTTCCATCTTCTTAAAACATTTGGACTCTATATGACCATCATGATTACAAAAGTTGCAATGTCTATCTGTTTTCTTCCCTTTGTTTTTAGTTGCCTTATCAGTTTGGTGAGTTGCTTTTTCAGTTTGCGGCTGAAATTGCTTAGGACCCTTGTTTGGTTTAGGACCATACTTTTTAGGATACTACTTCTTGGGATTATTTTGATATGGTTGCTGTTGGGCGGCGAAGGCTTTTTTAGAAGCGTTTCCAGAAGTGATAAGAACAAGGTGTAAGAGTTTTTCTTGCTCTCTTATCAAAGAATCGCAAAAGGCATCAAAAGAGGGGTTCTTGTTGGCGGTTCCTAAAGAAATGATGGCTTCTCTAGTGGAATGGAAGGTGGAAACAAATACAGAGTATGCAGGGCCAAGCTTAGCAAGAATGGAATACATGAGGCTACCATCTTCCTTTTTGACCTTACAACCTTCTAAAAGAAGTCTAAGGGTCTTGAATTTGGACAAAAAATCTTCAATAGAGGAGAAATTATTGGGGTCCAAAGTAAGCAACTCATTTTCAAGCTGGTGGGCCCTGATTTGATTTTGAATGCTAAAAACAATATTTAGCTTTTTCAGGGCTTCATCAGGGGTGTCAATGTCAAGGATATGAAATCAAAGATCTTGAGCAATGGACATTCCTATCATCCCTTGTGCTTGATCTTGTTTATTTTCCCATTTAGCGGCTTTATCGTCATTGGAAGGTTTAGTTTCTTGTCCTGTGGCTATTCTATAAAGCCCTTTACTTCTAAGTAAATCTACCATGTGAGGTAGCCATTGGAAATAATTGGTGCTGTTAAGAATAATTGGGCATGCACTATCCATTTTTTAAAAAAAACTAGAGATGAAAAGAGTTGAAACTAACTGCTCCAATGGAAAGGTCTCGAAAAACTAGGCCGATTAAAAAAAAATGGCTCGAATAACGGCTTCCGTAGGAAGAAGTTATGCCTTGTTGAAAAACTGAGTTGTAGATGCCGAATAGTTACGGGAACGGTTGAAATTTGATATGAAGTTCTACTTTTAAAAAAAATCCCGCCCCTTTAACAAAAACCTTTTTAGAAAAAAAAGCTTGAGAAAGAGACTTGAACCCAAGACCTCTATTCTCATAAACTAACTTCTCACCAAGTGAGCTAGTAAAAGGATTTTGTAATTATTTGAAAGGAGGAAGGGGGGTTTTTTTTTTAAGTCTTCGGTGTGTGTGCTTTTTCCTACACAAAAAACACAAAAATCCGAGCAAAAAAAAAAACGAAATGCAAGTCTTACGACAGAACATTAGCTTTTCGGTTAGCCTTACCGGTAACTATCTATTTTTTCACTATTTCTGATTTCCCGAGATCGCACAAAGACGCGGGGAGAGCATACGTAGCAAAAAAAATCCCGTCTTCCTGATTCTGATTTGCCAAGATCGCACACAGCGCAGAGCAAAGAGCATACACAGAGAAGAGGGTATAGATCCGGCAATAAAAAAAATATAACCTGAAATAAACACCGTTGTTATGTAAATTTTATTAATTGTTAGTTAGATATAGTTATATTAGGTTTTATTAAGTGAAAGGGCATGATCAAAGATCATGCCTTTGATCATGCCTCTTCACCAAGGGACACCTTGAGGCTATATTTAAAAGCCTCGGTGATTCCCCATTGTAATCATCTCTTATCTATCATCATTAATAATATATACTTATTCAAGTTTACCAGAGTTTTTACACTCCATTGGTATCAGAGCCATCGCTCTTTGGGATCTGTGTGATCACCCAGAATTAAGGAATCAAAGGAAATTCCAAAAATTGCAGATTTTTACCCAACCCCTTCTGCTCTCTCACTCCCACTCTGCCTTTGCTTACAAACCCTGATTCCCAACTCCCTCACGTAAAAAAATAAATAAATAGATAAATAATTTTTTTTTTACAAAACCACCCCCTTTCACATTCAACGCTTACCCTTTCACACTCATAACTCCCTCACAGCCATACGACCTCCCCCTCCTCTACCTCACACACTGCCCAAAAACACACTGCCCAAACACAGTTACTGGCCAATTCCTGGTTCAAACGTAGAAAAAAAAAAACAAACAAGACGGTCAATCGAACGTGTAATTCGGACGCTGTCGGTGCTGAGTAGTGGTTCCTCGACCCGCTGCGGCACAACATTATCGGCCGGTACCTCTTGACGCTGCAGGAGAATTGTGCCCGCAGAGAATAAAAAACTGACACCATCCACTGTCATTCCAGTTGGCAAACCTACATAAAAAATCCACAGTAGTCCAAAATCGTGAAACAGGTGTGACGGTTGACAAATTCGATTTGTTTAAAAAAAAATTTCGTCTAAGCATCGTTTTGTTTAAAAAATCGATTTGAACAGTGATGCGTCCTCTCAAACTTCCTTCCACCGCCCCTCTTTGCCACCGCACCTTCCCGCCGTCTTCCGGCTCCTCCCTCGCCCACCTTCCCGTCGCCTCTCCGCGTCTTCTATCCGCGTCACTCCTGCCTTCCGCTTCTAATTCCGCCTCGGCCCTGAAATTCCTCTCCCCACTTTCTGACCCTCTCCCCACCGGCATACGCTCATCCCTCATTTCCGTCTCCCATTAAACAACTGTCCGCTGTGATATCTCCTCATACGATACGACTGTTAAGTCAACCACGTAACCCATCGATCACATTTTAATTCGCGTTTTTTTTACGGTGAAACCATATTATAACACCTTTAATATCGTTTAAATAAATTCGTTAATATAAACTATATTATATCAATTTAATATAGTTATATATTAATATATAAATAAATTCAATTTTTATATAAATTTTAATTTAAAATTAATTTTTATATAAAAATTAGTAAATATATATATATATATAAATTCAAATTTTTATATAAACTTTAATTTAAAATTAATTTTTATATAAACATTAGTTAAAATAATAATAATAATAATAATAGTAAAAATTATTATTATTATTTAAAAAAAAGAAGAAGAGAAAATTGGCAAGAAATACTCCCCACCTCATACGCGTTCGATGTCATCATCAATGTCAATGGCTGAATTCCAGAAAAAATTGGTGGATCTCGAGAAACAGATCATTAATAATTCCGAAGAATTCGGAAAAAGATTAGTCGATCTTGAAGGTACAGTTGCAGGGCATTCCAACGACATCAAAAAGGTTCATGATACAACAAATCAAATAGAAAGACAAATGTGGCTAAATCATCACGACGCCACAGAAAAGCAGAGCGAACTCTTCAATAAGCTAAATGATAAGCTAGATAAATTAAGTCAGACACAATCCCCAATATCTCCTAACAAGGAACAAAATCAACAAAACAATTCCGCAGATTCAAGGAACTCAGAAGAGCATCAGGAAAAAACCGATTCCCCACATCATCAAGAAGATAGTAATGCATATTTTCAGAATAAGCAGCTCTGGAATGCATTCGCTAATCGATATCCCCTTCTTGCTCCACCATTAGCATATCAACGCAAAGCCAAGATCGACCTACCCAAATTTGATGGTAATGAAAAAAATAGCGTTGCATGGCTTAATAAAGCAGAAGAATATTTTGAGATTTATGACATTACTAGTGATGACGAAAAAATTAAGCATGCTTCCATGAAAATGGAAGGAAAAGCATATAATTGGTATATGTGGTGGAAAAAAACAACGCTTGCTATCAGTTGGAGGAAATTTAAGGATGCGTTCTTCAAAAGGTTTCAAGGCATAAAAGAAGAAAAGTTTTTTTCAACCTTTATCAAATTACGCCAAAAAGGAGATGTGGATGAGTACACTCGAGAATGGGAGACCTTGGCAACACGAGTACCCGGATTGTCAGAATCTCGTCTAATCCAATCTTACATCTCAGGACTTAAAATCCACATACAAGAAGAGTTAGAACTACATGAAATTACGTCCGTAGAAGTAGCAAGGCAAAAAGCAAAAGCTGCTGAAAAGAAATTTGAAAGATTATCAAAACCAGAAAAAGTATATTCGAGACGACGGTTTCCTCAATCTGAAAATATAGATGACACAAAATATGTCCCTGTCCATCTTCGTGAAGAAGAAAAATCTAGTATGAAAACACAAAGAATGCGAGAGGGCAAGTGCAAACGTTGCGGTGAAAACTGGGACCCTAAGCACAGATGTGCTAATGGAAAAGCGAAAAATCTATACAGTTGTGAAGCAACTAACGACGCTAACAGTACTGATTCATATATAGAAGGATTAGAAGACAACTTAGAGTTCTCTCCAGAAGTGGATGGCGAAACTATTTCGCAAGTGTCATTATCAGCCATGACAGGTATATCACAACCTCAGACACTAAAATTAAGGGGACATATTAAGAAAAACAACGTAATGGTTCTCATAGACACAGGCAGCACGCACAATTTTCTAGATTCAACCATGGCCAAAAGACTCAACCTCTTTACCTTTCCCATGCCTAATATGAAGGTAATGGTGGCCGATGGTAAGAAGATTGAACAGGTAGGGAAATGCCATAAAGTCAAATTGCAGATTAAAGACTTTAGTTTAGAATCTCCATTCTATGTCGTACCACTCGGAGGAGTAGATGTGGTCTTAGGAATTCAGTGGTTACAAACCTTGGGTACTTATTCGGCGAACCATCAGAAGCAGTTTATAAGCTTTAAGTGGGAAGGGCGGAAGCACAAGTTATTTGGATCCCAAGCCCCAGAAAATCAAGTCGTATCTTCCTCTCTGATGACGAAGATGATTCAAATAGGAGCGCCAACGTCTACAGTACAATGTCATCAGTTAGAAATGTTATCTTCAAAAGGGAGCCACGAAGAGTCACCAGAAGTCAAGACAGGATCCGACCTTGTCGATATCAGATATTTTCACTATCCAGATCAACAAAAGATTGAACTCGAGAATATGCTCCACGATCTTTTTAAATTGTGGGAAGCAAGAGCCCGCCGCTCAAGAAACCCAGGCGTTCGTCAACATTGTCCATCGTTACATATGCTTTGAGGACAAAGCATCTTTAAGAGAGGGGCAATGTTATGTAAATTTTATTAATTGTTAGTTAGATATAGTTATATGAGGTTTTATTAAGTGAAAGGGCATGATCAAAGATCATGCCTCTTCACCAAGGGACACCTTGAGGCTATATTTAAAAGCCTCGGTGATTCCCCATTGTAATCATCTCTTATCTATCATCATTAATAATATATACTTATTCAAGTTTACCAGAGTTTTTACACTCCAACCGTGAACTGAAATAAACACCGTGAAATGAAATAAACAAAATGATTAATAAATATAACTACAAAACAGATACTTTATACCTCTAGATCTAAAATGACATAACTTGGGCAACCATAAACCTTTTTGCATGAAACGAAAGGGGTTCCTCACTGTAACAGACGCTTCGGACACAACAGAGCAGTTCTCCAGGCCCGAAAAAGTTCTGAAACTGTAGATCTAGAAAACGACAGTCGCATGCAGTCAAACCGGCTTCAAATTTGGATCAACAACGGATGCAACCCTCAAAATAGCTCTAATACCATGTAGGAATTTACAGGGTAAGTTCCTTAGATCAAAACACCAAAGGTCACCACTCACAAAAAAAATCACAGATCAAGTACACCGGTATTTGACATGGTTAAAACCGTCGAAGAGGGAAACTGATCCATGGTCCGAGCCAACGCAACCACTTTAGATAATGTTGTCAAAATGACATCTAGAAAAGCCATTATCTAAGAGAAAGCTATACATTTTTGCATACCAAGCCTAAGGAGCTTAATTGAGACCATAGAGAGACTTCCTAAGTTGAAAAATTTTTGGATAAAGCCGGGGGGGGTTGTTCCATGTATATTTCTTCATGCAAGTCCCCATGTAGGAAGGTGAATTTAACATTAATCCGATGGACTTCCCATTTAAAGGGGGGCAACAATGGAAAGAAAAAGGCGGGATAGAATTCATTTTGTAAACATGGGAAAAGGTTTCGATAAAGTCAATGCCTTTAACTTGTGAAAATAATTTAGCAACAAGAGGAGATTTATGTTTATCCACTTTTCCATCCTGGTCCAAAATTTGTTCTATAAACCCATCTTCACTCGACAAGTTTTCTTCCCTTTGGAATAGGAACAATATCCCAAGTATTGTTTTCCAATAAGGAACGATATTCTTTATTCATAGCTGCATCCCAATATGGATGACTTTAATCTTCTTCAAGGGTATCTAGATCATGATTTTCTAGAACTTGATCCAATAAAGAAGAGGCTCTATCGAATTGAGAACATGTACGACATTGATTTGGGGGTCACCCTGCAAGAGAACTTGATGCATCCCGAGTAGAGAAGACCCATTTTGGAGGTTGTGGAGTTGAAGGAAGATGATGAGGAGGTGGATGAGGATTTTCATCCTCGTTGTCATCATCCGAAGTAGAAGGAATGTTTTCAAAATTAGAAGAGATAGAGAGAGGTGGCACATATGCCAAATCAGAGTTCACGAGTTAAAGGTGGCATACCCACCGAACTAGGCTTGAAGGTTGATATATTTTCATCAAATTTTACATCTCTTCTAATGATTACATTTTTTGGATTTGGGTTTAAGAAGTATATATCCTTTGACATATTCATAATATCCAACAAAAATGCAGTTTTTAATCTTAGGTTCTAAGTCTTTATGTTTCTCATTGGGAATATGGGACCAAGATTCACTTCCGAAAACACGAAAGTGACTTACATTTGGTTTGATTGAGCTCCATGATTCTTCCGGAGTGATATTCCTTAAAACCTTTGTAGGAGTGCGATTTACTATTTAATTTTCACCATTTATTGCTTCTGCCCAAAAAATTAAGACTAAGTCCTTTAGATTGAAGCATACAATTAGCCATTTCTTTTAGAGTGTGATTCTTCCTTTCAACTACACCATTTGTTGTGGAGTATACAAAACAATATGTTGCAATTGAATGTCATCCTCAATGCAAAAGTTGATAAATTTGTTGTTAACATATTCTCCTCCATTGTCGGATCTTAACTTAATAATGTGATGTCCAGATTTTTTTCTCAACAAAGGCCTTAGAGGCCAAGAAAATCTTAAAAAAATTCACTCTTGAGTTTTAAGAAGTATACCCAAGTGCGTCTAGAAAAAAATATTAATGAAAGTTAAGAAGTACTTTTAGCCGAGAAAGAAACAACTCGAAGTGGACCACATAAATCATTGTGCACAAGCGACAAAGGGGCTTAAGCATGCCAAGAGGCATGTTTGTCAAAACTATCCCCGATGATGTTTTTCGAGTACACAAATAGAACAAACACCATCTCGGAAAAGATACCATAGGAAGACTTGTCACCATATTTTCTTTACATAGAGTTTGAAGAGAGCGATATTTTAAGTGACCAAATCCCCCCATGCCAAATTTTTCTCATTTCATCATTATGAGAAACAAAAAACAGAGGAAAGACATGCTAACCCAAAAGTTTTCAAACTTATACAACCTTGTGGAATCATCAGCAATGCTAGTAGCTAAAATATCTCTAGGATCTCTTAGGTCCTTAATGATAACATCATGAGGTGAGAATTATGTTATTTTCCCTTCACCCGAATGAGTTATCCGATAAACATATAGAAGGTTGCAGGGACAAGGTAAGAACACATAATACATCATTAAACCGACTATTATCTAGATGAATAGTTTCATACCCTACAGACACTAAGAGATCTATCATCACCAACATAAATGTTTTTGGTTTTAGAATGATTTAAAGCAGAAAACATGGCTTTATTTTTTTTCCATGTGGTAAGAGGCTCTAGAATCATTGAGCCACTCATGAGAATGAGAAGAAGAAGATACCTTCAATGCATAATGAGATCTTGATGCTTGAAAACCACAAGAAGAAAGTGTCATTCCCTGAAGATGATGTTGAAGAGTTTTCGAAATGGATGTTGTGCTTCTTCATTTCTCGCTTCCAAGGCTTCCATATTCTTAAAACATTTTGACTCTATGTGGCCATCACGATTACAAAAGTTTCAATGTCTATCTCGCCTTCTTTCCTTTGTATTTATTCGCATTATTAGTTTGTTTTCTTTTTCGGTTTGCGGCTAAAATTGCTTAAGATCCTTGTTTGGTTTAGCAATACTCTTTTTTAGGATCTTGCTTCTTAGGATTCTTTGGATACGGTTGCTATTGGGCTACTAAGGCTTTCTTAAAAGTGTTTCCAGTATTACTAAGACTAAGGTGTAAGGGTTTTTCTTTTTCTCTTATCAAAGAATCACAAAATTCATCAAAAGATGGGGACTTGTAGGTTGTTCCTTGAGAAATGAGGGCTTCTTTATTGGAATGGAAGGTGGAAACAAATACGAGTATGTAGGGCTTATCTTAGCAAGAATGGAATAGATAAGACTACCATCTTCCTTTTTAACCTTAAAATATTCTAAAGGAATTCTAAGGGTCTTGAATTTGGACAAAAAAATATTCAATGGAGGATAAATTATTGGCATCCAAAGTAAGAAACTCATTTTCAAGCCGGTGGGCTCGATTTCATTTTGAATGCCAAAAAACGATATTTAGCTTTTTTCATAGCTTCAACAGGGGGAGTCAATTTCTTGGATATGAAATCTAAGATCTTGAGCAATGCACATTCCTATCAACCCTCATTCTTGATCTTGTTTATTTTCCCATTTAGCCTTTTTTATTTGCATCGGTAGGTTTAGATTCTTTTCCTAAGGCTACTCTATAAAGCCCTTTACTTCTAAGTCTACCATGTAGGGTAGCCATTGGAAATAATTGGCGTTGTTAATAATAACTAGGCATGCACTTTCCATTTTTAAAAACCGAAACTATAAAGGTTGAAACTGACTACTCCAATGGAAAGATCTTGAAAAAATTAGGCCGTTAAAAAAAACGGCTCGAAAACGTCTTCCGGATGAAAAAGTTATGTCTTTTTTTAAAAACAGTTGTAGTAGATGTTGAGTAGTTACGTGATAGGTTGAAAGTTGATGATGAAATTGTACTTTGTTTTAAAAAAATAATCCCCCCCCTTTTTCCAAACTTAATATAATAAGCTCACATTTAAAAAAAAATTAATTTATGTGACCTACTTTTATAAATGAGAGTCATTTTTTAAATGTTACTTTATGAACTAATTACCAAGTGGACTGCAACTTAAATAAAAGATAAAGTGACTTTAGACTTTAAGTGAATCACTTTTTGTAATGAGAAAGAAGTACTATTACATAAAGTAACTTTAAAACATAAGTTACATGTGTTTTTTTAAATAAAACATATTTTTTAAAAAAAGGTAACTTGCCAAAAAAGATTTTTTAGGAAAAAATAACTTGACAAAAATCTTTTTAGAAAAAAGAAGCTTGACAAAGAGACTTGAAGCCAAAACCTATATTCTCGTAAAGTAACTTTAGACCAAGTGAGCTAGTAAATGAATTCCCAGTAAATGTTGGAAAGGAGGAAAAAACAACCGCACAAACCAAAAAAAATGCAAGCCTTGCAGACATAACGTTAGATTTCCGGTTAGTCCATCCGACATCTATATATTTTTCTCGTTATTTTAAATGACCCGAGATCGCACCAAGTCGTGGGGAAAGAGCATATGTAGCAGAAAAAATCTCATCTTTCTCGTTCCTAATTTTCTAGATCACACACAATGCGAGAGAAAAGAGAATAAACGAGAGAAGAGGGTATAGATTCGGTAATAAAAAAAATACTATAAACCGAAATAAACGGAGGGATAATTAAATATAACTACAAAAAAAATTTATACCTCGAAATCTAAAATGACATAACTTGGGCAACCTGAAACATTTTCGCATGAAATGAAAGGGGTTCCTCATTGTAACAGAGTCTCTAGACACAACAGAGCAACTCTCCTAGCCCGAAAGTGGTAAGAAATAGTAGATCCGGGAAAATGACAAGTGGCATGCGAGTCAAACCGGCTTTGGATTTGGATCAACAACGGATGCGGCCCTCAAACCAGCTACGATACCATGTAGGAATTTACGGGGTAAGTTCCTTAGATCAAACACCAAAGGTCACCGATCACAAAAAATCAGTAGATCGAGTACACCCATATTTGACATGGTTAAAAACCTCGAATAACTAAACAGTCCATGGCCTTAGCCAATGCGGCCACTTCAGAAATTTGTTAATATAAAGAAATAAAATTTACATAAGCTTCTCTCATAAATGGTCATCTGGACAAATGACCCTCCATGATCTTTAAATAGATACCATGGACCAATCGGATGTTAAGCCACAAGTCAAGTATTGGTAATAACGAGGAGATAATGAACCGTCTCGAGAATGAATCGTCCCGATCACTACATATTGTAACCGTTAGATTACAAGTTAGAAAAGTACATAGTAAAGAAACAAAATTTACCTAAATCTACGCTAGGCCAAGTTATACTTTACTATTTCCTATGTGTCTAAATATCCTAACGAGTGGCTTCATTTTTTCCCATATATACTTAGCAAGAAGTTTCCCCATTCTTCCGATAGTGTATTGAGCACTATTGTAGTCATTTTTTTCTATCGAAATTATTTCTCCAAATTATTGTAATTGATCACTTATTTATGATATCCTCATAAAGTATGAGTTTGTTCCTTCATCTTTTGATATATTCATTTTGTAGTGTTCTTGCCTTAACAATATCACTTCACCTAAAATACTTACAAAGAAAATTTCTACAAGTTTATCATATATTTCTTTTGATGTTTCTAGTTTTGATACATAGGGAGTGAGGGGATCCTTGATGGATTCTATGAGAACCCTTTGAGGCCTCACTTCTCCTTTAATATGACTTGCAAGTAATTGATCATATTCCTTTGGTGATTTGGGGATTGAACCCTTAACATTTTTCATGATCTCATTTTCAATGAGATTCGGATCTGTCCTTTTCTTCCATGCAAGAAAGTTTCAAGCCCAAACCAATTTGTTGATTTATTTGAAGAAATTCATTTTGATAGATTCGGATGAAAACATAAATATACTTACTTAATAATATGCTTCTTCCACTTGTCTGCCTCCTTTAATTTCATTATGATAATAGAAATTTTATCCTTGATGAAGATAGTTTTCTTCAAGAGTGATCCTTGGCTCAAAAGAGAGGGAGATCTTCTTAGATATTTTTGGTGATGATGACAATGTCCTTGATATTTCTCCTCTAGGATGAGTAGACTTCAAATTACTTTGATTTGTAGATATTTTCAACTTGAGTAGAGATAATTCCCTTTTTCATTGATGATGACTTGGGCGAGGATCCCAAGACTTATTATTTTGTTCTATGGTTTTGACACTTCCTTCAAGTAGATAATGTAGGCCTTGTCTTCAAAATGCCTTGAGAATGATATTATATTCTAGATCTTATTTGTTTCCCTTTCGAGAGTTTTGATCCTTGAATGCTTGATTGTCTCTTGATGAGGTGCCCTTCCTTGATTTGTCATGTTAGCTCCGATACCATGTTGATAAATCTAGGGCGGAGATATTAGATGGTTTCTCTTTTCTTGATAACTTCTTGTGAGATATTTTCACTTTTATTAATTAGGTTCTTCTTGTACTTGATTATTATTATGTTTTATTCTTCATCAAAAAAGCTAGAAAAAAAATAAATAACAATGAGAAAAAGGATAAAATATGTAAGCGATATTCTAGGGCCAAAACCTCTCTAAATTGAGAGGGAAAACAAAACTTATTCTTATAGAGACTTCAATTGATGAATAGTAAGACCAATACCTTGGACCTATTAACTTCTCCAAGACCAAGTAACAAGGATTCCTTATTTTGTTTCTCCTTCCTTGATTCAACGATGGTACAATTTCTTTTTTTCTCCCTCCTTATTGGCTATCCTTTAGATTTTCAGCTTCTTGGATCGGACCTACAACCTTCAACCTCTTTAGAAACCCTATTTGTAGTACATGTGATGTATGTTAACCAAAATTTTTACCTTGTTCTTCCTTCGTTTGGATGGAAAGAATTCCTTCTATAATTTAGCTTGATGAATACTATGTCTTATCCCTTATTTTGGCTTCTACGATAACTTTTCAAGTCTCGGTCCTTTTCTCGTAATAGTTGACACACATTTCCTTTGCACGTGTGAGGTATATTGCCAAAAATAAATCAGAATAACTTTAGCTTCTTCTTCTCTTTTCCTCACTTGATGGGATGCTTCTTATTCTAGGTCTGTTGCACCTTTTCCTTGATTTCATATCCTTTTCCAAATTACGTCCTTATTGAGGTTTAGCTCACTCTATATATAGTGATCTACGCTTGGTAATAGGCCTACTTGTCCCTTGGGTTAGGCTGACTTTCCATTCTATAAAGATCTCCATATTATTTTGAGGGCCTACATGAAGGAGTTCTTCGAAGATGTTATGGAGTGTTAATGAATAAAAAAAAATTACTTTTTACAATATGTGACATGTCTTGAATACATGACATTGACTCCCTAGACTTTATGACTTGATGACCAACCCTAAAGGCTCACAATGAGAGCCTTAACTATAAAATAAATTTCCTTGAGCATGGAAACGATGAATCAAGTATTGCAAAATAATTTTATTTCCTTATTTACATAAAATACATAAATTAATGATTACACATGTCATTATGAAGAGTCGAACCTAGTTATAATTTTCAACACGGGGGTTAGGTTTTTTTTGTATATCCGAGAGAAAAAAATCATTGTTGTTAATTTATTGGAGGATAAACTCTCCGAAATGGAATTTTATACCATTTATTTGTTAATTTATGATTGTCCTAGTGCATGGATTAAGATAAATATTCTCGGGCCATGCATGGCCTTATTTTATAAAAAATTATTTTCACAATTATTTGTTCAATATTTGGTTATTCCCTTCTTTTCTATAATATGTAAAGAGGTTCCTCCCGGTTAATTATTTCTTCGATTTAGATAATATTATGACTACTATAACTATAATATGAAATGTTTTACTTTCCATTTGTTTATATTCATGTATAATATTTGATACTTCATTGTTGATGTTACTTCTTCTTAGTAATTTACAGACACATATTATGTGCAGTTTTGTTGTGCATAAAAGAATCCACATTACTGCATATTTACTCTCTCTCTCTCTCTCTCTATGGGGTTGGGGAGGGGGTTCACAGACGGACTCACAAGCCTGCATGTGTTTGCCTGATGAGGAGGGTTTATGGCATTATCTCTACTGGAAAGTCATATAAGCACACAAACCTTTTAAACGATTCACTCACTATGGTTCAAATACTTGTTTAATTTATATCATTTTTTGAGGGTTAGCTCAATTGGTTGATTCCCTATCGTTAAAGAACATTTTATATTGAGATGTCACAAATTCAATTCTCTCAACACTCTTGGGGTCAGGCTCCATGGTAGAGGTGACAGGAAGTGATCCCTTCAGGTGTATCGCCCTAGTACAAATATTCTATAGAAGTAGCAGTCATCAACCTCCAGCAATCGCAAACCACAAAAAAAAAGGTTGAAATAAGCTAATATTGTTACCCCAGAATACGATAGGTTATAACAAGATACATATGTTTGATATATGCGGGTTTAATTTATGAACCTATAACATATTACACGGGCCTGTAAAGAGATACATATATTTAGTACAAGGGAGTTTACTTTGTGAACATCTAACATAGCACATCTGTTTATGGGATATTAATGACTACCCATAATTCAACTAGATATTGATGAATATAACCAAGACCACTTTGTTGAACACCCCATTACATTTACATAATTTAAAAATAAACTATATTTTCAATAGATAATATAAGTAATATTATTATTCTTCTTTTAATAATTTGACATACACATATAACTCCTTTTAAAAAGAGAGTCCATACATATGAATTAGTTTTCAAAATAGAAGAATAACCTATTCGAATAGATATAACTCTTATAAATTCTGAACAAAAATTATATAAATAGATGTAATATTTTCATTTCCTTCCTCATCTTAATTCAACCAAGGCATTTAGGATATTAATGCATATTCAAACACAATTAATTATTTTACATCATTTAATGAATTCAAAAGATCCAAGTTACCCAAATTATGCTTCATCTTCTATTGGAAAAATGCACAACCATGTAAAGGTACAAAGAACATAAATGTTAACTTTGGGCTCATCATATATCAAATGAATACATAAAGGGTTTAATGGGCAGGGAAAATCATTTCAATAACTTATACAGATAAATTCTTGTGACCATTTATTTGGTGCACCCAATGGGAATTCATTACAAAGCATTTCCTAAAAATAACTTTTTCGCTTCTCAATAAAATTCTTGACTTTTAGTAATTGTTTTTGGTTAAATATTTTATTTTAGTGAGCACTAAATTGATTGGAAAGTGCATGTAACATTGATGTGAAAGAGTTATGAGTATACAATATCTACAATGTATAAACTATTACATGTAAGAGAGATTCCATGTAGTAAAAAGAGATATAAAATAGGGATAAAAATATATTTATAATTAACAAATAACTGAAGTTTAAAATTTGATGAGAACATTTATTTCATTTAAAAAATATATATTTTATAGTGAATTATAAATTTTGTATTTGGAATTAATAGACGTAAAAATATCAAATTATCCAATTAATATTATAAAAGTGTGTACGAATAGTAATTAGTATTTAATAATCCTATATAATATAATGAATCCAAAGTGATGACCATATTTGAGAAATACATAACTAGGAATGTTTTACTCAGAAATTTTTAATTAAATATTATTATTAATTTTAAGATTACTAGCAAGTTAATTGGTGTATGAGATTTGTGGGATAGTAGAATTTGTAATTAAATATTATTAAATTTACTTTATTATTATTATTTAATTTTAAGATTACAAATAAGTTAGTTGGTGTATGATATTTGTGGGATAAAGGATCTATTTTTAAGTAGTGATTTGACAGTTAAATTTATAAAAAAATACATATTTTATCTTTCTAATTTTGAACTTCACATTAAAAAAAAAACATATACTCTTAATCATTAAACCTACTCAAAATGTATCATAATCATTATTTTTAATATTATTATCTTAACATTCACAATAATAAACTTAAAAATAATAAAAATTATATAACATAAATACAATCATTCTTTTTTATTGTTTTTATCTTTAACATTGACAATAACACATTTAAGAATAATTAAAGCAAAATTGTGTTAACGACAGTCTCTTTAATAAAAAAATGTGGAGTAAAGACGTCACTTTCAATAGGTAATAGATGGGAAAAAATGTGGAGTAAAGACGTCACTTTCAATAGGTAATAGATGGGCTACTTGCTTGAACGAAGAAAGAGATTATCTAACCTATTTCATATGGACAATACTGTATACATGTGCTGGAATCTCTAGTATATAGCTCCAACTAATCCCATGACTATATACATTGATATAACTGCTTACTCTGTGTTATGGAAACAACTTGTGTTTCATCAACGCCTTTGAAAGCACTACATATCATATTCATACGCCCATTAGCTAGTACCTTTTTCTCTCTTAGCTTATCTATATGTGTGTTATATAGAATTTTAAAAAGAAAAAACCTATTAACATGATAAAATTTACATACAACTTTATTATTATTTTTTAATAAATTTAAATAAAAATAAAATAAAATGATTGTATCTTTATTCCATTTATAAAAAAATATTAAAATACAAAAATTTATTATAAGTTTATATAATATAAATGAGATATGAAATGCATTTACATGCTAAAAGTCTGACTTTCAACTTTCAATTTTAGACACTGTATATTGTAATTAATTTGGCTAAAGCTTTAAGACGATTGATGTAGATTTTAAAAATATATTTTTCAAAGTTTATTAAAATTTTGGTAAAATTAAATTTTGAATTTTTAAAATTTGAATTTGATTATATTTTTTGATTTGAATGTTAGACGATTCAAACCATCTCAACCCTAGAATTAAATTATGTTATTTTAATCAGTTATACAGCATAATGAATATCAGATGTCCGTGAGGGAACTCAGTGAGGGTTTCTTCTCTCATACCTCGACTTCATTTTTTTCTTCTGGAAAAATGCAGATACCATGTGCATTGAAGATAGCATACGTTTTACCAGTATCCTGTTACCAACAATCAAAACTCAGATTGAAGGGTTTCTTTATATTTGAAGCAAAGCGCTTTCTGTAAACCAGGGCTTCACTTTTTATGTTCTTCCACGTTTGACCAGGACTCCTATTTCATTCGTTAATTCATTCTTTCGACAGCATTCCTTCTCTTTGAACAATGGAATATGAATCGGAGCTATTTGAACCAAAGCTCCTCAGTTTCTGTTACTGGTGGTAATCATGAATCGATGGTTGTTCCTGCATGATGGGGTCGTGATGCCGTCAGTAGCGGAGGCAGTAGCGGCTTCCTTCAGGATCAATAGTACCAATGAATAGCCTTATGATCTTTCCTGATCGGGCCACCTCCTCCCTTGTGTTCGCATTCATGCTTCTGTGAGGGAACTCAATGAGGGTTTCTTCTCTCATACCTCGACTTCATTTTCTTCTCCGATGGCTGCTGGCTCATTTTCTTCTTCTGGAAAAATGGAGATACCATGTGCATTGAAGATAGCATATGTTTTACCAGTATCCTGTTACCAACAATCAAAACTCAGATTGAAGGGTTTCTTTATATTTGAAGCAAAGCACTTTCTGTAAACCAGGGCTTCACTTTTTAGGTTCTTCCACGTTTGAACAAGACTCCTATTTCATTTCGAAAATTCATTCTTTCGACAGGGCTCCTTCTCTTTGAACAACGAAATATGAATCAGAGCTATTTGAACCAAAGCTCCTCCTCAGTTTTTGTTACTGGTGGTAATCCTGAATCGATGGTTGTTCCTGCATGATGGGGTCGTGATGTCGTCAGTAGCGGAGGCAGTAGCAGCTTCCTTCAGGATCAAGCGTACTAATGAATAACCTTATGATCTTTCCTGATCGGGCCACCTCGTCCCTTGTGTTCACATTCATGCCTCTAATTCTATATCGGTACAATATCTTGCTTTATGGAGATTTGATGGGGGTAAAATGAATTCCATTTTATGGAGTAGGAATCTTAGATTAATAGTATTGGCAGTTGTTAAATTCGCTTTATATTGCTTAATATGGTCTACACTCTCTTTCCACTTATGTTCTATTGTATATTGCTTCTATTTTTCTGACTTAAATCTAAGTTCTGTAACTTTATAACCCTTAAAATCTTCATACAGCGGGGGTGAGATGAAGAAATGGGGCAAAAGAAAATAGGGAAAAAGCTCTATGTTCGTCATTATTGTCATGAGAATCTTGAATTTTAGATGAAAATTCACCTGGGGATTACTTTCCAGTCTCTTCTTCAAGTTCTAGACAGCAAATGAGAACACTAGATTCATCACATCTGGTGCAATTGCATAACATTTTAAAATAAAAAATATATGATCCAAAATCTCCAGCTTATCAATTGAACATGACAATATTAAGATTTTTCCAGAGTAGATATGTACATATAAATAGTTTTTCTCATAATAATTTTTTTTCAATTTTGGTCAGTAATTTTGTATTCTTTCCCTTCGAACTTAATTTTTCAATTTTAGTCAATAATTTTGTATTATTTCTCTTCAAAATTCTCTCATCCACTCCTGTAGTTTATTACATACTCCCAGTAAAATGCACTACTGGTACATGTAGATCTGAATACTTAGAAAAGAAAAAATGCAAGAGAAGCCTCCACTAAATCGAATATACAACCCTGAATTGGGTGTGATATTTATTTTGAGATTTGGGCCTCCATGAAAAATGCAAGAGTAGCCTCCACTAAATCGAATATACAACTGTGAATTGGGTGTGATATTTATTTTGTGATTTGGACCTCCATGCTACAGATTGTCAACAATGGATAATTCAGTTGCATGGAGCACAGAGCAGTTATAAACAGAGTGGAAGCAAGATTGACAATTCCTAGCTTCTTCAGTCTTCAATGGGATCTGAAGGTTTCTCCCACCATCAACAATGTCGATGATAGTGAAGGCTATCAGGAATGCATGTTCAATGATTACATGCGCTCCTTTTTGGCCAAAAGCTTAGAGAAGAAATCTTCTCTGCATTTAGCGCGGAAGATCACTTGATAATTGTCTTCAAAAAGTTGTATTCTTGTTACTTTTAGTTGATATCCCACCTTCATTGCTTGAGCTAACATCCTATTTCATAATTAAGCACTCGAAAGAGTAGTGCTTCCATGATGTCACATTTATTAAATAATAAGTTTCTTCTTCCTGGAGTTTATCTCTAAACAATTTAGATGATGAAATTAAACCTGTAACAATTATATCTCTACTGGTCTATTTTTAAAAATGGTTTAATATATTATAAAAAAATAGATTGTATAATAGCTATAACCCAAAATATATGCAGATGTCTTACCCTAACCACCTTACTCAATAACGGATGAACAAAGGGAATGCAAACTTCATGTGATTTGGTTTGAGACTCGGATCCAAGAAAAAACATGCTCTTTTTTTCGAACTCTGAATTTGCAAAAATAAATACTAATTTTGAGAGAGTATAGTCTAAGAAACTGTATGCATATGAGTAATTTCTCACCCAATAATAGGAAAATGCAAATACCACCTTAAACATGACTATAAGGCCATTGGGTTTAAGGAACCCAGCTCGGGGCATGTAGCACACCATCCCATCTCATTAGCTTTTATGGTTCAACTGATTTACTCACACGTAGTTATGTTCATGGCTAAAGAATGCCAACAGTATTGCGTGCCTTTAAAAGAAAATGCCCTTCCAAAGAATGGGTACCTCATATGGTGAGGAATGTGACCCTTTGGTTTATGGTGAGGAATGTGAGCAACTTAAGGTCACTGCTGCACAACCTTTCAAGCTCCAGGAGATGCTAGATGAAGAGGAAAAACTTTGAATTCCAGTAGCATAAGGGTTTCCATGGATAACAGATGAGCCAAAGTGTTTGATAAAGCCCCCTGTTAAAGAAAGCATTAAACAAACAGGAGGTAAAAGATGAAAGAACAAAGAATATCAATTTCAATTTCAAATTCAAAGCAAAAACATGAACTTATTTATATAGATGTGTCCCTTACCTCAACGAAGCAGTCATGGAAGAAGAACCAGAGTGTTGTAGGGACTGTGACAAGCATCTGCTCAAGCTTTTGAGAAACAACACTCCTTACAATGGATTCAACATTGGAACAGGTTTCTGCATAAAAATTCTCACTAACCTGAGCTAATCCTTTGCTTACACACAGTCCAGACAATACCCAAATTACAAATCCAGCCAATTCCAATGGCTTCCTGCCATATTTCTCTCTGACCATGCGGTAGCGGCTTCCTTCAGGATCAAGCGTACCAATGAATAGCCTTATGATCTTTCCTGATCGGGCCACCTCCTCCCTTGTGTTCGCATTCATGCCTCTGATCTTCTATATCGGTACAATATATTTCTTTATGGAGATTTGATGGGGGTAAAATGAATTCCATTTTATGGAGTAGGAATCTTAGATTAATAGTATTGGCAGTTGTTAAATTCGCTTTATATTGTTTAATATGCTCTACACTCTCTTTCCACTTATGTTCTATTGTATATTGCTTCTATTTTTCTGACTTAAATCTAAGTTTTGTAACTTTATAACCCTTCAAATCTTCATACAGCAGGGGTGAGACGAAGAAAATGGGCAAAAGAAAATAGGGCAAAAGCTCTATGTTCGTCATTATTGTCATGAGAATCTTGCATTTCAGATGAAAATTCACCTTGGGATTACTTTCCAGTCTCTTCTTCAAGTTCTGGACAGCAAATGAGAACACTAGATTCATCACATCTGGTGCAATTGCATAACATTTTAAAATAAAAAATATATGATCCATAATCTCCAGCTTATCAATTGAACAGGACGATATTAAGATTTTGCCAGAATAGATAGGTACATATAAATAGTTTTTCTCATAATAATTTTTTTTCAATTTTGGTCAGTAATTTTGTATTCTTTCCCTCCGAACTTAATTTTTCAATTTTAGTCAATAATTTTGTATTCTTTCTCTTCAAACTTCTCTCATCCACTCTTGTAGTTTATTACACACTCCCAATAAAATGCACTACTGGTACATGTAGATATGAATACTTAGAAAAGGAAAAATGCGAGAGAAGCCTCCACTAAATCGAATATACAACTCTGAATTGGGTGTGATATTTATTTTGAGATTTGGGCCTCCATGAAAAATGCAAGAGTAGCCTCCACTAAATCGAATATACAACTGTGAATTGGGTGTGATATTTATTTTGTGATTTGGACCTCCATGCTACAGATTGTCAACAATGGATAATTCAGTTGCATGGAGCACAGAGCAGTTATAAACAGAGTGGAAGCAAGATTGACAATTCCTAGCTTCTTCAGTCTTCAATGGGATCTGAAGGTTTCTCCCACCATCAACAATGTCGATGATAGTGAAGGCTATCAGGAATGCATGTTCAATGATTACATGCGCTCCTTTTTGGCCAAAAGCTTAGAGAAGAAATCTTCTCTGCATTTAGCGCGGAAGATCACTTGATAATTGTCTTCAAAAAGTTGTATTCTTGTTACTTTTAGTTGATATCCCACCTTCATTGCTTGAGCTAACATCCTATTTCATAATTAAGCACTCGAAAGAGTCTGAATGCTTCCATGATGTCTGGCTATTAAATAATAAGTTTCTTCTTCCTGGAGTTTATCTCTAAACAATTTAGATGATGAAATTAAACCTGTAACAATTATATCTCTACTGGTCTATTTTTAAAAATGGTTTAATATATTATAAAAAAATAGATTGTATAATAGCTATAACCCAAAATATATGCAGATGTCTTACCCTAACCACCTTACTCAATAACGGATGAACAAAGGGAATGCAAACTTCATGTGATTTGGTTTGAGACTCGGATCCAAGAAAAAACATGCTCTTTTTTTCGAACTCTGAATTTGCAAAAATAAATACTAATTTTGAGAGAGTATAGTCTAAGAAACTGTATGCATATGAGTAATTTCTCACCCAATAATAGGAAAATGCAAATACCACCTTAAACATGACTATAAGGCCATTGGGATTAAGGAACCCAGCTCGACGCATGTAGCACACCATCCCATCTCATTAGCTTTTATGGTTCAACTGATTTACTCACACGTAGTTATGTTCATGGCTAAAGAATGCCAGCAGTATTGCGTGCCTTTAAAAGAAAATGCCCTTCCAAAGAATGGGTACCTCATATGGTGAGGAATGTGACCCTTTGGTTTATGGTGAGGAATGTGAGCAACTTAAGGTCACTGCTGCACAACCTTTCAAGCTCCAGGAGATGCTAGATGAAGAGGAAAAACTTTGAATTCCAGTAGCATAAGGGTTTCCATGGATAACAGATGAGCCAAAGTGTTTGATAAAGCCCCCTGTTAAAGAAAGCATTAAACAAACAGGAGGTAAAAGATGAAAGAACAAAGAATATCAATTTCAATTTCAAATTCAAAGCAAAAACAAGCGGCTTCCTTCAGGATCAAGCGTACCAATGAATAGCCTTATGATCTTTCCTGATCGGGCCACCTCCTCCCTTGTGTTCGCATTCATGCCTCTGATCTTCTATATCGGTACAATATATTTCTTTATGGAGATTTGATGGGGGTAAAATGAATTCCATTTTATGGAGTAGGAATCTTAGATTAATAGTATTGGCAGTTGTTAAATTCGCTTTATATTGTTTAATATGCTCTACACTCTCTTTCCACTTATGTTCTATTGTATATTGCTTCTATTTTTCTGACTTAAATCTAAGTTTTGTAACTTTATAACCCTTCAAATCTTCATACAGCAGGGGTGAGACGAAGAAAATGGGCAAAAGAAAATAGGGCAAAAGCTCTATGTTCGTCATTATTGTCATGAGAATCTTGCATTTCAGATGAAAATTCACCTTGGGATTACTTTCCAGTCTCTTCTTCAAGTTCTGGACAGCAAATGAGAACACTAGATTCATCACATCTGGTGCAATTGCATAACATTTTAAAATAAAAAATATATGATCCATAATCTCCAGCTTATCAATTGAACAGGACGATATTAAGATTTTGCCAGAATAGATAGGTACATATAAATAGTTTTTCTCATAATAATTTTTTTTCAATTTTGGTCAGTAATTTTGTATTCTTTCCCTCCGAACTTAATTTTTCAATTTTAGTCAATAATTTTGTATTCTTTCTCTTCAAACTTCTCTCATCCACTCTTGTAGTTTATTACACACTCCCAATAAAATGCACTACTGGTACATGTAGATATGAATACTTAGAAAAGGAAAAATGCGAGAGAAGCCTCCACTAAATCGAATATACAACTCTGAATTGGGTGTGATATTTATTTTGAGATTTGGGCCTCCATGAAAAATGCAAGAGTAGCCTCCACTAAATCGAATATACAACTGTAAATTGGGTGTGATATTTATTTTTTGATTTGGACCTCCATGCTACAGATTGTCTGCAATGGAAAATTCAGGAGCGTGGAGCACCGAGCAGTTATAAACAGAGTGGATGCAAGATTGTCAATTCCTAGCTTCTTTAGTCCTCAATGGGATCTGAAGGTTTCTCCCATCATCAACAATGTCGATGATAGTGAAGGCTATCAGGAATGCATGTTTGATGATTACATGCGCTCCTTTTTGGCCAAAAGCTTAGAGAAGAAATCTTCTTTGCCTTTAGCCCAGAAGATCACTTGATAATTGCCTTCAAAAAGTTGTATTCTTGTTACTTTTAGCTGATATCCCACCTTCATTGCTTGAGCTAACATCCTATTTCATAATTAAGCACTCGAAAGAGTCTGAATGCTTCCATGATGTCTGGATATTAAATAATAAGTTTCTTCTTCCTGGAGTTTATCTCTAAACAATTTAGATGATGAAATTAAACCTGTAACAATTATATCTCTACTTGTCTATTTTTAAAAATGGTTTAATCTATTATAAAAAAATAGATTGTATGATAGCTATAACCCAAAATATATGCAGATGTCTTACCCTAACCACCTTACTCAATAATGGATGAACAAAGGGAATGCAAACTTCATGTGATTTGGTTTGAGACTCGGATCCAAGAAAAAACATGCTCTTTTTTTCGAACTCTGAATTTGCAAAAATAAATACTAATTTTGAGAGAGTATAGTCTAAGAAACTATATGCATATGAGTAATTTCTCACCCAATAATAGGAAAATGCAAATACCACCTTAAACATGACTATAAGGCCATTGGGATTAAGGAACCCAGCTCAGGGCATGTAGCACACCATCCCATCTCATTAGCTTTTATGGTTCAACTGATTTACTCACACGTAGTTATGTTCATGGCTAAAGAATGCCAGCAGTATTGCGTGCCTTTAAAATAAAATTCCCTTCCAAAGAATGGGTACCTCATATGGTGAGGAATGTGACCCTTTGGTTTATGGTGAGGAATGTGAGCAAGTTAAGGTCACCGCTGCACAACCTTTCAAGCTCCGGGAGATGCTCGATGAGGAGGAAAAACTTTGAATTCCAGTCGCATAAGGGTTGCCATGGACAACAGATGAGCCAGAGTGTTTGTTAAAGCCCCCTGTTAAAGAAAGCATTAAACCAACAAGAGGTAAAATATGAAAGAACAAAGAATATCAATTTCAATTTCAAATTCAAAGAAAAAACATGAACTTATTTATATAGATGTGTCCCTTACCTCAACGAAGTAGTCATGGAAGAAGAGCCTCAGTGTTGCAGGGACTGTGACAAGCGTCTGCTCAAACTTTTGAGAAACAACACTCCTTACAATGGATTCAACATTGGAACAGGTTTCTGCATAAAAATTCTCACTAACCTGAGCTAATCCTTTGCTTACACACAGTCCAGACAATACCCAAATTACAAATCCAGCCAATTCCAATGGCTTCCTGCCATATTTCTCTGCAACCATGGATTCAGCGTAACTCAATAATATCTCCGAGAAACTCTTTATCGCGAAAACTCAAAATATAAGGAGCCTCGGAGCCTCGCTTCACAGTGAATGAAAACTGAAAAGCTGCATGGGGTTCTAGATATATGACGATCAATAGAATGATGTGGTTCCATTTGGGGGCAAGAATGGGTATAAATCAAACAAATCATTTTCAATTTCTGCGGGGGAAAACGAGTAGGGCGTGATGTTTTCCTCCCGGCCTTGCGATACCCTTTGAATTATTATCAATCCAAATTCCCATTCATGTGAGAATCGATATCATCCTCTCGCTTTTTGATATCCCTAGAAATTTTCTTACTCTGGCTTTGAATTCATGTGATATCATTAACCACGGTGATAATATTAGGTTTTCATTAATATTTATTTCTTTTATATCCATGTCCGCACTAAAAAAGGAGGTGGGCGGCTTTACACCATGTGATGCAAATCACTTACCAATGCTACTGACATCTGCTGGCGGCAACATGGCTAGGATATCGACACGGGGACACCATGTTGAAGCGAGACATTTTCTTTACTGACTTGCTTGGCCTTTATTACAGGTATCAAATCCATCACCAGCCTACCGATAAGTTGTCTAAATAGTCTTTCTAGCCGGTGTTGTTTGGAGTAGGATCGAATAGTCACGAGAAGAATCACATCCCCGTGCAAAAGCCAAATGCAAAATCGGAACATTTTGACCTCAATGCAAACATCCATCATCATAATTGACCTACGTTCAACAATATATGTCAGCCCATATATTAATAATACTAATTTACTAGGATCAACAAGAGGTAAAAGATGAAAAGAACAAAGAATATCAATTTCAATTTCAATTTCAAATTCAAAAGAAAAAACATGAACTTATTTATATAGATGTGTGCCCTTACCTCAAAGAAGCGATCATGAAAGAAGAGCCTCGGTGTTGCGGGGGTCAGGACATGTCGTCACTCAAAATTTTGAGAAAACAACACTCCTTACAATGGATTCAACATTGGAGCAGTTTACTAAAAGCATAAAAATTCTCACTAACTCGAGCTGATCCTTTCACACATAGTCCGAGCACAATACCCAAATTACAAATCTAGCCAGATTTCCAATGGCTTCCTGCCATGTTCTCGCGCAACCATGATTCACGGAACTCAATAATATTCCGAGAAACTCTTCATCTAAAAACTCAAAATATAACGAGCCTGCGGCCTCGTCTACAGTAATGAAAAATTAGAAAACGCGCGATAGTTCTAGATATATGACGATCGATGAATGATGTGGTTCCGGTTAGAGCGCGAATGGGTATAAATCAAACAAATAATTTCAATTTGGCGAGGGGAAAACAAGTCGGTGTGATGTTTCTCTGGCCTTTACGATACCCTTTGAATTATTATTACGTGTGATATTTATTTTGAGATTTGGGCCTCCATGAAAATGCAAGAGTAGCCTCCACTAAATTGAATATACAACTAGCGATTAGGTGTGATATTTATTTTGTGATTTGGACCTCCATGCTCATGCATTGTCGACTTGATGGAAAATTCGGAAGCGATAGAGCACGGAGCGGAGTTATAAACTGAGTGAATAAGAAATATTGTCAATTCCTACGCTTCTTCGAGTCCCTCGATGGGATGCGAAGGTTTCTCCCCATCATCAACACAATGTCGATGATAGTGAAGGCTATCAAGAATGCATGATCGATGATTACATGCGCTCCCTTTTTGGCCAAAAGCTTAGAGAAGAAATCTTCTTTGCATTTAGCTCGGAAGATCACTCTGATAATTGTCTTCAAAAAAGTTGTATTCTTGTTACTTTTAGTTGATATCCCACCTTCATTGCTTGAGCTAACATCCTATTTCATAATTAAGCTACTCGAAAAGAGTCTCGAATGCTTCCATAATGTCTCGCTATCAAATAATAAGTTTTTCTTCTTCTTGGAGTTTTATCTCTAAACAATTTAGATGATGAAATTAAACATGTAACAATTATATCTCTACTTGTGCTATTTTTTAAAATGGTTTAATCTATTATAAAAAAATAGATGTGTATAATAACTATAACCCAAAATATATGCGGATGTCTTACCCTAACCACCTTACTCAATCAATGAGATGAACAAAGGGAATGCAAACTTCATGTGATTTGGTTTGAGAATCTCGGATCGAGAAAAAACATGCTCTTTTTTCAAACTGCGAATTTGCAAAATAAATACTAATTTTGAGAGAGTATAGTCTAAGAAATACTGTATGCATATGAGTAATTTCTCACCCAATAATGAGAAAATGCAAATACCACTCTTAAACTATGACTATAAGGCCATTGGGATTAAGGAACCCGGCTCGGGGCATGTAGCACACCATCCCATCTCATTAGCTTTTATGGCTCAAGTGATTTCCTCACACGCAGTTATGTTCATGGCTAAAAGTATGCAGTGGTATTGTGTGCCTTTAAAAGAAAATGCCCTTCCAAAGAATGGGTACCTCATATGGTGAGGAATGTGACCCTTTTGGTTTATGGTGAGGAATGTGAGCAACTAAAGCTCACCGCTACACAACCTTTCAAGTTCAGGGAGATGCTCGATGAGGAGTGAAAAACTTTGAATTCCAGTCGCATAAGGGTTTCCATGGACAACGGATGAGCCAGAGTGTTTGATAAAGCCCCCTGATTAAAGAAAGCATTAAACCAACAAGAGGTAAAAAGATGAAAGAAAAAATAATATCGAATTTCAATTTCAAATTCAAAAGCAAAAACATGAACTTATTTATATATATGTGTCCCTTACCTCAAACGAAGCGGCCATGGAGGAAGAGCAGTGTGTGTCAGGACGGACAGTGCTACGCTCAAACTTTTGAGAAACAACACTCCTTACAATGGATTCAACATTGGAGCAGTTTATCTTTATAAAAATTCTCACTACTTGAGCTAATCCTTTTCTTACACGTAGGTCCGGACAATACCCAAATTACAAATCTAGCTAGTTCCAATGGCTTCCTCCCATATTTCTCTGCTGACGCGACCGTAGTATGCGGCTTCCTTCGGGATTAAGCGTGCCAATGAATAGCCTTATGATATTTCTGATCGAGCCACACTCCTCCCTTGTGTTTGCATTCATGCCTACGATCTTCTATATCGTGGGTACAATATCTTGCTTTATGGAGATTTGATGGGGGTAAAATGAATTCCATTTTATGGAGTAGGAATCTTAGATTAATAGTATGGGCGGTTGTTAAATTCACTTTATATTGTTTAATATGCTCTCTACACTCTCTTTCCACTTATGTTCTATTGTATATTGCTTCTATTTTCCTCGACTTAAATCTAAGTTACGTAACTATATAACCTCTTCAAATTATCATACAACGGGGGTGAGAAGAAGAAAATGGGGGCAAAAGAAAATAGGAAAAAGCTCATGTTCATCATTATTGTCATGATAATATTGCATTTCGAGATGAAAATTCACCTCGGGGATTACTTTCCGATCTCTTCTTCAAGTTACTCGACAAGTGACAAATGGGAACACTAGATTCATCACATATGTGCAATTGCATAACATTTTAAAATAAAAAATATATGATCCATAATCTCCGATTTATCGATTCATTGAACGAGGATGATATTAAGATTTTTCCGGGACGATATTAAGATTCGGAGCCCGGGTTTTGTGTAATTGGTGACGCGTTAGTTCGGCCGAACTTTTTAGTCCAAGTTTGGTAGAACTATAGTTTTCCGCTTATGAGTCGCTAAATCTAACGTCTTAATAGTTCGAAAACGAACTTCTACGAACGATTCGACCGAACTATTGTGTAACTCTTCGTCGGCGGGAAATTTTTGTGGAGCCCCCTACAAAAAACACATTTCACGTCAATATAAATTGCTCGCTAGAAATGATTCACAATTTTCGCGACATTTCGCACTTCATCTCATTTTACAAAGACTTGGTTTCAGGTTCAAAAACTTTTCTTCAAAAGTTTGGGTTTAAAAAACTTTGGAAGACATTTTTTTGGAGGCGGCGTGATTTTTCTTGGAGGTATGTACGTGTTTTGTGTTGAAATAAATCTTTTGAGCTTCTTTGTTCAAAAAATTTTCTTCAAAGTTTGGATTTAAAGAATTGGGGTTTACAAGAGCATTTCTGGAAGCAAATTGATTTTTACAATTTTGGATTTAAAGAATTTTTTGGAAGACATTTCTTGGGAGGGTGGCAGTAAGGATTTTTCTTGGAGGTATGTGCATGTTTCTTGGTTTTTAATGTATGTTTTTTGGATTGGATTACGTATTTTTTACAAAAAAATTACAACCAATTTTTTGTGAAAGAAAAATTTAAATTAAATCTTTTGTGATATTTTTTTTGTAATTGAGTTATTGTCTAATTTTTTAAAGGAAATTTTTTTGAACTTCATACCCTATTATCATGCGAACGAAGAACTGTGCGAGAAAATATGATCGAAAAAAAGAGACACGAGGCACGTAGAGGAGAAGAGACGAGACAATATCGCAAAAGAAAGCTTAGAAGCCCTCTCAAATATTGAAGAGGAAAATCAACCTCAAGTAGAAATTGAAGCAGGTATGTAAATGTAAATATTATGATCTATTGATATATATTTAGAAATTTTCCCTAATGTAAAATGTGAAGCTTAATTTTTAGTTTGATGAACTAGTTTTGAAAAAATATTTTGTTTGATGTAAACAGAGCGAATATATTCCTCAAAATATTGAAGAAGAAAATCAACCTCAAGCGTAAATTCAGAAGTAGGTATGTAAATGTAAATATTATGATCTATTAATATATTTTAAAAGTTTTCCCAATGAAATGTGAAGCTTAATTTTTATTTGATGAACTATTAGTTTGAAAAATATTTTGTTTAATGTAAACGAGACAAATATACTCCTCAAAATATTGAAGAAGAAAAATAAACCTCTGCGAAATGCAGATATATATGTATATCTAAAGGTATGTAAATGTAAATATTATGATCTATTGATATATTTAAAATTTTCCTAATATTTATTGACATATTTATTAATTTAGTTATTTATTGAATATGTACTATTTTTTTCGAATATGTACGGATGAAATCACTATCGATAATGAGATGTTAGAAAATGTCGACACTCACACATATGGAGATAAAAAAACACGACCATGTTATACGATATCGTGTCGATAGAATTTTTGAAAAGTATTTCTAAAATGAGAAAGTGACGGGATTCAAGCTCAAATGTTGAAAGGTCTCCTATCATCAAGAAAAATTAAAAGAAGCGACGACACTATTGGGTATTCGAAAAATCAACCAAAGAATAAAAAATGAAAGAAGAGGTGATAAAAATATGAGTAGTGCTATAGAGTCAATTAAGAGATCTAGAGATAAAGATGTTTTCAAATATACGTAGAGGAATACGGATGGCAATGGTTTCACCAAGTACTCAAGAGAATCATTTCCGATAACATCTTATGGCACGAGCACCGGGAGACCTCACGAAAAACTGCGCACAAAACATCGAAAATTTCAAGCTCGCAAATAGATGTAAATGATGAACACGCTTGTTGGAGAGCTATTTGTAGGCAACCATACAAAGATAGACTTGGAGAAGATGTTAAAAAAATAATATATGAATATTGGAGAGAACAATTCGCGTGTTTTCATAGACACTTAGATACATGTGATGCGAAGAAGAATAGCATGAAATCAATACGAAGAACATGAAAAACGTCTCTTGGAAACCACTCAAATAGAGTTATTCAACAAGTTCAAAGAAGAGAATCGTCGAATTCATGTTTCACTTAGTGCTTTTGTTCGAAAAAACCATGGTATAGTAAAACCTATCACGCACGTGACACATGTTGTTGCCATTATCATGTGGAATTCTGAGTTATATTATGACACATTCCTTGATTTCGGTGAGAACATTATGGAAGGATCTCACCTCCTCCTTCCACTATCCGCGACTCATATCTCAAATTCTATGTGAAAGAGAAAGCGATGAACTATTTTACAAAAGAAATGTGTTGGTGGTAAAAAATGCGATTCTTTTAACAGCTATCTCGCACCTTGAAGACAAAAAATTTTGCGATAGACTTTTTGAGAAAGTTTGAGGCGAGAAATTTACAAATACACCAAGCATTCCCATAGAGCTTCGATGGCAAGACTTGCAATTCAAAAAATCTCATGAATTTTCTCCACCAAGGGGACCATCTTTTCGGTGATTGATTTTGTGCGACAACATACATTTGTTCCACAAAAAAGAAATTCGATGAATACTATCACTGCGACCAAGTCTCCATGCTCGGGCTCCATATTCTATATAGACATGTTGAACAAAATTTCGATCATATAGAAAGCACGAGTGAAAAATCGACATATCATTAAAGAATATCACTTTTATATCGATGACGATCGTACACACTGATACATGTTTTGTACAACATTGTTTTGGAAGAATTTATGATTCATTGAAAAATCGTGAGTAACATTCAATGAACATTGGATATGGTCGGACGGATGTGCGGAGTCAATTCAGAATACGCACGATCATTTTTCTCGGGTTGTGTTGTCTTTATAAGAAAACCCGCATTAAACATTGTTGGAATTTCTTTTGCGAGACTCGGCCATGGAAAAGAGAACATGACGGTGCGAGGAGCATGCATAAAGCGAGTGATTTCGAAGATATCAAGAATGAACCACTCTGCCATGGCCAACTAGTGAACTTTGAAGAAGTTGTCTCAATGGTGCAAAATCTACTCTAAGCCATGAGATTAACCCATCGAGAGAAGTGTGAAGGTACATTCAATTTAATTTATATTGGAAATCTAATTTTAAACATTGTACATTTATCATGCAATGATTATTTTTAATTGTATTTTGATATCATATTTACAAATTCTTTTCTAATTTTCCATATAAAGGTTTTTTTGGCATATTGGAATCGAAGACGTAGATAGATCAATTGGAAAATGACGTTGAAACAATAAAATGGACTCGAAAATTGCATTCAATTCAAACAAAGTTGTCCAGAAATGTGTTTGCATTGGATAAAGAAAATATTCTTGTTTTTTGTAATGTTTGCATAGCACAACACAAAATCTAATGACGTCAGTGAAAACAAAATGTATGTGAACGATTGGAAACATATGTAGCTGAAATACAAAGGGAAAAATCTGCTGTTGCAATGTTTGAAGAAATGCAATCAGGAGAAACTACAATACATCAGGAAGCATTGGTGATCGAGTTTCCGATCTTGTTAGAGAAGGTAACATTTGAATTAGCTTTCTAATGATTTAAAGATGTAGAAATAAATTTAAATATGCATGCTTAAATGTTAAATTTATTTTATTGTGCGAGGAGATGCTTTACTGGTGATCGCACCTATTGACAATGATGAAAATGTGAAGTATTATTTGATGCGCTGTGACCGAACGAAAAATGAAATTATTACTGTGGACTATAATCGATCACGGATTTTCGGTATGACCAGAGGGTCTATTATGCTGAAAGGTTATTTTTTCAAACAAACTCGTCAAAGTGGAGACTTTGTTTACTTTAAAAAGAGAAGACGATGAACCCGATTCCATAAGTTGTCAATATAGTCACTTGGTGTGTGCAACACGCATCAAGTTGATAAGTTCAATCGAAAAGAAAAAATCGAAAAATTAAGAAATGGAAAATGTCAAACCGATCATGACGGATTATTGAGGATGGAATCTCCATTAGAATTTTTTTTGAGTGAAGTGTCCAACAATTTATTATCTTTGGATTAAATATGTTTTAGAACTTCCAGAGTACTCAACCAAAAATTGAGTTGCTTATGTTGTTTTGGTTTGCACATGTTACAAATTATTTGGAGTACTAGCACGTTGCTCTAGTATCAACTAAAAGTAGTTTTCTATGCATGTGCATTGATGAAAAATGTTATATGTACTGGATATATATATACATATATATATATATTCTAGAATGAAATTAATTTGTTATTGTATATTAATTTTTCTTGTATATCGATGAGCTCGACCATATGGTACAAATTATTTCACTTTATTTTGTAAGGTCGATCTCGAGGATCCCATATGGCCTAGCCTCCAAGGGATCGAGACAACAAGTGGTTGTCCCCACTTGCCCAGAATCTCAACTTTTTAAACTTACATGAGTACAATACTGCTTTATGTTAGGGCATCTTACATGATGTCCTGGCCAAAGATAGATTCTCTTTGTCTCAAGTTCGTAAAATTTTTCACCCAGGAATGACTTCTATCGAACTCTTGTAGTAAACACCATACCTTATCTCTCTTGCTCTCCAATATTATTAGGTTTAATTATTATTATAACACAAAAATCACGCTCTACATTGTCAATAATTTTTTGCTTTGCTTACCCACCTTTGAAATACGATATGAACACTATTAATCCAATGACTTTACAAGTAATGTACCATCATACATGCAATTATATGAAATTAGAAATCAACATGTACATGAAATCAATGGGGATTGTCTTGTTACAAGTAACATAGTTCAATTTACCATATGTGCAAATGTGGGTTGAAACCATCAAAACTTTTAAGTTTTAAAACCCTTTTGATGAGTATATTGTGCAACATTAAAACATTAAACATTCCAAAGTTCATTAAATATCACATGCAAAATGTAGAATTGAAACCATCCAAAACTCGAGTTTTAAAAACTTCACATGCCATGCCAATTATAATTCAACTATCCAACAAAAACATTTAACAAATTAAATATCACATGCCAAAGTTGGTTTCAGAGTTTCAGTAAGTTTTCACCTAGGAATGACCTACTAGGATATTATAAATACTAACTTTGTAAAGACTTTATTTTAAGCATTTGGAAAAATTCGAAAGTCTTAGGTCATCGATCAATTTAAAGCGTATCATTCACCCTAGGGAGTGTAAAATATTCAATGTAGGTTGGTGACGATGCTCGGTCCCTAGCTTGAAGCGACTCCTAATGACCAACATTCTTTAATTGAATTCCAATGCACTGTAGACCAAAGTTGGTTCAACCTACTTGGTTTTTCACCCTGAGAAATTCCAAGGATGGACTATCTCGGACAAGGCTATGCAAAAATTGAAAAAGCTTGACATGGAGATACGACAACGTGAACAAAGACTTCAAGAACTCTTTACGGGAAAGCGACTCACTTGTAAAGGAAAGAAACGCACCACGCTGCAAAGGCTAAAGTCAAGAACATGGAAGATAAGATCAAGAGGGACTTTCTTGATCCGAAACCTATTGGTTTTGAAGAAATAAAATGCATGTGTTGGCACACTTGGAAAAAAGAAGAAGACCACACTATGAGTGATTGGTGTCTCTATCATTTGGAAGGAGCTCGACATGATGTCGTATTCGAAATTAGTATCGAAATTCAAAGGAAAGAGCTTGAACCAATTCCAATGTAGATCCAGGAGATCT
The DNA here is from genome assembly GCA_034641835.2 of Pinus albicaulis. Classification (NCBI taxonomy): domain Eukaryota; kingdom Viridiplantae; phylum Streptophyta; class Pinopsida; order Pinales; family Pinaceae; genus Pinus; species Pinus albicaulis. Next base: position 26,829,878 of record MU968363.1, on the reverse strand, counting down.
GGATTGTTCTCATGAGAACTTCATGAGAATAGATATGTGAAAAGGATTTGTTAAGCCAAGGGCTAGTTTGAAAGAACATATTGGAAGAAGGAAATGTTGAAAGAAGATTGCGGAAGTAAGGCGCAAGACAAGGAGGAGGAATGATGATGAAAAGTTCCTTGGACTTGAGAGATTCGTGTCTACAATGAGTACATGGGAAAAATTTCTCTCGCTTTGATAGACACGGGGGCTACCTATAGCTTCCTAAGTCGAAAGGGCTAGCTTCATCTCTTAGGAAAGAGGAAGGCTAGCATGGAGAAAGAGTTGGAGATGCTTATCAGGCAGGTCACATTCGAGGGATGAAAAGCGATCGACGTGTGTCATGAAAGGGCACACATGTGAGAGTAGGGTCATGGTTTGGAAAGATAGACTTCTAAGGAGTCACATTGACATGGATGATCATTCTATGGTGTTGGGACGAGACTTCATGGTTGCAGCACGAAGCCATACCAATGATGGACCGAGACATTCTCTTAATTCTTGTGATCAATCTTAAACTATTTTCCGAACTTCTATTCTTATTGTCACCCTTTGTTTAGTTTTGTCATCTTTAAAATTATCGATTATATTAAAAGAAAGTAAAAATCATAAATCATAAACCATTTAAATATTTAGCTCGAACTCTTGTGGTAAATACCATACCTCAAGTCTCTCTTGCTCTCCAATATTATTAGGTTTAATTATTATAACAAAAATCGTTCTACATTGTCAATAATTTTTACGCTTTACTTTGAAATCAATGGACATCATTAATCCAATGAGTTTACAAGTAATGTACTGCATCATACATGCAATTATATCAAATCAGAAATCAACACATGGGTAAACCATTTAAATATTTAGCTCGAACTCTTGTAGTAAACACCATACCTCAAGTCTCTCTTGCTCTCCAATATTATTAGGTTTAATTATTATAACACAAAAATCGTTCTACATTAGTCAATAATTTTTTGCGCTTAATCAAATCAATGAACACTATTAATCAATGAATTTACAAGTAATGTACCATCGTACATGCAATTATATCAAATCATAAATCAACATACATAGGTAATCATTTAAATATTTAGCTTGAACTCTTGTAGTAAACAACATACCTCAAGTCTCTCTGCTGCTCTCGATATTATTAGGTTTAATTATTATAACACAAAAATCGCTCTACATTGTCGATAATTTTTTGACGCTTACTGCTCAAAAATCAATGAACACTATTAATCCAATGACTTTACAAGTAGCTGTACCATCATACATGCAATTATATCAAATCGAGAAATCAACATATACTTGCGTAATGAAATCAATGGGGATTGTCTTGTTACAAGTAACATTTCAATTTACCACATGCTGCAAATGTAGGTTCACATTCCTATGATTCATGTAGTTTAAAAACTTCTGTGATGCCATGCCAATTATAATTCCAACTATCCAAAAAAAACATTTAACATTAAATATCACATGTCAAATGTAATTCGAGATGACAACATTACTTCACACATTCACATGCCAAAAGTACTAAAAACCATCCAAAAAATTAAATAAAACAAATTATATAATAACATTGTAATAAAATATGTCCAAAAAATTGTAAATCTCACTTGAGTATCAAACCTGTATCAAGTTTAACAAATTTTTAAAACCATCTAAATTTTGAGAAATCAAATCTCATGTAGAATCTTGTCCATCAAATGGAGGATCTAGCGTTTGGGTCTCGTGTGGCGCCCTATCCCTGTGAATAGGAAACCTACATACACAAGAGCACATGTACTTGAACATTAAAATTTGAAGTTTTTAAAAATGAATGAGAATATATATATCTATAACTTCATGTAAAAAACAAAAATATAACAAAAAAATCATGCAATACCTCGTAAGTTCCCTCTCCATTTGATGAACGAGGTTACGCTACAGAAACATACGCGTAGTGGTAAAAGCTGTATCAATATACATGCATATGATTAAATATAAAAATATATATATATATATATATATATATATATATATATATATATATATATATATATATATAATTTTATATAAATTAAAAACTTTCAAATGAAAATGCACGTGTACATATATAAACTTATTTTTACAATAATATTAAAAAAAAGAACTAAAGACAACTTGTTCAAATCTTGTGGATGTTCCATCTCAGTCGCTAGAGTCCCTAGGATTAAAAAAATCTTCTATGAGGAACCCTACTGCAAAATTTTTAAATAACTCAAATATAGATCTCTCTCTCTATATATCTGCAATTTTTTAGAATGGAACTTTTGTTTGAGGTAACATAAATTTGAACTTGTGAAAAAATTGTCCATACTTGTGGCTGCATCTCCCAAATGTGTGGTAAAGTGGAGAAGAAGGTATATCTCCTAAGGAAGATGAAGGTACCGCCATCCCAAAAACATCGGACGGAATCGGTACCGGTTAGAAACATTTTATCAAATTATATATATACATACATGTACATGTGTGTGATGATTATTTATTTAGAGTCACTTAGAAAAAACACTAACATACATGTGCCAACATATCATGATGGTCAGACCCATTTTGCATCGCTTTGAGAGCCAGAGGTCCCTCGAACATAATATTAACATTTTCATCACGCATCATGCCTAAGAACTCAAATGGTTTTTTAACATACAATCATACGATTTTTTATTAGATTAATGTACACATACAAATAAATGTATACATGTACATACACATGTATTTATTACAAATTGTACACATGTATATGTAAATATAATTTCAAACCCTAAGGTCACTAACACATACAGTTCCGGTGCCCCTCTTCCTCACGAAAAATTGGGTCTTGCGGACCATTGCGACAATTTATTGCATATGTTTGGAGATGTCCAACATTCATGTTGTAAATCTCATCATGCGTACGATAAAAAAAATTGGCACGTGCATTTTCATGGTGCTGCTTTCGTCGATTTAGAAAACAGATATCGACTCCACTCAATCCGCTATGAACATTACTCGATCATAACATCTCTTACTTCACCTGACTTATTTAAGCAAGTCTGCATCCATCTACGACCACGGGGTTTTGACTCGAAACGGTCGACTCACCAATGGCGGCTCGTGACGAAAAGGGCAACTCCACATCTCACTTAGCGCCCTTACGTTGATATAATCAACCTCTCCCAGAGCCAAAAAATTCTGAAGGAAAGGTCATTGTAGTCGAGGTTATCATGCCCAAAAAAAACTTCCGCATAAAACATTTGTGCAAAATAAACGGGAACCTCATCGTTCCATGGAAGCCTTCCAAAGTCCAGCAAGATGTCGATCATACAAATAAGTAGCTTTGTCGCGGGTGCTTGAAATACCGCACCTCTCAACATTTTCTCTTTTTGGCCCTTCCTTATAATTAAACATTGACTTGCATCTTGCTCTTGTAAATTTTTTGTTTATGTATCCTGCCATTTATCGAGACCTATCACTTAGTTTCTTTTCTCTTTCTCATCGGTTCTACACAACGAATCAGTCGTTGGCCCCAAATTTATCGTACACCTTTACCATTTCTCACCCAATGAATGTGTAACTATTTCGAGGCTTTGTCTACTCTCGGCGGTAGAGACAAAGCCTCGAGATCTCTTTGCAATTTTGCATGAAGGCTTTGACACCTTTGTAGAGTGCATTCCGCCATGTTCGTTTCCCATGGTATATCGAGTAATCTCGGTTGGATAAGTTGTCGTCGAGTTGGATGACCCTTCTCTTCTTGAATGTGGCGCATTTCCACTGCGTCTGCTTTTGACCAACGCTTCGAACATTTTTCAGCCTGCATCACATCATATATAAAATTTCGTATATTAGAAAAAAAACACGTGTAAAAAAAAGTTGCATGAAATTTAATGAAAAAATATTGAAATTGATGTCAACCTCGCAGTGTTGTTGGTTAACATCATCTCCAACATGACCCTCGCTCGAGAACCCAACCCCGAGGAATGGCGCCATTGTTGAGAACCAGGACCCACAGGTGACCCTCGTTGAGAACCGGCGCGTAGTTGATTGAGCCTTCGAGGGAATAAATATCACCCCCTTCCCTGTAACTTTGCTACCACTCATACCTTGGCTTAGGTTGAACCTTGGACACGCTCCATGGATGGAGTAGAAACCACTTCTCCTCTTGCCTCCCTAAAAATTAAAATATGAAACTTATTAAAAACTAATTTCACTGCACAAAGTTAATAAAAAAAATCAATTCCATATGTACACACATGTATGGAGATTTATGATTATATTTAAATATCGTGAACATCACTCCGATCTACGAACCTCCATCATGGGATTAGCTGATCTTCGTCTTTCATCCTCCCATGATATATATCTATTGGTCAGACATGTCACAAAATAGATTTCAAAAAATCAATTTGTAATTTAGTGTGTACACAAATTATGTAGAGACACAACTTTCAAAGCAATAATTGATCATGTGTGAAACTAAATTTTAATCGAAAAAGATATTATAAAAATGATAAGTTCACCAAATTGCGCTTTACATGGTGGGAGCACACTTGGTATAAAATTTCCTACATTTATACACTTTTAGTTTGTGGAAGAAATGACATACACTGTACATATTTAACTTAAAGTAGTTGTGTTTTACTGATATTAAAATGAAGAACTTCTATTTAGATCCATTCCAGCGAAGTGATTTGTAGGGGCATTTACTAGCATATCGTCACCTTTCATAAAAGATGAGATCCAGGAGGCTATCTCAGCCCTTTACGATGTACTCTGCCTATAGAACTTGTAGAAGTAAACACTAGAGGCAAAAATGTATTTTGATGTTTCATGAATTTCTTTGCAAATTCAAAGTATAGTCTGCATGTTGCATGAAGCAAGATGTTGAAAGTAGAATTACGTTGACACACTTAAATACACAAAAATATATGGAAATTTGTGCATCGAGCTCTACTATTTTACTTGAGAGTCATTTGTTTGAAGAGGCATGTTTTGTCAATACTCTATTTGGTTGATGGTTTTGTACACCAATATGTAAGAGTACATGGAGATATTCACATGATGTGAATTTTTTTTCTTTGAAGGAGAAAAATGAGAATTACTTTAATATGTATTACATATGGTCTTGAATGAGCTTTCGGACTCTTTAGATATATATATAAAGAGTGCTAAAATGCTCATATTCACAAACTCATATGTAATCCTCATCTAACTTAGCCGCGATTTGCAACACTATATTTGAGTTGGGTTATCTCATTTCAAGATATTATGGTTATCCAAGAGGGGATATAAAAAATGGCAAAAGAAGGATATTGAACTGCGTGGGTTATCCAAGTTGGACATAGAAGAAGTGAGAGAAACCTAAGGAAAAACTATGTTTCCGAGGTCGAACCTTTGTAGAGGTTTCAGTGACACGAGAGTAAAAATCTGTTTGGGGCTATTAAATTCTAAGCATCATCAGTAATTGTGCTAGGGGAGAAATATGATGTAATTTCCCTCTTCTCACGGTTAGAGGTCTTGTTTTTTCATGTGTATTCAACCAAACATATTGTACATATTAAATGAGGACATAATTATTACACATGTTTTAATTTGCATGAACAAATGCTTCTTTGATTTATCTCTATAGCTTAATGTATTATGTTAGACATATATAATTTAAGTTGAAGGCCCATGAGATAAATATATGAGTTCTATGTGACATTTGTATTGAATCATCTATTTTTGTGTGTATATATGAACATAGTCAAGATATGCATATCTAAAAGTCCAAATGCTCATTCAAGACCATATGTAATTTCCTCATCTAACTTAGCCGAGGATTTGCAATACTATATTTGAGTTGGCTAGCTCCCATTTCAAGATATTATGGTTATCCAAGAGGATATAAAAAATGAAAAGGAAGGATGTTGAACTATAGAGTTATCCAAGTTGGACATAGAACCAATGGAGAAACCTAAGGAAAAACTATGTTTCCAGGTCAAACCCTTTGTAGAGTTCCGATACTGAGAGTAAAATCCAGGTTGGAAATTTGTTAAATTCTAGCCCCATCTTTGGTAATTGTGCTTAGGGGGGAGAAATAGGATGTAATTTCCTCTTCTCACGGCTTTCTGGGAGTCTTGTTTTCATGTGGATTCAACCAAACATATTGTACATATGGCTAAATGAGCACATAATTGTTACACGTGTTAATTTACATGACGAAATGCTTCTTTGATTTTATCTCCTATAGCTTAATGTATTATGATAGATATATAATTTAAGTTGAAGGCCACCATGAGATAAATGTGACTATGCATGTTACATTTTTATTGTATCATCTATTTGTTGTGTTATATGAACATAATTGGTACGCATCTCTAAAGATTCCAAAATGCTCCTATTCAAGACCATATGGAATTTCCTCTCATCTAACTTTAGCCAGGATTTGCAATACTATATTTGACTTGGCTAGCTAGCTCCATTTCAAGATATTATGTTATCCAAGATGGGATATAAAAAAATGAAAAGAAGGATATTGAAGCGTAGGTTATCCAAGTTGAACATAGGAACCAGACGATGAAAACCTAAGGAAAAACTATGTTTCGGTAGTCAAACCTTTGTAGAGGTTCCGATGACTACGAGAGTAAAATCCGGCTTTGGGGCTATTAAATTACTAAGCATGTAGTAATTAGTGCTAGGGGGGAGAAATAGGATGTAATTTCCTCTTCTCACGGTTGGGAGTCTTGTTTTTCATGTGGATTCAACCAAACATATTGTACATATTAAATGAGGACATAATTATTACACATGTTTAAATTTACATGAACAAATGCTTCTTTTATTTATCTCCTATAGCTTAATTTTATTATGCTACATATATAATTTAAGTTGAAAGGGCTCCATGAGATAAATGACTTCTGCGTGTCATTTGTATTGAATCATATATTTGTTGTGTAGTTATATGAACATAATTGGTACGCATATCTAATTTACATTACTAATATGTCATGCTTCTTTAATTTATCTTATATAGATGACCGGAGCATCCCTTTTTAATCTATCCCTTTTGACTTCGGGTATGTGGGCAATATTCATCTGCATATTTTTCTATCATAAAGCAGTGAGTAAAATTGTATTCCATTTGTGTCAATGTTAAGGTTAAGAACACATAGATAAGTTATATAATGATGTGAGGCATGTATTTTATGTTGATAGTTTTTCAGTTTCTTTGGTTATCTAAAGTCAAATATATTAAGACTATATCTCATCCTAACTACAAGTTTACTATTACTATATTGTTAGCTCATTTCAAGATATTATGATTATCAAGAGATATAAATGAAATAGATGTTGATAGATTATCAGTTGAATATGAAACGAAGAGAAACCTAAAACACTATGTTCGGTCGGCCTTTGTAGCCATGCATGCACGAGAGTAAAATCAAGATTGGGTTGTTAAATTCTAACTGTAATGGTAATTGTGCTAGGGGGGAGAAATAGGATGTAATTTCCTCTTCTCATGGTTGGGAGTCTTGTTTTTCATGTGGATTCAACCAAACATATTGTACATATTAAATGACGAATTTCGCTCTCCCAATCATTTCTAAATCACCTATATCACCAAGAAAACATGTTTTAAAATAACATACTTTAGTATGGGAAAGACCTTAGGTTTCAAATATTACAAGAAGGTTTTTGATATGGTTGAGAGAATGTGGAAAATAGAATCCATAAACAAATTATTTTTCAAAACGTATTACTTTCAAAGTATCAACAAGGAATGTACAAGGGTGTTCAATGAATTAACGCTATTTATTCAAATTCCATGATGTATATCTTACTCATAATTTTAACAAATTATTAAATAATGATCTAGATTGGATAATTATATTATTTGTCATATATTTTGATTCTTATAGAGTGAAAAAACTGAAAGAATCAACTTGTAGGGTCATTTTAATGGGGGGTGGAGAATTCGGGTCTAAAACCTTTTGGAGTCATTTTGAGGTATTAAATGACATTTCTGGGGGTCAAACGATTATCCCTTGTGCCGAAATATTTACCATTATTCTACACTTAAAGACATATATATCCAATGCTACAAGAAAAACATCAAATGAAGTTCATTCAAAATTTATGCCTTTAGTAAGTTGACGTATCATGTTGACCACCATGGTGCGAGAGAATGACATTTTAGCCCCATTGCTCATGCATGGCAAGCTAGCTACATGTGGAATTTTAACAAGACTCTAAAAGGTCTAAAATCACAAACCTCGTTAATGGTTAACGAAGTCAAATCTTACACCTAGTTGGCTATCACGCTATGTTAAATACTTGGCCACTAGGGGTAAATGTTTTTTTATCTATAGTACAAGTCATGAGTTCCCCAATTTTACCTCATGTAAAGCATGATTCTAGGATCACTACAATTTGTACTTGGTTTTTTATTATGATGATGCCCTGTCTCAATCACTTGGCCATCTCTTGATGGGTAGTTAAATCTTTATAACAATACTTAATTAAAATTTATATCTATTTGTATTATGTGAAATTATGTAAAAAATTGTATACTACTTTTCATAAAATTGGGTTGAGTTTATCATATATTTCAATGAAAGTTGATTAAATATGTTTTCTTTAAAAGGATCTAACAATTTTGGTAAGGTATGAATTTGCAATTTTGTGTGGCTTTCTATCAACCTTCACTTAATCATTTCTAGAAAAAATTTACTTGCTCATTCGTATACCCACTTTCTATTCAAATGCATGAGTTTTGAACTCTCAGTAACTATGTTTTTCCACCCAGGAAAATTATGTCATATAATACATTATGTCACATAAATTTACATAAAAACAATACATCTCCAACATTCTTAAACAAAAATGATTTTACTTATATATAATTTTAAATATTTAATATTCTTATAAAATATCATCAATTATTTAATCATTCCAATTAAAATTAATCATGGATGTGTATTTGTTATTTGTTTTATATTTATCTTAACGCCAAATGAAAAGTTTCTTTAAAAGTAATTTTTTTTTTTTATATCCTAAAAAACTAGACTTAGATCAATGATTAAAACATTATCTTGATTATGATATATGATATATTTATTTTATATTTATATGAGAAGTTTTCGTAAAAGTATTCTGTGTATATCCCAAAATACTATATTTAGATAAAATTATTAAGACAATATATTGCCTATCAATGTGATGAGCTATATGATATATTTGTTTTATATTTATATGAGAAGTTTCCATAGAAGTATTCTTTGTATATCCCAAAATACTATATTTAGATCAAATTATTAAGACAATATATTGCCTATCAATGTGATTAGCGATTAGCTATGGCATGTGGCAAACACATTACTTTAAATGGAAAACCTTCCCTTGGTTCTATGAAGTGATGGTGATGCTTGTTGATTACATTTGGCCAACGCTAGCTTTCAATCTAATCAGTTAAAAATTAAGATTTATATGGTAAGGTTTTATTGGCACAGACTAAGATTAAGATTTATTGGCACAGACTTGTTGGGTGCATATTGAAAGGTATAAGCTTTTAAGTACAGTTAATTTTCTCCCTTTCAAGCTCTATTTATGACAGTTTGCTATGAGACAAAGGATATCTGTTGCCATAACTCTAGTGGGCTTTCTTCTGAGCTTTTTTTCGCTGTATTTTCGGGTTCAGAATGTACCCACAAACCCGTTATTATGAAAAGGAAATTTACAGTGCCAGTGTGAGATGGAGATGCTGTTACTGTTTGCAGAAGTTTGTAGCCATTCATTAATTACTTTCTAGGGTTCTGATCATTATAAAATAAGCTTTTAGGCCACTGTCTCTGCATTGCAATCTGTTGTGTGGAGTTAGATTCTAATATTGTCAAAAGCATTTCTCTTTTGGGTACTTATTCTAATAACATATGCACATATAGATACTGTGATAGATGCAAGTAATAGCTGGGAATAAATCTAAACCATAAACCATAAAAACGTTTCCGCCCAGAAATCAATTCAAAAATAATCTACAGAAGATGTGATTCAACGTAGTTTTCAAAATCTAGATGATGCAAAGAAATTCATTACAGAGTTATTTATTATTGGCAAGGGACAACGCTACATATTATGGACTTTATATGAGTGCAACAAACAATGCCATTATACGGTGTTGATTTCTATCATATTCATCCTGCAAGCCATGGAAGAAAATGCAATCCTCTAATGTTATCAATGAGAAAACAATGACAGTAACAATTATAATCCCGCAGTGGAATTTCTGTTCGAGCCTTACCCGCACGGACGGCATGAGCAACAAGGCGTCGGCAGCAGCAACAGCGCGGCTACAACAGCACCAGGCCGTCGGCGGCAGCAGCAGTACGAACACGATAGAAACGCAATAGTAACGCGCGAAAAATGAAACAGTAAACCATACAAACTCGCGGGCGATTTATTTATAGAGAATAGTTCGGCCGAACTATTTTTAAAGTAAAACTTCGGCCGAACTAATAGTTCGGCCGAAGTTTTCTAGTAGTTTGGCCGAACTTCAATTGCCAGTTTTCCAAACTCCAGCAAAAATTCTATTTGCTAGCGCCGTCAGTGTGGCGTCATTGTTAACGGAATCCAGAGTTCGGCCGAACTTTCTAATAGAGTTCGGCCGAACTTTGTAAGAGTTCGGCCGAACTATTGTTGGAGAAAAAATTTCGGACGATTCTCAAAAGTGTAACTTGACTTCACGTTTCCGCCCAAAAATAAATACTAATTTTGAGAGAGTATAGTCTAAGAAACTGTATGCATATGAGTAATTTCTCACCCAATAATAGGAAAATGCAAATACCACCTTAAACATGACTATAAGGCCATTGGGATTAAGGAACCCAGCTCGACGCATGTAGCACACCATCCCATCTCATTAGCTTTTATGGTTCAACTGATTTACTCACACGTAGTTATGTTCATGGCTAAAGAATGCCAGCAGTATTGCGTGCCTTTAAAAGAAAATGCCCTTCCAAAGAATGGGTACCTCATATGGTGAGGAATGTGACCCTTTGGTTTATGGTGAGGAATGTGAGCAACTTAAGGTCACCGCTGCACAACCTTTCAAGCTCCGGAAGATGCTCGATGAGGAGGAAAAACTTTGAATTCCAGTCGCATAAGGGTTTCCATGGACAACAGATGAGCCAGAGTGTTTGATAAAGCCCCCTGTTAAAGAAAGCATTAAACCAACAAGAGGTAAAAGATTAAAGAACAAATAATTTCAATTTCAATTTCAAATTCAAAGCAAAAACATGAAATCTCTGGCAGCCATGGCTAGGACATCAGCGCAGGACACCGTGTTGGGGCACACATTTTTTAACATATGTAGTTGTAACCAAATTATGTAACCGAATAACCCGGCTATCCTGCATGATTAATGTGAGAGCATTTCCTCTATACTACTCTTTCCTACTTGCATGATTCATGTGAGATCATTTCCTCTATACTACTCTTCACTATGTTGCGCTACAGTGTTTCCTTTGCAACATATGGTGCAATTGCTAGTTTATTTTATTGTTTTTTAAGAATATTTTGCTATAGTCTGCATCGATCGTACTTCTGTAATGAGAGTAAATGTTTTAGGCTTGGTAGAAAAAAAGCACTTTATAGGTAAGGTAATCATGTTTACTAGTCTTGTTTATCAAATTAAACGTTTACCAGTACAGAAACACGTAAAAACATTTAAAACAAGTTAAACAAATTTACATCCGGCTCAATTATTGTACTCGCATTAAGAGCGTGACACAGTCGCAAGTGCTTCAATCACGAAAATGCATATTAAAACCTGACACAGTGAGTGAGTTGTGCGTTTAAGCATTAGTTTTTCAGAATCAAGAATTGAGGTGTGCGTCTAACACTATAATTTTTCAAAATTAAACCATAGTTACCAAGTTACCATGTTCGATTTGGTAAGGAAAAAATTTGATTGCTTAAAATTCACAACAATTTTTTTGATCTGAACTTATTAGATTTTTCAACTCATATATGGATGGTAATAATACACTGTCATTAATTATAATTTAATTTTTTTTTTTTTTGTTATTTATTAAGATTATATTTTTAAAATATTTAGTGTAATTGTTTAAGGAAAAATGAACATAGGAAAAATAGTCTAATCTTTAAACTAAGTTTTTAAAATTCAACATATTTTTTGAAATTTACTTTAAAAAAATCTAATTAAAAAATAAAATCATAAATATTTTAAAATAAATATTTATATAATTTACATATTATATAATAAAAGATAAAGATTAAAGAATTTTATGGCTCATATAATTGACACTTGATATTTGAAGAAATAAAGATCAAATCAATAAAAAACCAACTTCTAATTTTTCATTTTTACAGCAATTCATTAAAAAAACCAATAACATATATTATATGTTATGATTAACGATTAAACCATTTGAATCTTAATTTTTTTAAATTTTTTAGTTTTTTTTTCAAATTTAATAATTTAAATTATTATTTTTAAATTTAATTATTTTTATTATTTTAAATTAAATTTAAATATAAAATAATTATAACTTAAATGTATATTAATTCTACAATCTATTTTATTTAAAAAAAAAAAATATTTTATATTTATCTAATTAATATTAAAAAATATATACCATATATTTATCAAACTGGAAGGTTATTATAATTATGTTAAATGGAAAATACTAGTTACTATGTAACACTTATTATATATAAAGTATGTATTAGCTACTATATAGTACTTATTATATGTAGCACTTATTATATACTAGCACAACTATATTTACTAATGTGGTTGATATAAGCCTATAGGATTATATGAAACACACGTACAACCACATTTACAAATGTGGTTGATATAAGCCTATAGGCATTTATCCACCAACCACCACATTAATAAAATTTAGATATATTTTTGTTAAAAGCTAATTATTTCTCATTATTAATAAATATATAAATAATACTAGCCATATTATTTTTTATTAATGTAATTGTCACCACCATCCTTCGATATTACCATAATATATATATATATATATTTATTACCTACCTTTACAATAGCACCATATTTAACTTTTCTTCGACTTACTATGCAAACACCATGTTACTGTGCGATACATATGCAAATATATATATATATTATATGACTGGCATTACAACTATGTAATAAAAGTCTGGACATTATTAAAGCATATAGTTAATTTTCACAATCATGGCAATTGAATATATACATAACCCAGAACTCATTTAACATACGCAATTTACACCATAGACTATACAGTCGACCTTGTGAAGGGTTCGTAATCTTGCAATGATCTGGTTTTACTACTTCTGAGCGATATCTGTACTTGGACATAAATACGATATCGGATTTATTTTGTGGATATATATTATTATTTTGATTTTGGGTTGTGTATGCTCCACTTGGCGTTGTATCCGCATCTCCGTAGGCGATTTGTCAACTCTCATTACTCCCAGCAGTATTGGGCTATTCTGCTCTGTTAGAGCTATTACGAACTTGCCTCGGATTCCACATTTCTTTCGAGGGAAAACTCCGGCATTCTCTGTTAGATGGTCTGTAAGCTAAATGGGCTAGGTTTTCTTGGAGTTTCAGCGTTCTTCAAACTTTACTGCTCCATTGCAAACTCCGCCATGAATCCTTATAACAAGTCTGAGCTTCTTGTCATATTTTACTCTTATCCTACTACTAAGCTTTTCTTAGTTTTACTTAATTTAAATTATGAATTGATGAATAGTTCTTCTATCTACTTCAATAGAGTTTCGATAATGAATTTTCCCTCTATAAGGTCACATCTCCAGCTCAAAAGCATATCAATTTCTGGAGGAAAATTTCATAGCTCGACGTAGAGGGTAAGTCTCCTCTTTCCGACTAACACTATTTGTTTTGGATAAAGAATTACCTAGGTTAAACCCTTATTCACCGTAGAAGATTAACCCTTGAATTCTTGACTTCCAGAGGAAGGCCGCGACGGGATTTTTGCTTGTTTACCAGGTATTATTTCATGCCAGTACTATTTCGGGGTTTGAGATTAATGCATGCTTCATTGTGAAATACCCCACAGATTTTCGTTTAACACCGTAGCTCTTATTGTTTTTCTGATGTAGGTATGAGGGTTTTAAACCCTTGGTTTCGCATTCTTGAATGATAATCTCGTCAATAGCCTCGACTAATGTATTCATCAACAACTTAACAGGTACTCAATATTTCCGAAAAGAAATATACTCTCTTCAAGACTCCCGTCGATGCATTCTGAGCATTTTGCTTACTGGGTTACAGAACAGTGTTAAGGGTTTACTCACCCGAGTTAGGGTTTCATGGTTCATATGATACTTAGGAAGATGATATGTAATTATTTAAGGGTTTTACCCAGTGATGGTCTTGTAAACAAGGATTTATCCTTCTCCTGTTGCATGCTATTTTAAAGGACCAGGTGATAGGCTCGACCTGTAGAATTATTATTTGAGGAACAAGTAATATAGTTTAATGATTTTCCTTTTGTTTAAACTCGGTTACTGGCCATTTATAATATATTTTACCAATATATAAATTCTATATGTTAATGAAGGTTTTGAGTTCTTACTTCTTCCTTAACTGTAACCCTAGTCGTGGTTCTTACTGTTAGTATATTTTTTTGATTTGAGCATTAAACTAAGCTCTGTTTTTCGTTTTCAAATAGCATAGTTAATTAATGGTAGATAATGTTCCACAGAGTACGACTACCCTTATGTTTTCTATTAGTATGTTTCTCATGAAAGATAAGTTATATGCCATGCGTTTATTGAGAAGAAATCTTGGTATCTCCGTTTTTCTTTCTGCAAAATCTTTAGCATAATAATTTTTTGTTTACTTCCTAAGTTTTATCCAGAACTTTGGTGCCCGGATCACCAGTAAATAGAATCCAAGATTAGAGGGTTTACTTTGGTTTGGGGGTTTATACCCAGAACCGAAACCGACGGCCTGTTGGGTCTGGTAAGCCCAAAACTAGGTAGTAAAACTCATTTCTATAGACAGGGTTTGAATATAAATGCACAAAAAAATATAGATATGATGCTATTCTTATTACTGTAGCACGCATTCATATAAAATATTGCTTTACTTCTTTCATACTAATACTCTGAGTTTGTTTCGGGAAATAACTCCTTAGAGGTCGTTGGGTCAGAAACCTCCACAGATCGAGGCATACTATTCAAGAAGGACTCACACAACCAAACTTGTATGCTAAAAACTAGATATTATAGATTGTAGAACTCACCCGTAGATCCTACGTTTGATGTAGATCCCGCGGGGTCCAAACCCCCAGCAACTCTTCTTCTTCTTCAACCTGGAAATCAAGAAGAAACATGCATGAAAATCTAGTTGTATAGCATATATCTTTCATAAATGTCAGTGTAATCCATGTGAAACATCACATAAACAATAATAAATGTTTAATTAACAATCTTTGCACATATACAAGCATATATTAACACGTGAATTTGGAAACAAGATGGTTCTTCTTCATTACGAACAACATGTACAATAATAGAAAGGTGGAGAGATCACCTGAATCCTTCCATGATCTTCAAACAGACTGTCGTCCAGATTCATCCCTCCCTTTCCTCGCTAGGATTCTTCCAAGACTTGTGCACACGAGATGACATATAAGCTGATGAACATCTCCAGGAAACAAGGGTTTCCTGTAAAAACCTGGGAAGTGCAGGAGGCACGGGAAATCAGACTTGAATCGGGCTCCAACAGAGTATAATGTCTATAATTTTTCTCCCCCCCTTAGGCCATGCATATGAGGGGCTTTTATACTCCCTAAAAGTAGTTTCAATCAGTTGGAAACAGTTGGCCACGGGCTGGGGTGGTTGAATTACGGGAATAACCATCAACCCAACCTCGAAAATAGGGGTTTTTATATATTTTTTAATGATTTTAGTGGCATACACAGAAAAGTATCTCTAGACTCGCGTATACACGCAGAAAAATTTGGGAATATCCGCGTATGGGATTTTAAACACTGTTTTTTATGAACTTTATTCAAGTCTATGGGAATGGGTGCCCAAGGCCAAAGAGACAATCATCAATCACATGAGGGTGAAAAATGACGCTATAACAGATGCCCCCTAATATATGAGGTCAGAAGGGGTACATGATGGCCGAAATGTATTATGTGCATAGAAAGAACTTCGCGAGGACAAGAGAGGACTTCATCAGATTTCAACCTGCCAAAAACCAATGAAAGAAAACAGAGAGTCAGCTCATGTCTGAGGTGGGCATACCCATGCTCAGTCAAAAAATATATGCATATATAAGGTACAGAATAGATCTAGAATGTATACAAGTATAGCTGAACTGAAAGTACATAATGAATCATCTGAGCACGGCCCGGAAGTACAAGTCGGAATCAATGTCCAAGTATCACATATGTCAAACAGATCAATAATGCTGAAAATGGATGTCTAATCACAAAATTAATTGAATCTCCAGGTACCAAATCATAAGGGGTGGAACACATGGTACAAACATGCAACTCGGGAGCAAACATATAGGATGCTACTGCACTGACACTGTAACATATAAGGGTGGATGACATCACAGGCAGAAACTGAATGGACTATCAAAAGTGAATCGAAAGATGTTGATGCAACCCGAGGTCTTCACTAATCTCTATGGCACAATTCTACACAATGGGAATAAATGAGCTGAAGTCGACCATGTGAGAAATCGTTTGATTACCGGATAATAATGTATACCATTAACAAATGTGAGACAACCCACCAATAATGAAAATGAGTGTCAAGGTGCCCCAGTACAATCTAACAAGTGTGAATGAATGAGTTGAAGTCGAACACTTGGAAGAATCTACCAATCAGGAGGCAATGATGAATCCACACTGTCGATAGCTAAGAGTCTACCACTGATGACTGCAAACCCTAAGGTACTGACAAAAGACTCTAGACCTTATTCCCAGAGCAATGAGTCAGAGTCGATGGGAAAAGATCTGCTGGAAGGAAGGCATTAAGGCATCCCACATCAGTCCAGCGCGAGTGTAACCCGCAGGCCAAGATTTGGAAGGAATCGGACGAAGTAGAGTGACGGAACCAAAACCGAAGTACGTTTCCGACATGCACAAGATGAAGCTAGCGCATGGAAGAAACCCTCTGAACCAACCAATAATGAAAGCTGACATAGAGGCGAGATATCCACCGATAGGGTCAAATGGAAATCAAGGTACTGCACGAATCCCAAGTGTGATAATGTATGCTGACGTCGAACACAGGGGAAACCACTCAGTCAAATACCCATAATGATGATCAAATGCTGAGCACAAGGTCACCTATCAATGATGGAAATAGGGCCAGGGTGTGGCTCTAGGTTTTCTCTCAGAGCAATGTGTCGTAGTCGATAAGAGACAAACCCGCCAGCGAGAAGTCAATGGAGACCTTCTCAAACCAGCACGAGCAGAAGACCAAAACATCTTATGTGATAGAACAAGATACTGATAAAACCGGGAAGGCCGACTGAATAATGAGTCAAGAGACACCGCAGAATGGCTGACTCTGGTTAGACTTCCCTTGAACAAAAGCATGACTCGTGATGA
The DNA here is from genome assembly GCA_034641835.2 of Pinus albicaulis. Classification (NCBI taxonomy): domain Eukaryota; kingdom Viridiplantae; phylum Streptophyta; class Pinopsida; order Pinales; family Pinaceae; genus Pinus; species Pinus albicaulis. Next base: position 26,812,257 of record MU968363.1, on the reverse strand, counting down.
CCATGGCAGTAAAAAGTGACACTGTATAAGTCTGTTATGCAGGAGGCAGAACAAACTCTCCATATGATTGGAAGAGATAACCAACCGGGGGAGAACTGACAAGTGAAACATGGTAAAGGCTGAACCTAGGTCAAAACTAGAACCATCCCAAATGAAGGAAACATATATAAGTATATGTGCTTTGTTCAAGGGCGACAAACTGACTCTGTACTGCCATCAAAATAACGAAGATACATCCCGTTCCCGCTCTTTTTGTTATATTTGATTTTTTTGTCTTTTTCATATAATAAGCCTGAAAAATAATAAAATAATGCTATGGTACAATGGATAGAATGAGTATCAAGAAATCAGATGCACTAGTTCCTGGGATTGGAACAATCCTATGCTCAATGCAAGGTGGCGAAAACTGGTCAGTGATACTCAGAGGAACGTTCCATCCATGGGTACAAAGGTGTCAAGTCGTGATAGCTAAGTGCATGCAATGGTTAACTTGTACAGAAAGTCAAGGTCAAAAGATGGCTTAAACATCGAGTCCAAATGAAGCCGGCTAAAGGCCAGGATAAACAAGTAGCCAATATGCAATGCAGTAATACAACTCAACAACACCAGGGAGCCTCTAGGGTAATAGCCAGAAAAATTATAGTGAAGAAGAAGAAGAATGAGGCTTCAACACATAAGTCGGACTATGTAGAAATTAGCTGAATAAATCACTTATTCAATGGAGATTAACCTGATCACACATCAATTTCGAATTGCATGCATAACACATAATCTCTTCTACAATTAATTGTCACATGCGGAAAGAATAGAAGCAATCTCACATCAAATCATCACACACATTAACACAGTATGTATGGGGAAAGCTTATAGCTGAAAACCCCCAGCTATAGTATATTATAAATGGAGAGAACATGCAGCAAATACATAGTACAAACTCCTCACAAGTACTCGGTACTATCTCCCAAAGCTACACAAAAACTAGCTTGGTTTTGAACAAGTCACAGGTTCAAAACACACCCACTACTTCTCTGCCTCTATTGCGCAATCAAGGCTGGTCTAAATAGATATCCAGGTTCGAATCTCACTGGCTAACGCAATTGTCATTGGTAATTTCCTCCAAGTGTGGTGCAAATCTCATACTTGTTGATCCTCCAGTAGCTATACTCACCCTTTCATCTACCTCTTCCACTGGTCTCCACTGAACTGTCCATGCACTGAGTTAAACTGATGTGTTCTTTAGTTGAATAATGAGTTAATAATTAGTGAATTAAATAATATTTAATTCACACAACTCATCTCTAGTGTATTAGCCGGTTAAACTAAATACAACTAGTTCAACTAGTTAACCAGAACACCACCTCCATTAACTCCTCAATCAACTCCACCAAAACTCTGCCACATGAGTCTAACTGAAGTCTAACATGCATTAGCTCACTTAACTCATAGGAAAAGCGTAATTCCTTCTGGCATCTGCATGCCCCACTTCCAGGGCTCGAACTGAAGTGCTCCAAGAGAGTAAACTGAAGTTTAGAGTCCAAATATTATTAAGGGTAAATAATATTTGACTTCCCTATTTTTAGGAGAGGCAGTCTAAAAATAGCCTTCGACCTAAAAATATGAGTCTCATCTATTTTTACCAACATGTCGCATACTCCAAGAATCTCCAACTGGAATCCCCGAATCATGCTCCGTATATCTAAAAATAGACATAGTCTAAAAATAGATTTTTCCGACAAAAATCACATGTGTGGTCCCCACCTAGTTTAGGTGATCACTTTCCAACTAGGATCAGGAAAGATGTTTCAGGAGGCCTCCTTCACTGTTTCTTGTTGCCATTTTCAACACTCCCTCTCAACAAGAAAGGAATGTCTTTTCATGCGACATGCAACTCCATGCATTCACCCTGCAACCTTCACAAGCGCCATGCAACTCCATGCATGTGACATGCAACTCCATGCATTCGCCATGCACCCTTTGCATGCGCCATGCAAACTCATGCATGCACCATGCAAACTCATGCATGCACCATGCAGGCGGACAGGCTCCGAAACAACTCAATCGATGTGCATCGCATCTGTCATCAAAGTCTTCGACTTCTGCTGGTATGTGGCCCATGTCATCGGGAACTACTGCGCATTGTTGAACTCTTGCACCCGCCACTCTTGCATGGCATCGCTTTGATCGGCCGCTCGATGTTCAGCTTAGCACATCACTTTGCCCTACGCCATCACTCAGCGGTCTTTCTCTTTTGCCCGTGCGTAGGCACCTCGTGGCCGGAGTTCAACTTTATGAGATCCTGTCTCATGAATCTTCCCGAAAATCTCTCTTGGGATTAATCATGCATGTCGCCCCACCTCATACTGGTGGTATAGGCGCATGCTCCCTCTGCCCGTCTGGCACGAAATTTCTCTGCATGAGTGGTCTCTTCCACTCCATGATCCTCTTGTGGTTGCTCCACACCCCGAGGTTCACTTTCACCTGCATGCAAAACTTGCTCCCTCTCAAGCTTCAATTGCATGTCTTTCTCGCCTGCATGCAACACTTGCTCCCTCTCAAGCTTCAGTTGCATGTCTTTCTCCCGCTTCCCAAAAATAGGAAGCTCCGTAGACATCCCATCTACTTCAAGTCTGTAGAGATTCTTGGCTCGAATCCCAACCTTCTTGACTTGTCCCGTTGCCTTGTGCCGAAGGAAAACTTTTCCTTCTCTGAAGACAACTTCATACCCTTTATCCTCTAACATTGCGACTGAGATCAGATTCTTTGTTAGACCTGGTACATGCAATACATCTTGTAAAATAATGAGTTTACCTGACTCCCTATGAAAGGTTATGGTACCAATGCCGGTCGCATTGTATCGTCCACCGTCGCCCAACTCAACATGCATCTGGAGACCTTTCTCCACCAAGTCACTGAAAAGATTTGCATCTCCCGTCATGTGAAAGGAAACGCCACTATCAATATACCACCCCGATCCCAATGCACTAGACAACATGCATGCGATCAATGAGAATTCTAGCTCAAATTGCGAGGCAAGAGCCTCACCAGCTGCAGATCCAGCAGCCTGCTTGTTCTTCTTCTTCTTGGGGCAATTCGTGGCATAATGTCCATGATTGTGACAGTGAAAACCCTTCACTTTGGACATGTCACGCTCTTTACCATCCGCACCGGATTGAGAAGCCTTCTCCTTGCCCTTCCCCTTCCTTGCTTTGGCAGCCAAAGCGCAGTCTTCCTCATCAGATACCTTTGATGAAGATCCATCCTTGGTAGTCCTCCTGATCTCCTCTTGCATGAGATCCGACCACAGTCGCTCCCATCCCGGCAACTTCTCCCGACCATTGACACTATCCTGATAGGAATGCCAAGCCTTCGGAAGACCAAGGAGAGCCAGCTCCACCATTTCCTCATCTTCGACAGTCACCCCCACACTTCCCAGCTCATCTCTACACTGAGTGAACTTCGTGAGGTATTTTGCGATGCTGTCGCCTTTCTCCATCTTGATGTTTCTTAGTCTATCCTTGAGCGCCAGCTTCCTTTGGTCGCTCTTGCTTTGGTACAGATCCGTCAAAGCTTTCCACATCAAATATGGAGAAGCCTTTCCATGCAGGCTGGATACAATATGATCCTTTACGCCCTCCAACAGGATCCTTCGATACTTTGCTTGTTTCTTTCGCCATGCTTCCACAACATCAGCATCATTAGAAGTAGGCTTTGGAATCTCTTTCTCCATGAATTCCAACAGCCTATGATCATCTAATATAGCCTCCATGCGGTCCTTCCATGCAACATAATTCGAACTGCCTTCCAAGGCATATTCTAGTCGCAACCCGATGAAAGACATTTTCACCGCGGCACCAAGAACACAAATCTGCAAACTCGAATTTCACCACCAGCTGATAACTCAATCGCTTCCGATCTACACTTGAGAAAAAATTATTTCCAAATCGGAGATTGACTGCATGGGCTTTTACCAAACCTTTCACTTTCCAAAGAAAGATGAATCCGGAGGCTATCTGGCCCGTATGCAGGCTCTGTCCGAGGAAATAAGTTTGCAATCACCGTAATAGATCTCGACAATTAATATTGCTCCGATACCATGTAGAAATTTGTTGAATAAATCACTTATTCAATCGAGATTAACCTGATCATACATCAATTTCGAATTGCATGCATAACACATAATCTCTTCTACGATTAATTGTCACATGCGGAAAGAATAGAAGCGATAGCACATCAAATCATCACACACATTAACACAGTATGTATGGGGAAAGCTTATAGCTGAAAACCCCGCAGCTATAGTATATTATAAATGGAGAGAACATGCAGAAAATACATAGTACAAACTCCTCACAAGTACTCAGTACTATCTCCCAAAGCTACACAAAAACTAGCTTGGTTTTGAACAAGTCACAGGTTCAAAACACACCCACTACTTCTCTACCTCTATTGCGCAATCAAGGTTGGTCTAAATAGAGATCCAGGTTCGAATCTCACTGGCTTCAACTGCGCAATTGTCATTGGTAATTTCCTCCAAGTGTGGTGCAAATCTCATGCACAACTGATCCTCCAACTGATAGCTATACTCACCCTTTCATCTACCTCTTTCACTGGTCTCCACTGAACTGTCCATGCACTGAGTTAAACTGATGTATTCTTTAGTTGAATAATGAGTTAATAATTAGTGAATTAAATAATATTTAATTCACACAACTCATCTCTAGTGTATTAGCCAGTTAAACTAAATACAACTAGTTCAACTAGTTAACCAGAACACCGCCTCCATTAACTCCTCAATCAACTCCACCAAAACTCTGCCACATGAGTCTAACTGAAGTCTAACATGCAATAGCTCACTTAACTCATAGGAAATTCGAATTTCCTTATGTTAGCTGCATGCCCCACTTCCAGGGCTCGAACTGAAGTGCTCCAAGAGAGTAAACTGAAGTTTATAGTCAAAATATTATTAAGGGTAAATAATATTTGACTTCCATATTTTTAGGAGATCAGTCTAAAAATAGCCTGGGTCCTAAAAATTAGGGTCTCATCTATTTTTACCGACATGTCGCATACTCCCAGAATCTCCAAGTAGAATTCCCAAATTATGCTCCGTATGTCTAAAAATAGACATAGTCTAAAAATAGACTTTTAAAATAATCACATGTGTGGTCCCCACCTGGTTTAGGTGATCACTTTCCAACTAGGATCGGGGAAAAGATGTTTCGGAAAGCCTCATCTCCTTTGTTTTCTTGTTGCCATTTTCAACAGACTAAAGAGGACTCCCGAGCCTACATGAAACGCAGCATGGGAAACAAGTGCTAGCGAGGAACTAACTAGGAAGTCCATGTAAAGGAAGGCTCTACCACCAAGTCATGATTAAATAATCGGCAAGTGAAATGGGTGAAATACTCATGACCTGATGGGATCGACCCTATGGAAAGTGATCAGAATGGAGGCTAGTATGAAAAATGCAATGGAAAATGGATTTCCTAACCTATATGCCAGTGAAGATCATATACCTGCCATGACAGGTCAGCAGTCATGGATCAAAAAAAGGGGAAAAATATCAACTTTTATCAAAATGTACCTGAAAATATACCAATCTTGACACTTACAAGCATCCGGGTTATGCAGCTTGAGATAGATTGAAAAAATAGGCATAACAAATTTTTGCAAAAATTTTCAATTTCTGGGCATATGTTACTTCATATTTGGTTCATTGTTACTTGCTGAACATGAAGCAACAACTGAACTCCATCCGGAAAATGAAAACAAAGCATTTCAGGTATGGAACCATTTTGATGACATTCTTCTTTGAGAAGATTCCTGGGCTTCGACCCAAAGTGATCTCCTCCATCAATAGCCCAGGAGACCCAAGAATTTCCCAATGGGCTGATCTGATGAAGAGACTGGGGGGAAGTGAAGTTCCCTGAACCACCTGGGACGACGAGTTCTTCCAATGGTGGGAGGAACAAGTCATCGCAGTGGAGGACTACCCCTACGCCGGGATGGATTTCCATGGTGATCCAGACCTTGTCCTTCCACCTAGCGCAGCATGGGGCACATTCGTAAGATTGCAATTTTTTAATTATATGATTTTTTGATGATTTTTTCAATATATGTGAAAAAATGTGAAAACAAAACATGTTTTTTAATTGGATTCAAAATGACTTACAATATTATGATGACCATGATACAGATACTGGATCAGTCCGTCCTGAGGGCTACCCACGACACAAGCACCGTAGAGGTGAGGCAGATATTGAAGACCCAGGCAGGACCCTCCATGCTATTCAGAGGAACTTGGAGGGTTTGACTCGCCAAGTGCCTATGGCTGCTATGGAAGATCTACCTGAGGCTATCCAGAGATGGGTAGTGGGAGTACCACGTGACTAGGTGCGATTATTCCGCCGTGTCACTACTGCGATCGTGTTCTATAGGAACACGAATATTGGGCAGGGGCCACAGGAGTAGATAGACATGATTACTGGATGACTGTATATTTTTTATACTGAACATGATCGGGCATAAGCCCTAATTTTGTACGACTTATGGATCCAATTTTTATATAGTTTTTTGAACACTCTGATGATATATATATACAACGGTTTATGATGCGATGTATAAAAAGTGCATGATGTTTTTGATGATTAAATTGAATGATTAATATGCCAATCAATTTCTTAATTAGCTAATGAGTTTGCCATCCAATTGTCTGCTCGAGGAATATGAATGAATGTTAAAAACTGAAATGATATTTGTAACAAACATACCCTCAAAAACAACCGGAGTAAAAATGGATCTCAAACCCGATAAGTATTGTTCAACTACGACACCACCAGCTGGGAGTCCAAGAAAACTACCAACGAATCAACACCCAAAGATATTGCCTTCGAGAATAGATAAATAACTTAGTGTACTCTGCTACATTATTGGAAGCAGGACCAATGCAGACTCCTCTTGATACTAACAGCTGACCGGATGGATAATGAAGCACCCAAGCCGCAGAAGCCAAGTTCCGGGTGTGTCTACTAGCACCATCGGCGAAACCATAATGACTCATGACATTCGACACAACCTGCCAAAGCAGATCAAAACCATCACCATCACATCAAAGACCAAAAAACCAGATATGTACAAAACAAAACTAACTATATACAAAAGAAAAATGCCAGGCCGAAGCCTAGGCATAATACCTTTTCAAATAGAACCCATTTCTGGGCTCTGCCAACTCATTTCCTTCAAAATCAACCAGGGCATACGCTCCTTTTTTAAGGACTCTTTTAACGATGAAGGGGCCATACCACATAGATTTAAATTTCCTATGCCCAGGGCATCCTTATCTTGGGCATAGACCAAAAAGAGGTCGTCTTCCAAGAAAACCCTAGGTTTGACCGCCTTATCATACTAAACTTTGACTCTTTTCTTCTGCACCTCATTCATCGTAGCGGCATCCCGATGCTTCTCATCAAGATGTTCTAGATGAAGGAGACGTTCTTCGAGACTAGAAGTGTCAGGAAGAAGCTCAATAGCTAATTTTAGAGAAGGAATCTCACATTCAATGGGAAATATGGATTCCAGCCCATAAGCTAGTTGAAACGTAGTAAAGCCAGTTGCAGTTTTCACTGACGTCCGGTATGCCCAAAGTGAAGGATACAGCATGATATGCCAATTGGATCGAGCTTTATCAATCGTCCTTTGAAGAATGGTCTTCAAGGATTTGTTCACGGCTTCCACTTGCCCATTGGCCTGAGGATAATAAGGAGACGAATGCTCCTACCGAAAACCTAATTTTAGAGCTAACTCAGCCATCATGCTATTCTGAAAATGACTACCATGATCAGTGACAATCTCTCTAGGAATACCAAAACGAGCAATAACCTGGTTGAAAAGAAAAAGAGCTGTTGTCTCACCATCATTCCCAAAAGTAGGCATAGCCTCGACCCACTTCGTAAAGTAGTCTACTGCTACAATAATGTACAAGTGTGACCTTTCGCTGAAGGTGGGTTACAAGTAGTATAATCAAAACCCCACTTTGTAGAGGGACCGACAGTAATGACTGGAAAAATCGGAGCTGGATGAGCGCGCATTTTTCGAGTATAGACCTGACATGGATGACACTTTTTGACTGACTCCATACAATCTTTGAAAATTGAAGGCCAAAAGTATCCAGCACGCAATATTTTTTGGGCTGTAGCAAGCCCAAATAAATGACCACCACAAGCTCCACTGTGGCTATCATTCAACACATCCTCAGCTTCTTCGAGAGTTAAGCAACGTCTCAGGATTGAATCAACCACTCGACGGTATAAAGCATCACTAATAATTAAGTAATTTTTAGCCAAGTGACGCAATTTATGGCGCTCATCTTTCCAAAAAGTAGAGGGAAACTTCGCAGTCTGAATATACACAATGATATCCCCATACCAAGGATCCTGTGAAGAGATGAGAAACAAATGTTCATCTGAGAAGGATTCATCATAAACTATCTCTTCTCCATAGGGAAACTCGGAGATTAATTCCGCGAAAACCAATGATTTCTTGGACTTGGCAGACATAAACTCAAGATAAAATTCCTGTAAAATCACAATCCATCTATTTTATTTTCCCCCAATCACTCGCCTACTGAGAACAAACTGAAATAAATTGGCTGCTGCCAAAACATAAGTTTTTCGTAGAAGAATATAATGTCTGAGTCGTTGTACAACATGAACAGTTGCTAAAGCCAGCTTCTCTATCGGAGTATGCTGGAGTTCAGGTCCTACCAAGCCTCGAATAAGATAGTATATAACATGCTCTGCAAGAGCATCATCCTCCTGAACCAAAACCATACCAATGGTAGATTCTACTGCTGCAAGATACAAAAGGAAATCCCTGCTATAATCAGGTGGACTCAATAAAGGAGCAGAGGTCAATGCTTTTTTCAAAGCATCGAATGAGCATTGAGCGAAGTCATCCCAAAAGAATAGAACTCCCTTCTTCAACAATCTCATAAATCCTTTGGTAACTTCAGCATAATTTACGATAAATCTCCGAAGAAAATTAGCTTTTCCTTGTAGACTTTGAAGTTGATGAATAGACGACGGGGGAGGCAACAGAAGTATTGTCTCAACCTTGAAGGGATCTACCCTAATCCCTTCCGTAGACACTGTGAATCCCAATAACCAATCGGATGTAACCGCGAAAACACACTTGTTCGGATTCAACCTAATCTTATAGAAACAACATCGTTCAAATACTTGACGGAGGTGAGCAGGATGATCGATTCTCTTTCGAGAACGAGCAGCTAAATCATCCAAATACGCCTTGATAATATGTTTGATGTCGTGGAAGGCATATGACATGGCCCGCTGAAAAGTAGCCCCAGCATTTTTAAGACCAAAAGGCATCTTCTTGTAAGAAAAAGTACCCCAGAGACAAATAAAGGCAGTCTTATGCTGATCTTCAGGATGGATAGTAATCTGATTATATCCGGAGAAACCATCCATGAAGGAGAAAATCTCATTACCGACACACTCATCGATAATCTGATCTATAAATGGTGTGGGGTAATCCACACCTACACGAATTGTACCCTGCTTTTTATCCACAGGAACAATGTTAGAAACCCATTATGTCAAGGGGATCATATAAATGAAGCCAACTTTAAGGAGTTTTTCAACTTCTCCCTTGATGGTGGCTTCCTTACTAGGGTGCACTAGATGAATACATTGGAGAACAGGCTTCGCGTCAGGATAAGTATGAACCTCATGCACGACTATACTCGGATCGATGCCAAACATTTCTTCGTAGGACCAAGAAAAAGCGTCTCAAAACTCTCAGAAGCGACTAGTATAGACATTGATCTAATCAGAAGAACAAGTCACCTAAATGTGGATGTTCTCTAACACCCCCGGTTTAATGGAGATGTCAATAGGCATAGTTTGCATAATTTTTCTTGGTTACCTTCCATGAAAACTTCATGTGTCAAGATGGGCATTTGAAGCGGATGGGAAGGAGCTTGGGAAGAGAATTTCTCAAGACAAGTAGACATGGCCCCAAGGCCAGGCATAAAGGAGGAACGATGATGAATATCATCCCAGGGAGGATCCTCAAGAGACATGGTTTCCACGATGGCCTCATTAGTGAGAAATATCTCATTCAAGGATTCAGGTGAATCCGAAGAGCTGAGCCAAGGGGATTGAAAATACGTTTCAAGAGACACAATTAAAGGAGTATGATCAGGGAGAGGAAGATAGGAAGATGAAATAAGTTCACAATAATCAATTTCTATTGGGCTTAATGGAATCATGTCACCAAACGAATCAATCTGCTTAGGTGAAGGGATGATCCACGGATCAGAAGACGTGGAGATAATGTTGATCTTAGCAGTATTTTGAGGAGGGAGAGAAAAAATACCCATAAGGGTAGGATCTTTGAAAAGTATCGGCCCTATGCTCTCATAAGGTGTAGGAATATGATCTACATACGGAACGTTGCTCTCAGAGGACGTGGAAGTGAAAAAGGACAACTGATCTACAGTGATGATCTTTCCTTCATGCGGAAATCAAACAACCTAAAAGGGAGTGGATGGGAGGCATAGCATACTGTGATTCCAACTGCAACCGAGGAGAATATTATAATCGAGCTTGGCGTCAATGACCTCAACCTCAAGGTTAACCTTTTTCACTTCTAACGTGATAGGTAAACTGGTGAGAACACCAATAGGGCAAGATTCCCTTCCATCAAATGCTTCTAAAGCGTTTGGAGATTTATTGAGGGATGGATAACCAATGGCATTCTAGCATGCATAATGCATGATGCAAGTGGATACACCCTTGTCCACGACTTCTCAAAGGATATTCTTTCCATTAATCCCAACTTGGATAATCAGTGCAAGCTGGTGAGGGAGAGGAAGAACAAAATTTTCCAAATCGAAAGTGATAAGGCTGGAATCGGTGGGGTCAACCCCTCTGATGGCAAATAGAAAATACTCTCGTTGTGACAGACAACTTTGAATTACTTCCAATGCAGACATAGTAGATGACGCCTAAGCCAAATCCTCAACAATACTGTAATGCTGAGCGGCACGGGTGTTTTGGTTATAGGAAGACTTTTGGAGTATGCCTTTAGAAGGTGGTCGTACAAAGGGCTCAGGACTGGGCCTTTCAATGATAAGAGGGCCAGAAGCAGGCAGGGAAGGAGGAACATCAACGATCTCCTTCCTTGCTTCTTGACGTGATTCGGTATAATCTTTCGATCGGGTAGCAATAGAGACATGTGCAGCAACCATGCATCATGAAAACTTGAGAGGCAAATGGGGCAGAGGATTGAGGTTTCTCCACCATATGAGTTTGTTGCGATGGCAATGGTTCCTTAAGAATTGTTGAAGTGCCTTGAGTGCCTTTGAGTAGTCGACTTACCTCAGCCCATCGTGGATAGTCCTTAGTGTAATGCTCGTCGTCACAAGTCAAACAAGGGTACTTCGGTTTACGTTTCGAACCATCATCAGCACTAGGTTTCGAAGAATCCTATTTTGGGATATCAACTTTAGCCTTGCCTTTACCCTTATTCTTACCTTTGGAAAATTTATCTGCCGGATTGGACTGGATGACATTAATTTCCATGGCCTTACAAGGATTTAGAGGTGGCTGAGAAGCAGTATCAATGAAAGAAGTAGATTTTTGCTTCGTAGGATTCAGAGAAGACTTACAAGAAGTCTGAGACACAAACAAATGATACCGTCGACAAATGGCGTTTTCGGTGCTTTGGTAGTTCCATGTCATGAAGCATCGAGAAAAAGTTTATACAACATGCTAGATTGAGAGTACACGATATCGAGGTACTGGGCATGAGCGATGGCTTGTTCCTCAGTAACACATGCCCCCATAGCAATGTCCTTATCAATCGGACTGATAAAATTTGTAGTGAACGAATCAGTCAGAAATTGATCAGGAATCTCAAACTTGACCAAACGACGACACCGCCTCCATTCATGAATATGATCGGGGATATGAGTAGCCCGATTCTGTTTCAAGGATGTTAAGAGATGCGTCCCAGTTTCATAATGAACTGGTAACTAAAAGTGCATGAGAAATTCCATGGCAAGAGACTTGAAATCTTGAAAGATGACATGGGAGAGTTCAATGTACCACTTTGCAGTGGCACTAGTGAGAGTCCTTTAGAAAATACGAAGATGAATTGAATCGTCACCCCAAGAGTTAGAGGAGCACCAAAGATGGTATATCATAAAATATGTTTGGGGGTATTCTCCAGACTTGCCTTCAAATTTGGGACAATCGCCAAGGATTTTAGTTGGAACTGGGGGCTGATATGGATTATGAAGGATAGGATCATTTTTCAAATTCGACACATCAGGCAGTTCCAGCATAGCAAGAAAGGGAAATTGTGGATTGAAGGGCATTGCAAGCCTTTGATAGAGTCTAGTATTGGGATTCTAACCAGGTTGGGAAAATTTTTGACCCCATATGTTCTGCCCCAGAGGATTTTCTCCATAGGGGTTATAATTATGATAATTCTGCCCAGACACTGATTGAGGACCACGATATTGAGTCTGAGTGAACCATTGAGGTCCTGCCTGAGAAACATATGGATTTTTTTGTGGAATATACACAATGCCTTGGGTTGGACCTTGTACCATCAAAGGTTGACCTTGAGGAATGAAAGGTGGGCCCTCAGGCTACACGAGCTACCCCTGGGGTGTAGGTTGACCATGATACTAAGGTTGAATAAGCTGTCCCTAGAGTGCAGGTTGGCCTAGATGTTGGCGTTGGACATGCTATCCCTGCGGTGCAGGTTGGCCTGGATACTGAGATCCACCAGGTTTCCCCTGGGGTGCAGGTTGGCTTGATGGTTGAGACGAGTTAGGTTTCCCCTGAAAACCAGGTTGGCCCGACGGAGCTGCAGAGGGTTGACCATGTTGCACAAAAGTTGGGCCTTGCTGAACATAAGGCCGGTTCTATTGCACAAGAGGTTGTCCCTGAGATGGATAGGTTTGCCCCTGAGGAGCATAAGGTGCTCCTTGCTAAACATAAGGTTGACCAACAGGACCATAGGGTTATCCCTGTTGGACTGAAGGTTGTCCGTGAGAGTGTTGTCCTTGTGGATAATAGGGTTGTCCCTGTAGGAACGTAAAATAGTTGGGGTTAACAGGTATCTATGGAATTTGAACATACAATGGACCGTGTGGAACAGGCCCATAGTAATAGATGTCATTTCCATGCTCATCATACTAATGCAGAGGATTGATGGGAGCTTGAACCCGCTGAGAACCTTGAGGGAAGTAATTCTATTGCTGAATGGCCATCATATACTGAGTGTACGTCAAACCTACAAGAATCAAATTAGAGGAGATAGGTGTACTACTAGTGGGTTTATGGACTCCCGATATGTGAGGATGTGATCCACTCACGACGGGTCCAATAGGTTTCGCAGAAGCAATAGGAAATGTCCCACAAACAACATAATATGGCGGTAATGACATAATCACATTAATAGACGGTATAGATGAAGCCACACAAACAGTGGGTTGGGTTGGGATAGATGTAACAACCGTCGACGCAATAGGAGTCGAAGGGGATGGAACTGACACAACAACCCCTCTGAAGGAGCCGACGCACCAAACGATATAGGATTCTAATACAAAGAGGTAGCACCAGAAATTATCTAACTTAATGAACGATAACCAGCCGGGAGAGATGAAGACTGTGAGGAAGGCTGACTTGAGACATAAGGAAAAATTTTTGGAGGGAAATTATATTCTCTCATAGAAACATAATTCTCTTCACTACTAATAGGACTCGTGGCATCCATGTCGGATGAGGACATGATGTCGGCAAAAGGTGACGAGCAGTGGTAAGTAAATAACGAGTTAATGGCAATGAAAGCGATTTCGAGAGTAAAGGGGGGTCTTCCCTAAAAGAGGCCCAAACATCTAGAGGTTTCCAATTGATATCAAATGGTTCCTCAGGAGGAGATCGGGAGGCAAGAAGTTGAATACTCGAAATAATAGAATGCTAGTAGCCTAGAGTCCTAATAGACTGAGATGTCTCCAAAGAAACTTCGAGAGAAGGATCTTCACTATGAGGTGATGAAGGGGAAGATGGAACTGGTGGTTCGGCCACCATGACTTTGTTTCAAAAACAGGAGAGAAAAGAGATGATCAACTCGAGGTTTTAAAACCAATCACTAAGGAATTACTTATGAACAAGCTAAGAAAATAACTTTAATGGGCGTGTGATCACAGGTAATCAATTTTTTGACACTGAAACAAAATTTTTCCTTTTCATATTTTAAGAGTCAAGAAAAGGGAAAATATGATTCTAGTCACTTTCAGGTTGAACGAGCTTGAAAGGACAAGTGCTCGATGATCTTTTCAAATTTTAGAGAGTCACGGAAAGATCAAAATGATTACTCAGGAAATCTACGCAACAGGGTGTACCAAGCTCCCCTGAACTGCAATAGACACCTTGGTGATCAATTGAAAGAGAAATGACGAAGGTTTTTGTGGCACTTCCTAGTCATATCCGTGTACACAATGCCTTTCATGTATCATTATTGAAACGATACATTCATGATCCAAAGCATATAATTCATTGGCAAAGTATTCAGGTAGGATGTGGGTATAAGAATTGATTAAAAATGATGAAATTTATGAGAAAATTAACTCAAAATTTGTTGATTGTAGGTCGAACCAGATGGCGAGTTTCTCGTTGAGCCTCAATGTATAATCGATCGGAGAGAAATCATGCTCTGGAAACGAGCCATCAGCCAGGTTAAAGTGCAGTGGAAGCATTGGCCCGAATGAGGCTACCTAGGAGGATGAAGGTTTTATTCGGAAAGCATATCCAGAACTATTTGCTGGAGCAGAATGAGAACACCGAGGATGGTGTTCACTTCCAGGGGGGAAGTTGTAACAGCTAGTTTAATGTTAACTTGTGATTAAATGCATTGTTAATACATTGAGACAATTAGTAATATTTAAATTGCAAATTATATGTTATGAACATAAATTATTTTTTGGATTTAATAAAATTAAATATGGAAGTGAATTCCATAAACGAGAAATAGACTGATTGTACAAAGTAATTCAAGATTGTTAGTTAGTTGAACATAATCAATTCAAATAGTTACCCTACCTCTAGGGATAAAGGGATATCCCAGTGCAGAGGGGGGGTTCTATTCGGTAACTGAAGAAGGAAAATTTTGGAGAAGAATTCTTGGACTGGTGTTAACCAATGGAATACTCCAAATTTCTGATATTGATGGAATTTGAGACTGGACCGGAATGTCCCGAGGTCTCTTCCAGAAGTTTTTTTTAACTACAAAGCTCAGAGTTAGAGCACGGGGGAGACTTGGAGGACATGGTAGCCTCACTCGTGGTAGGGAGGCATAAAATCAGTCACATAAACGAAGGACAGATAATTATTTTGTTTGTCTGTTATTAAAATTTAGAATTATGCATAAAGTTATAAGTATGTTTAATGAAGTAGAAATCTGTATATATTTCTTTTTCTGTTACAGTTAATTGCTAATAGGTAAAAACTAGCACTATTAACTACTGGTAACACTAAGAGATGTTAACCTAGAACCCTCGAAAGAAGGTTCTGTGTTGGTTGCTCTTTTTTCCTATGATATTACATGAACAAAATGGTCCATACATTAGACTAATCAGCTACAGAAAGAAAGAGAGCATTAAAGCATTAGATTAAAGAAATAGTATGCTGAGAGAAAATGGTAAAGCTAAGATTCACCATAAATATGTGCCAAAGCTATCTAGTTAAATACTATTGAAAGTAAAAACTGCATATGGAGAACTCTGTATGAAAGAAATGTAATTAAAATATTACTAGCAGAGATTTAGGTAAGTAGTGAACTCTTTTTTGAAATAATTGTAATTACAATATTGCTAGCAGAGATTTAGAAAATATATATATTCATATGTAATTTCTTCGTACCAAACTGTAAATTATTTTCCAATGTTCAAAGCTACATGAATACAAATGAGAAATGTTATGGAAATAAATAAATAAGTACAATAGTAACATTACTATGCAAACTTGAACAATGATAAGCTCGGTAAGAGAGTTTCTTTTGTTCCTTATATATATTATATATATATATATATATATATATATATATATATATATATTGACAATATAATACTTCAAGAAAATCCTATAACTCTGAATGAAAACAACATTCGAAAACTTGAAAAGAACTTGTTGTCAATACTGCAAAATAATTCCTGAATGCATTAGTAGAAGGTTTGGTTCGCAATAATTCACTTAGTACCACAAGATAAAAAGATAACATATTTTCCAGTTTAACATTGAACAAAAAAACAAAGGTACCGAATGAAGAAAAAACTAATAAATAGACATGGCCAAAAACCATAATTATTAATTATAGTATCGTATTTCAAAAGTAAAATGCAGGAATGCACTGTAGAATCCCCTTGCATTAAATAAGTAGAATCATTACATTAAAAGATGATATTAAAAGTTGTATGCAACATATGGTATGCAAGCCGAAAACATTTCCTAAGATAGAGAACCAAGAACTCGGTAGAAACTCAAGCTGAGGGTTTGAGTTCCGAATCAAGCAAACAGTAGGGTACCTGTTGGAAAATTAGGGACATGAGTTTAGCCGAGGACTGGAGGAACGAGCTTCATATATATAAACTTCAACTATGGCAGAGCTCATTCAAGAATTTACCTGCAAGTAGAGACGGACCGGGGTTAAACCCATAATATCGTAAGGGAAAAATGCTACAAAGAATATAAAAGAAAGAATATATCGATAAGAGGTTGCCATAGTTACCTATGAGGTTGTTCTCTACTAGAACTTGACTCCGCAGCCTGTACATAGAATTGGTGTTAACATTAATATAAGATGAAAGCGATAAACAGAACCTTAAACAACCTGAAATGTTAATGCCATCGTGAAGAAGGGTTTGACCTCTTCTAACGCTATTGCAGCGTAAACCTAGAATACTGCTTCAAAGAGAGAGCTTGAGGAAGATCCATTGTGAACATAGCTAGCAGTAATATAACAAGAAAGTATAATCTTGTATTAGCAATGTTTAGCTTTGAAAACTATTTGGAAACAAATCTGCTGGAAATAACAAAGAACAATAGCATAAGTTCTTACCAATGAAAACCCAAGGCAACTGTAATCTCTAGGGAAACGAAGAATTGTTTGTGGCAGAATTTGGTTGTTGTCTTTGCCGAGAGAATTTAACTGTAATGAAAGCTAGATAGCCATTATAAAAACCCTGTAGAGGTCAGCTGCAGAGGCAGAACTCATCCACAAAGCGCAGAAGAAGAATACCCATAGGAATGGTGAATTAACAGTTATCGAGGTAGTCATTAACCCCAAGAAAACCTAACGTATGATCACCGTCGGATTTGGAAGGACAAATCTACGGTGGAGAGGTTGAACATATGTCCACCATAGGTGTAAGCCAGCGAGAGAGGCGAGGGTTTGATAAGAAAATTTATTACACCTTATCGCCAAGTACGAGTACTGTGCTACATATCTGGATACTCTAAAACTAATAGTTGGATTGTCATAAAGATTTAGTATGAAGGACATAAATGAAAAATAAAAATGTGATTTGCTTATGCCTCGTAAATAGAGGAAACTAGCTGGCAAACCTTAAGTTGGAGTTTTGTCAAGTTCGTTTGGTTGTCCTTCGTAAATATAGTTACATATGACCATCGATATGTAATGTAATTAAACTAAGTAAATAATTATTCATCTATGTAGTAGATAATGTAAAGTTATACATAAATCTTTATAATGGAAGTAAATAATGTGTTTCTAAGGTAGATTGGTAAAAGAAAATTATGAAGTTATTTATGTATGTTACATGATTGAGAGAGTTTAATGATAACTCTTCTTGCCAAGAGCAAGAAGAATGATAATATCTGAGAATATTATATTTATAAGAATATTTATAATGACAAAAAAATACTAATAACATTTGTAGTTATGTTGATTATGCAACTCTTGAAGAGTGGTATATTTACAATGGATAAAAAAAGCTAAAAATTTTATAAAAATAGTTACAATGGAAAAAGGAATATTAATAAATTTATAGTTATATTGAATATGTAACTTATAGTGCAAATATACTGTGTAGAAAGATAATATCTATATTTAAAAAAAAACACTAATAAATTTATCATAATGATTAATTTTGAATCATTAATATAAATATAATTTAATTATTTTTTAATTTTAATTTATATTAATTTAATGTCTAATAATATAATTAAATTAATTTTTATTTTTTAAATTATAATTTTATTTTATTAATATAATTTTAATTAAAAATATAAATTTTTAATTAAATTAAATATAAATCACAAAAATTTACACTCTCACATAAAATAAAATAATTAACCCGTAAATTTTTTTAAATTTACACTTTCTAACTTGCTTTCATTACAATGGTCCAATTTTCAAACACATGTGATTCGGCGGCTTTGAATATTCGAATCGAAATTTCAAAAATTTCGCAACTTTGAATATTGAAATAAAACACCACCTCAGAAATCAATCAATCATATATATATTCCGTGTAAATTTCAAATATTTTGTTAAGATTTATAAAAGGAAATACAAAATTTAAATGTATTTAATTAAAAAAGAAATGTAAAAAAATTATGTTAAAAATAGTTATTGGGATAGTGTTAATTTGATTAATTATATCTACATGTACTTTATATTGGAATTTGGTTTGAGAAATTTTACAATTTTAAATTATAAATAATTAAAATTTAATAATTTTTTATATATATAAATCAATTAATAGTATGAAAAGTTGGATTGAAAATTTTCAAAATTTTAAATTATGAATGGCTAAATATTATTATATATATAGCCAAAAAGATAGTAAAAAAACTCTCTGATTAGTTTTTCAGTTTCTTTGACCCAATTCTATCTTTATTTTATTAAAAAATAATTCATGAAACATGACTCGCTTAAACCAGTTCATTTAATTTAGTGCCACTCCATTTCATTTGCTGTGCCCGACATCTATTAAGTTTCTACTGCATCAATTAGGTTTCACGAATACGATCCATATGAAACATTATCATAAATTTGAGATTTTGGGAAACATACTCATAAATTATATTGACGGGCACATGCTTTTAAATTGATTTTAATTATTTATTTAATTTTAAATGAGAGTGCCCTTAAACGTTCAACGTTAAAAGCATTCTAATCCTATATATAAACAATCTTCTAATTGAATTCAGCTCCTGACGTTAATTCGTGATTAATATCGTATCTATTTATGACCGAGTAGCGATTGTAACACAACTAGACATAACCCCTCTTCCGGCCTGCTGACTTTATTACTACTTGACTTTGCTGCCGACCCTTCATTTACCAACCACATACCCGGAAGGTCGAACGCATACTCCTCGTTCCTTCCTCTTCCACTTTACCGCTCTCCATCCAACAAACCTGTCGGACACCATAATCCTTATTTATTCTTCACCACTCATTCGAATTCATTCGAGTCATCCGTTCGTTAAATCTATCATTTTTCCATCCTTCTCCAACTTGCGCCTGAATTTTGTCCTCTTTAGCTTCTCCTCCTCGCTCTGCACATTATCCCTACTCGTTTCTTTTTATCTTCGTAGCTCTGTTGGTCTGTAAGATTGTATTTGAGAAAATGAGATCCTCAATTATCGTTCCTGTTATTGCTACTTTGATTCTGGTTGGTTATATTGTTGCCATTCGTGCCCTCCTCTCCTATAGCAGCGGCTTTAAGCATCCATCTTATAGCGACTGTAATCCTACCAGTTGTGGCAATTCCATCCTCCAATATCCCTTCGGAGCATGTGGCCTTTTATCTGCTTACTGCGATGACAACCAGACCACTTTATACAACCCACCCTTTCATGCAGTGGTCAGAGATATCCGAAATTCTTCTTACTCTGCCCGAACCCTTCAAATCAGCTTGAACCCTGAGGATGGTGATACCACTTACATGTACTCTTGGTTAAACGCGACTACATTCTTCAATGTTTCTACTGTTCCTGGAGGAATGAAAATTACATGGTCTATATCTGATACATGTCGATCTTGTCTAGCCACCGGGGGAAGATGTCGTTCTTATTTCTACAGCCAATCAATTTCTTATGAGGATGAATGCATTTGCCCTAACAATGAGCTTCACTTCTGGAATTGCTCTGATGGTGAGGATATCCAAAACTTCATTTCTGCCCCTATCTCTATCTACTTTATGTTATCTTATTCTTTGTACTGAGCTGTTTCTGTTCCCTTTCCAGGATTTTCATATACTCATGACGAAAGCATACGTCCAGCATTAATGGCAGGTGACTTGTTGATCTCTAAAATTGATTCACGCATTACACTTGATTATCTTTTTATATTCTATATTTTCATTCCCTTGTTCAACATTCTTTCAGTGATATTTTTTGGAGAGTCTGGTGGATTTATCATACTAGTGGTTTCTTGCATCGTGTTCCATCGTGGATGTTGCTGCAAGAGAACTGAGAGCGATGAGGAGCGGACCATCCTAGAGTTTATGGACCCGCTCGGCTCTACACCTCCCACCGTGGAAAATTTCTTAAATTATTACTCCTCACAGGTGCCTACCAGATATTCTTATGCACAGATTAGAATTTACACAAATAATTTAGCGGAGCAGCTTGGAAAAGGAGGTTTTGGAACAGTTTATAAAGGGAAGCTTCCCAGCGGCCGACTGATAGCTGCAAAGATTTTGGATGAGTCCAAGCAAAGTGAACAACAATTCATTGCTGAGGTTGGTACAGTGGGGAGCACCTATCATGTCAACCTGGTGCGTATGTTAGGTTTTTGTTCCGAGGGCACAAAAAGAGCTTTGGTGTATGAATACATGGTTAATGGTTCTCTGGAGAAATATATCCATGGAAATCACCAAGACCAGCTTGATTGGAAACAGTTGTATTCGATAGCAATTGGTACAGCTCGGGGCATTTTATACCTACACGAAGAGTGCAGAAATCGCATCTTACATTGTGATATAAAGCCCCACAATGTTCTCCTGGATGCCAATTTTTTGCCCAAAATTGCAGACTTTGGTCTGGCAAAAATATCGAGGAGAGAAGAAAGCCACATCTCAGCAGCTCATGGAGGAACGCTGGGTTACGCTGCGCCAGAGATGTGGTCAAGAATATATGGACCTGTGACTGACAGAAGCGATGTTTATAGCTATGGCATGTTGATTATGGAAATGGTGGGAGGAAGAAAGAATATTGACTTTGATAATTTAGAGAGTAGATCAAGCAAATTCTTCTATGCCGAGTGGGCTTTTAAGCAGGTAGAGAAAGGCGAATTTGGGAACCTAAGGACAGGATACATTTCAGAGGAAGATCAAAGATTAACCAAAAAGTTATCTTTAGTGGGATTATGGTGTATCCAGTTTCATGCATCTCGCCGTCCCCCGATGAGTAAAGTGATCCAGATGTTAGAGGGAGACGTTGAGATCACAACTCCTCCTTTTCCATTCCCTGTTGATACACCTCCAGTTGCTCTCTCAGATCAATCATCTGTGTCTAATAATTGTTCTTCAATTTGTGCTTCCGAGGTTCAAATGACAGATCCCAAAAGCACTGTTGAAACACCTCCACTTCTACAGCCGTCTTCCCTGAATCAGTCATCTTCTTCAAACCAGTGTTCTTCAAGTTATGCGTTGGAGATTGAAATGACAGATCCCAGAAGTACTGAGATCGCCAACACTTCCGGATAAGGTACTATGCATGCGTCACAGAAAATGTTTATTTATACAAACTACTTTGTATTTTCGTGTATTCA
Organism: Pinus albicaulis; assembly: GCA_034641835.2. Taxonomy (NCBI): domain Eukaryota; kingdom Viridiplantae; phylum Streptophyta; class Pinopsida; order Pinales; family Pinaceae; genus Pinus; species Pinus albicaulis. The sequence goes on along the minus strand of MU968363.1, from coordinate 26,790,423 downwards.
CTTGTAAAATGTTTCAGTTTTTAAAAAAGTATTTATATTGTCTGATTATTTTAGAATGGGAAATGAAGAGTGTTACCCCTTTCCAATCGAATCAATACGATACCATTGCAACAGTACTTTGATTTTACCGATTTTCTTGAGGAGAGTTATTTAAGTAGACACATGTGCCATTAAATATGTGGATGATTCAATATGATGAAACAATTAAAAAACAGTATATTTTGCTTTGCTTTGCCGAGTTTCACAAACCTTATCACTTTAGGCCAAAACATGTAATATTGAATATTGGGATGACAATGAATTTCATATATTCAATGATTTCTATAACCTTTCATTGTTGGATTATTATGATTTACTTAAAACTTAATTATTAGTATAATTAAATCGATAAAGTGGTTAATATATGTTTAGAGTAGCATATTATAATATATCAATTATTATGTGGATGTTTTAATTGATGGCTAGCAGGTATGATTACTATTATATAATTAAAATTGAATTATGAGTATAATTATATTGATAAAGTGGTTAATATATTTTTATAAGTGACTATTATAGTATATCAATTATTATGTGGTTGTTTTAATTGATGGCTAGCATAAAAGAAGAGCCATTTAGCCACACATTAGCACCATTATTTGTAAAGGATTTGAGAAATCTTAACTTCAAATAGTGGTGCAAAAGTGGTGATAATGTGGAGATATGCAAGTGGTGCTATGTTTTCTAATGCAAAAGTGGAGTTAGTAAAAAAAGTTAAATTTGGTGTTAAATGCATATGTGGCATTCTATGGTGTATGGTGCAAACCACCAAAAACCAATCTGCCCTTGATCAAGATATTGTGATGCAAAGCACCAAAATCAATTTTACAAAACTTAAAAATTTATCATAAAAATATCAAAATTATTATTATAATAATAAATTGTATATGGTGCAAAGCACCATAAAATAAAAAATGGTGCAAAAAAAAAATAAAATTATTATTATTATTATTATAAAATTGTATATGGTGCAAAGCACCATAAAATATGAAATGGTGCAAAAAAAAAAAACCTCATTTATTTAGAAATGTTATATATTGCCAAGGTTTAAAGAGAGATTAAGAAGTTGTATTTGATCATTTAGAAGCTACGTGTTAGTGATCCTAGGAAGAGTTTGATTTTAGTACAAAAGAAAAAAAAATTGCCTTGATTCCAAGGTTTTTGCATAGCTGTTTAAAGATCTTCAATTTCAATTCCCTAGAATTTATGGGATCTATTGTTTATTGCTATTTTATCCTGTTGTCAATGTCGTGTGTCAATGTTGTCAATTTCCATGCAAATCCAATATATGGTGCGTACCCTAGTAAAGAAGGTCAAGAATATGTGTGCTAGTGCTGTCAGTTTTCATGCATGTGATGCAAACATATGCAAATAGGAATGTTTATTTGTTTTGAAAATAATAGAGAAAAAAGCAAAAATATCCTTAAAGCAGCGGTAAATGATAAATATCTAGTTTTGTTTTTATAACAACTATGGCCATTGGATTACATAATTATATTATACAACATCAACCAAATCAATCCATCCTTTCATCTTTAAATAAATTTATACTCTAAAAATGGCAGCGAATTGATTCACAATATTCATTGTCACGACTCGCAATTTGGAGGTGGACAGAACCTCACAAATCAAATATTTTCTTAAGATTTTTCCAGATGGGGACTTCGGAATTGAAGTGACAAATGCCACTCGACGTATTTTCTTGTACGGTGAAACATGCACTCAACTACAACAACAAATTTCTCTCATGAGTGAACAAGATAAACCAAAGCTTTAGGTTTATTTTTAAATACCCTAGGACTCTGTAATTTGGAATTGAAGTGACAAATGTCACTCGACGTATTTTCTCGTATCGTGGAACCTGCACTCAAGTACAACAACAAATTTCTCTCCTTAGTGAATAAGATAAACCAAAGCTTTAGGTTTATTTTTAAATACCCTAGGACTTTGTAATTGGGCTCAACATGAATCAGTTAGTTGGCACAAAAATTTGAATATAAAACTTTCATCGCTCACATAACTTTACAAAATACTTACAAGTTCCAATATAAAATTTTCTTACATAAAAGCTTCCCTGCAAAGTGAATCATCAAGGGAACAGAAACCAAAACTGAATGTACAATTAGCAAAAAAATAGGGAAGTGTTACATTTACCTGTTTTGCAACAAAATAATTTACTTCCTCCTCACACAGATTGCTACCAGTTTTCCTCACAACAAATGACATTGGTACTTGACTTGCTTCCTCATCGGGGATATCTAAAACACAGAATGCAAGCTTAAATTAATTAGAAGGTATGCAAAAATCTAAGACACAAAATTGCATGCTTAAATTAATTAGAAGGTACGCAAAATCCAGCGTGCAAACAAAAGAGGATATGCACTAAATCTTGTAGGGTCTGTGCAATGAACCCAAATATTGAATTTTGGCTCAAGAAGTGTGGTAAATGAAACTCACGAAATAACAACTACATCAATAATATATGGGTTTGAGAAGAGCAATTCCTCTAATTCTGTTGGAGCAACCTGCCAAAAAAATACAATTTTGTGAAATTTTTTTTGATTTGCATCAAACTAAAGGACCTTGAAATGCTAATTCTTCCTGGGCAACTTGCCAAAATATTTACAAATAATTTGAGAGGATAAATATATTGAATTTTCATCAAACTAGAGGTCCTGAAATGCTTTGTACCTGAAATCCTTTGTACTTGATCAACTCCTTTAATTTGTCCACAACAAAACTCTCCTCACCTCATTTTATACATCGATCTTCAAGAATGTCTCTGCGTCTTGGGCATCGTGGATGGAAGCATGATATGGGCTCTTCTGAGGTAGTGTGGATGGAAGCATGGTTCAGGTTCTTCTGAGGCAGCATGGATGGAAGCATTGTCTAGGTTCTTCTATGGTAGCATGGGTGGAACTGTAACCTGAATTCTGTTTTGAGTTCATAATCAGATCTACGTTGTGGTTAGGGCTTGTTTATGATTGGTTTATCTTGCAGCTAGAATACTGCAGTAAGGAGTCTCCCCTACAGTCAAATCCACAGGCCTAGAGACCTCTATTCTGGTAACTAGTTGCTTCTTAGACAACTGGAGCTTATTGGACAGATCTACTATACACAATTGGTTTCAGTAGTGGGCTAATGTTGCATGCCACCGTCCATCCTGTAAGGCCATGGATCTGATAATAGAGCTAGCGCAAGAAATTCTATGAGGAATGTTGTTGAAAGGTTTTCCCTAAGTCAGATCCATTAGTTATGATCAGGTTCCTTAACCTGAAGATTGACTCAATTTAGGTGCAATGTTGTTATTGACAAGTTATTTTGTTCCCATCAATCTACTCTCTCTACTGAACACTTGATATTGGATAATAAGATGGATTGATCAAGGGTTCTCCCCTTCTTGGGGTTTTTCCCTGGCTTGTGCCATATCGTTGTGTCCTCTTGTCTTCTGCTCGTTCATTCAATGTTCTTTCAACAGTTACTGTCATGTGATGATTAATATGTTTGTCTAATGATCTAATGTAATTAATTATGGGCTTATGAAGTAACTATATCAAGCAAAGAAAATTTTAACTAAATTAACACGGTTTCAGAGCTAGGAGAAGCCAAGCCCAAGAAAGAGTTTCGAATGACAGATTCTTTGAGGTTTGTATGCAATGTGATTGGGAATCTTGTGTAGCTCTCAGCGTTAATCAACTGCCTTATACAACGTTGTTTATATGTCTTCTAAGTTGCACTGGTTTCGGCATGGCAATGATAAACAACGTGTTCGGAATGAAAAAGAAGGAATAATCTCCTATTTAATGATGATTTAATTCAGTAATCTCAGAAAGTTCGTTGAATCACCTCAATTCACAGAACATCACTCCTAAATATTTTTCTAATAGTAACAATTGCACGGAGGATGAAGATGATACACTCTATGATTTGATGACACATGTCTAGTTACCCTATGTTTGTATCTGCAATTCAAATATAGATCTGCATGGAAGAGTATTATGAGGATGATCTCGTTGCTATTAAAGAAGGTCGAATCATTGTGGGAGGATTATATAGTAAGGCCGATCCATTTCTCCTCCAAGATTAGAAGTTGAATCTGATAAACTGATTGATGCCGTGTTTTTCTCCAATTTCGATCAAGCTCCACAAGTTTATGCAGAAGCGAGTGAGAATTTGTACGCAGAGAGAAGGGCCACATATTATTTGTCTCAGTAGCAAACACAAGGATGAATTATTTAATGTTCCAAGAGTAGTCTCAAATGGCCGAATCATTGTGTATTCCAGTAGGGGTTTCAAGGTCGAATTGTGCACAATATAAGGAGGTTGAAATTTCCCTATACCATGCTGGAGTGAATACACAATAGGAGAGGGCCAAGTTAGGAATTTTCCTAGCTAATTCAAGCCAGAGTTTGAAATTTCCCTTTGTTGTACAATATATCAGTTTATGAGACTCTTATTCCTACGCTGCATTGATATTGGAAGAATTGATATGGCCTCTGTCAGAAAAAGAAGATGTTGTAATCTTCAGCGTTGAACATTCAAAAAATTTGGGTATGCTTAGAGGACCGTTAGCTATCTTTACTGGTTGTACATGAGATTTCTTCACAGGAGGTCAAAGCTATTTGTTTTCGAGGCCATATACTATCCTCTGTATAACGCAGGTGTTGTGGGAGAGTTCTTTCTTATGGGGCGAGTCATGTCAGATTCCCACGAGTTTCCTTGTTGGCTATGCTCGCATTTATCACCTATTTGGAGTTCACACCAGCGATTCCATTCATATAATTGTGGGTTTATCATCGTTTGGTGCCCTTCCAGTGGACAGTTTGCTGGGTACTAGGGCAAGAAACATCCTAGCCTGCCAGCATGGCTAATGCAATGAATTTCTTGATTACCCAAGAGATTGGTGTAGTTCTAGTGAAAAGGGTTTGTTTGTGTCTAGTATGACTAGGATCCAGGATAGGGGTTTGATTACACTCTTGGATGACATCCCTAGTAAGTCTGAAGCTATGAATTTATATTGTATACCACTGTTGACACATTTGACATGTTTTGATAATTCTGATAGAACAGTAGCCATACAAATCTGGTGTGAATTCTAATCGGCCCTGGTACACTTCCTCCAACATATTAGAAACTTTCACATCTGATATATATATGGCTATTGTTCTATAAAAATTATCAAAACATGTCAAAGGTGTCAACAATGGTATACAATATAAATTCATAGCTTCAGATCAAGCATATAGTGATGCATCAATGACTGCCGAACAATTCTGTATCATAGCCCAGTTGAATGTAAGTTTTCAGACTGTTTATTTGATCCATGAGGCTATTATTGAAAATATACAACAAAGATGGTGGCTCAATTTGAAGATTTTATCTTGATGAGGTGTAGAAGTATCTTTCCTCTTAAATGACAATGACACCATGATTACATTCTATTGAAAGTCAGGACTATGTTCATTCTTGATAAAGGATAATGATCTCTCTAGTGAATTTCGTCTATTGTCTTATGGTAAAGAGAATCAATGACCATCTTAATAAAGTAAGTGGCCCAGTACGTTCTACCTGTGGTTTTGCTATGATCTACCTACTCTTATAATGGTTGATATAACTATTCAGATTGCAAGAGGGAATGGAACACAGACCATTATGAAATCATGGACCTATCAGTCAAGGACAAATCCCTGTATATATGTCATCAACCCTTTCTATGTGTGATTTCATCTTATGTATGGTTGTCTACTCAACTGTCTAGTGGCTATGGTGATATGATTGTAACCTCTGTAAATTGATAGTCTTGTTCACAATTAAGGATGTAAACAAGACATGTAAATACTAAAATCTAGTTATCTGATCTTTTCAAAGGTTCCACAACACTCTGTCTTTGTCAAAGGATACTTCACCCCTGAAGTCTAAAAATATTCAGCCAACCAGTTTAAAGAAGAACCTCATCGATTCTTTAGCTTCCTAGAAGTATGTTGCTCATTGTAAGCTATATAATCACGTGACTCATGTCATCAAAAGGAGGTACAGAATTCTCGACAGAAGACCTCATGAATCTATTAAGAAAGGCTCAGATATATCCTTTCTATTTGAAAGGATGCATGAAAGCTGCATGATCATGACCTTGGTTATATTCTGGCAAGGTCACTCCTTTTATATATCCAACAGGAGCTACTGTCAAGGCATACAATTGCAGCTATAATGACCCTCTCATCTATCGAAGCAAGAGGGAGTTGATCCAGCCTTGTTGAAATACACTTTAAGACCTAATTTGGTTTGTCATGGACCATTCAATATTAACCGAGTTGGCAATCAGAAGACTGGAAGAGCACCTTCTGGGATCCACCATGAAAGGATCATTGCCTGAAGGTAGTTACTCTAAGAAACATGGCTTATTATGAAGACTCTTAGTGAGTCACTACCATTAAATATTGTAGCAGAAGTATTTCACATATTTCTGTATATGGTTCAACAGAGGGCACTCCTACTTTATGGCATGACCGAATGGATAGATCTCATGTTGAATAGGTTTCCTGGTGAGCACTTAGCTAAGAGAAGCATAGGAAAACACAGAACAACGAGGTGAGGAGGACATGAGAGTTATTTGTTTGGGTTATTCCTTCTCAAAATTGGACAACAAATTATTTTGGCAGCCATCTGTTGTAATAAAGACCTATGACCTACAGTAATCTCTCCAGATCTGTGTGGCTCGAAATTGTAGAACCGTGGAGGATTGTTTAAGGGCCAAGAGGCCTAGTATAAGGCCCTCTCTTCTAGCCGTAGAGCCAGCATTATGTAAAGCAGTTTGAAGTTTGAACTGTGAAAAATCTTGAATTATAGTCACCTTGAAGGCTACCCTCGAACCTGTCGCAGCTCTTGTGTGAAGTTTTAGAGGCTTGGACCATGCACCTAAAATCTGTTATGCACTTTCTTCAAGATACCTCTATTTTCATGCTCATAAGTATTGTTACAAGGAACTGAGCAGGAAGTATGGAGAACAAATAACAAAAGCTATGATGGATGTTCAGGATCAAGTTTTACAGTACAAAAAGTGCTACATTGGTGTAGTAGAAATGCAACGAAATGTTTTAAGAAACTGAAGATTGTCCACTCAGTAAACTTGAACTCAAAGCAAGTGAGGTGCCAAATATGCTAAGTATGGAATCTGAAACAGTCTACTGTGAATGGTATTTGTAATGAAGATAACCATGCAACAGGAAATGTCCACACATACAGAATTGTTACCAAGAAACAAGGGAAAGAAAGAAATCTCATATGTTACATTAAGATGTGGTGTAGAATTTTTACTTCTGATTCAGTACATTAAGGTGTTTCAATTAGAAATTAGTGGAGATAAACTGAACGCATTAGAAAACATGATTGAGGACTATGGATCAATGTTATACAGTACACTCAAGGATCAATAGGTGTGTACTGCTGGACAATAGACAAGGGTGGTTACAGCTATCATCTCCATCATTAAGACTGTTAAAATCTCTTTATTGGTCCCAGCTTAATAGCAAGCATCTTGGATCAAACTGTTAAAAGCATTCCCTTTAATAAAAGAAAATCAAGCTCTATGGATGTGAAGCCAGTCAATGATATCTAATAAAGATTTCATGTATTTTGATTTTCAAATCTGCCTCATTTAATCCAATTTGAAACCTGGTTAGATAGATGGGCCAGTTCAAAAACCCAGTTTTGGTCTTTAAAACTATGGGTGCAACATATCATCCAATAGGATGCAACAACCTCATCATAGGGGTGCCACAACACTTTGACATTCTCCAATGACACAAAATTTTAAAGAAAATAAAATGGAAATACATAGATGAATCTCATTATAAAAAACAAACAAAATTATTGACTTCATCTAGCCCAATTAACTTGGAAGTAGCAAAATCACCTAGCTCATTTACATGTTCATCTTGTTGCTCATGTAGGACCTGAAAAAAGAGAAGCAAATCTAAATGAAATAAATACCTGTCTTTCATAACAGGAGATGGGGTCCAACTTTGCTGGTGCCTATCCACAATCCATATTGATTTTCAGAACATCAAGAGCAATATAATTGTTGTTCTCCTCATTAATTGTTTCCAAACCTAATATATTCGTGATAGCCAAATTTGTGGCCTCTTTATTCTCAGGAGAACTTCTGCTTACAGTGCCACCTGGACTGACTGGAGAACCAAACGATCTGCTTCTCAAGGATGTGATTGTCCTCTTAGCATGAGAATTTCTAGAAAAAAGTGCTGACTGAAATGAATGTCTTGGAATATGTCATGAAACCAAGCCACGAACATAATTCAATGACTTAACAAGAGCTCCTGAGGAAAATGCTGCAGATGTTGAGGTTGGAAAAGATGAATTGATAGATGCAGTCGATGCTACATGTTGACTGTTTGCAGACTGCACCCATGGAGAAGCCTTCTTGTTGGTAACAGCATTGCACTCAACAATTAGATTCACACAAAACAAATCAATCTGCTCTAGAGTCTCTATCCTAGGTATATACCTGCATCAACCATCAAATATTTGGGGAAAAGAATCAAATGTGTGAAACAGCCAGAGAAAATTTTGCAAATGCAATTGGGTCTATATTAACTGTTGAAAATGACACACAGAAAAAAAAATCTTTAGTTTTATAACTATTTTGGCAATGTATGTTCAGAAGAATCAAATTTTGAAACAGCAAGAGGAAATTTTGCAAATATATTTGGCTCAGTATCCCCAATTCAAAATGACAGAGGATAACGATCCTTTATTTTATATTATTTTGGCAACGTATGTTCGGAATAAATTAAAAAATGGACACAAACCCACACACAAAGCATACCTGCAGTATTTGCACATGTGACAACCATATGACAACAAACTGAATATACATCTTGAATATCTATATTTAATATATGTATCATCAAAACTGAAGTGTTTGATAACACAATAAAGACAACTGTCTATCGTTTCATCTTTTTTACAAGTCAAAAAATCTGTTAATTGTATCTACCTGAAGAAATAGAATATTTTCATATAAACTTGAGCTGTAATGTAAAAAGAAAAAGGAACCAATTATTGCATATCTCTACTATAGAACAAGAACTACACGAAACACTACTAGAATAAACTCACCTAAAGAGATATCGTTTGAGAAGTGCTACACACTTTGCAACAACTGGAGGGTTGTTTAGTCCAAATAAATAAAATGTATTAGCAGTTTCTTAGGAAATGAAAACAATAGAAAACTTTTATATTAAAGACTACGAAAAGCAAACCAAAACAGAAGATGAGACACAACTGTACTGGCAATCCATTAACCAATACACAAGACTTCTAATGAAGATATCAACAATAGGCAATACTATATATCAAGGTACAATACTCCCAATCATAGTTTTAAAACTTGGAACTGGACACTTATCAAACCAGTCTGAATGGACCCACTTTTAAAAAAACACATAAAATAATTAAAATTTTAATGAAAAAATACTTTAAAGATTCCAATCCACTAGAGACAATCTGCAAAGTTTATTCATCTTTATGAATATGTCAAAATGGCACCAAGTACAATACATACCAGCAACATAACAGATAAACGATATGTCTCTGAATGGCCTTTAGAGTCCAAAAACCAAGCTGCAAGCTACTGGGCCACTCATCAAACTTGTCCCAATCTCTACCAACAACTTCTGGTCCAGTATCTTTACCTAGGACAATAGCAACCAATCACTTGTACTCAAATATTCTCAACATATGTTGCTTCCATGTATTGTAGTTCTTACCAAGAAATCTTTGAGTAAATTACAACGTGATGTTAAGTAAATAGGTGATCCTTACACAAAAGAATATAAAACAAAGAACAAATCTGTAACAACCCTCTATCAATTTTTATTTTTATTTTTATTTTTGGTATTCTATCGGTAGGGAATCAGAGATGTACATGTATGCAGAAGAAAATATCAGGTCTTGGTAATTTGAGAGAGATTAAAGGATCCATAAAAGATAGGCTCTTTGGCATCCATTTTAAATAGTGATTGGAGACAATAAAGAGTCTTAGTATATGCTAGTAGAGCTTTGAGAGGATTTCTTAGGGTCATCTTGTCATATTAGAAGCCATATATCCCTAAGTCAACTTTCAACCTATTGAAGGCTTGAAATAGACAGCCATCAAGACATTCATAACAAAGGACTATGTGCCTTAAGAAAGGAAACAGGGCAAGGCAGTACTTTTTATAGTATTCCATTTTTTGAAAAACCTGAAGTCTCTGATTGGTTGCCAACGATTATAGTTGGGTGCTCTTATCTTTTTAATTTGGATTCAAGGGTACTTGAGTGTGGCCCACAGTTGCTTCTTTACTCTAAGGCTTAAAAGGTAGGCTATATGACTTGCCATCATGATTCACTGATATAAGTTCCAAGGTCGTGAGTCACCTATCTGTGAGGATCATTTTTCCCAACTCAAAGGTGTAAGGAAGCCAACCAGGTTTTCTATGCAGCATTTATAAAGAATAACAACCTTTTTCACCAGTAAGGCATAACAGGGTTGTCTTTAATTGACATTATTAAGAACCTAGTGGCATTCAATACTTTTGTAACTCAGCCAGTAGCATACCCCTATGAAATGTAATTGATTAATTACAAATATTCTTGCTACTAGATACCATAATTTAGGATGCATAGTACCACATACAAAATCATCAATGCTATCTGATAACATGATCCCAAGAGTTTCCAAACCATTTTCTAGTGTATAACTTGCACTCCTGTTTTGGCATTACAAATTCTCAATGTGTTTTTTTCAATATTTTAGATTTAGGAGTTTCCAAATTAATTTTTTGTTTATAACCTTTACTCTTGGTTTGGCATTACAAATTCTCATAGTTTTTCAATAGTCTAGATTTAATAATTTGAAAATATTTTGCAATACATATTATATCGATCATGTTATAAAAGAGAGTTGTTTTGAAAATCCATTTTTTTTTTCATAACCTTCACTTCTGCCATGGCCTTAAAATTTGTGTTCATAACCTTCACTCTTGCCATGGCTTTACAAATTGTGTACTTCATATATGGCACATAAATATTTTGATAGCTATGCGCATTTATCAGCAATTTCATTTATATCACTGAGTTGCTTTATTTATTTCTGTGGTACTTGCAGATGGTCTGCAATAGCCTCGCAGTTACCAGGGAGAACAGACAACGAGATCAAGAATTTTTGGAATACCCATTTGAAGAAGCATTTGTTGAAGATGGATCTCGATCCCTCAACCCATGCACCTAAATCAGAAGTCAGTCCCAGTGCTCCACGGTTCACCAAATTAAAAAAATAAAAAAACAAAAAACAATTTTTTTTTGTAAATCCCCATAAAAAATGAATGCCTTCAACGGGAATAAAACATAGTGATACTTGGTAAAAATTAAAAACGCAAGCAAAGAATTTGGTTTATGGATTGATGAAGGGAAAAAAACATTTACAAATTAACGCTGGAGTCTTAAACTCCATTCACCAAAATCATTTTTTTTTTGCTCAACTATTTTTGCTCCATACATTCCACTTAAGGCCAAAAACTAAGCTATATCTTATGAGGTAATTTAAAATATACGTTGATGTATGACAAGACCAGCATTGAATCAAAAGATTTTTGTGCATACACAAAGTTAATTTTCATGTACACATTTACTATGCAATATCCTCCTTCCTACTTGGTAGTACACCTAGCATTTGCAAGTCACTAACTCCACTTAGATATTACCATTGAATTAGATTGATTGATGTTTTGCAAAAAGTTAATTTTCCTAGCATTTACAAGTCACTAACTCCACTTAGATATTAACACTGAATTAGGTTGATTGATGTTTTGCAAAAAGTTAATTTTCCTTCCATTTACAAGTCACTAAATCCACTTAGATATTAATGCTTAATTAGATTGATTGATGTTTTGAGAAAGTTAATTTTCCTGTACAAATTTACTGCGCAATATCCTCCTTCCTGTTTGATTTGTTTTCTACTTTTAGTTATGATGCTATCAATGGATTTAGTTATGGTAATTGTGATTAATTTCCAACATTCAGCCTAACTACAACTAGCAATTGCACCATTTCCCAACATTCAACTTAACTACAACTAGCAATTGCAGGAGGTGCGAGGAACAACGAAAGGAATCCTCCCAATGATATGAAGGAGAACAACAGTTGATGTTGATATTAAATCTTCTCAACTCCTTTGGGGAACAGAGGAAGAAGAATAAATGGCCTCCAGGGACTGAAATCAATCGAATTCACTATCATGCCGTCTCTGGTAACATAGCAATGGAATGTAGCCTTTCGGGAGGGCGTATACTTGTTATTGCTTGGGGTTATGGTCTAAGAAGTTCGAACATCAAAATATAATGAGAGGATATTGCCTTTTAATACAATTTACAAGGGGAGGATTTCTATTAATATTCAAGCACTTTATAAAAGAGAGAGATAGCCTCTGTGCATTATTCAAAGGATATTCAATTGTTTTTATTATTATCGAATAAATTAAATGTTAAAAGTAATTAAATAATATTTAAAATTTGAATTTATATATTTATTTTATTTTTAATAATTACATGCTATGGTAAGAAAAGATTTCAAAACCAATAAAAAAATAAGAAAAATAAGAATAAAAATTAATGAAATAAATAAATAAAAAGAAATAAAATAAAATAAAGATATAATTAAAATAAAAAATAAAATAGGTAAAAATAAATAAATAAATAAATAAATAAATTTGTAATTACAAAAATGAGAATAAAATAAATAAATGAAAAGAAATAAAATAAAATAAAGATTAATAAATAAATAAATAAGCAAACAAATAAATAAAAGGAAATAAAAATAAGCACATATTATCTCATATTAATAAAAAATAGAAGAAACTACCTAAACTTACCCAAAAAAAAAACAAAAAAAAAATTATATGTTTAAATAATTCTAAAACTATTATTTAATTGATCATCATAAAAACATAATTATGCTTAAAATTCTGCACTATTAAGTTTGTTATAATTTTAAAACTATTATTTAAGTAGTTATCATAGATCATAATTATGCTTAAAATTTTGCAATATTAAATTTGTTATAGTTTTTTTTATAAAATTAATTATTAAAAAAATTGTATTAAATTTGTTATGGTATTTTTTTAATAATAAAATTAATTATTAAAAAAATTCCGTATAAATTATTTAAAATTTAGTTAGAGTATATCTAAAAACTATTTTTGGTTACTAAAAATTTCTTCAAATTTAAAATAACATATTAGCTTTATAAATTATCAACAAATAATTTTAAATAATATAATTTTCCGATGCTATGATTTTCGTTAAATAAAAAAAATGATACAACGTGCATTCCCAAAAATAGCAGCTCGTAATAACTATCGCAATGCTCTTTTCACAAATTAAGATAAGCTTTTCGACTATTTAAAAAAATAACAAATTAGGTATTTCAATGCCTACGTGTTAATGGATGATAGGTATAAAAACCCTTCACGCGGATAAGTAGTATACTGTCCCCTTCATCAATTTCATCTACAGAACATCGCAGTTAAGTAAAGTTCTTTCTACGAGAACGACCGCGAGTTTTGCATTACAGAATCGACTTCGTCTGCCATTAATGGATTCTATTGACACCTTGTTCGCAAGAAGAAATGAAATCCAGGTGGTGATGCTGCCATTGCCAGCACAGGGACACCTTAATCATTTGCCTCACCTTTCAAGGGCCCTCGCTGGGCGAGGTGTAAATGTACTATTTGTCACCACTTCTATGCATATCAATCAAGCTCGACATCGTGTTCGGGGATGGGATCCCCACAACTTTCCCATTCGTTTTTCACGAACTGCCGATGCCCTCTTTCTCAGAAGAGCAGCCAGATCTTGAAAACAAGGAGCACCCTTTCCCCGTGCATTTTATTCCTCGCTTCGAAGCCTTGGAACATCATCTCAAGGAGCCTTTCGATGATCTGATACGCAGTCTCGATTGGAATAGAGTTGTGATTGTGCACGACCCGCTGCTGGGGTGGGCTCAGACCGTGGTGGCCAAGTATGGCGCCCCAGCACAGATCTTACAACCTCGTTACTAAGGAAACTTGACAACCATGAAGACGTCTCAGCAGAACAATCAGAGCAGACTCGACCAGCAGACCCGACTGTTAGATGGTGAGAAAGAAAAGTACTTGTTGCACAGTTCACAGTTGCAAAGACAAGAAACAACATACATCTGACAACGATCCATACATACATACAGAGATTCGGTTACCGGAGAAACCCAACACCAGAGTTGGAATTTGACGAACTGAATTCTTTTTTACTCTGCTATAAATATTATCCTTATTTGATGGCAAAATGCCGCATGATGGGCACTGTTTGACACCTACGAAGACATCCCAGCATAACAATTTCATATGTTATTGGTGTAGCATAACACCCTATTTTCTGGTGGATTTTCTATACAAATGCGTAGGGATTTTTTTATAAATGTTATTACTACAAGCCCAACTAAGAAATGGCAAGAAAGAAAATTTATTCGCTGCAGAGCTTCCAGTTGTAAATTGAATGCGTTGATGGAGAAACAAGGACTGTTACTTCATCGAACGAATGTGTTTCTCTTAAAACGTACGCGGTTTCTGCCGAAATTCGTTTCCAAAACAGCAAACTTCTATTAGATATTGAGTTTCTAAATCCAGTGCCGTACCAGCAGCCACCTCGCTCATAGGGTTCTCAAATCATTTCGGATCCATTCCCAATGCCAGAATGCTTTGTGTGCGTCCAACTTATTCTCCAGGATAAGTTCCCCATACATCGTCTCTCTAAATTTGACAATAAACCTCACACTGAAGTTTCTGGTAAGTTTATTGAAGGTAAATTTATGAAATAGTGCATCTCACATCTTGTCTAATATAATATGCAATAGTAGTTTGTGCCCTTTGAAAAGAGACCCTAATGCCTAATATTCAAACATTCACCGATTCTCTAATCATTTATTCAAGGATTATAAGCCAAAGAGGCATCCAGAGTTGTCAAAATCTTTTTTTGTAAATACAAAGAGAGGAAAGGTCAGCCGCAAAAAAACGTTTAGTTTGCAAACCTTCTGCCGTTCCTATGAAGACGTTGCAATTAGAATCTACCATAGTAAGTTTCAGCTTTGTCCCGTTAAGCAGAGTCTCATTGCTGTTCACGTCTTTCACCGCCAATTCTAGAGCCGGCTTTGCAACTCTTCCAATTATAGAATTGAATGTAAAAAAGAGCAGCAACATTGACAACAGAAGGCCTTGTATTACCAGTGGTGCTAATATTTCCATCAGCATTTGTGCAATTGCTCGGAATCAACACGGAGAATGCTACTACCAAAATGACCAAATAATCCAGACAGTGCGGTAAGCGGCACATGTTGAAGTATCTCGTTCACTTGGACATGAACTCCAAAAATATAAACCGTAAGTTTACACGGCGTAAATATGAATGACAAATTTTGGAGAGTTTCCAATATCCTATCATCGAATAAGAGTCATGATGACGAGAATTTGCATCAATGCATCTGGAGGCTAAAGAGATTTAAACAGAAATTGCCAATTCCAAAACAGTGTAAAAGAAAATCAAAACAAAAGTTCAACGTATCCGGAGGTTAAAGAAATTGAAACAGAAATTTTTAATTTCAAAACAGTGTCCAAAAGGAAAACCAAAACAAAAGTCCCGGAAAGGATGAGGGAAAGAGATATCAAGTTGTGAATCGCCAGAAGTTAACGCCTAGAGCTTCAAAGGACTTCAAAAGGAAGCAGGCTCGTGAACATTAAATGTGAAACAGAGCATGACGCTATACGAGGATTGAACATGAGAGATCCATTCCAATAGCTTTAGGGAATTATTAAGATGCAGGGATTACACATCAAATAGCAAATTTAAAGCCGGAAATGATGGTAGACTCGGAGTTCAAAATAAAGATGCCTAACTCCGGGTCGAAGCGCACAGGCCTTCACACGGCAAAGTAGAGATGGTAGCCGTTAAAACTCATGACCTGAAAAGCAGACCGGCATTCCAAATATTTCCATTTTTAATAAACCATGTCGTACAGGATTTGACAACGCAGGCCGCGGCGCCATACTGGCATTAAAGTTTCCGGACATGTGTGAGATTTTCCGCGATCATTTGCATTCTTCGATGCTTACTCCTAAGATTAATAAACCATGTCGTACAGGATTTGACAACGTAGGCCGGGGCGCCATACTGGCATTAAAGTTTCCGGACATGTGTGAGATTTTCCGCGATCATTTGCATTCTTCGATGCTTACTCCTAAGATCTTCATCGTTAATGGTTTGATGATCGACGGTGTTTGTTTAGGCGGGAATTACCACTGCCAAAACCTTAAGCCTTGCCCGTATGTTATCGCTGAGCAGACAAATGTCAAATTTTAACTGGCGGTAAGAACGATGAGAACGGGTTTTCATTGGCTGAGCGAAAATCTTAGGCGGAAAATCCAGAATAAATCTTTTCACTGCAATTATTGATATTATTGAAAATTTCCAACCTTTTTAGATGGATAAATTCTTTCTGCCAATGAATTTAGTTATGGTAATTGTGATTAATTTCTAACATCCATCTAAAAATAATTCTCGAGCACTTTGACATTCTCCAATGACACAGAATTTTAAAGAAAACAAAAGGGCAATACATAGATGAATCTCATTATCAAAAATCAACAAAAGTATTGACTTCATCTAGCCCAATTAACTTGGAAGCAGCAAAATCACCTAGCTCATTTACATGTTCATCTTGTTGCTCATGTAAGACCTGAAAAAAGAGAAGCAAATCTAAATGAAAGAAATACCTATCCGTCATAACAGGAGATGGGGTCCAACTTTGCTGGTGCCTATCCACAATCCATCTTGATTTCAGAACATCAAGAGCAATATAATTGTTGTTCTACTCATTAATTGTTTCCAGACCTAATATATTCGTGATAGCCAAATTTGTGGCCTCTTTATTCTCAGTGGAACTTCTTCTTACAGTGCCACCTGGACTGACTGGAGAACCAAACGATCTGCTTCTCAAGGATGTGATTGTCCTCTTAGCATGAGAATTTCCAGCAAACAGTGCTGACTGAAATGAATGTCTTGGAATATGTCATGAAACCAAACCACGAACATAATTCAATGAGTTAACAAGAGCTCCTGAAGCAAATGCTGCAGATGTTGAGGTTGGAGAAGATGAATTGATAGATGCAGTGGATGCTACATGCTGACTGTTTGCAGACTGCACCCATGGAGAAGCCTTCTTGTTGGTAACGGCATTGCACTCAGCAATTAGATTCACACAAAACAAATCAATCTGCTCTAGAGTCTCTATCCTAGGTATATACCTGCATCAACCATCAAATATTTGGGGAAAAGAATCAAATGTGTGAAACAGCCAGAGGAAACTTTGCAAATGCAATTGGGTCTATATTAACTGTTGAAAATGACACACAGAAAAACAATCTTTTGTTTTATAACTATTTTGGCAATGTATGAAAGCATCATAAGTGTAAGACACCACCTTATCCAAATTTGGCTTCTCTCTTAAACTTCCAACAAGCTCACTGTCTCTAACACATGTCTCGTATCCTCAGAAATGGTTATAACTCCATTTCAGAGGAGCACGGCATTAATGGTTGGCTCGGAAGGAAGGGCCTCGCATTTCTCACGAGGGGCATCTTCGCCTCTTTCTTTCCGTCATTGCCGCAACCACCGGTGTTTAGGGCCAATACCAAACCTTGAGACTGACGGTGCCTTTTAGCCGCGGAAACAGAGGATTCGGATCAGATTCTGCCATCGCAAATGGCCCATAGCCTGAACTCATTGAGGACAATTTGTTTGTTGCTTGTGGTGAGGAACCACGAACGAGACCACGTGGAACCCAACCCAAACTTGGACAATTTGTTGTTGCTTTTGGTGGCTTCTATTGATTCAAGAGAGATACAAGCTTTTGGAGAAAGAATGTCGTGGAAGTGGTGACGGTTTCACAATTCATATAGCTGGAATCCAATGTGGATATTTCGCTGTTGCTTTTGGTGGCTATTATTTGAGTTATGAGTGCTACTGTTTTTTTCGCTTGATGCGAGAAGTTGGGTCTCTATCTTTGAATCATGTAGCTGGAACCCATGAGGACAATTTGTTTGTTGCTTTTGGTGGCTAATGCTGTGTCATGAGGGTTGCAGATTTTAGTGTATTCTAGGAGTGGCAGGATTGAACGTAGATGACATAATGGCATGTTTCTCATGACTGTGGATGTCATAAGTCTATAGGGTGTCGGTTGTCATGCCTCTCCGTGATCTGTAAACAGTCTGCTTGGATCACATTCACAGGGATTCGGGGGTTCTATGGTTGGTTCTCTGGCATCGGCTATGACGACATTCTATGAATTTATGGAGATTTGTGACCCTGTAGTTCTCTTCTTAGTGGCTGTCTACATTCTGGTGGCCTTTATTGTCCATCATAACCTTTCTTTCTCAGCTTTATTCAGATGAATTATTTTCGATCCATTTGCTGTTTCTACTCGCATTGTAGGCATTAATATTAAAGGGATTGGGGTGTGCTTATGGGAGATCTGGGATAGTTATCTCTAGTAGTTAATTCTGTTCCATGCTGAATCCGGAGGACTATCCCTTTGATAGTTCGTCATCTTTTTCTGATTCTGAGACTCACAGAAGTTTTATATCCTTGCCCAATAGATGGTACAAAACTTGGTGCAATTGGTTGGACTATATCATTATTTCTCAGCCATGCAAGAGTTTTGGATTTTGACTTTGTAAAAGATGGTAGGCTTGTCCGGGTTGTATTTGCTGCTGCTGTTGTCACCGGTAGAATCGCTCTGGTTATCCGGCGGCCATTTTCCTCCAATGGCATTATCTTTGACGATTTCCGACCATTTTCAAATTTTCCGGGCTTTGCTGGATTCCTGATTTGAACTCGATCTCTGGCTTCCTTAATTGCCAACTACCGTTGTGGCATTAAATATTAGCTACTTTCTTCTAGCCACCTTGAAGTTGTCAGATTCTCTTGCTGGCTATCTTGATTGTCTTATGATCTCGATTGTTCCTTTTCTGTCCACTTGCCATTAACTTAGATTTTTACTATAAATCGCCTGCTTTTCTTTCTGAATTGGCGGCCACTCCTGACGCTCACTGCGTTTTAGGTACATGCATTAGTTTTTTTCGAAAGCCTCCTTTATTTTGGATTATCCTAGCTGTCAATGGGTCTTTATTCGGATTGTAATCACGTCGATTTTCAAATCGATTTCTGCCCGAGGTGGCGGGTCGACTTGTGATATTATAGGCTGTTTATTGTAGCACATATCAATTATGGCTATTGCATAAGAGATTGTGACAGCAATCGTTCCTCACAGGTATTCCTAATTGTGTCGGTTTTCTACTTAATTGCTCTGACATAGTTGCAGTGGCGGTTCACTGTTCTCACTGTAGCTAATCTCAATCGGCTGATCTTCACACAAGTTTGCTAAAGGTGGTGATCGATTTCGATTTGATATGGATTTTTCTCATAATTCCGCGGTACTATCCAAACCAAAAGTGGTGGTCGGTTCTTTTGCGGAGGGTTTGGACAATATCGACGACCTTATCATCAGACACAGTTTCTTTTCTGAGCCGAAGGTGGTGGAAGTTTCACAGGACTGTAAAAAAAACCGCTACCGTAGTCGTCGCAACAAGAATAAGAGAGCGGTTTTCAAGCACAATATGTATATCAAGGAGGTGGTCTTGGATTACGATGATCTCTGTGGTCGAGTTACTAGCCTTCAGAAGCATGCTATCATGGGTCGTTGGTTGTTTCCAGAAAATCCTGATTTTGATACATCCTCATGGATTGGCACTAAGTGGAAGCCTATTATTGGCTATATTCCAAAGGTAAGCAATCTCATCAATGGTTGGTTCTGTGTTCATTTCATGGATGATAAGGATGTCTACAAGATTATCAGTCGGACTTGGGTCTGTGGGAGAAGTTTCATGCAACTTTTCCCATGGTACCTCGGCTTCAATCCAGTTAAAGAAGCTCCCTGCAATAGGTTAATCTGGGTCAAGCTGCCTGGCCTTCCCCTAGAGTTCTAGACTCTCAAAGCTCTGGGGGCCATTGGTGATTCTATAGGTCACTCCAAGTACATTGATTCGAGTATCTTGGGTGCTAGTGACAAAAGGATTGCCTGGATTTTGGTCGAACTCAATTTCTCGGGTGGTCTGCCTGGTGACGTGGATCTTGTTTGGGGTCAGAGGAGACATTGCCAACGTATCGACTACTCGGGCATTCCTTTTAGGTGCCTCATATGTCATCGTACGGGGCATGTTAGAGAGCATTGCCCTCTTCGCATGCGTATGGTTCGGGTCGAGGAAGCTAGGGCTGTACGTGTGAGCAGGCCAAAGACTAATGTTGCGGGTGAAAGACACAAGCAAATTCTGGTATCGGACCCTTCGGTCGAGGGTGTCTCAGGTAATCCAATTTCTTCCTTATCAGATGAAGATGCATATCTGTCTGCTCAGGGTCAATTTGATAAGGGTGATCCACTACATGAATTGTATCAATTGTCTACGCCTCAGGTACTTGAGCCTGAAACTAATATGTCCTATCAGTTAGAGGAGACATCCCTGGGTACTGCTGTGTTGGGGAATGATAGTGATACAAATAAAGTCTTCCCCTCTGACAGTCGTGAGGTTGGGTGTGAATCCCTTATCGGCCTATCCGAACCATCGGATTCCCCTCCGTCGAATATTCCTCCTTCTGATATTGTCATCCCCAATCATGAGAACCCTGGTCCAAAGAATCCCATCTGTATGCATCGAATGGATTCTCCTCGTTTCCCGTCTTCCTCTTATTCTGTGGGGGAGTCATCTGCCCCTAATATATTCGCCTCTACGGATATCCCCTCTCATCACCAATCTCCGAGGCCTGTGGATCACCTATCCATTGATATCTCTCATGGGAATGATGAGCCAGTAATCCTCTCGGACTCTCCTACCAATTCCGTTGGAAGTGATATTGAAGCCATCCTTAACAATCCAAATGATGATTTGACTGCCCTCACTGTATATAAAAGACCGCCCACACCCACTGGCAATAAGTCGAGGGTCTTTAATAAATATTCCAGAGGTAAGTTCAAGGCCATCTCTTTATTCACAGATTCAGATGATAACCTTACTGAAATCCCTATCTCGGAGTCTGTTGGTTCTTGGGAGAAGTCTAGGGCGCTTAGAGCAAGCAACCCTGACCAGGTGTTGCCATGAATCACATCCTATCCATGAACATCCGGGGGTTGGGCAATGCCTCCAAAGCACATTGCCTCAAGGAGCTGATGTTATCAGAGTTGCTGGTCATATTTTTGGGACAAGAAACTATGTGTCGGCGGGAGAAAGCCATAAGCTGGTTTTTAAGTATAAGGTCAGGGTGGCATGCGGCTGCTATGGATGCAGCCGGTCATTCAGGGGGTCTTATTGCCATTTGGGACCCGGATAGAGTTAATTTTAAGGCTTATAAATTTTTTGGGGGTATTTTGCTATCGGGACAATTCAGGGGAATGGAAGACTCTGTCCACATTATCAATCTTTACGCGCCATATAACTGCAGGTTTCCCTTTTGGCGTCGTATGGTGGCATCTGGCATCCTGTATTTGCCAAACATTATTTTGATGGGGGATATGAATTTTACGACAAATGTTGATGAGATTTGGGGTGATGCAGCCAGAATGGATCCCCTCGCCACCTTCCTAAATGATTTGTTTTATGATCATCAGTTGACTGATATCCGTCCAAATCCTATGGTTCCCACATGGTCAAATAGAAGGGCTGGTGTTCACTTTATTAGCAAGAGATTGGATCATGTTTATATCAGTAATCCCCTGGTGGACAAATGGGGGGGTTTTCGATCGAGGATCGTGGTTAGTGATATTTCTGATCATATGCCAATTATATTATCATGGAATGATTCAGTTGTCACAAAAGGTAGACCATTCAAATTTAATCGGATTTGGCTTGAGGATGAGGAGTATGCAGGGATGATTCACAGGATTTGGCAGGATGAAGGGCATGTATTTGATTTGCGGGGTTGGAGTCGCCTCCATAAAAAGCTCCAGACAATTAAGGAATTCTCAAAACAGTGGGAAATTCGCAAAAAAAGGGAGCTCAAGAAGTAGTTACAGGACATATACTGTCAAATGGCGCAAATTCATGAATCATTTGCTGTTTCTAATCCAGATGAGTCAATGGTGGCATTATTCAAAACTCTCAGTAACCGGAAGAATGAGATTTTAAGAATTCAAGAGGTTACTTGGCGCCTAAAAAGTAGAATTTTGTGGCTGAAGGAGGGTGACCGTAACACTCGTTTCTTTCACAAGACAGCGAATGAGAGAAGGTGTCGTAATGCTATATGGCACATCAAGAGGAGCGACAATTCATTTGCTGTGACTACTGCTGAGATTCAAGAAGAAGCCTATGAATACTTTTCTTCATTTTATATGAAGGATCAATCTATTTGTGCAGAGAATCAGAACTGGGTATTGGAGCATATTGGTACATTATTTGATGATGACGCTATTGCAAAGATTGGTCAATGTATTTCTGGGAATGAGGTTCTAAGGGTCCTAAAAACTTTTCCCCATGACAAATGTCTGGGGCCTGACGGGTGGCCTGCGAAATTCTTCATATTCTTTTTCAATTTGCTTGGAGTGGAGCTAACGGATTGCTTGGAGAGCTTTCGTTTACAGGGTTTTATGCCAGCCAATTTAAATTCAACCTTTTTAGCGCTCATTCCGAAGGTTGCGGATCCACAGTCCTTTTCTGATTTTCAACCTATTGCTCTATGTAATCTTATATACAAGATCATGTCAAAGATTATTGCCAACCGAATTAAAGAGGTCCTTTCCTGCAATATTTCTAAGGAACAGTATGGATTTCTAAAGGGTCAGTCCATCCACGACGCCATTGCTATTTCTCAAGAAGTTCTACATTCTCTGCATGTGGGTAAAAAGGAGGCACTTGTCATGAAGGTTGATTTGCATAAGGCTTATGATTCGGTGGATTGGTCGTTTATCAGAGTTTTATTGCTCAAGGTTGGTCTCCCTATACCCGTTATTCGTTGGATTATGGCCTGCGTTTCCACTGTCTGATATGCTGTCATCATTAACGGGTTGCCATCCAAGTTTTTCGTGGTTGGTCGTGGATTAAGGCAAGGATGTGCATTATCCCCGATGATCTTCATTCTGGTTATGGAGGGGTTCAGTAGGCTTATGCACAATGCTGAAACGAAGGGCTTTATAAAGGGATTTTCTTTTTCTGATTCTGTTTCTTCGTCACACTCTCTTTTTGTTGACGATTTGCTGCTGTTTGGGTACCTGAAATGCAATCACTGGTTTTATATCCATATAATGTTTATGCGATTTCAAACTGCTACTGGACTGAGTATAAATTGTGGAAAATAATTTATCATTTATGAACATGGAGACATAAATGAAGTTATGTTTATTGCGGAATTCATGGGTGTGGAATATAGAAATGCGGCCACAGGCTTCAAATATTTGGGTATTTTGATCAAGCCTTGCGGATATAAAGTTAGTGATTGGTCATGGTTCATTGATAGATTCCGCGCCCGAATTCATAGATGGACCCATCGTTGGCTGTCCTTGGGGGGCCGTCTTATTATGGTTCAAGCTGTTTTATCTCAAATGATGGTTTATTGGGCTCATCTATTTTTCTTGCCGGCTAAGGTGGTCAACAGTATCAATGGCATTATTTCTCGTTTCCTCTGGGCTGGGCCTGAAATGAATAACAAATTTCATCTGTGTCGCCTGGAGATCTTATGTAAACCAAAGGACTGTGATGGTTGGGGTATTCTGAAAACCAAGGATTTCAACTGCGCCCTTCTGGTTAAGTCCTTTTGGCGGGCATTAAATGGTTCGGGCATCTGGTCCGACATTACGAGGGCCAAATATGCGAATGGCGAAGTATTCTACTTGATTCATTGCAATTCATTATCTTTCCCACGCAATATGTCTTACATATGGAGGAGTTTTAAGAAGATCGTGCCCCATCTTCGAGCTAGGCTCATTTGGCTCTTTCGGGACGGGGGTCGCATTCCGATTGGATCACCTGGTATTCTGTCACTATCAGCAGATTATGCACCTTCGCCCCACCTTATCCACTCTCTGACTCAACTGGGCATTATATACCTATCTCAGACCATTTATTGTTGGATTGCTGCTGCACCTAATTTCAAATCTGCATTCCAAATGGGATTAATCGGTGCGGATGTTGTTGAGTGGGATATGCTTCGGGATTGTCTCAAATGTGCTGGTTTCTACTATGCACGGGGTGGTGATCGAATTGTCTGGAATGGTCCTCTTAAGGAGGACACACCAATCGTCAAGGATATATATCGCAATATTAATGCAAAGAATCCAAATTTTCATGCTTCAAAGGTTTTCTCTCCATTCTGGCATCGTAACATTCCCACCAAAATAATCCTTTTTGGTTGGCTACTATGGAAAGGTAAGATTCTGACATGGGACGTTCTTATGAAAAGGGGTTTCCAAGGACCCAGTTGTTGTGTCCTATGTGGAATGGCAGAAGAGTCTATTTCCCACTTATTTTTCACTTGCCAGAAATCTGTAGCAATATGGAAGCTGTTTAGTCCTTTCTTCATCAATCCTGGATGGACCCCGGTGGACTTCATATCGGCTGCA
This sequence comes from Pinus albicaulis, assembly GCA_034641835.2. NCBI lineage: Eukaryota > Viridiplantae > Streptophyta > Pinopsida > Pinales > Pinaceae > Pinus > Pinus albicaulis. The sequence goes on along the minus strand of MU968363.1, from coordinate 26,765,643 downwards.
CATGAATGGGACAAATTGAAATCTAAATATAATTCCCTCCCCTTTTATCTTGTATGGGAGATCTGGATTGCTAGGAATAATCTTATCTTTGAGGATCAACCTTTCTTCATCCATCGTGTTTTTTTAGCCATTAATAGATGGATGGATGATCGAATTCTGCATTCTCCTACGATCATGGATGGATCCCATCGTATCAGACCGCATGAGATTTCCTTGCCTGCGATCTTCTTTGATGGTGCTTCTGAAGACGGGATAACAGGTTGTGGCGTTTGGATCAAGCTGCAAAATAAGGATCGATATCATATTTTTTGGAACGGGGGTCCTGGGTCTAACAATAAGGCTGAAATTATGTCTCTTTGGGGTGGTCTCTTCTTTGCCTGTGATTCTCAGTTTCAGATCAGAAATATATATGGGGACTCAAAATTGATCATAGGATGGGTTACAAATGAATACCAAATGATGTCTCCATGTCTTCAGGGTTGGATGGACAGAGTTCGTAGACTATGGAAAAGATTGGGTTGCCCTGTTATTTCCCATGTATTCCGTGAAAACAATACCCGTGCAGAAAGTCTTTCCAAAAGGGGTCTTCGGGCTGTTTTTGGATCCATGTCTGTTGAATATTACAGTGACAGGGCTCTGGTAGAAAATTATGCTATCCCTATTCCATGAGCAATAGTTTCTACATCATATCCTTTCGGCGCCTGTATTTTTGCATCATCTCCTATCCTTAGCTTTTTTGTAATAGGTTTCTCCCCATAAGCTTCAATTTGGTTCAGGGTATGGTCTTCAGCTTTATCATAGTCCTTTTTGCATCACAAGGGTTCATCTCACACGCATATGGAGGATATCTGATCTAAGCCTCTACATGATGATAAGTTTATGTCATTATTAATATCCTATCAAGCGAGCCTGGTTAAATGTTCAAGCGAGCCCGATCCTATAGTTTCTATCTATTTTCATCTGAAATATACTTAAATAAGCTTCATCTACTATTTCTATATCCAGTTAGATCTCATCAGGTCAAGCGAGCCCGGTTATCATTCACGAGGGTCTTGTTGGTGGATCACTGGTAGGCAAAGATACATCTCTCTCCCAATCGAGCCTGAGCATCTTATTTACTACTCTTTGGGAGACGCTATTATACAATTCTCTCTTTCAACGAGGAGCTCTCAGTTCACAATAGCTTACTTTGCTTTTATAATTTTTAATCATAAGTATAAGCTGTGTATTTTTTCCACTAATCATTGTCCTCGCCCGTCATGGTCAATTGTCAAGGACAGAAATTTGTGTTAAGGGTAGTTTCTATCATCATCAAGATGGGGATGTCAGATCACTAGCTCACAATTTTGTTCTTTCATCATCAGCTATATATGTATCTGGCATTATTATGTTCTCTATCTATCTCTCGGTAGTATAGAGAGTTTTGTTGAACATGTACTGTTTATATTTTCAATATAGTCAGCTTTTTTTTCTTCTGAAAAAAAAAAAAAACTATTTTGGCAATGTATGTTTAGAAGAATCAAATTAAACAATGAGAGAAATTTTAAAGAAATATATTTGGCTCAGTATCCCCAATTGAAAATGACAGAGGATAACAATCGTTTATTTTATATTATTTTGGAAATGTATGTTCAGAAGAAATTAAAAAATGGACACAAACCCACACACAAAGCATACCTGCAGTATTTGTACATGTGACAACCATATGACAACAAACTGTATATACATCTTGAATATCTATATTTAATATATGTATCATCAAAACTGAAGTGTTTGATAACACAATAAAGACAACTGTCTATCATTTCATCTTTTTTACAAGTCAAAAAATCTGTTAATGGTATCTACCTGAAGCAATAGAATGTTTTCATATAAACTTGAGCCGTAATGTAAAAAGAAAAAGGAACCAATTATTTCATATCTCTACTATAGAATAAGAACTATACGAAACACTACTAGAATAAACTCACCTAAAGAGATATCGCTTGAGAAGTGCTACACACTTTGCAACAACTGGAGGGATATTCAGTCCAAATAAATAAAATGTATTAGCAGTTTCTTAGGAAATGAAAACAATAGACAACTTTTATATTAAAGACTACGAAAAGAAAACCAAAATAGAAGATGAGACACAGCTGTACTGGAAATCCATTAATCAATACACAAGACTTCTAAAATACTCCCAATCATAGTTTTAATACTTGGAACTGGTTTTTGAACTGGACACCTATCAAACCAGACTCAATGGACTCACTTTTAAAAAAACACATAAAAATAATTAAAATTTTAATGAAAAAAAATACTTTTAAGATTCCAATTCACTAGAGACAAAATCTGCAAAGTTTGTTCATCTTTATACCATGTCAGGGTGAATATGTCAAAATGGAACCAAGTACAATACATACTAGCAACATAACACATAAATGATATGTCTCTGAATGGCCTTTAGAGTCCAAAAACCAAGCTGCAAGCTACTGGGCCACTCATCAAACTTGTCCCAATCTCTACCAACAACTTGTGGTCGAGTATCTTTACCTAGGACAATAGAAACCAATCACTTGTACTCAAATATTCTCAACATATGTTGCTTCCATGTATTGTAGTTCTTACCAAGAAATCTTTGGGTAAATTACAACGTGATGTTAAGTCAATAGGTGATCCTTACACAAAAGAATATAAAACAAAGAAAAAATCTGTAACAACCCTCTATCAATTTTTATTTTTATTTTTATTTTTGGTATTCTGTCGGTAGGGAATCAGAGATGTACATGTATGCAGAAGCAAGACAATCTCAGGTCTTGGTAATTTGAGAGAGACTAGAGGAGCCATAAAAGATAGGCTCTTTGGCATCCATTTTAAATAGTGATTGGATAAGACAATAAAGAGTCTTAGTATATGCTAGTAGAGCTTTGAGAGGAGTTCTTAGGGTCATATTGTCATATTAGAAGCCATCTATCCCTAAGTCAACTTTCAACCTACTGAAGGCTTGAAACTGACAGCCAGCAGGACATTCATAACAAAGGACTATGTGCCTTAAGAAAGGAAACAGGCAAGGCAGTACCTTTTATAGTATTTCATTTTTTGAAAACCCTGAAGTCTCTGATTGGTTGCCAACGATTATAGTTGGGTTCTCTTATCTTTTTAATTTGGATTCAAGGGTACTTGAGCATGGCCCACAGTTGCTTCCTTACTCTGAGGCTTAAAAGGTAGGCTATATGACTTGTCATCATGGTTCACTGATAGAAGTTCCAAGGTCATGAGTCACCTATCTGTGAGGATCATTTTTCCCAGCTCAAAGATGTAAGGTAGCCAACCAGGTTTTCTGTGCAGCATTTATAAAGAATAACAACCTTCTTCATCGGTAAGGCATAACAAGGCTGTCTTTAATTGACATTATTAAGCACCTGGTGGCATTCAGTACTTTTGTAACTCACCCAACAACATACCCCTATGAAATGTAATTGATTAATTACAAATATTCTTGCTACTGGATACCATAATTTAGGATGCACAGTACCACATAGAAAATCATCAATGCTATCTGATAACATGATCCCAAGAGTTTCCAAACCATTTTCTAGTGAATAACTTGCACTCCTGTTTTGGCATTACAAATTCTCAATGTGTTTTTTTCAATAGTTTAGATTTAAGAGTTTCCAAATTAATTTTTGGTTTATAACCTTTACTCTTGGTTTGGCATTACAAATTCTCATAGTTTTTCAATAGTCTAGATTTAATAATTTGAAAATATTTTGCAATACATATTATATCGATCATGTTATAAAAGAGAGTTGTTTTGAAAATCCATTTTTTTTGTCCATAACCTTCACTCCTGCCATGGCCTTACAAGTTGTGTTCATAACCTTCACTCCTACCATGGCTTTACAAATTGTGTACTTTATATATGGCACATAAATATTTTGATAGCTATCTGCATTTATTAGCAATTTCATTTATATCACTGAGTTGGTTTATTTATGTCTGTGGTACTTGCAGATGGTCTGCAATAGCCTCACAGTTACCAGGGAGAACAAACAACGAGATCAAGAATTTTTGGAATACCCATTTGAAGAAGCGTTTGTTGAAGATGGGTCTCGATCCCTCAACCCATGCCCCTAAATCAGAAGTCAGTCCCAGTGCTCCACAGGGGTATGATTCCTTGGCTCTGACGAGGCACAAAGCACAGTGGGAAAATGCAAGACTTGAAGCAGAAGCTCGTCTTTCCAGAGAATCACTGATCATGTCCTCTAATTATTCTGCTGGTTATCACACCAGTAACACAGTGGATATGATGACAATGCCTAGCAATAACCCGCCCATTGATTTTTTCTTAAAGATATGGAATTTAGAAGTAAGGAAGGCTTTCAGGAAGGAATCTAGCACTAGGATAATCAGTAAGAGTTGTGACAATTCATATCATGTGTTTGATAAAAATCATCCAAATGGACTAGGATACAATCAGGTTCTATCCTCTGAAATTCCAAAGACACCCAGATCCTCTGCCTCAGTTTCTTCCTCAAGCTATGCTTCTACTCTAAATAGTTGTGATGACTCCTTGAACCCAAATGATAAAGATAAGGATAATGGCCCCCAATAGTGCAATTATGCATCAGCTGATCAACAAATTCAACTTTTTCCCTATCTATAAATTTGTCTATTGCATCACAAGGGCTAGGTTAGATGGTAAAGCAGGCATATTTTATAACCCTGCCAGCGTTTAAATCCTCCTCGAAGCCTCATCACCACCATTTTTTTTCACTGTTTTAGGAACCTCGAATGAGGCTTCAGCTTGGGCACAGGGAATGATCAATTCACAGATGGCTGGAGTGTGAGGGTTGTCTGAGAAAAACGCCTCTGGAAACTTTTGGGTAGTAGTGAAGACGTCATAGAGGGTTGGGATTTTCCTTGATGATTGTCAGGCAGAGTAGAAGCAGCACCTCTTGCTGGGGAAAGGCTGTTACATATCAAAGGAGGAAGTGGGGAGGAGACTAGAGAAGTTAGCTGACATTTTCTATTGAATGGCTCTGTAGGATTTCCTCTGGAACATCATCTCCTTGTATTGCAATGAATTCATACAATGTACATACAAAGTTAAAACCCGTGCTATTGAAAGGCTTGACCAAAAAAAGATAGAACCCCGAAAAAATAATACAAGATAGCAAGAGTAAACTCGCCTTGGGATGAGAGCAGCAGGAGGACCTTCAACACCATTTTGTGGAACCCAGCGGAAGTCGTCTTTCAGGATTGAGTAAGTAGTCCCTGAATGCTTACAGGGCGCTTTAGACACATAGGATCCAATGATTGGGTTCTCCTTACTGGGGTTTACAGGCCTCATACCCCAGGGGAGAAAGAGGTCTTCCTCCACAACCTGGCTAGTATGAGAAGAGAATTTCAGGAAGAATTATGGATAGTAGGAGGGGACTTTAACATGATAACGTCCCTCTAAGAGAAGAAAGGAAGAATTCGCCGACATGACCTAGATATGGATATGTTTAGGGATGCAATATCGGAGCTCAAAATGGTGGACCTACAAACCAACAACAGAACCTTCACCTGAAACAATCAGAGAGGAGGTCAAAATCAGATTGCGTCCAGATTGGATCGGTTCTTGGTCTCGAAACAGGTCATCTTCAGAGACATATACATGGAAACCTCCATTCTCCCCGGAATGGGCTCGAAAAATTGGCTGGTAAGACTGGAAATCGACCTCAAAACAGGACCAAGAAATAATCCCTTTAGATTTGAATCATTTTGGCTCTGAGACCCTAAGCTATTCGGGCAACTCGAAGAATGGTAGAAGAACAACGAAGTGGTGGGAAGAAATCTTATGCATACATTCCAACTCAAGCTAAAAGAGATCAAGCAAAGGATCAAGCAGTGGAACAAAGAGGACTTTGGCAACATCTTAAAAGACCAGGAGGAGTTAAAGAATAAGATAGAGACTGTACAACTGCAGATTATCATAGAGGGCAGATCAAAACTTATAGTAGAAGAAGAGGGGCCGCTCATAAAGCAACTAGAAGAACACTGAAAACAGGAGGAGATACTCTGGAAGCAGCAATATGGAGTCAACTGGTTGAGGGAAGGAGAGAAGAACACACGCTTCTTCCCTAAAGCAATGGTCCAACACAGACAACATAACAAGATCTTCTCACTGAAAAATGAGGTCGAAGACAGAATAGTATGTCATGAGGACATGGAAGAACTGGTTGTACATCACTTTAGGATTACAAATTCAGGGAGGAGGCAACCTTTGTTTGCGTGGTTGTCCGATTCCTTGTTTGAACCTCCGAGTATGTGAAAAAAATTAGTATGAGGAGAAGTATAATAGTATGTACTTCAACCTTCAATGGCTCTTGTTAAGGATAAATTCTCAATGTGGAATTGAATCAATTAACTGAAAGTGATAAATTCAGTTAGCTAGTGGATTTCGATTTAGAGGTAGTTGGTGAGGCATGCAGAGTAATTCTTGTTGTAACAGAGTTCTAAGTGAAAAGGTGCATTAGTTAATGCAAGTTGTAAATAGTTTAACTCAGTTAAGTGAGTTAAACTTAGTTATGCTAGTTGTAACTGAAGATATACTAGTGAGAGATCAAGTGAATTAAATATTAATTAATTCACAATCAGCGATCACACATGCAATTGAGGATTTAATATTATTATTTGCATGCATGTTAGATCCAGTGGAGACCCAGTTGAGTTCTAGGTGAAAGGGAAGTTGAATATCAGTGGTAGGATTATTGGGTTGCACACATGCATCCAAACACCCATTGGAGTGACCATGATACTTGATCAGGTTGACAAAATCAAAGGATAACCCAAAGGTAAGAAGGACTTTATAGAGAAACAAGAGGTTAACCCTGTCAAAGGCATTTTCCATATCAAGCTTGATCAACATCCCTTGCTACTTTCGTTGATGGTTGGAATGCATTACTTCCGTTTGATGGCAGAAACAGTTACAATTGTTGTCATGAATAACGAAGAAGAGTTATATGTATAACTGGGGGTGGAGGAGACCCTCGAGATACAAATTCTCAAATTCTGGAAATGATAAGGAATATGCAGAACAAAATGGTTCAGCTAAGGACTAGCAATGAACAGTTGTTGCAGGCTAGTAATCAGCAAGAGAGGTTTATAAGGGAATTAACCTCCGGGTCTAGTCATCAAAGTGAAGACCAAGAAATAAAGAGAAAAGAAACTGAACCCAGAATAAATCCCTCATCTACCCCCTAAAAGAGACATTGAGTTTTCCATGGAACTAGTACCAGGAACTACCCCAGTGTCCAGGGCACCATATAGAATGAGTATCTATGACCTACTAGAGCTGAAAATTTAATCACAAAAATTATTAGACAAAGGGTATATTAGACCAAGTAACTGTAACTGTTTGTAGCTTCGTGGATGGAAAGGGTCGGGCAAGAGCCAACACCTCTGCCACCGCCACGCCTACACCTCATGCGGTGCCTTCACGGCATGTTAGGGATGGAGGCCTAATAATGAGACGAAGAGGGCGAAGCACAGGGCGAATGCAGGAGACAAGAAGGCAAGCATTGTGAATTCTCACAACTGCCAGACTTAAAGGAAGGAGAGTGCAGAGGGGATGTGTGAGGTGGGCACGGAGTGAGGTCTGCCTCGGAGGGGGGTGATTATAGTGGAGAGGCAAGGGGCAAGCAGCACGCTGAGCAGATGGAGGGCTAACAGCGCTAACCGACTGTTTGGCGAGCCGAAGACAGAGATGGAGCTCAAGAGTCGAGTCGTGGTGAAAGACAAAGCCATAGAATGATGGGCATAAGTAGTAGTGATGGAGATGGGACCCGTCTCCATTGATGTGTGCGCCGAGAAAGTTGCAGAGTTAAGGCGGAGAGAGGGAGCTTTGAATGCCAAACAAAGTTCACCGAGGGGATTTAATGCCTTGGTACAGTCCTTTGGGGTGGGCAAGTGGCCTGGCCAGGTGTCTTGCCTTGGGCTAGCCACCGTATTATTGCTATTGCTCGCTTGCATCTGGGATTGTGATATCCTTATGCACCAGATGAGTGCAATCATGAATGAGAGTGGCATCATTAGTACTGGTTAGAGAACCCTTTAAGAGGATGAGATTCTGCTCGACTCCCTTGTTTGCTAACTGGTCCGCTACCTTATTTGCAATGTGGTGAATATTCTTGAAGGAAATGGTATGAAAATCTTTGAGCCATTGCTCGATTTGTTCTAATATTTTCAAGAGACGCCAGCTTGTGGACACTCTCGAAGCAGGGGTGCCCGGCTGGAGATGAGTGGTGGCATCGATGAGAATCTGTGAGTCTCCTTCTACTTTCGGGGGGAAGAAATTATTTTCCTCTACAATAAGGAGACCCTGCCATAAACTTTCTAATTCAGCTGAATTGTTGGAGTCTCGTCTAATCGAACCATAGTATATTTTGAGTGAATTACCTACTGCATCTTAAAATATACCTCCAAAACGTGTGGAACCCAGGTTACCTTCGGAGGCTCCATCAAATTTCATCTTTATAATGTTATTGATAGGAGGGATCCAAGAACAGGGAGAGTCAGAATGGGTGGAAGGGGCAGGGGAGTGGAGGGGGAGAATGGGAATGGTAAGATGAAAGGGGACAGGGGATCCTCTTGACA